>CM026215.1:23721623-24385518 GCA_014839995.1 Xenentodon cancila | reverse complement strand
TTTGATTTCATATCCATGGCAACTCAGGAGAATTTATTTAAAGCAAAAATGCGTTGCTAATATGATTGGTTGTCAGTAAGCCCAGCCAATGACTTCCTCTTTACCTGGCTTACCACAATATCAACAGTCTGTAGTATCAATAGCAACCCAACGTCGGCTAAACGTGACAGTCATTTTTGATTTTGCAATCAAGTCAACATTTGAAACAGGATATTCCACTGTAAATGTCTGCCAGCACCTCTGCAGATATTTTGGCAGAGATGAACTAAAAGAGCTGGTAGCCACAGCTCACTTTGATTGACATAAAGTGAGCATGTCCCTGTCAGACACCCAGGCAACATTGTTGCACTCAGTATGAAGAAAAAGAGGCTTCAAAAGCCACTCTTCATTAAACCGCTCTCTACTTACTGAAGCTTGCCCCTCTAGTTATACCTACCTGGAAAATGCTTGCAGCTCTGAACATGATGGAGGCCTGTTATTCACCACTCCGGCCTGGATCTGTCTACCATCACTGAGACTAAGCTGTGTGAGTACTATAATAAAATAGACCTTTACTGTCACTGCTGCAGGAACAATGAAAAAGTAGTTCTAGGGAGAACCCTGGGAGCAGCATTCTGGATCAGCTGTAGCTGTCTGATTGACTTTTTATGGAGACCTGTGAAGACACTGTTGCAGAAATCAGTTTGACTGATGATAAATGCATGGATCGGTTTTTCAAGGTCCTGCTGAGACATTAGTCCTTTGATCCTGGAGATGTTCATCAGGTAATAGAAGGCTGAATTTGTAATTGTTTTAGTGCGTCTCGAGGCTCCACATTGTCACCTGCGAGGTTCCTCAGGGCTCTGTCCTTGGGTCAATTCTTTTCACCTCACATATGCTCCCCCTGGGCCACATCAGTGAGTATTGAATCTCATTTCATTGGTGTGCTGATGACACTCAGCTCTATGTCAGATTGAACCCCATCACTCCCACAGCTAAACTAACCACCCTCACTGCCTGTCTGGAGGAGCCGAGGGCATGGATGAATGATAACTTTCCACAGTTAAACAAGTCAAAAACTAAAGCTCTCCTTACAAGAGGCCCTCACCAATTCCGATCTTACCCCCCACCCCACCAGGCTGAATTACTGTAACACGTTCCTCAGTAAGATTCAATTCAATTCAATTTAATTCAATTTTATTTATTAGCGTCTATTACAACACAAGTTGTCTCTAGGCGCTTTCCAGAGACCCAGAACATGACCCCCAATTATTACATAAACAGCGGCAGGTAAAAACTTCCCTAGTGGAAGAAAAACCTTAAGCCAAACAGTGGCAAGAAAAACTCCCCTTTAAGAGGGAAGAAACCTTGAGCAGGACCTGGCTCATGAGGGGGGACCCTCCTGCCGAAGGCCAGCCGGGTAGAGCAGGAAGTAAAGAAAGTATAGAGACATAGAGACACCGTCAAAGGTACAAGACAGGATACAATAGTAACTATCATCAGTAGTCCAATTAGACTTCTGTGAATATGGGTAATATATGGATAGACGGTGATCCAAGGAGATGAGGACTGCAGGTCGGGATGTCAGCAAGTATCCAACAGACGTCCACACAGACAGGGGAAGGCAGACACTGGGATGGTCAGAGGTGGAACTGCAGGTCAGCAAGCAGCTCCCGAGGCTCTGGTCCGCAGGACATGCAGAGAAGAGGAAAAGAAGGGCCAGACAAGCACAACAAACTACAAGAACAATGGACCACAATTAAGTTTATGGGATATTGTTAATAAATGAGGGTTGAGGTGAAGAAAAGACAGAGAAGGCAAAGAGAAACAGAGAAGGTGAAGGCACCACTCAGTGGATCATGTTGGTGCCCCCCTGCAGCAGAGGCCTATAACAGCATATCTACACCGAAGCTGTTTAAGATGAGCTGCTCTAATCTGGTCCTGCAGCTGCAGCTTTGACTACTGGCCCTGACACATTAAGGTACTAAATATACACTAACTATATGCTTTATTAAACAGAAATGTTTTAAGTTTAGTTTTAAAGGTGGAGGTGGTGTCAGCCTCCTTAACCCAAACTGGAAGTTGGTTCCAGAGTGATGGTGCCTGATAACAGAAAGCCCGTCCTCCAAATCTACATCTGGATACTCTAGGAACTTTAAGTAAACCTGCACCCTGAGAACGGAGAGCTCTATTAGGAACGTACGGTACTATCAGGTCTTGCAAATATCGCGGCGCTAGGACATTTTGGACTTTATATGCAAGTAATAAAATGTTGAATTGGATTCTAAATTTTACAGGGAGCCAATGGAGGGAAGCTAAAACTGGAGAGACGTGGTCTCTTGTTGATTCCTGTCAGCACTCGCGCTGCTGCATTTTGGATCATCTGGAGGCTGTTAAGAGAATTACTTGGACATCCAGCCAACAACACGTTACAGTAATCTAGTCTAGAAGATACGAATGCATGAATTAAATTAGTTTTTCGGCATCACTCTGCGAGAGGATGCTCCTAATCTTTGCGATATTACGGAGGTGGAAAAACGCGGTTTTACAAACCTGATTAATATGCTGTTTAAATGACAAATCCTGGTCAAAAATAACACCAAGGTTTCGCACAGTTTTACTGGAGGCCATCGCAAGACCATTTAATCCCTTCCTAAGCTGTTTGGGACCACAAACAACAACCTTTGTTTTATCAGAATTTAGCAAAACATTTCTGGACATCCAGTCCTTGATGTCCTTAAGACACGTCTGAAGTTTGTCTAATGGTTCTGTTTCATCTGGCTTCATAGACAGATACAGCTGTGTATCATCAGCATAACAATGAAAATTAATGCCGTGGTTCTGGATAATACTTCCTAAGGGCTGCATGTATAAACTGAACAAGATTGGCCCTAGCACTGAACCCTGCGGGACACCATAGCAGACCCTCGTCTGTACTGAAGAAACCTCATGAACATGAACAAACTGGAATCTATCAGACAGATATGATTTAAAACCAATCTAGAGCTGTCCCTTTAATCCCAACAACATACTCTAGCCTCTGCAGTAAAATGCTGTGATCTATAGTATCAAAAGCAGCGCTGAGGTCCAGCAGAACCAGTATGGACACTAACCCATTATCTGAGGCCATAAGAAGGTCATTTGAGACTCGAACCAGTGCTGTTTCTGTGCTATGATGAATTCTGAACCCTGACTGAAAAATTTCAAATAGATAATTTCTATACAAATGCTCACACAGCTGGCTTGCAACCACCCTTTCCAGAATTTTAGAGATAAATGGAAGGTTGGAAATCGGTCTATAGTTAGCTAAAATGTCTGGGTCAAGAGAGGGTTTTTTAAGTAATGGTTTGATTACTGCGACTTTAAAAGCCTTTGGCACATATCCCAAGACTAGGGACAGGTCTAGAGTCAGGTCAGAGCCTAAGGGAGTCGCCGAAGTTGAAGAAATGCCCACAGCCACTGCCGGGTGGGCCTGGCCGATTTCCTCTCTAATTCTGACAATTTTATTGCTAAAGAAGCTCATAAAGTCTTCACTACTGAGAGCTGCAGGGATGCACGGCCCAGCAGAGTTGTGGCTCTTTGTCAGCCTGGCTACAGTGCTGAACAGAAAACGTGGGTTATTTTTATTATCCTCTATTAGCACTGAATTAACACTGAATAATAGGCTGTTCTAGCTTTGCAAAGCGCTTTTTTATACACTATTAGACTATCTTTCCATGCATAATAAATATCTACAGACCTACTACAGTACCACTTTCTTTCCATTTTACGCACTTTCTGTTCTAACATACGAATATGTGAGTTAAACCAGGGAGTTAAGCTCCTATGGTTAGAGACCCTCTTTCTCAAAGGAGCAACTACATCTAAAGCTGAGTGCAACACATCTGCAGTGCTACCGACAAGGAAATCAACGTCTGCAGAGGTAGAACCGAGGTCACAGCCCAAGATTCCTGGAGTCTCCAGATACATCCAGAACTGTGCTGCCTGGATCGTGATAAGGGTGTGGGAAAACCCAGCACATTACTCCCATTCTACATACACACTGGCTTCCGGTTTGGTTTAAATTTAAATATAAAATCTGTGCACCAGTGTACCTGAAAGAGCTGATAAGACTCCATAAACCCACAAGGAACCTTCATTCAGCCAACATTCAGCTACTTCACATTCTTAAGACCAAGCTCCACACAACAGGGGAAAGAGCCTTCCGGGCAGCTGCACAGCTGTTCTGGAACTTGCTGCCAAATCACCTGGGAACGCCACGGACCCGTGAGTCTTTTAAGAGGCATTTCAAAACATTTTGATTTCAGAAATCGTGTCAGTAACTGCTGCCTCTATCTGTTTTCAGGTTGTGTTTTTATAGCGTTCTGTGACTATTATGACATTGATGAAAAGTGTATTATTCAATTTAGAATGATTTATTATTAATCCATCCATCCATCTTCAGATGTGTGGCAGCAGTGTAAATGGAGTGTTAAAGTCTTTCCGCATGTGGAAGTGAAGCGCGCAGAGGAAGAGGAGCTGCTCCCTCGTTTCTGTGTAAAACTGAAACACTGTGTGGGTCTGTCACAGAGAGCTGTGAGCACATGCAAACTGAGACTAATAGCATCAGAGGAGAAGGAGGAGGGAGGAGGAGGAGGAGGGCGACCTCCCCTGCAGCTGAGCTGGAGGTTCCGGGACCTCATTAGCCAACCATCAAAAGCTGTAACTCACACAAAAGGACATGAGTAGGGGCCCCTGAGCTGCTGGCCCTCCTCGCCTCAGCTCCAAGGCCCTAAGTGTCCCCCTCATCAGCCTGAATCACACGTCCTCCCGCGGCCTCTTGGCCTCTTCTCTGCCCCCATTTGTCTCAGAAGATACTTACACAACAGCATGCCTTCACTTATAGAAGATAAAGTGTTGCACACACACCTCCTGGCTTGCTGTTTTTGTGTGTTTCTGGACATAAGAGGATTCAAAGTAAAGACTTTTTTTACAAGAACACGTCAAGACAAGCAAATGACTACAGAGAGAAACAAAGTCACCATACAGACACACCAACTGGCCCTAAAGGCAGGAAAAAATCACCACTAAGTGACAAAAATGACTACAAAAAGACCCAAAGTGGTTGCAGACATAAAATGACCATAATTGAGCTCTACAAACATTTCAAAGAGAGATGACATGATCACAAAAACTAAAGATAGAGAAAAAATAGGCACACACTTAGCTGTTAAAACTGAAGCAGCTAGACTTTTCCCCATTTCTCTTTGAATTTAAATTTCAAAACACAGTCTTGGAAATATCTCATTAAAATCCAAGTGGAAGGAATTTACCTCTTAACCTGTAAACACAATGTGCAGAGCCTGAAAGGCTCTTCGTAAGTTCTTTCTGGCGGCACTAATGGATGCTTGCTGGTGTTATATGAGACGAGTCTCACTTCATTCAGACACTAAAGGGACCTGAGGAGTCAGGACACGGCTGCATCTGCTACATCTACACAAACAAGGGTCATTTTGAGCTCCATCTCCTCCTCTTGACACAGATTTTCACTTGTAAATGCCTCTGTACGTTGGTTTACACTTTTTTAAGAAGTCATACAGATCTCTCAGGCATCTGCTTCCAGAACTGACATCTGTTCATAGACAATAGAAATCATTTAATTATTGGCGTTATCAACTGATGAAACTCCAGCTCTTATAAACTCTTTTCTGACAATAAGGTCAAAAAGGGGTCAAGAGGACGTGAGAAGATATGTGTTTTTTATCAGGTGACTTCTGAACAGTGGAGAAAACAAAGTCCAGACAAAAGTAAGACAGAAAAATCAGTACGAAAGTTTTTTTTTTACTTCACTTTTAGATACTGCGTACATGCACCTTTTTTGTTGTGGTTTTTTGCAAAAATATTTTTTCTATATTTTCATCAGAATTCTTATTCTATTTTAAACTATATGTTCATAATTTACTTAATGCCTTTGGTAAAACATTTTGAGGAGTCTTTCTGTGTGAAATGAACTTGGCTATATATGTAGACCTGGATAAACTTTCACGTTATCCACAGATGACTTCGAAGCTCATTTTTCGGACACCATCCTGACAGGAGCTGGGTAATGCGGTTAGTCCAGAAAAGGAAAAAGGGCAGAAGCAACCAATTCTCTTTTTCAGCATTATGATCACCAACTGGTGTGAATGAACTTGTATCCACCTGCGACTATCAGCACACATGAAGCTACACAATAAGCAGAATATAAAACCTTTTTAAAAAAGTCAAACACACACTGGTACATGGTATCATCATGCAGACAAAACACATAACACGTTTAATGTTTTTCAATTGAAATCAATAAGATTATTAGTCCTTGGAGGGGAATTTTATACACATATATATATATATATATATACTTACAATTAATTCTGGGGGGGAAGCTGGATGCAGTAGGGTCCAGGCATGTGAGAGAAGTGTTATTAATCAATCTTTGCTCTTTAACATGTAAAACTGGAATATGACAATTGTCAGATGGAGGACAGGCAACCTTCAACCTAGAGTGACACTTGTAATTAGTTAGCTGACCTTAAAACGTTATCACTATATTTAGTGAGTTTTCAAAACTCTTTAACAAATCTTGGGACTTTTCCTTGGGTTGAGTGTAACTCGAAGGCTTGTGTCATCCTCACTCTTCTCTCCAAGCAGCCCATGCTGCAGCCCCTTCCTCATCCAGAGGCTCTCAGGCAGATCAGTCCTCCAGCAGCGCTCAGCAAGTCACAGCAGGAGACTTTCACCAGTCCAGACTGCAAAAAAATCACACATTCACAAACCCAAAGCTGGCTGATCTTGCTTCACCATTGAATTATGAATAATTATTATTATTCATATATAATTCTGATTCATGTAATGGTTGTAATAAATATTTAATGGCACTCCACTGGCATATAATTTAGTAAGGACAAAGGAAGAGGTTTGGAATTGTAACAAAAAATAATTCAACAAAAGAAAGTTCATTTGTAGTTCTGAACATATTTAGAGTGTTTAAACTCCCTAACTTTTTTATCTTTCCCACTGTAATCCCTCTCTCCTACAGCACCCATCACACCAAATATCTACTTTTCTTACTGAGAAGTTGGCAACACTGGCTGACATAAATGTAGAGCAAACTTGAAGCGGGCCCCTCAGCATTTCAGAAATGTCTGCAATTTGGAAATATTTCAAACTGGACAGTGAATGTAGTGCTACAAAGCAGCTTCTATTAAGTTTTGGTTGGATGGAAAGGACAGAGCTACTTCTCTTTCTTTTTGTGGATTGCCAATGTATTAGATTAA
This sequence comes from Xenentodon cancila, assembly GCA_014839995.1. Classification (NCBI taxonomy): domain Eukaryota; kingdom Metazoa; phylum Chordata; class Actinopteri; order Beloniformes; family Belonidae; genus Xenentodon; species Xenentodon cancila. The sequence goes on along the minus strand of CM026215.1, from coordinate 24,378,247 downwards.
GACTCTAGTCAAAATCAAATGACTCGTAGCCGGGACAAAAAGCTGTGACTAGGACATCTCTGGCAACAACTGATCATCTGAATTTTTTTAAATCTAGATGATTTGATGTCCCTGAGGACAGGAGATTGCATCAAAGAAAGGTTTTAGTGCAAAGGCACTCTGGGAGGCCAAGACATTTGGGATGAAGTTGTCGACTTTTGCATCTGTGTGAAGTTTCGCCGACGCTGTGATGTCACTCAGTTTTAATGGCATAGATTGTACTGGTAACACCGGACCCTGAGTTTACTGAGAGGCAGCTCAGGTCGATTTTGACCACAGGTGTAATCGAAACATGTCAAGGTAACAAAACGTTTCAACCTGTCTGAAAAGAGAACCATAAACAAGATCAACTCGTAATGAACAAAATCACAAAAATCACCTATATATCTATGTAGCGCTGGGAGTCTCTGCCCTGACTGCGCCTTGACTCAGCAGACCATCTGACTGCTGCCAGTCAGGATGATTTCACAAAGCATTGTAAAAAGTAGGGAAGCGATGGAACAACCCTTAGTTATTCCTTTCTCCAGCTGGTGACAGCTGGCAGCAGCTTTCTGGGTTGTGTAGCAGACATTGAAGTTCTTAAAGCAATTATCCACTAAGCTCTGGATGTCAGATAAAATGTGAAAGTCAAGCGCAAAGGTTATTATCTGGTTTGGGAACGCATTAGTAAGTAAAGCATTAGTAAGTTTTTACTATTTTGTATGAGATTTGTTGTCACCTGGACAGGGTAACTGGACACCTTTGGGACTGATCTGGTCCATATTTGACATTTTCAGCTCAAACAAGGCACTAAAAACTGTGTTGTGGCCCAACCGATATGAGCTGTAACCAACATGTGTTTGATGCAGATGTGAAACCTGCAGATACGAGCCATTTTGGACCAAACAGTCTTCACAACATGTGATGGTATGTGTTGATAAATGCAGCAGTCAATGCAGAACCACACAGAGATGTACTCAAAAAGTTCAGTTAAATCCGTCTCATTTTAGAGCTAAACAGTAATCTAAGATGAATTCACACTTCAGCTCTAACCCAAACCTGGTTCATCATGAGTAGGTTTTAGTCTCACCAGAACTACTGGTCCCAACAAGGCCAGTAATTCATACCGAACAAGGTCTCCATGAGATAAGAAAAATAAGAACACACACACATGAGCATACACAGTGAAGTCCAGAGTCATGCTGGGGCAAAGTCACTGCTGGTGGTTTTGGTAAAAAAGAGATGTCAAAACTCCTCTTCCTTCAAACACACACACATACACACACACAATTGAAGCTTGAGGCTGCAATCAGGGAATGTTTGAGCACATTTGTTGTGCAACAGCAGCCTTCCAGGAGGTTGAGTAATGAAGCACAACAAAAAAACATACAACTTTGTGTTGCTTGTTGCTTCTTTTCAAAAGATGCAAAATTCTTCTCAGTTCCACATATGAACAGCAGGACGTGTTTGTGTTCAAAGGCAGAAGACGTTTTGTGACCGAATTGAAAAAAACATTAATAACTGGTAGCACAAACACATCAGTTTTATATGTGTCGCAGTAATTATATTTTCGATCAAAATTGAAGATGTTGTATAAAAAATAAAAACATGCAAAACACTTTAAACTCTAATAATAATGTGAGGACACTGGAAAATTAGGGTTAATAAAAATGATAGTAAAGAAACCGTTGGACCAGGTCTAAGTCACTCACATCAACTCAGCATGTCCACCCTGGAGAAAGTTCACACCCAGCGACAGTCCATCCAGTCTGTCTGAGATCTGCTACACAAACACACACACGCACACGCACACGCACACACACGCACGATGAGTCTGTGATCTGATGAGAGAAGATCTCACTTCAACATGATATTGCTTTCCTGTCCTCAGGGCCCATTCCAATCAGAGCCCAGCTGCTGATAAAAGGGCTGTGATATCAACTCAACAAACACATGAAACACACACTCTGCAGCACGCTGCCCTGAGCTGCAGGCGTGCGCGCACACACACACACACACACACACACACATATATGTACACAGCACAGTAATGTTGCACATAGTCAGTCAGGCCTCTGTGACTGCTGCTGATGGAGGAGCACCAGGAAGCTGGAGGGGTGGAACTGGAAGGATGCTGGAGCTCCTGCAGCACTCAGCAGGTATGCGTTTAAAATATGTCCAAAAAAAACAAATTTCAAAAATTAAGTGGTTGAGCACAGGGCTCTCCATAAAAATGAGGTACGAGAGCCATGTCATGGACAGCTTTCTGCACTTGCTGGAGCCAGCTACCCAAAACCTACCGGAGACCTGTGCAGCCACAGTTTCATGTAGAGAAGCAGAAGTTGATCAGCTGGTGATCAGAATCTGATCATTTGTGTCTCATAAGTTCTGACCAGTGTTGGGCAGTATGTCCATTGATATTCCCAAATATTTTATATTTGACTAGAGGGATCAGTTTTTGGGGGGGGGTGACCATGGTTTGGTGAGCAGAGACAGTTCCCTTCCAGCTGGAAGACTGCTGGATCTATCCCCCAGCCAGTCACACACCAAAGTGTACCAAGGCAAGGCATCGAACCTCACACTGCCCCAACAGTCACCATATGCCTGGTCCCAGGCCCAGATAAATGAGGAGGGTTTTGTCAGGATGGGCATATAAGCATATGACCAGCCAAACTGGAATGTGATCAGCTGCACCAACCTACAGGTTGAAAAAGGGACAAACTTAACACACAACACCTAAAAGAGCATCACCCTGCTGAGCATGCTCAGTGTCATGGAGCAGGCAAAGCCCAAGAGGCTAAAAGTAAAGCTGGTATGGTACACAACCTGCAGCTATTTTTTAGAGTCAACTAAGTTAAGTTGCATGTTGTTAACTACAGCAGATTAGAAATTATAATTAGAATAAGATTAGAAACATATGGCAAAGAAACACACCAACTCAAGGACACACACCAACTCAAGGACACACACCAAATCAAGGACACACACCAAATCAAGGAGATATTCCAAATCATGAAGACACAACAAATCAAGGACACACCAAATAAAGAAAACACAATAAATCAAGAACACAAATGAAGTCAAGAACACACACCCAATCAAGAATACAAACAGAATCAAATACACTCATTAAATCAAGAACACAACCCAAATCAAAAACACACACCAAATTAAAAGCATACACCAAATCAAAAACAAACACCAAGTTAACAGAATAAGCTGTAAACTAAGCTGTCTAACAATGTCCTAAACCAGTCCACCAGTCCAAACTCATATCCCTCTTCTCTGAATCTGGTCCTGATTGAAGCTTTGTGTTAAAAAAACATCCTTGTTTCAAAGTCACATTTATTGTCAATTCTACCACATGTGAGGTTCATACAGAGAATCAAAATTACATTACTCTAAAACCCTCGGTGCTACACAATAAATACATTTCTCTTTAGAAACAAAGGGCCAATCCTTGAAACTAAAACAAACAAATAATAAAATGACACTAGGTATAAAAACCGAGGACAATAAAATCACAATAAAAACAGTAAAATGGAAGTATGATGATAGATATTATTATTAATGATGAACTGTATTGTAATAAGGACAGTAAAGGTAAAGGTGTTAGAACTGCCATTATATGTAATTAAATTGGAGTGAATTTAGACTCAAATTGACTGTATTGTCACGGTTTGGGTCTATACCTGTTTGTTTTATTTTGAAAACCTGTGTACAGTACTACTGTTTTAGTTCTGTTTTGATTTCCCTTGTTCCCATTGGCCCTGATTGTTTGCAGCTGTGTCTCATCAGCCCTGTGAGTATATGGTGTCACGTCTTCTCTTCCTTCCTGCTGGTCCGTTTTCATCCTGACTGTTTCTTCCTGTGTCCCTACTGTTAGAAATGTTGTGTTTGGAAAAATCACTAAATATAAAGAGAAAAGACTCGTGTTCACATGGACTTTATAGTCAACTAAGCAAGCTCGAGTTGAGATATTGTCACTTTCGCTCGCGAGGTGTGAACTTGATTGACGACTGGCTACGGTCATGATTAACTGTCATCACTTAAGGTACGTAAGGTAAGGGCAAGTCAAATATATGTCAGGTAACATTTATTTGCGTCACAGATTGGCATACACCAACTTGAACTAAGGTGGGCGTGTTCCATCCAGCTTCAGTTTGGTTTGACCGTGGCATCAGCTCCTCTCAATTTGGTTCTGGATCCTTCTCTTCTCCCTTCTCTCTTGTCAATGTTGATATTTGAGTTTCATGTTAAGGATAAATGCATAAGAGTAATAGTTTGCCAAACCATACATTTCTATAAAAAAATTTGTGTTAGAACTAATTTTATACATATAAGTTCCTGCAGATGGAGCGTCACCAGACTGTCGGGCTGGATTCAGGACCATCAGCAGGCTGAGGGGAGTCTAAGACCTCAGACACCAGACCATTAACCACCACAGTCCTCTGACGGCGTCCTCATGCACAGCACATGCTGAGAGACTGAATATATATGAAAACAATTACAGCTGAGCACGACTCCCGCTGCTTTCTGTTTCATCAGAATGAGAATCAGTGAGTTTCATTTTCTGGAAATAAACCAGCGAGTGTGTTTGCAGACACACACTCACACACGAGTGCACGCAGAGACATTTCATCCCTGGAAGGAAGTTGTCTTCCTGCGTCTGAGTTACAGCAGATAGACACAACAAAGGTAACAAACCGGCTTTAGAAGATGAAAGCAGCTACGAAGCAAAATGAAAAGGGAAATAACTCCCATAGTTGCTGGTTTGTCATGAACCAATTTTTCACCGATAAGTGAGGAAATAAAGACAGAGATGTATGAGAGATGAACACTAAAGTTCACATACTCTAATAACAGCAACTGCATGTTTTATATTTCATGCTGTCATTTAAAATGTTTTTATTTTGACATTTCTGTTTGTCTCTGCGGTTGAACTCAGTGGACCTACTTTGTCTTCAAGCAGTTTTTCTTCTGCTTCTTTTTTCTTAAATTTTTAGTCTGTTTGAGTTCAGTTTGCATCTTTTGATCTTTTTAACCATCTCTTTTGTAGTTATTTGATGTCTTTCTCTGCTCATTTTGATGCTTGTTGGCTGGATTTTTTTGTGCGTCTGTTTTGTTTTGTTTATTTATGAATTCATTTGCAGTAGCTTTGAATATTTTGTTCATATTCCTCTTTTGAAATGTATCTGCTGTAATTGTGACTCTGTTACAAAGTTTCCAGTCTATTTCATATTCATTTTATTTAGTTTGCAACTTTTATTCTCATGTTTTTTGTGCCTCATTTGCAAGTTTTGCCTTGTGTCTTCCTGGTTACCCCTTCATGTTTCTTAAAAATGTTTTCACCGTTTTTGTGTTCAGTTTGTAGTAGTAGTAATAGTGGTGGTAGTAGTAGTGGTGGTGGTAGTAGTGGTGGTGGTGGTGGTAATAGTGGTGGTATTAGTAGTGGTGGTGGTAATAGTGGAGGTATTAGTAGTGGTGGTGGTAGTAGTCGTGGTAGTCGTGGTAGTAGTGGTGGTGGTGGTGGTGGTGGTGGTGGTAATAGTGGTGGTATTAGTAGTGGTGGTGGTGGTAATAGTGGTGGTATTAGTAGTGGTGGTGGTGGTAGTAGTAGTACTCGTGGTCGTAGTGGTGGTGGTATTAGTAGTGGTAGTGGTAGTCGTCGTGGTCGACGTGGTGGGCAGTGGTAGTACTAGTGGTGGTGGTGGTAGTAGTAGTGGTGGTGGTAGTACTAGTGGTAGTAGTGGTGGTGGTAGTAGTGGTGGTGGTGGTGGTGGCAGTAGTACTAGTCTTAGTCGTGGTGGTGGTGGTGGTCGTGGTCGTGGTCGTAGTAGTGGTAGTAGTGGTGGTGGTGGTAGTGGTAGTACTAGTGGTAGTGGTGGGGGGTGGTGGTCGTGGTGGTACTAGTGGTGGTGGTGGTGGTGGTGGTCGTGGTCGTCGTAGTGTCGTCCTCGTGGTCGTCGTGGTGGTGGTGGTGGTCGTCGTGGTCGTGGTCGTGGTCGTCGTCGTCGTCCTCGTCGTCGTGGTGGTCGTCGTCGTCGTCGTCGTCGTCGGGGTGGTCTTGCTCGTCGTCGTGGTGGTCGTCGTCGTCCTCGTGGTCGTCGTGGTGCTGGTGGTCGTCGTGGTCGTGGTCGTGGTCGTCCTCGTGGTCGTCGTGGTGGTGGTGGGTGGTCGTCGTGGTCGTGGTCGTGGTCGTCGTCGTCGTCCTCGTCTGTCGTGGTGGTCGTCGTCGTCTCGTCGTCGTCGGGGTGGTCTTGCTCGTCGTCGTGGTGGTCGTCGTCGTCCTCGTGGTCGTCGTGGTGCTGGTGGTCGTCGTGGTCGTGGTCGTGGTCGTCGTCGTGGTGGCGGTGGTCGTCGTGGTCGTCGTCGTCGTCGTCGTCGTCGTTGGGGTGGTATTGGTAGTAGAGGTGGTATTGGTAGTAGTAGTAGTAGTAGTAGTAGGGGTGGTATTGGTAGTAGTAGCTAGATTACTGTAACGTGTTGTTGGCTGGATGTCCAAGTGATTATCTGAACAGCCTCCAGCTGATCCAAAATGCAGCAGCGCGAGTGCTGACAGGAACCAACAAGAGAGACCACGTCTCTCCAGTTTTAGCTTCCCTCCATTGGCTCCCTGTAAAATTTAGAATCCAATTCAACATTTTATTACTGGCATATAAAGTTATATTTGCAAGACCTGATAGTACCGTACGTTCCGAATAGAGCTCTCCGTTCTCAGGGTGCAGGTTTACTCGTAGTTCCTAGAAGATCCAGATGTAGATTTGGAGGACGACTTTCTGTTATCAGGCACCATCACTCTGGAACCAACTTCCAGTTTGGGTTAAGGAGGCTGATACCACCTCCACCTTTAAAACTAAACTTAAAACATTTCTGTTTAATAAAGCATATAGTTAGTGTACATTTAGTACCTTAATGTGTCAGGGCCAGTAGTCAAAGCTGCAGTTACAGGACCAGATTAGAGCAGCTCATCTTAAACAGCTTCGGTGTAGATATGCTGCTATAGGCCTCTGCTGCAGGGGGACACCAACATGATCCACTGAGTGGTGCCTTTCACCTCCTCTGTTTCTCTTTGCCTTCTCTGTCTCTTCTTCACCTCAACCCTCATTTATTAACAGTATCCCATAAACTTAATTGTGGTCCATTGTTCTTGTAGTTTGTTCTGCTGTACCACCAATACCACCACCACTACCACTACCACTACCACTACTACCACTACTACCACTACTACTACCACCTATACCACCACTATTACCACTACTACTACTACTATTACTACCACTGCTACCACCACCACTACAACCAATACCACCACTATTAATACTACTACTACTACTACCACTAACACCACTACTACTACTACCTTCACCACTACTACTACCACCACCACTACTACCAATACCACCACTACTATCCATCCATCCATTATCTATTCCCGCTTAATCCGTCTCCGGGTCACGGGGGTCTGTCGGAGCCTATCCCGACGCATAGTAGGCGAAAGGCAGGGGTCCACCTGGACAGGTCGCCAGTCCATCCAGGGCCACATAGAAAGACAAACAACCAATCACGCTCACATTCACACCTAGGGAGAATTTATAATGATCAATCAACCTACCCTGCATGTTTTTGGACTGTGGGAGGAAGCCGGAGTACCCGGAAGGAACCCACGCAAGCACGGGGAGAACATGCAAACTCCACACAGACAGACCCACCGGGACGGGAATCGAACCAGGAACCTTCTTGCTGTCAGGCAACAGTGCTGACCTCTAAGCCACCGTGCTGCCCACCACTACTACTACTAAGCAATTATTACATAGACAACAGCAGGTAAAAACTCCCCAAGTCGGAGAACCATAACTACCACTACTACCAATAGTACCACTACCACTAATACCACCACCACTACTACCAATACCACCACTACTACTACCACCACTACCACTACTACCAATATCACCACTACCACTACCACCACTACCACTACAACCACTACCACCACTACCACTGATACCAATACCACCACTGTTACTACTACTATTACTACTACCACCACCACTACTACCACCACCACTACTACCACCACCACTACTACCACCACCACTTCTGAGCTTTAGCACAGACACTCTGACAATCCTGGAGGACGTGATTCTGGAGGATAGTCTGGTAAACTTGGACGTTCTGATGGTTTCAGCTAAAGTTCTTCCCAGCATCTCGTTTGTAAGACAGATCATTTTTCCATGCTCCACTGGCTTCATTGCCCTGAATTTAAATAAAAAAAACCAACGAGAATCGAGTCACTTCCTATTACATCCACACAACCAAAATACAAACAGAACAGTTTGTACAAAGCTGAGGTTCCTTGGTGTGTAGTTGACAAACTTTTGCTTTTCAAGAACATGAGAAACGTTAAACTAGAGCTCCTCAGCATTCCACTGATTGCAGTTTTCTTTAAAAAGCCTGCCCTGCCAATTCCGATTTTTTTTATAACTGATGCTGTCTCATGTTGTAATCAATGTTCAAATCTTTTTTTTATTGAAAAAAATTGAACAATATCCATGAAACAATACACCTGTTTTAACTGCACAGGAGATAGTGCTCTCAAATATAAATAAAAAGTTTAGAGCATTGCTGTCCAGACTACTAAATAAACTCAACTAAATTTTCATCTTTTAAAAAACAAACATGGCATGGCTGAAGGGCTGGCCAGCTGTTGCTCCTTATCGATGTTCTCCTTCAGGATTTCTTGTGTACTGCAATCAGGAGACTACACCTCTTGGCAGCAGGTGCGTCCATGTCAGGAGGTCCCAGTTCAGTGGACGTTCCTGCAACAGGTTTCTCATCCACAGGTGTGGATCCTGTCTCTCCCTCTGCAAGTTCTGCCAAAAGGAACAGTTTCCATTCGACCTTCACCTCTGCTGAGAAGTAGCGATTCTTGTACCTTGTTTTGCATGAACAAAGAGAGGTGGGTTGGTCATTGTGTTTAGTAAACACAATGAACTTTTATGACTTGCCAAGCTGTGCAGGGGTTCATGCTCAGTGTTGTTGAATCTTCTCACGGCGGCCTCCAACAGTGTTGCTTTGGCTCCACCCACACCACGATCTGTTTGCTCGCCTCTCCAAAAGCCGTTTGAGTGCAGTGACGGCGGGGATGACATCTGCTGCTGTTGCTGTAGATGAGCTGATCTCCTTTGTGAGTCCCTCAGTAGTTGATCTCCTTTGTGAGTTCCTCCAGTAGCTCCCGCTGGTGTGCCGTGAGTGTGGCCGGTAACTCGTGCTCAGTAGCATATGCGCCAGTAGCACGCCTCTGCTCCAGCAGCGACTGCGACATGTAGACCAACATGTAGAAGCAACGGTGCGCTGGGCTCGCTGTCCCTCGTTTACGAGGAGTTGCAGTGTGTGTGCCCGGCAGGGCAAACCCGTCCACGTTTGCATCATCCACTGCTTTGGCCATATTACGAGCGTTTTCTTGTAACACAACGAGAACGCTTGCATGATCAACCTCCCACTGACCCAACATCACCCTAAACTCTGCTGATCGGTTGGCAGCAGCGTGAGACCCCGACACTTCTTTACAGTGTAGAAGGACATGACGACGTCTATCCACTGGGAAGTAGGTCTCTGACATTAGACTCGCATCAGAAGTCCAGATGTCTGTTGTAAAGCGGAGTGTTTATGCAGCGCCTTTTAGCAGGCATTAGGCTGCATTAGGTTTCTGAAACCTTGGTACTCAACGACTAAAAATGGCTGGTCGTCTTGCTCTTTTTCTTGAACAGCATAATACTGCCTAACTGACGTCGTGGCTGGTCGACCCTGCTGCAGCCAGGTGACTATGTTTAACATGCAGACGTGACCTGGTGGGTAACGGGTCTGTCAGTCAGCCCTCTCTAACAGCAGAGCATAACGGGACAGCGGCTAATTTTCAGACCTTTGTGGATGTAGATAAGATCGACGGATGAAATCGGTTTCACGTGTAAGTATTGGCCGATCACCCAAAATTGAGGAATTTGGGGCTGATCGGCTGATCGATCGGTACACCCCTAACTTGTATGTTTACTGTATAGTTGCGGTCCATGTCACGGTCTTACCGCTGCGCAAAGTGCAGTGTAGTCGGCTTAAAAGTGAAGTTTTAACCGCAGATGTTCTAAGCTGGCACTAGTTAGTTACTGGAAGGACTTTCACAATAAGAGCACCCTGCCAGTTCCCCCACTGCAGGTGTACGTTACCACTGATGGTGGCTTGTTGTTGAGAGATGTCTGTGAGTGATTTAGAGGTTGCTTGCTGGTGTGATGAGTGAGATGTAAATATTTAATTTAATTCATGTTGCACATTTAACCTAAGTTGTATGAGATATTATTTTTTACAGGAAACCACTCTCCAACCCATCCATCCACACATATCCTCCCTCTGTTCAAAATAAAGATAGAGGAAATAGCCTCCAGTCTCTTTGTGCCCACACTCTGATTGGCATTAAGAAGTGCTCTGGCCGGCACCCACTTTGTGAGCTTGGTGATTAAGCCCTGAGCCAGAACCGTTCAGTCCCTCCACAACACCTCCGGTGTTGGTGTTTCCTTTTGGCTGAGACGGGAATATCATTGCTCCAACGCCGACTGACAGAGCAGCTGACATGAGCTCAGCTTGAACAGTAGATACTGAAACTGTCATTAGTTTTTGGGTTTGCTGCACTAAACAGGATACGTGGATGTGGTGAAAAAAACCAACCAACCATATAAACTGCAGACTGTCCCTAAACTATCCCTGCAGACTGTTACCATTGTAGAGGGTTTAGGGATTTGCACCAAATCAGAAGCTCAGCTAAACACGTGCACAGTCCATTTCTGAGCTGGACTGCAGGTCCGTCCAGACTGCAAGTGGCAGGAAGTCTTGGATGTGAATGGCACTGACAAGCTGGTGAATTTTCAAAATAAAACACCACCATCAGGCTCCCACTCACACAGGGACATTAGGATAACCTGTGGAGGCTGTGGGTAAACACTTCAGAGGGCTTTAGGCATCTCAACCACATATGAGGATCAATTTAAAGTCAAAAAGCACATTTTAATCCACATCACACATCCTTTTTATATGTTTAATTTCAAAAAGGAGAAGTGAGCAGAACAACTCATGATTCTCAGATGATCTCGGAAGCTCCAGCTAAACTCGTATCCTCATGCATCCAGGTGTGCAGGCAGCGCTCCGAAGCGCTCGGCTTCGGAAAAGCTCCCATTGGGGCCGGAGGTCAGGTTGAGGACAGAACAAAACCAAAGCGAATATGGACCGCAGCACTTGCTCTCCCAGCAGGACATAAGCTGTAAATTTTCAGATCTGCCCACAGATCTTTGAGATTAACTGGGATCTGCACGGATTTACATGTCTCTAATTACAACAAGAAACCCCAGAGAGCCGTTTCCTGGTTCGCCAACAATAGCATCAAACAGATCAGTGAGAAGAGCACATCTGCTGGTCTTTACCAGGCTGCTTTTGCAAGAGAGACGTAACGATTTTGTTCCTAAAATTAGGTGTTGAGGAAATATATTCAATGCTGGTTTGTAAAGGTTTTTACACAGAAATGGTAAGTGTATGTCTAGATGACATGACTGACTTGGAATGGAAGGAATAAGATCAACCTTGAGAATGTATATCTTTTAGTAAAATATATAAACCAAAGCATTTGAAGGTCTGTAAGTCATGTTGATCATTCAAGAAGAAACTCTCTGCAGAGGACCATAAATAAAATATGATTACATAAAACACTTATCATTCTTGAAAAACCACAAGCAGCATTTCCTGCTAAATGGAAACAAAGTGACATTAGGAGAGTCGGGCCGAGAGAAGAGGGCTGATTCAGAGCGCATCCTTCCCACAGTAAACAACGCAGCGGCCGCCGAGTGCAAATCGAACGACTGTGTGTGAAAACTGTCACGGGTGACGAAGCACAAACATCCAGCTGCCAACCAACCTTCCAGGGAGAACCTGTTCACACAGATTGTGCGACAATAATAAACCTTCATGTAACTGCAGAAACCACAGTTTACGTTCTGCTCTCCTGAGAGCAGCGTGTTTGTTTGTTCTGTGCGACACATCTCAGCATCAGAGAACGCCGGCCTTTACTTTGTTGGGTTCACATGATGGAACTGCAGGTTTTATCTGCAATATTTTAACAGTTAAACTTTTAAAAAAAACTCTTAATATGGTAGTTTTTAACTAAAAGATCAAAAAAAGACTTTAGGATCTTACATTATTGACGTGTAAAAACCTACAGTATTTTCAAAAAGTTGGGACATTGTACAATGTAAATAAATACAGAATGATTATAAAAGCTGATACACCCTTACTTTATTCAAAAATAAAACAGAAAAAATATCAGTGGTTGAAAATTAGACTATTTACCATTTCATGAAAAATATTAGCTAATTTTGAACTTCAAGGACAAAAAGTTGGACCCGAGCAACAAAAGCATGAAGGTAAAATTAAACCAAAAAAAAGGCTAAATTAAGTGTCACTATAAACAAACACCTGGACGAACATCTCCAGTTAAATAGGTTAAACGGCAACGGTGATGTGATTGGTATAAAAAGATCAGCTTAGAGAGATGAAGTTGCTTTCCAATCAGCTGATCGTACCATCCTCAAAACAGAAAGAAGAAGCCAGACGGGAACACGGTCCAGAAGCACGTCAGCTCTGTCTTCTCTGGAGCACAGGTCATATAACGTGGACGGACGCAAAGAGGAATGCTGTTTTGTCATCAGACTAATCCAAATTTGAGATTTGTTTTGGAAACACTGACATTGTCTCCTTTAAAGGCAGAGATAGACCATCCGGCGTGTTTTCAGCGCTCAGATCAAAATATCTGCATCTCTGGCGGTATAACACATTCAGAGGATTATGAAACAAAAATTGTTACAAAGACGCCCCAGGACTGTTCAGTTGCTTATCCTGTTTGAGACCAGAATGGCCAACATTTGTTTCCTAAAGGTCCATCTGCTGGTCTCCTCAGTTCCAGACGTATGTGGATCATTTTAGAAGAAGAGATGGTACACAGTGGTGAACGTGATGCTGTCACTTTGTGAGAAGCGTTACTTCTATCAAAGTCAAAATGAGTTTCTGGGTTGCTGTTTTCTTTGCAAGACAGTGCATTTCCTCATTTTATGTATTTCATAAATTTTCTGTGTTCTATCTGTATTGATGTTTTTGGTACTAGGGTTGAAAGAACCTGTTACTGGCCAGCAGAACTTCCTCAGTCATCAATATAATAATCTAAAGGACGCCAAACGATCTAAACATGATCAATCTTTTACCAGTGGAATTTACTGAATGAGAGTCAGAGAGAGAGTCAGAGTCAAGTTTATTGTCAATTCTACCACATGTGAGATACATACAGAGAATCGAAATTGCGTTACCCTCAAACCCTCGGTGCTACACAATAAATACAATTTTAAACACAAAGTGCAAGTTAAAAAGAGACAAGGAACAAGTTGTGACATGACAACAACAGTTTTTCGGTTCGATTAAAGTGACCTGGTGCAAAGCAGGCGGTCCAGTTCTGCCAAAAGTGCCTGGTGCAGATACAGAGATCAGAGTGAGTGAGGGGGGGGCAAGGCGGGAAACGGTGGAAGAGCAGGGAGAGTGTTCAGTGTCCTGACGGCCTGGTGGATGAAACTGTCCTTCAGTCGGCTGGTTCTGGCCCGGAGGGTCCGCGGCCTCCTCCCTGATGGCAGCAGACTGAAGAGGCTGTGTGACGGGTGGGTGGGGTCTCTCACAATGCTGAGGGCTTTGGAGGCAGACGGCTGCTGTAGATGTCCTGAAGTGAGGGAAGAGAGACACCAACGATCTTCTCAGCTGCTCTCACGACGCGTTGGAGAGACTTGCGGCAGGTTGCGGTGCAGGATCCGTACCACACGGTGATGCAGCTGGTCAGGATGCTCTCGATGGTGCCTCTGTAGAAGGTGTACCTGATGGGGGCCGGGGCTCTGGCTCTTCGCAGTTTGCGGAGGAAGTAGAGACGCTGCTGTGCCTTCTTGGCGAGTGCTGCGGTGTTAACAGTCCAGGAGAGGTCCTCTGAGATGTGGACACCCAGGAACTTGGTGCTGCTCACCCTCTCCACAGCAGCACCGTTGATGGTCAGAGGAGCATGCTGGGTGTGTTGTCTCCTGAAGTCTGCAACAATCTCCTTGGTCTTCTCCACGTTCAGGGAGAGATTGTTGTCGCTGCACCACTCAGCCAGGCGGCTCACTTCGCTTCTGTAGTTTGACTCATCGTTGTTGTTGATGAGACCCACCACAGTCGTGTCGTCCGCAAACTTTACGAAGAGGTTGGAGCTGTGAATCGGTGTGCAGTCGTGGGTCAGCAGGGTGAAGAGGAGGGGGCTCAGCACACGTCTCTGGGGGGCCCCTGTGCTCAGTGTGATGGTGCTGGATGTGTTGCTGCCGACCCGTACTGCCTGTGGTCTCCCAGTCAGGAAGTCCAACAGCCAGTTGCACAGCGAGGTGTTGATCCCCAGCTGGTCCAGTTTGTGAACGAGCTGCTGGGGGATGATGGTGTTGAATGCTGAACTGAAGTCGATGAAAAGCATTCTTACATAAGCGTTTCTGGTGTCCATATGTGTGAGGGCTGTGTGGAGGGCAGTGGAGATGGCGTCGTCAGTGGACCGGTTGGAGCGATATGCGAACTGGTAGGGGTCCAAAGAGGGGGGGAGAGCAGCCTTGATATGATGCATGACTAGCCGTTCAAAGCACTTCATGATGATGGGAGTCAGTGCGACTGGACGGTAGTCGTTGGAGCAGGAGGGAGATGACCGTTTTGGGACCGGACGGATGTTGGTGGCTTTGAAGCACGTGGGAACCACTGCCTGACTCAGTGACATGTTAAAGATGTCTGTGAAGACATCCGTGAGTTCTCCTGCACAGTCTCTCAGTACACGACCAGGTATGTTGTCAGGACCCGGAGCTTTGCGGGCGTTGATCCTGCTGAGGGATCTCCTCACAATGTCCGGTGACAGCGTCAGCACCTGGTCGCCGGGAGGGGGTGGTGCTTTCTGTGCGGCGATGGTGTTGTGTGCCTCGAAGCGGGCGAGGAAGGTGTTCAGCTCATTCAGCAGGGATGTGCTGCTCTCACAGGTCTGCGGTAGGGGCTTGTAGTCCGTAATGGTCTGAATCCCTCGCCACAGGCTCCGTGTGTCCCTGCTGTTGCTGAAACGGCGGGCTATCCTCCTGGAGTACCGTCTCTTAGCCTCCCTGATGCCATGGGACAGGTTGGTCGTAGCTGTCTTTAGACCCGCTTTGTCTCCAGCTCTGAAGGCAGCGTTCCGAACCCTCAGGAGTCTGTGGACTTTCTTTGTCATCCACGGCTTCTGGTTGGCTCTGACTTTGATGGTTCTGGAGTCTGTTACATCATCGATGCACTTGGCGATGTAGGCGGTAACAGACTCTGTGTACTCCTGGAGGTCTGTGGTGTTGTTGATGGTGGCAGCTTCTCTGAACATGCTCCAGTCTGTGGTGTTGAAGCAGTCTCGAAGTGCCTCTGTGGACCCCTCTGGCCACACCCGGACCTGCTTCCAGACTGGTCTGACAACTTTAACCAGTGGCCTGTATGCTGGCAGTAGCATGACAGTGATGTGGTCTGAGGCACCGAGGTGGGGGAGGGGGCGGGCTTTGTAGGCTGTCTTGTTGTTGGTGTAGACTTGGTCCAGAATGTTGTCTCCTCGCGTGGGGAACTTGATGTGGTGGTGAAGATTTGAAAAGATGCTCCTTGGGTCTGCGTGGTTGAAGTCCCCCGCCAGGATGAGGAAGGCCTCAGGGTGGGCTGTCTGCTGCTCGCTGATCCGCTGGTACAGCTCGATCAGCGCCTCTCTCCTGGTGTTGGTGGAGGGGCTGGGGGGGATGTAAACAGCAGTGAGGAGTATGACCGAGTATTCGCGCGGTAGATAGAAAGGACGACATTTAATAATCATAAACTCCGCCAGGGGTGAGCAGTGTTTGCAGACCACCACAGCATCTCTACACCAAGCATCACGGAGGAAAACACAAAGGCCGCCGCCGCGGCCCTTACCTGCCTCGGTGTGTGCTCGGTCCGCCCGGTAGCAGGTCAGCTGGTCGAGCTGGATGGCGTGGTCCGGTATGCTGTCATTGAGCCATGTTTCCGTGAACACAAAAACACAGCTCTCTCTCACGGTCCTCTCGGCGGAGCAGAGTAATCGGATGTGGTCCAGTTTGTTGTCCAGCGAACGAACGTTGGCCAACACGATGGAGGGAACCGTCGGTTTGTTCGGGTTCTCCGCCAGTCTTGTGCGGATACCGGCTCGCTTGCCCCTCTTCTGCTTCCTGTAGCGCCGCTTGTGGCGCTTCCATTGCGGCGGAGGTCGAGGCGTGGGGGTCGGCGGAAGTGTTGGTTCCCGGAGCAGACCGCGTTCCCGAAGTTGGCCGGCGAGTTCAGAGTTCAGCTCGACAGTGTAGCTGTTTCCAACGTCGACCAGAAACCCCCGGCTGTACTTTGGTTTGGTATGCATATGACTTGTAAAAACACAACTTTGGTGACAAAAACACGAACGAAAAACACGAAACGTCGCACCGTCGGGAGAGAGAGAAGCCGCAGCGTGAGGCACGCGCCGCCATCCCGGAACCGGGGAATAATAGATCGCTTGGATGTGGACTTGTGCCTTCATACAGTTTCACAATCTCCTCAGTTTACTAACAAACCCTCAGCATGACCTCCAGAACATCCCGAAGGTCATCTGGAATCAGAGCTGCAGAATCTCTCAACAAAATCGTTTTTAAAAATATGCAGAAATACTTTACATACACATTAAACAGACACGCATAATAAAGATCCTATTTAGACCTTATATATATATATATATATATATATATATATATATCCAGTCTCCAGTCTCCAGTGTAAATGTATACAAAACACTGTACCTGTCAGGTTTCTGCTGACTCATAAACCATAAGCCAAAACAAAGTGAAGTGTCAGTGTTCACGCCACGGGGGAGGATGGTAATGATAATCTTTTTCCACTGTGAGTACCTCCTGAAGCTTCAAACTTAAAGGCCATTCCTGCAGAGTTCAGGTTTTACTTCAGTCAAAAAAGAGGCAAAAAAGTAAAAAAAAAAAAAATAGCTGTAGCCAGGAGCCAGACACAGCTATAAATGCTGTTTTATATAAGTGGGAAGCAGGCTAGGACACACGCATGTTAAAATGACTAAGTAGAACATTGTTGCTTGTTCCAATTTGGAGTTTTAATTAATGAGATTGAGACAGCAGCGTCTCATGAGTCAGACATTAGTCTAGTAAATTTAGGCTTGTCTGTCAAGTTAGATTCACCTGATCAGAGACCTCCAGGCTCTACATGTTCATGCCAAAATAAAATGGCGAATTTGCGACACAAAATTGCAGAAATGTGTTTTCAACCAAATTCAAGTTATTTGAAAATCTCTGCAGCCACGCAGGCATCCACAACTGAAAGACTGACCTGGTTATCAATGACAGCCTGAGTCTGAGAACACAGCGGGGTTTGTTGTGAGGGCAGAAGGAGCTGCACTGTGTCTTTAGATTTAGAGAAAGTGTATGACAGAAAGCTGAGGGAGGAAGTCTGGAGTATGTTAGAGTGGTGCAGGACACATGAGGGCATCATAACAGGGGTGAGTTACGCAGTAGAACTGACAGATGGGTTTCAGGTGGAGGTGGGACAGTATCAAGGGTCAGCCCTAGGCCCCTTCTTGTTGCCACGGTGATAGATTGACTGACAGTTGAGTTCAGCCAGGAGTCTCAGCGGACTATGATGTTTGCAGATGCGATTGCGATATGCAGTGAGAGTAGGAGCAGGTGGAAGAAATCTGGAGAGATGGAGATATGAGCAGGAGAGACGATGAATAAAAGCTAGTTTCAGCAAGATTGAATACATGTGTGGAAATTAAAGAGAAACAGGAGGAATGGTGAGGATGCAAGGTGTAGAGGTGAAGAACGTGCAGAAGATTAAATGACTGGGCTCAACTGTTCAGAGCAATGGAGAGTGTGGAAATGAGGTGAAGAAGAGAGAGGAGCCAGGATGAAGTGCTTGCAGAAGAGTATCTGAAGAGATGTGTGATAGACAGGTAACATTGGAAGTGGCAGAGATGATGATGAGAAAATTAAAAACAAAGACATCAGAGGAACATCCAAGGTTGGACGTCTGGGTGATAACGTGAGGGAAGCTAGACTGAGATGGTTTAGACACATAAAGGGAGGGATAGTGAATACACTGGTAGAACTATGCAGAAGATGGAGCTGCCAGGCAGGAGAAGAGGGAAAAGACCAAACCAGAGATTTCTGGATGTACACAAAGAGAATATCCCGATGTTTGGTGTGACTAAAGACAAAGAAAGATGGATCAGGGTGATGCATTTTAAAAGGAAAAGCTGAAGAACATTCACAGTTGTAGTTTTGTATGAGCATACTAAACTTTTCTGAGCCATATCCTTTATGACATGTCCGTTAATTCCTATGGGAGTCGTGGCCTGGAATTACATGTAAATATTAATCAAACCTGGATCTTAAAAATCTCTAATTATTATTATTTTTTTTTTTTTTAATTTTTTACTGAATAAATGATCCGCACCAGTGCTTCAATGAACGTTTCATCCGTCTGAACAGAAACACAATTCCTGGACATAAAGATTACAGACTAATCTCATATGTATATTATGGAAATGTAGCGTCAGCTGATAAGTTGTTATCTAAGAAAAGAAAGGGCCGATATACCACCTGGCTGAAGTAAAGTCACACACTGATATTTGTTTAGTTTGATTACGCACACATAGCTTTCTCTAAAATCTTATACTGATGGACCACAGAGTCGGACCACCGAGTAAAGTCTTCTCCAGCACATCCCAAAATTCTGTGTGGGGTTAAGGTCTGGTCTGTGGCCGGTCTGTTGTTGAAAATGAAGTCTCCTCCCCCTTAACGACTCGTTATCTTGATGAATCCTCACACTGACATCTTGGATAATGTCAGCGCCGCCGGAGAAATAAAACATCGACTAATTAGAAAACCTGCACACTCAGTATATTCAAGTA
Organism: Xenentodon cancila; assembly: GCA_014839995.1. Taxonomy (NCBI): domain Eukaryota; kingdom Metazoa; phylum Chordata; class Actinopteri; order Beloniformes; family Belonidae; genus Xenentodon; species Xenentodon cancila. Next base: position 24,359,181 of record CM026215.1, on the reverse strand, counting down.
CAAATGACTTCGCTTCTCTCCCAAATATGATGTTGCTGAACTTTGAACTGACCCAGATCATGATGCTGCCACCACAGGTCGCATGATGAGAACTTCATCTCCCACTCCTCCTACTCTGACACCCCCAACACTCTGCAACTGGGTAAATCTGGTCTCATCAGATTACATGAACTTTTTTCATTTGTCTAGTGTCCAATCTTTTTGCGTTTGAACAAATTATAATCTTTAGTGCAATCCTCCTCACTGTTAAGAGGTTTCCTTAAGACAACATGGCTCTTGAATCCGACAACCTTGTTCCCTCTTCATGTTGTTGTAAATGTTGTAAATGCTCTTAATTTTAACATCTGAACACTGGTGTCAGTTCTAAAGTTGATTTTACTCAGTTAGATCAGGGAGGTTTTTTCTTGTTTTCTCAGTGAAGGTGGTGACTTTTCTCTTTATTTTGTCAGGTAGTGTATGTTCCACATAAATGCACAATGTGTAAATTTTATGTGGGCAGAAATGGTCTCTTTTTAAAGGATCAGCTTCTGCAGGAGTATTTGTGCAAGAAGAAGCTTTTGCTGAGGATTATCTTGCATGTCCTGACGACATGCGTCCTCTGCCCACCTCTCAGCACTCAGCCAGTGAATGCATCAAACAGATTTACCTGCTACATGTCTGTGCGGGAGCCCGTTTATATGTTCTTCAATTTAAAGGAATGTATTTTTAATCAGAATGTAAGCGACAGAGCCTAAAAAGGTCCTGCACATCTGGCTCACTCTTCAATTATTTACAGCTGAGTGATGCACTAGCAGCCAAACGGGTTCAGGACAAGTATGGACTTAAAGTGCATGTGTTGTTACGTGAATTGCAGCTTTTTCTCAGATGTGATTAAATGATTGACTCAAAAGCACTTATACAGTCTGAGCTATTCCTTTGCTGTTTCGCCATCAGTAAACGTAAGAGCCCTGAAATTGATTTCAATTATGTTACTGTGAACTTGCAACAGTGGCAGATCACAGGGTTCTTTCTACGGTGAACAAAAGGCCCTTTCAGAAGAGGAAACAATTCCAGGAGGGGGAATATATCATCATCAAATCTACCTCAGTAAGAGGTACAAATCATTTATAACCCTCAGGAATTAAAAAGGGTCAGCTTTGACATAAATGTCTTAGAACAATTTACAGCAGTATGTTGCTGTACCGATGCATTAAAAGATGAACTTGAAGAGTTACAGGACAAATCAGCATGGATAAGCTTTGAAATGATTTATGATTTCAAGCTACTTTATTTATTGGTTCAAAGTGTAACTCTTGGTTCATTTGATCATGAAGATCCTAATTAATTTACCAAACTCGTTGGGGCACCACCTTTTATTACAAAGGAAAATAAATCTGTATTTATCAATCTCTCATCTGAGCGTCGTTCTAAATTGGATTGGTTTCAGTGCATCAAAGAAACATCACAACAGATTCCTTAAAGGAACATTAATTAAAAAGCTGAAATCTAGACTAATCTGCCTAAAATCAGAGAGTAAACAGGAGGAGACAAAGAGAGGAAAGAGGGGGGGCTTTCCTGTCCAGAAATCTGACATACAGGACACCCTGTGCAAATCTGGGTGTTTTGGTACATTTCCTTATACATGGATATTTAATCTCAATGTCAACAATACTGAGAGATTAAAGTGATATAACTAAATATACCAGTAAATCAACCAAAGACTGGCTGAAAATGAAGAAATGGAGAGTCCTGGACCGGCCCACTTGAAGCCCAGATCTTAATCCCACTGAGATGCTGTGGGGTGACTGGAAACGGGCTGTAGATGCAAGAAACCCCGCAAACATCTCACAGCTGAAGGAACTCTGCGTTGAGGAGTGGGGAAAACCTTCCTCAGACCGATGTCAGACACTGGTAGATGGTTATAAGCGTCTCACTGCAGTTATTTCAGCCAAAGGAGGCGACGCTACCTACTGGAGGGTAGGGTGTCCTAACTGTTTCCTTAGTTACAATACACTTTTTGTAGAATTAAATTTACAGAATATCTTGAAAAGTGTTTTTTTTGTTGTGTGTGTTTGAATTGTTTACTTATATCACTTTAATCTGTCAGTATGTGTCCTAATTTTTTCACATGACAGTATATAAAAAAAAAAAAGAATTTTGATAAGTCAGGAAATAAAACTAATTGATGGTTCATTTTAAGGGAAAAAAATTATTTAGGCTTCCTTGGTTCTGCGTTAAGAAACCAAGCAATGCACGAGACAACCCGCCGTACCGCAGCCGCAGGTCTGCTGGACCCCCGGGGTTCCAGGCTCGTTGACGGACAGCGTGCTCCAGTGGAAACTCCGGAGTTGACGCCAGTGTTGTTTACACCACCCATGTTGCTTTCTTCTTCTTGACCAGATGCGTATTCCGAGTGGTGAGTCTGGGAGACAGTTCCTCTCTGTGTGCGACCTTGCTCGGCAGGGGTCATGTTTATTTCCCCCCAAGTCCGGAGACTGTTGTCTGTAATCCGGGAGGTCTTTGAACGATGCGCAGGATCCATACATGATTTGCTGGATTTAAGTCATGGCTGCGAACAGCTACTGTAAGACCATTTCTTACATCTTTCCCTCTTTGCGTTGTGTTATAGACATCTGCCTGCTTCAGAACTGGTAAACTACCAAAAGGTCTGGACACCTGCTGATGAGTAGCAGTGCCTCTCTCAGACTTACCCTCTGAAATCCTATGAAAGCTGTCAGCAGGTACTTGTAAAAGCATGTTTTTTTTCTTCTTCTTTTCTTTTGACATAATTTTTGTTCATCTTTAAAAGGGCATGGTGAAATAGTTAAGGGCTGTCATGTAAAACTGATAAAAACAAGTCCAGCTTTAGTAACTTTATTACTCAATGCCAACGTTTTTTTTCTGGCTGTTCTGTACTGTCTGTGATGGTTGAAGTAAATTTAACTTCAGCATTGTTTTTGTGTTTTTTTTGTTGTGTTTTTTGAAAGAAGCTGAAAGTGTTTAATCATTTAAACATTAGTTACGATGATAATTCACATGGAAAGCTGCGAGAGCATTTACAGCCCAGCCCTCACGGTTGAGCTGCAGTTGGTTATTCATGAACTGCAGTGTGAGGTCCTTTTGGGTCAGCGGCGGACTATGTTTGAATATGTTGAATCAAATCAGTTCCATGTACGCCGCTCAGTTTCGCAAGTAACACATTTTCCTCTAGGCCTCGCGCAGCATCCAACAGCATCCCTGCCCACAGACGCTCAGTTAAGAACAGAGACTTCAACATAGAACATCTCAGGAACAGAAGGAAGGAACTCGTCGGGTCTCAGACCGTCTCTCCCGAGAATGCTCACAGAGAACCTGAGAGGTATTTGTGTAAATAAACAAGAAAATGCGAACTGGGAGGGATGTTTCAACTTTTCGCTCACATCCACAGTGTTGCCCCATTTAACAAAGCTCTTATAGCTTCAAATGGGAAACATTTTGGTCGATCACATCTTGTCAGGATCTATAATGCTGTTACAGCCAAAATAAGAAACCTGCTCCAAAAAGGAGAAGATTAAAAAAATCTGATTGAAAAAGATCTATACATTATTCAAATGTCTATATATAGTCAGTCCCTGAAGGACTGGCTGATTGTTTGAAGGCTGTCTGAGGAGTCGATGTTGAGCTGCGAGTTCTGGGAAGGCTCCTGCTGGCTGCTCTGCCAGGTCCTTTCATTATATTTGACAAAATCAATTCTAAACTGAAACTATACATTTATACATGTGAATCTTTGAAGCTGGCATGTCATGTCAAACCACTTTGTCTGCACTTGAGGCATTTATTTAAGTGTTTAAACTGAAAACCAGTTCATAAACTCCAACAGAACTTTTTATTTTGTTTGGTGAATGCGGTCTGAATCCGGCCTGTCCATCTTTATCGCCACCTAATTCCACATCGAGCTGCATTTGCTGTATCTGGAAACTGAGGAATGCAAAAAAAGTTGGGTTTCAAATTTCAAACAGCTTTACAATAAAGCGGACTCTGAAAGTCACACAGTGGACACATCAAACTCAGTCCAGATGCTGTCTCAGGAACCGCACCAGAAGTGTTGTACTGCTACATGCGAAGGTTATTCGCCGGTCATTTTCCAGCAGACAGCACTGTGTCAGAACCAGTCTCTAACGTTTTTTTGCTTTTCAACAGCCAACCTTGAAGAAAGCACCGTTCAGAGCCAGGAAAACTGCTGCTGCTCTGGTGCCAAAACTCTGCTGGGGTAGATACCAGAACCAGCTCCGTCAGTGTACAGGAGAGACTGGTGCAAGCTGGGAAACAACAACTGCTGCTTATATGGATGGATGGATGGATGGATGGATGGATGGATGGATGGATGGATGGATGGATGGATGGATGGATGGATGGATGGATGGATGGATGGATGGATGGATGGATGGATGGATGGATGGATGGATGGATGGATGGATGGATGGATGGGTTCAGTGCCTTGCAGGTCTTCGTTCCTGAGCCTGGTTGCAGTTTGGGTCAGCAGCAGCCTTCTTTGATCTTCTCGGGTTCCTGGAAGAGTCAGGCCTTAGAGAGGTCTCAGCCCGTTCCTCCTCTCTGCAGAGCAGTTGATGCACCTTAGATGTACACTGGTCCTTGGCAGCAGAAGCAACATACTGATGGAGGAGGTGTGGATTCCATGATGGCGGTGTAGATGTGAACCAGCTTTGTTTTTGGAAGTTTAACTTCCTCCACTGTCTCAGGAAATACATCCTTGGTGGTCTCTTCTGGAGAACAGAGCAGATGTGCAGCACCCACCTGAGGTCCAGGATCGACTAGGAGAAGGAGGGATTCTATAGCGGACACTAGAGAGTCACACAGTTGGACCAGAGTGGGTCCACAAGCATCGCCACTGTCTTTGAGCTGTTAAACTCCAGGTTGTTTGACTGCACCGTGTCTCCAGATGGTCAAGCAATGGTTCTGAGGGAAATCAAAACGACACTGATGTGTGTCCTTTGTGCACCGTGGTCCTCTGCGGAAAAATGCTCCGTGTATATGAAAAAGCCAACCAGTTCTGAAATGTTCCACAGCCGAGCCAGCTCTGAAGGGACACCAGAACCTGGTTCAAGTTGGTCCACTGAAGGTCCACTGAAAAGCACGAATGCCAGTGATGCAAGCTGCTCACAAACGTGTCCTTGATGCTGCTTCACATTTCTGTGATCTTCTTTTTCCCTGTGATCCTTTCATGTCCTTCTTCTAGTCATTTTTTGTCCGCTCGCGGTAATCTTTTTGAGAGTAGCATTTTTATGACAGTTTCATGTCCTTCTGTAGTCTTTTTGTATACTTTTGTGTCTCTTTGAGCTTCTTTTTCTTTCTGTCTGTTGTCACTTTGTGTCTCTTCTGCCATGTTGATGTTGGGAACAATCCTGACATGCGAGTCTTTTTTTATTTAAATTTGTCTGATTTCAACTTTCCACAGAAAAACTCTTCAGAGTCAGTTTTTGTTTTTTTTTTACTGTTCTGTCACACACTCACACTTCTACGCACTTGCAGACAAACATTGTTTATTCCTGTGGCGCGGAAAGCAAACAGAACGGTCAGTGTGGCGTGCTGGAGAACACATCATCAGAACCTCTGGAGGCTCAAGTTTCTGTCGCAGCCGCATCTCCACACACACGACACACAGCAGATGTGTGCTCATTCTCTTCAGATGTAAGTGACTGAATATCCTCCATCTTCACCTGGAAGATCTTTTGAACAGAGAGCTACTAACAGCTAACGATGTGGGAGCCAAACTGATTTTTATAAGTGTCCACAGATGAAGTAAAGACCTGGTCAGGTTTCAGATCCTCTGCAGCGACTCTGTAAAGTCTGACAATGCTGCACAATCTGACAGAAAGATGGTGTTTAAGAAACACAGAAGCAGCCTGTGGGAGCAGCTTTTTATTTTCACCAGGGATGTGAAGCAGCAGTGAGACTGGGATGAAATACACGTGATGTTCCTCAGTTAAACAACTCAACTCCCCGTTAGAACTGAGAGCAGTGAAGACTTTGAATCTCAGAGGAAAGAAACAGTTTCTCACCTTTTTGTTGTGTCAGCATTTATCTGTGGAAACTTTTCACTACAGAACTGAGACAACAGTTGTGTACAGAGAGCAGCTTCCTGTCATTTCCAGGATGAAACGCCTGCAGCGCAGTGCTGGATGTCTTTAAAGCAGCACAGTGAAACGCCTGTCCTTTAGTAGCTCAGAGGGTCCCCCTGTAGGTGTGGAGGTGCAGATGCTTTTACGATGCTGGCCAAGATTTCCTCCTGTTGGGTCTCCAGCTTGATCACGCTCTCATTTTTTCTTCTGTCATTACTTTTTCGAGCCTTTTCGAGCCTCAGACCCTGACAAACAGCACAGAGAGCTCCATCTGATGAGCCACTGTCTTTCATGACAAGTAACTCTGCACAAACAGCTCATATGGTTGAAAAGGAAATTCAGCCCACTCTTCTCTTCCAACGTTGTTTTAGTTTAGTAAGGATTTTTAAGCATTCACTTATACACATCTCTCTGACGGTCTAGACCACATTATTTCATCCAGCTCGAGGTCTGGACTGAGACTGGACCATTGCTGGACTATCCCTTTCTTCTTAACCACGCTGACGGAGGTTTGTTGGTGTGTTTGGAAACATTGTCCTTTTGATGATTAAGTTCTGGCCAGTCTGAAGGTGGCTGGCCTCACATCTGTCCCTAGAATAGTCTGGTTTACAAAGGTGTCCATGGTCCACTAAATGACTGCAAAGTGTCCAGGTTCTTGTTGTGCAAAGCAAGTCCAAACCATCACCTGTCCACCACCGTGCTTGTGTTTGGTTCTCTTCAAACCTCTTCAATTAAATTCAAATTCAATTATAAAAGTCTTTATTTCGAACATGATAGAAAGTGACATACTTTACCAGAAATCGAAGAGACACGTTTTTTGTATCAGCAGCAGTCTCGACATGAAGAAGTCAAAAGCGTATGGCTCCTACCTCCTGAATGTTGATTTCCTGACTACTTTACTTGTTCAATCCAGAAGTCTTCTGGCTTGTTCAGTTGCACTTCTGTAAACCTCATTTTTTGCTTTAATGTTCTTTCTCCTGGCAGCTCTTCCAAACAAACCATTCATGTTAAGTCTTCTTCTAGTTGTACTGCCGTGGTCTGACCTCGGGGTACATTTGCTGGGACGTCCCACTCCTGTGATGATTGGCAGTTGTTTTGAATTCATTCCAACTGTAAATAATCTTGCTCACTCCATTTTGTCAGGAAATTCGTTTATAACCATTTCCACATTGACGTGGCGCAACTGCAGTTTCTCACTGCTGATGTCTTTACCTCTTGGCATTACGCTACACACCTGCATGCTCCAGAGAAGAAAACTGTCAAAACATCTGCTTTTATAGAGGTCTGCACACCTGCTAAGGATTAGTTAAATGAGTTCTTTGATTAGCAGCTCCTGGCTGCTACTTTTCTTCTTAAAATCTAGTGACGTCAGTTTTTCACACAATGCTTTTCAAGACCTTCATAAAAAAACATTTTCTAATTAATCCCTGATAAATAAAACCTGGAAACTTAACGAGGATTTACTTTTGATTCCCTCATGTCTGTTTTTTTACTTGTTTTTTGTTGGGATTTTGTCTCACTGGGTGTGTCAGTGTTGTTTTAAATGGTGTTAACGTTGTGTAGCCTCAGAAGAGAAAGAGTAAAAACTGTTGCTGATGGAGGAGGATGGTCTTCTCTCTTCCTTTCCTATAATCTGCTCCCACCTGATGGAGTCTGAGGAGCCACCTGTGGCCTCCTACTTGTTTTCATCCGTGTGATTTCACCCTCATTTCCTCCCTCTGTTTCCTCCCCATCTCTCTCAGCCGTACACATTGATTGGTTATAATAACGCCCTCCCTCTTTCTCATTCCTACTTTATGTTTTCCTCACATGAAGAAAACCGCTGACTTTTATCTTTGGCCTCCTGTCATGTCAGAGCGTCCTCCCACTCTTCCTGCAGAGTGCCTCTGTTCTTTAATGAATCACCCAGCAGGCCAACACACTCCTGTTGACACATGGTGGTGACCAAATGACCATTTATTTGTGCGTGTGTGTGCGTGTGCATGTGTGTGTGTGTGTGTGTGTGTGTGTGTGTGTTCTCTCTTAGACACTGATGTCTGAAGCAATGCTGCCCCCTGCAGTGTGTTTGTTGTTTTACCTGCAGACTGAAAGCCACTTTGTAGGTCAATTTTAGTATCTAGTGTGTGCGTGTGTGTGCGTGTGTGTGCGTGTGTGTGCGTGTGTGTGCGTGTGTGTGCGTGTGTGTGCGTGTGTGTGTGTTTCTTTTCCATCATCACGTTGCTTTCTGAGTCTCCTCTGCATCGTCATCTACCATAACTGTGAGCTGGTTTCATCTTTGCTCATGTGTCATAAAGCAACACACAGAAGTGTTATGAAGAAGGTGCCGGGAGGAGATGATGGAGGCAGGAGCAATCAAACAAAGTCCTTTAATTATTAACAAAAATACTGCATGAGCAGAAAAACCAGAACAGAAAAAAATAAACACAACAGGAAAGAAGAACCTCAAATGTGACACAGAGACATGATGTGGTAGAAACACGTGGACTGGCAGGGTAAACAAGGCAGACAACATGATGGTTGTTTCTCACTTCCCAGGCTGGAAGTGTGAACTTGGAAGTTCATACTTAACAAGTACAACTCAGGAAAACAAACTTCGAGTACAGGAAGACGCATTTCAGGCTGGAACAGCAGCGTACTCGTGAACGTCATGGCATCACTGCTCACCTAACAACGTAACACACACTCAAAGACGTCTCTACAAAAAGAAAATAAACACTCAAACCAGACCGGCCCATCGACTCCTCTGTCTAAAGTGTTTCCAACTATTGCGTTGTAAGTACGTGATGGGTTTTAGGTTTTGTTTTTCATCCTTATTGCAAATACACCTCAGTCAACAGAAAAAAACTACAAAAACATCAAATCAAAACCTGTTGATGACTTAATCATACATTTGAATTTAGAAGAACATTTGTGCATGAAAACATCCTAAAATCATATTCTGTTAGAAAACGAGAAATGTATAAGTTTGTCTTTTACTCCTGTGTGTACTCCTTGTACATGCACAATCCATTCTGGGATATTTGTATGACGTCAATTCAACGCCAAATGTATTGCAAATGCAAAAACTCAAAATCTGAGAATCAAACTCCAAAATATAAGAACCAAAACCAAGAATCTGTATTCAAGACGTCAAAATCTCAGAAGGGCGCGCGCCATACTTTTACCGTCTGAAGTCTCCACAAGTCTCCACCGGTTGCATCCTGGATGAAATGAGGAGTGCAAGAACACATCCGGGGATTTCCGCCATACTGGTCTGGATGCAGACTTTGAACTGGAACAGAAACGGTGAGAACAGCTGTGTCTCCGTCTACATCAAGATAAAACAATTTAACAAAGGCTGAAACGTAAGGACAACTAATTCAGAAAGCAAGCGTTAGATACCAGAACAAAGACCGTGACGATACTGCAAGAGACGACTGGAGTTCAGTTACTTTGGCGGCCTCTTACCACTGGAACACACTTCCTAAAAACAATCAAATATTCACCCAAAAAATGAAACTGATATGTATCATGAAAACTTGCCTTGATGTTGCTTTAACTGTTTTTTCTTTTGAAAACAAAATAGAAGGAAGAAGATGAAATAAAGAGCAACTAAGACTGTCCGTGCCAGTTTTGGTTCTACTTTTCTTTCTGTGTCTCTTGTGTGTCCACTTTGTGTGTCCTTTAAAGGTTGTTTTGCATTATTTTGTGGGTTTTTGTGTTTTTGTCATTTTTACGCATCTCTTAGTGGACTTTTTCTTTTTGTGCTTGTTTTTCTCTCTTTGCAGCTGTTTTGTTGTGGGGTAAAGTTTTGCATCCTATCGTAATTATTTTGTGTCTATCTTGTTTTTTTTCTCATTCTGTTATTGTTTGGTATCCTTTGCAGTTTAGTGCCTTTTTAAGTTGTTGTGTCTCTTTACAGTTATTTTGTTTCACTTTGTACTTGCTTTGTGTCAATTGCAAGTGTGCCTCTTAGATTATTTATGTCTAATAATTTTCCGTATCTGTTTGTGTCTCTCTGGACTTGTTTCGTGTCTTTGTGAATAGTCTGTCTCTGTAATTATTTTATCTGTCTTTATAGGTTTTTGTGTCTCTTTGTAGTTGTTTTTTTGCCTTTCTTTAGTTTTTATTTTGTCTATTAGTCATGTCTTTGTGTGTTCTTCAAAGCTCATGTTGCTGCTCAGGTGTGGAGTGGATGCGTCATGTAACGCAACCTGGAAACATGCAAATGAAGTATCTCTAGTGTTCCTGTTTATAGCAAGGGTGCCCCCTGCAGTCTGTTTCCTCTTTGAACTGCAGATATTAAAACTGCTGTCAGGTTAAGAGTGTGCGTCTGTGTAATTCGTTGTGTGTGTGTGTGTGTGTGTGTGTGTGTGTGTGTGTGTGTGTGTGTGTGTGTGTGTGTGTGTGTGTGTGTGTGTGTGTGTGTGTGTGTGTGTGCCAGAACAGATCAGGGATGTTTTGTGAGTGTAACATCAAAGAGCAGATTTAGATGCAGCTTTCCCTCTAACTGGGACTTAATGCAGTGAAGAGCCTCTTTGTGATGATGAAATGTTAAACACATGGAAGCAAAGCCACCCAGCAGGAGACAGCCAGTCAGCTGGAGGAAACATCCAGAAGGTGTCTGACTGAAGTGAGATCAGCTGACACTCCTCAGCACACATCTATGTGTGTTACATCCACTTTTTTATTTTTTATTTTTATAGTAGTGTGTGTGTGTGTGGGGGGGGGGGGGGTCTTTTTAGAATCAAACTTAAATCCATTTTATATATTTATATTTAAATTATGGGATTAAGTACTTCCTCTGCTATCTACAGTGGATGTAAAAAGTCAACACACCCCCATTCAAATTCCAGGTTTTCATGATAAAAAGTGATAAGATAAATAATTCCACAACTTTTTCCACATTTAATGTAGTACAACACAATAAATTACAACACACATTTTTTTCTTTTCTTTTTTTTAGGGAAGTGAAGTGAAAATCAACAACTGAGATAACGTGGAAGCTGTCTGTGACTGACTATGGCTGGTGCTGGAAGACGTGGCTACAAAAATGTCAAAAAAAGCCTATATATATATATATATATATATATATATATATATATATATATATATATATATATATACACACACATACAGGTTATTGGTCACATTAAATGTGGAAAAAGTTGTGGAATTATTTATTTTGCTGTTACTTTTTTACATCACGAACACTTGGCATTTGAACGGGGGTCTGTAGACATTTGGACTTTTTATATCCACTGTATATGTTACCCCAAGACATGAATGCATTTCCCTTTTTTTTCTGTTTTCATGGCCAGAATAACAGGAAACGTGGAGTTCTAGTCGCATTTCCGTGACACTTTTGTGGAAAAAAAAAAAAAAAATGGAATCTTTAAAAGTTTGGTCAAGGTAGCGCTGCAGAGGGTCGACGTTTCCATTGAATGGTGTTTTCTCCAGTGTAACTCCTGAGAGATGTCTCCAAAAAACAATGAAAATGAAAATCTCAATGGACTGAAACATGTTTAGTCTTTGACAAATTATCACGATTGCTGCTACCGTTGTTCAGAACTGAACAGATGATTAAGGTAGAAGATGATTATTCAAATGATTATTCATTGTGTTGTAGCACAGCTACATCATATTAATCAGGCCAAAAACAGCTGGAATCTAGATTTTAATTACTTTCTATGGACTGTCTACGTCACATTCAGCGCTGCCAGAGACGTGGAAATTCACAAAAAGCGTTTCCATGACACATTTGCAAATATGTGGGTTATCAAATCACCAGAAAAACCCCCTCCTGGAAGCAATAAAAGGTTTCTTAGATATTTGGGAGTTGTTGTTTTTTTTTTTTCAAATTAGTGCTGTTTCCATTAAACAATTCCAAATCCAGGGGTAACGGAAGCGTGCCTAAACTGCCCTTGACTCATCGAATCCTTACAGCTCAGGAGGCTGCCGTGAAAGTGCAGACAGCGTGTTCCGATCTGGATTTTAACAGCACGATGGAAAACCGAAGATTGTTAGCAGAGCACAACCCTGGACTAAAAAAAAACACAAAACAGGAGAGAAAACAGGTCAAAATAGACATAACACGACCACAAAGGCATGAAAAATGAAAACTCAGATCCTGTTTATAAATAAAATAAAGACCCCAAATGCAAAACATTAATATTCAGCAGCAATAAACCTTAAGAACAAATGCACACAGGCAAAACAATGTTGGTACCCTTCAATCAAAGAAAGAAAAACTAAACAGTGGTCACTGAAATAACTTGAATATGACCGATAATTATTAATAACTATTATTACTGTCATGATCATCATTATGAAACTGTCCTGGACAAACATGACGGACCCTAAACTTAATATTTAGTTTCACAACTTTTGTCAATTCCTTCAATCCAGTGATGACTGCAACTGTCAGTGATATTTGAGCACCTGTAGACAGGTGATCCTCATGAACAAGCATCTCCAGACTCTCAGGTTTGAAGAGTTTTCTTCTCCAGACTGCATGCTTCAGATGTTTCCACAATTCAATTCAATTCCATTTTATTTATATAGCATCTATTACAACACAGGTTGTCTCTAGGCGCTTTCCAGAGACCCAGAACATGACCACAGATGCGACTGAGACCAAGCTTTCTAAAACTGGGCAGCACATTTATCTCCAGAAGGTCTTGATGGTCTGAGATTTTATTGAACCTGCAAAGATTCAAGACATTCTGTACCAGATGCAGCTTAACTGAGCCTCCTTCATTTTTCACAGTAGATTCAGTCTTTTGTCTGAAGGCATAATTTTTGCATCTGTGAACATAGCTGATGTGACTTGTCAAAAAGGTATATATATATATATATATATATACCAGCTGCATCACCGTGTGGTACGGAGCTGCACTGCAACCTGCCGCAAGTCTCTCCAACATGTAGTGAGAGCAGCTGAGAAGATGGTTGGTGTCTCTCTTCCCTCACTTTAATTTGCACTTTGTGTTTAAAATGTATTTATTGTGTAGCACCGAGGGTTTGAGAGTAACGTAATTTCAATTCTCTGTATGTATCTCACATGTGGTAGAATTGACAATAAAACTTGACTTTAACTTGACTTTGAGTTGACTTTGATATATATATATATATATATATATATATATATATATATATATATATATATATATATATATATATATATATATATGGCAGGTGCCAGGACAACGGTTCTTGTCTGACTGCATTGTACCAAGTGTAAAGTTTGGTGGAGGGGGGATTATGATGTGGGGTTGTTCTTCAGGAGCTGGACTTGGCCCCTTAATTCCAGTGAAAGAAACTCTGAATGCTTCAGCATTCAAAGACATTTTGGACAATTCCAGCTGCCAACTTTGTCGGAACAGTTTAGAGCTGGCAAAAATTCCCATAAACACATTCCTAAACCTTGTGGACAGACTTCCCAGAAGAGTTGAAGCTGTCATAGCTGCAAAGGGTGGACCGAGGTCATATTGAACCCTTTGGACCAGGAATGGGAGGTCACTTAAGTTCATTTGTGAGTTACGGCAGGTGAGCCAATACTTTTGGCCATATAGTGTATCTGTGACTTTGATAGTTGGATAAAAGCCCTTTGTAGTCAATGTCTCCCTGAAGTCTGGGGTCATGGACATCAACAGATCCTGTGTTTCCTCCTGCAGATGTTTCTCCAGACCGTCACTCCGTCAGCTGGTGCAGGTTTCTGGGTCAGTCTGTCTTTGGTTTTGTCTTCGGGAACTGAGAAGCTGCTCTGTTTTGGTTCAGATCAGGACACTGACTCAGTCTTTGAAGAATACTCCTGTCATTTACCTTCATGGAGTTGCTTTTTCAGTGTATTTATGGTCATTAGCCCTCTGAACTGTGAAGCTCCATTATTTTGGTATCATTAGTCTGAGAAGACTGAAACACTCTTCATTTCACAATCTCAATTCTGGTATCAGGATTAGAAAATAAACTACTGAAGGGGGGAAAGGCAACACAAGAAATGAACTGTAGGCCAAAAAAAAAAATAGTCTGAAAGCATCCGGAGCTGGGATGTCCCAGCAAATATCTGACAGAATTCTCTTTCATGCAGATTGTACCAGAAAAACACAGACGATCGCCTCTTCATCCACTCTCCTATCAAGGCGCCGTATTCCCTCCCTTGTGTGTGCTTTCAGAAAGTATTACACTGTTCTGCAACCTGAAGATGTTTTCTTTCATCTTCTTCGAGGGCCACCGCCAGTAACAAGCCCCTGATGTCTCTGGTCACTGACTGCTGTATTCAGATAGCTCTGAACAAAATGAAGAAGCACAAACAAAAAGAAAAAAAGGTTTGTAACTGTCCTTTTTCCACAGGGACACACACAATAGGGCTGTCCTCAGTTGGCATTTAGGAAGTTACCATGGCTACAGACACCAGCCTCTTTATAAGTGGAAAGAAGACAAAGTCCTGGCTTCAGCTGCTGTGACTCCTCCAAGCTGCAGAGCACATCAGCAAAGTTCACCTCGTGGCTGTGCCCCCAAGACCGCTAAAAAACCCAAACCCACTTCAGCCTCTGCCTCCCCAGCCTCTGCTGGGCTCAGCAGTATTTTTATTGTTCTGCTGACTGTTATATACAGTTAATGGGCCTATCTGAGGGGGAAGAGGAGGAGGAGCATATCCAAGAGGGAGGAGCATATCCAAGGGGGCGGAGGACCATACCAAAGGGGGTGGGGCATATTCAATAGGGAGGAGCATATCCAAGGGGGAGGGGTATATCCAAGGAGTGGGAGGGGCATATTCAAGGGGGTGGAGCATAGCTTATGCTCCACACTACAAGCACTTTATGATCACAAATCAACATTTCAATTCCTAGTTTTCCCTTCCCATTTTCAGAATGTCAGGCTGAAACTACTTTAAAAGCATGTTCATGTGGGATCTGAAGAGGTACTCACATTCTTTGTTCATAAACACCTGTTTATGTCCAGGGAGAAGTGTTTGCATTGTTGTTTTGTTTGTGTTTTTATGACAAAATCGGATTAATGCATCACCAGGTTTCAGTATCTCAAATATGGTTCCCTTCTCACTGGCTGTGTCACCATGACAACTGATACTGGAAACTTCACCTGCTCAGTTTAAGATCCAGATAAAAGATGAACACACTTAAAAGCTCTGCCTACCCACCAAGCTGTTATTTTGGGAAATTAAAGAATCAAATGGACATGGGTGTGTGGGATTGCAGTCAGGTTTGATCCTGACTGCTTAGAAGTACATCAAGAAAAGACGGAAAAGGAGGGAGTGATTTGTTAGTGTGTTCCAGAAGAAATCTACATGATGACTGCTCATAGAAGGAAAACTGCGATGACAGGTCATAAATTAAAACGTATAAACCCCAAACCACTTTTTACAATAGTAACGCCGCCCTTACACCACCAAAAAAATGGTGACACTTCTTTCTCTTCTATGCTTTGCTGTCACTAAGACTATGAAAAGTGTCTGGCTGCAGACCAACTCCAGGGCAGAAACACGTGACCTTCACTTTACAAAGCACCTTGTCCTGATGTGCTACTCGAACCTTAACCACTGGAGAGCGAAGGTCACGTGTTTCTAGTCCAGAGTAGAGCTACAAAAAGCCTGTAGTCAGATCCACGTATTCACTACTGCGGTGTCATTTTGCTCGTTTTATTTAGAAAGTAATAGAAATAAGTTCCTCTCACATTCATGGAGGTTTGCTGCCCTCCAGTGGTCAACAGTGGGAACAGCAGCAGGCGTTAAAACAAGCTCTTCGTCCACTTCGTTTTCTTTACCCAAAAAACTTTTTTTTTTTTTTTAACAGATGGATCACAATGATTAACAGCAATGCAAGAACTGTGAATAAAAGTTTCAGATTCTTTTTTTTGTCTTTTTTCAGGAACAATAAACTAAATATGTTTTTATTTCAGTTGACCAATCTGACAAGTCTGTGGCTTTTCAGGCGCTCAAACTCAGTTTAGTTGCCACAGGCAACCACCAATATCTAACTTAAAATGATTGTATTCGTTTTTTAATGTTCTTTTACTTTTTGTGTTCAGCTGCATTGTGTTGCATTACTCTGTGTTTATTGATACAAATTAGGAGTTAATTTTACTAAGTGGCTGTGTGCGGGTTCAGAGGTCACATGACTTTCATGTAGCTGTTAAACGCAACAATAAACCTCAGATCATCGAGTGGCAGTGCGGCTGGCCCATCCTGAAGTATTCATTATTGTGATGGTTGCTTTGTGCTTAGTTTTATTTCTTTTTTGTTTCATGTTGGTTACAATTATGTTGGTGCATTTTGTTGTGTTTTGCTGACATATGTTGGCTGCGTGGACATTTCAGGGCCAGTTGGTTAGCGGTTGTCTGTTCCCTGCTGAGGAAAGTCTCCAGTCCTCAGAGCCAACCAGCCCCAAACAAAAGTTGAAGATCATCGACCTGCATAATCGTATGTACACCCACCAGGACAAACTGGCCAGGACTGTGAGGCTCAAGTCTTTTTTTTTACTCTCATGGTGCCCCAATGTGCAGTAATTAACTTCCCCAGGGAATGATGAAGTATTTTTGAAATCGAATTGACTTTGAATCACCACCATCAGACCAGCTCTTCCAGGTGAGAAGCTGACAGTGATGCAGGTGGACCACTGAGTCTGTGGTGGCCGGTATCATCCTCTATGTGCTGGGCAGCAGGCTGAAGGTGCAGGACGCCAGCAGGCTCAAAGGATCATCCACAAGAGAGGAGCTGGGCTCCCTCACAGTGGACCTCTGGGGGTTGATGTGAAAATGTTTGCAGGTAACAAAGTTGAGATTGAATTAGCTCTCATGTGCAGATTGAACCACAAGTGCTGATAACGGAGCAGCCAGATTTGAGAGGTCATGTGACCTTCTTACATCGCATAGGAGCGTAAAGTGGCACAAAGGAACTTTTGCAAGTTTGACCTAAATGGGTCCCCTAAAGGTGTGGAGGTTAAGTCGCTAGAACCCTCTTGAGACTCAGAGGAAAATGTGTTTTGGTTTTTGTGTTTTTTATGATAGTTAATTTATTGTGGTTTATTTGGCTTTTAATGACTTTTAATGGACATCAGGTCTGTTGGAATGGACATCAGGTCTTGCTTGGTCCAGAATTTATGGATCTAGCAGAACACGCAAGGATGTTTCAGAGTTACAAACTTACAGTAAATTACCTATTTACAGTTCACAATAGTAACGTCACATCAGATCATGAATGGTACAACAGGAAACAGTTTGTGCCTCTTGAAAACACACAGAAACGTATTGCACTGGATGTATTTGACAAATATTTGCTTTTGCACCGCGATGCATTCGCTGCCACCACCGTCCTGGCCAATAAGAGCGCCCCATAGTTTCAGACACGGTCACGGATGTTCAACAACAGGGTGGAAACTACAGTTGCAAAGAAAGGAGAGGTTTTGTGCACCTTCAGCAGCTGCATCATTAAACATGTAAATCAACAGGTAACTAGTTTGCCAATTTCAGTTTTTAACGGAGTGTGTCTGCGTCCGTGAGTGCGTCCATGAGCTCTGAGCATGTGTGTGATCAACAGTATAAACTCAAACTGCTCTCATTTCCATTTCTAAACTCTGTAATACTAATAACATTTAAAAAACGCCTGGGTTTCACATTGATCCTGATCCATAATGCACGATGTCCATCATCGTTTTATAACCTTGCTTGTGGTTCACCCCCTCATCATTTGATGACCTTGTTTAAGCCTGTGACGTGACATGATATCTCAGCTCTGCTGGATAAAACGAAAACCTCCACTTGTCCAAATGATGTCCTTCCTCCTGTGCAGTTTAAAAATGGTTTTGACTCCATTGGTCTTTATTTTGTACAGATATGCAACACAACAGCTTTACTTAACGCTTCTAGTGACGTTATGATGGCAGCTGGTTCTACAGTGCTGGTTTTGTTGGATATAACGTCTGCCTTTGACACTGTCGGTCATATTATTTTGACGAACAGGCTCTGTGATATGGTTGGACTATCTGGCCTGGCTTTAGACAGGTTTCATTTCTGTCTTTCTGGCAGACGTTTCAGTGTCTTTGCAAATCAAAACATGTCAGAATCCACAAGCCTGTCATGTGGAGTACCTCAAGGTCGCGTTCTGGGTCCTATCCTGTTCTTTTTATACATTCTTCCTCTAGGTCTGCATATTAGGCAATATCCTGATTTTTTAAATTATTTCTATGCTGATGACATACAGCTTTACCGTTCTTGTAAACCTTCAGAATCTGATAAGCTGTCATCTTTGCTATCTATGTGACAACTCTTTGAAACTAAATACAGAGAAGACGAAAACCCTAAGTTATCACCCTTGGTGATATTTGTGACTCTATGCCAAACTTCATAAATTACTTTCTAAATCAGAGTTGGAGTTGATTGTTCATGCTTTTATTTTATCTCGTTTAAACTACTGCAATAGCCTTTTTACCTGATAAAAAAACCCACCTAAACTGTCTACAAGCAGAATGCTGCTGCAAGGCTCCTAACGAACACCACAAAGACCCAACATTTCCTTGTACTGGTTACCAGAACATTTTAGATTTCTATTTTAGGGTCTTTTCAACTTGCTCCTCTCTGGCCTTCCTCTGTCTCATCCTCAGACAGCTCTAAGTCAGATTCTTCCTCCACAGAAAAATCCTTTCTCTCTCATTTAGCACCCTCTGCTGTGAGAGTCTAAAAGTAGGCTGTTAGTAAGTCCTCATGTCCACTACAAAAGACATTGAATAAAAGTTGTGTTTTCAAAGGGTCCAAACTACTGTCTTTTTCTAAATCTTTGTAAACTGGAGGCAAGCCCTTCATATTAAAGAAACAACTTGATTTTTAGAAAAAAAATCATGATATTTTTAAAAACAGTGATGACTTACCTCTTTTGTAGCCATAAATTGTGGAAGTTGAAATTGCTGTTATTTTGACCTTAGATGTCAGAAATTGGACCTGAGAATATCACACCAGATTTGATTGAAATTCCTGTTGCAAAACTGGAAAAAGCACACATGCTTTTATGCATGAACCTTTTCAAACACCAGAAAGGTTTCTGCCAACAGTGTGTGCATGTCTGATGTGTAAAACAAGTCTGAACTGACATGAAGAGAACGTAAATATCTTCATGTTGATGTCGAGTAGCAGCCACGTCGGACTCTGGAGTTGAGAAAGCTGAGATTTCATCCACTTTTCAAGTTTCAATTCTGTTTTTGGGACATGTTCCAGTTAAAAGCAAAACTTTTAGTTGAAATCTAGTGCACTGTAACAGCTGGTTACACTGTAAACCTCAGCTAATCAAGCAGCAGTGGAATTTGTGAATTGTTTTGTAATCGACTTCTTCCAGGTTTTGCTGGTTACATCGTTACATGTGGGGCCCTCCTGAATTATAAAAGGTATGAAAAATGTGGTTGGCCTGAGTGGGACCCACCTAAAACACCCTTTTTGGTGCTATGTTCATTCATCACCCTGTACAGAACCACTGTGGGGAGTTCACACGGGGACAGCATGCATGGAGGCCACAGACAGTCATATAAGGGGCCTAATTTTCAGACCATTTACATCTCAGAAGGGCCTCACATAGAATCGTTGGACAGGATATTGTGATGGCCATGTTCTGTTGTTATTCTGTGTTCTGTTGTTTAATGTCTGTCTTTGTTGATGTGTCCTGTGGTTTGATTTGATGTTTACATTTTGTGTTTAACTAATGGCTGTTGTTTTGTGTAATAAGTAATATTATAAAGGAAGGCAACAGCTTTGTATTGTGTTCCTGAACATTGACAATTGGACATGTGGTGAATGTTTCTGTTTGTGTTCTCTATGTGAAGTAATTGGTTGTAATTAAATATACTATGTAGGGATGCATTGGCCTTTTAGGGATGCGGTGTTGAGATTTAATATGTGGTACAAAATAATTTTTCCCGCTTTTGTCCAATTGGTGTTGTGTAGGTTTCTTTGCGCTGAGTGCTGTTGCTGTTGGTGTTCGGTTAAAGTGGTCGTTTGTGTTGCGTCAGTTGTTTGGATGGGTTGTAGTGAGGAGCGCTGGCAGCTCTGCGCCCCCACCAGCAGGGGCGCTGTTGTCTCCGTGGAGACCCATAAGCGGGGGAGTGAGAGGTGCATGAAATGGAGAAAAATGGCGGATCATGTGCAGGTAAGCAGAGCTTTCATGTTTTTGTTACCCACAGTCGGCAGAGGAGCGCGGGGACAGGGCTGAGCGCGGATCTGGGACCGGTGATCCTGGCACGGAGCCGGCGTGCAGCCGACAGCAGCGGCCGGCGGTGGCGCGCGGCTGTCGGCGGTAAAAGAAAGGAAGCGGCCGCCTGTGTTGTCTCGTGGCCTGCTGTCACCGCGTTAGCTCACGTTAGCAGCGGACCGGAGCTGAAACAGGCGCCGGGACGCAGCGCGGCGTCCAGCCCGGCTGGTGCCCGCTGTTTGTGGCGCCCGGAGGTTCCACGCTGCGGGCGCAGCTGCATGTTTAATCGGCGTGTTCCAGCGTAACGAGTGACAATCCAGCAGCGGCGGTTAGCCGCGGAGCTAACCCGCACTGGTCAACTGTCAGTTGGCGCCACTGTGAGCCTCTTCCAGACCAGTGACCGCACCGGGACGCGGCGAGACCCCGCTCGCTGCCTCTGCGCGGGGCTCCGGGGGGCTCCGCGGGCTACGATGCTGTACGTGACCGATGCTGTGGGCATGTGCACGCTGCTCTGTTGTCACGGGGAGCTGTTGCAGGCTAGGCTAACGCTAGCCCCAGCCCGGACTTCTCCCGCCCGAGTCCGTTTGAAAACATGACTCAGTCTGGTTAACTGTTTACCGGGGAAATGGGCTCCGCGCCCACGGCCGGTGGACACCGGACACGCAGGAGTCGCGGCAGTGCTGTGGGATCTCCACCCGTGTTATGGGAGCCGCGGTGCTCCTGCTCGATCTAAGTGAGAGTTGGACACGTGTGGGAAGAACCGCAGCCAGTTGCGGCTTCATTTTCAGTTTGCCCGGACGGTCCTCCGGTACCGGAGCGTGCGACCACCGCGATGCCGTGGGTATGTTCCGGTTACGAGTGTTGGGAACTCGCCACAGCCGCCAGGACTCAGGAGGGATCGTGTTTATTCAGTTTGTAAGATGCCTGAGCTCGGTGGGGAGCCAACCGTAGAGAGAATGGGATCAGACTGGAAAACAAACTCAGGCACGTTTTCTTTTCCTTTCGTTTCGTTTTTAATGCCGGGGATTACAGTTGATTTAACCTAATGTTGAGTATAACAACGATATGAATCTAAATGCAGTTTCAAAGAACGGAAACAATACAGAACATTGATCCAACACGTGGTTATTTTTGGAGATGCACCAATCAGGTGATCGGAATTTGTGGCTTTTTTTTTTTTTTTTTTTTTTTTTTTTTTTTGTCAGACTCAGAAAAGGCATGATGCATATCACTGAAAATGTCTTTGTTTGCTCCCTGTAAAAGATTAAATGTAGAGTGCTGGCAGATTACTTTCTCTGGTCATTAAGCATGTCCAAGATGTGAGTTTTTCATGCTGAGTACAGAACACCAGACAGTGCTTGTGCAACCTGGCTGGGACAAAATAAATAAAAGGAGATCAAACATTTGGGTTAACTTGTTTGATCCAGCACAAAAAGTAGCACCATGCTGCTGAACCTGCTAAATGTTGTGAAGTTAAGAAAGGTTGAAAAATTAAGCTGCAGAGCACCCACCCTGCAGCCTCTGCTATCTTTCACTCATGTTTACTTTCACAGTTTAACTGAGCTACAGTCCTTTCCTTTTTCTCGTATTCAGTGATCCGAGGAGAGTTGATTTACTGACCAATGCATGTCAGACTCTGCCAGGATAAGTGGTGACATGCACGCCTGCAGCCTCTTTGATTTGAGGCTTTCTGTTTGGGCCTTGCTACCAAAAGAACAACAGATAAATACTTGGTTTAGCTGGACACAGGAATTGGAACGATGGTGAAGTAGTCAGACGTACAGGTGGCTTATGCTTTTACGGATTAGTCGCCTTCCCATAGTCCGACATGCACCTGCCCACGAATGTAACTACGTGTTAGGTCGGTGGAATCTGCAACAAATGTGTTGGGTCCACTTGGTAGCATTTTAGTTCCTGCTACCACGACTTCATCGCTTTCAAGCCAGATGGATGGAGTGCTTTAATGCTAGTAAGGTACTGATGCGCAACATTTGTCTGTTCCAACTCGCATAAGATGTGTTAGTTGCTCTGTTCCTATCTTAGGTACTTAAGAAAAAGAAGTTTGGTTGTGTAATCACAGTTACTCAGTATATTTCGGACATTTTGCGTGTTTTTCTTTTTCTTCATTTTGGCTTCTCCTGCCAAAATGGGCCTTCTCCTGGGCCTTCTGGGTCATAAAGCCATTAACTAAACAAACCAAGGGATGAAGCATCAGTTATGTGACCCATTGGTTTCTGAAGGGCACTTTTAAGCCACTTTTTCTTTGTACTGAGCACCATGTTGCCTGGGAAGCTGATGGGAACATCCCCACTGTATGTCAATCAAAGTTAACACTGGCTGCCCGCTCCTTCAGCTGATGTTCACTTCTAATACCCGCAGAGCTGCCGGCAGATGTTTTTATACGATTTCATGTGCTGACTTGATGAAGAAATTAAAAATTACTGCTGGGTTTATCCAATGCTGCGTTGGTACAAACTGCTGAGAGCTTCGCTAAGTTTGGAATCGTGATGATGACAGATGAGGGAGTTGGGGTTACAAAAGAATTCACCCCCCTCAAAGTTATCATGGGTGTGAAACCAAAAAGTTGAGACCAAAACAGTGTTTTGAACCAGGCCATAAATATGCTGATTTCTGCTTCACAGTTGGGCTTTTTAACACGGGAGTGGATAGAGATTTACTCACTTTTGCAGCCAGCCTCCAGCGGCTGGAATTGTAACAAATCTTACTTGAGACTCAACCGGGAAGTTGGCGCTTTGTCAAAGTCTGTGCTGGGAACTGTGAGGCGTATGCAAAACGTGTTCGCCAGTTTAAATCCAGTTGAACATATACACAGAGGATTGGTTGAACAACCAACCTCATCCCCCTGGGGGCATTGCACTTTTATTGAAAATACTTGATTGAAATCAGAATTATCTGTTGATGTTTATGTGAGTTGGATCAGAACTCAAAGTAAGTGGATCTGTGTATCTGCATTAACTTTCCCTATTTTAACACCATATAAATGCACTGAGTGTTTGTTACTGTATTTAAGTGACTATAGTTCTTAGAGAAAACAATCAGTCTTGAAATTATCCAAGAACAAAATACAGGCCTCGAATGTCTTTTTGTATTTGGTTAGAAATATAACAATGGCTGATAATCAAACATTTCAATAATTTAATAAACGTAATTTGATTCCGATAATTTCCATCCTGAAAGATGACGATAGTGGTTACTGCTCAGTCATATTTCCAGATCTGAGTTTGTTTTTTAACTCTTCTTGCAAACAGATTAGTCGGTCTGTAAGTTCTTGGCTACGTCCACTTTAGTCCATTTTAGTTTTAAAGTGAAACCAGACGGTATAAGCTTTGTGTCCGAAAGGATCCCTGTTCAAGGCGGCTCGTGCAGAAACGTAATTGGTTTTAAATGTTTGATTTTCATGTCTGTATTAGACCACGGCGGTTGTGCTAACAAACTGAAACGGTGTCTAGAGTTGATCAGAATTCTTTAGTTGGAATTACATCTGACATTCACACCACTGTTCAACCTTTAAACAGAGGTTTTAGATTTAAAAAGAAAACATGCTGGTCAGGTAACCTTGTGTGGTCAGTCATACCCACTTGCTTCATAGAAATCCTCTCTGGTGAAACGGGTCCGGTACACCTCACATTCACACCCCTGTCCAGCAGTACACAACCTACCGAACCAATCACGACGGGGTGGGGGCGGGCTTTTTATGTGCCGGGCAACTCATTCAGCAGCGTCTAAAACTGGGTTAACACGTGTGATATTTATTTATTTTCCAGTCATATGAGATCAGTACATCTCACTTTGTACAACTTGGATTTGCTTAATCTTGGGTAAGACGTCCGGATCGGTGTGTACAGACTATATGATGATGTCTCTTGTGTCTTAGAGTACAATCTGATGTAGTGGGATGTTGATTGCAACATCAGCTTTAAGAGTAATTAACCACTCTGTTGTAGATTTTTTTTTTTTTTTTTTTTTTTTTTTTTTTTTCCCCTGGTCATGATTTGGCAGGAGAGACCAAATTTGGATGGCACATTAATGCCTCGTTTCAAGTTGCATTTGCCGACTTTAACATGACTTGGTGAGTCAGTAGATGGAGTTGAAGGATGTTAGGCACTGAATTCTGTCTGGCTCCGTCTTTCCTCTCTGCTCCTGTCTCACTGATGATGTATGACCACCGTTTTTGAGCTTCTATGGCAGTTTTTTTTTTTTCCCTCCACTATTGTGCATCTTTTGCCAGAGATGGCAGAATTTACGCTGGGAACCTTGCATAAGACACACATCCAACTCCAGCCCTCGAGAGCTACTGTCCTGCATGTTTTAGGTGCATCAACACACCTGATTCAGATGACTGGATCATGATCAACTCATCATCAAGGTCTGTTAATAAAACATTCCTTTGAATTAGATGTGTGAAGCAGGGAAATGTCTGAAACATACAGTGTGTCTTATTGGACTTATTGGTCTGAGATCAATGAAGTTTCCCCTAGTAAACCAGCAACAGCCATTCACTGGTTGGTTCTGCCTTCATCACGGTTCATCTCACTTATTGGTTGTATGTTGACTGGCATCCACAGGCGGTTCTTTCTGCATCCTTTGGTACCGTCCCCTGGGAATCAGAGTAGAGTCCAAAGCAACCAGATCTTCAAGTTTATCAGGGTTCCACTGTTTTTCTGTCAAACCGACATCAAAAACAAAGCAACTTTGACTACATGGCTTTAATGAGACAACTGCTGGAGACTGATGAATCAACCTTTAACATTGTATTTAACTGAAACGTTACTAAATTAGATCCAATGTGTGTTTGGGTAAATGTCAGGAAACCAGAAGTTGTGTGTGATGTTCAGTGTGGCCTTTGGGAGACAGTTTTCCATTTGGGATTAAGAAGCTATTATTGAACTTTGTTGTAACAAAGTCATCACATCACTTTTCTGATAGGTTATCTAAACAACAACTTAAAAGTGAAGACTGCTTTTTCATTATTTTAATTCATGATGTATTGTCCGGTTTTTGTTTGTTTGTTAGCATTTCCTCCACGTTTATCTGTGGATTCCACATTCTGTTATCATAAGAACTTAATGACAAACATTCTGTGTTTTTAAATTAGCCCGAAAAGTCAAAACAACGACTTAACTTAAACATGAAAATTATAAATAACTTTGAATCATTTCTTCTCCACTTCTCAGTGTTTATTTTATTCTCTAAAGTGGACGCTTGGTTTTAAGCTGTTAAAGCCGCTATGTGGAATTTTGAAAACTTATATATACATTTACACTTATACACTTACATAATGTATACATTTATAATGATAAACATGATTAAATTAAAAATCAAATAATCTTTGGGGTTTCATTAAAATAATTACTTCTAAAATTTGAAACAGCTTAAATGACATTAGGATTTTAACACCAGCTCCTCTCTGTTAATGGATTAAACGCCAATATTTATGGATTTTTTTTTTTTTTTTTTTTTTTTTTTTTTTTTTTTTTTTTTTTTAAATCCAGCATCTCTGCCAGAAGAAAAAACAGGGTAGTGTTTGATGGGATCTGGTTGATCAGCTCACACTGCTGCATTGATGGGTGTGACTGAGATTACTGATTTGCACACAGGTGGATACAAACAGCTGCTTGACACATCTAACTGTCAGGACTTTATCTTTTACAGCACTGATGTTTGTGCTCATGCCTTTGGTGAATAAATCAATCCTGTAAATTCAATTCAAAATACTTTTTGCCTTTAATCCCAAAGGGAAATTCAAAAAGTAATCAATCTGATTAATACTTTTTGTCCTTCCTTTGCAAGCTTCAGTTCCTGAAAGTGCAGTTTTTAGGCTGCTGGAGACCTGAAACACACTTTACTACATTTATTACTAAGAAGCAAAACAAGGCGAATGTTTTCACATCTCTCGACTTTAGAACATAATCTCTTCTTTTTTTCTTTTTCTTTTTTTTACATTTTCCAATAGTCTTCAGTTCAACAAAGGTTGTTGTTAAAAAGAGACATTTGCTGCAGATAAAGTTTCAGTGTCTTCTGTTGGCAGCAGCCACAGTTTCTGTGTTTGGATTTACTCGGTCAGATTTAAAAAAAAAAAAAAAAAAAAAAAGATTTTCAGGCTCTGACAGACAACAATATTTTTTCCTTAACTTCCAGCTTGTAAAGGATCTTTTCTGGTCGGATTTGCCAAATGAAACAGAGAATCACATAAGTTGTTTGTTGCCTTAGCCTTTGATATTTTGTTTTCTAAGTGGTTGATTAGCTGAAGCAGAGAGTGAAATGGAGGTTGACAATCGTTTATGATCACGTGACAGTCCTTTTAGGATCACTGTTCCGTCTGAGTCTGGGTCCTTTGCAGGTTTAGATTAACTTATGTGATCACATGACTGCTTGTG
This sequence comes from Xenentodon cancila, assembly GCA_014839995.1. Taxonomy (NCBI): domain Eukaryota; kingdom Metazoa; phylum Chordata; class Actinopteri; order Beloniformes; family Belonidae; genus Xenentodon; species Xenentodon cancila. The sequence goes on along the minus strand of CM026215.1, from coordinate 24,332,518 downwards.
TATCTGGAGGCCGTAATTTAAATTGTTTAATTTCATGACAGGACAAGAAGTTTGGTTAAACTGGTGCTTTTAATGGATTCTGTCTGGATGGGTACTGGTTTTTAATCATTCAGCCCAACATGTTGACTACAAAACAGGTTCTACTTTCGAGTGTCATCCTGGAGTCTGGATGGGAAGTTTACTTGATTGTGATCTGTTGAATTCGTATAGGAAGCTTGTTGAATTGCACCTGAAGATAGTTTGTGATGTGTCAGTGTCTGAATGGCTGCAGGATTGTTGTAGCTGAAAATTCACACCTCCTTGTCTGGAAGTTGAAGGTTGCCCTTCCTGCGGAGGGGCATTTGATGCAGTCTGTAAACTGGTGATGAGGGAAAACGGGAAGGTCTTCAGAAATGCTGCTCTGCTGTGATTCATTGAGAGGAGCTGTTTTTTCAGCTTCTAAGAAGTTCTGTGACATTGCAGCTGTTTTTAATCAGTTATGCAGAAAAGTTTAGACAAGTTTGGTTCTTTATTGTTGAAAAGTAAAGGTCTCTGCAGTCAGTTTAAATTATTTGGTCTAAATTGAATTTAATTTTGACGTCTCCGATTTAAAACAGTAGTTTATGGTTAATTTAATATATGTATCATAACTACACAAACTGTCAAACTCATCAGTTTTAACTGATAAGCAGGGGGTGTTAAATCTTAACTAATTTCAAAATATGTTAAAAAAAAATTTTTTTTTTTTGTTTTTTTTTTTTTGTTTTTTTTATACATTGTGGAGTATTAATAAGAAATGTACAAAAACTTACAAATGAAAAAAAAGGTAAAAATACTGGTTAAATCATTGGTGGTAGGATCTCCACAATATATCTGCATGAAAGGAGCAGGGCTTATCTCTGCTGCTGGGCAGCCGTGCACAACCAGGACCAGTGTGTACGTGGGACAACTGAAAGCAGGTATTTTTATGTGGGAATTCTCCTGCAAACACAAATGCATCATAATCGCTGTAAAAGAAGTAGAGGCAGCTGCAGTGACATCTCTGGTTTGTGAACTTCTGATGTCTCAAGCTTGGTGTGCATCTCCACCATCAAATTGATCATGTTTGGACTAGAGGTTGTACAGTTGAATCATAGTTATGTAATGAAGGTTAAACTTGTAACTTATATAGTAGTGAAAGTGTGAAGTGAAGAAGGCCAATTCCCATTAAAGTTTTAATAATTTACAGAAATTATATTAAGTATGTAAGAGAACAGGAGTCCGTGTCCCAGCAACTCTTACCGGCTGCTGTCGGTAATCTGCAGTAGTGAAGTTTAGACGGAGACGAATGTTTGGAGAGAAGGAAGATGACTGGACGGAAGAAGTACAGAAGAGTCAGTTGTGATTAAAGCGCCCAGTGTCAGGTGTCGTGGGTCCTGTTCAGATCAGGGCTCGATTGGATATGTTTGGTGCTGGGTGGCATTTGACTCCCCCGTCTGTCTGACAGAGAAGGGAGGCTCAGCTGCCACTTGAATTAAATGAATAAACTCTGTCTGTTGCTTGTTTTTTATCATTAATTCTTCCTCATTGGTGCTTTTTTTTTGTTTTGTTTTGTTTTGTTTTTTTGTTGCATGTTGTTGGTTATGTTCTGCACATGCAGGGTTTAAAAATACAAAGATAATTTTATCCAACAGTGCTTGAAGTGAATTTAGTGGTCTGCAGGACAAATGTATTTTCTTTATTTAGCACATAATTACCAATATATTGATCAGTGGTAACATCTATCTTTTATGAAATAAAACTGCTCAAATGGAGCATCTGTTTTCAGCTCTGCTTCTGCTGCCAAAACAATAACCAGAGCTTCACAGATTTGCTTCATCACTAAAGTCTTTCAGATTAACTGCGATTGATGAGTGAATCAACACATCACTCACTGATTAATCACGCATCCTCGCATGGAATCAGTGAGTCTGTGTGTGGCAACAGTCTCCTGCCTGATAAATCAACCCAAAACCTGTTTACACATTACATAAAAAGTCAAATTAAAAACTAGAATCCAAAGCACATCTGCCTGCTGTCAGGTACCGGCCCCTCACAATAAAAAGAGTGATTCGGTTTAGGATCGGGGTCCCAGAGCCCTCTGTTGGCTGGAACACACTGCTTTTGGACCAGAACATCAGGACATAAGCTATGTCCAAATAAGAGTTGGACATGAACCGCTGCAGCAGAGTTCAGTGTTTTCTTCTGTCCAGCTTTGCTCTTTGGCTTCATATTCCTGCATCTGCCACAAAGAAAGCATGTGGACCATCCTGGACAGGTTTTCATCAGCAGAGTCGACAGCTGCTGAATCACTTCTATCCACTGAGGATCTGCAATTTATATTCACGTAACTCGTGAATATAACTCATCCCTTTAACAGGCTGGAAATGGATCAACTGATGGATGAAACCATCCAATGTTTCTGCTGACTATTAACATGCCGATACCTTTTTTCTTAAAGCGTTTAAGAACCTGCATGCATTAACTTTATGAAGATCAGGGGGCAGCAGAGGCTGTGGGACTGCCTGCTCCGCTGGCCTTGTTTCTAGCCAGTGATGCGTGATATCGCCAATTTAGACCAAAACTGATGACTGCGCGTTAACTCCTTTTGCATGGCTGATACTGATACAGATAACCATTTAAGGTAATCTTCATGTATGCTTGAGTTTGTGGACAGAGAATAATAGTACTAATACTTTAGTAGGTCTGACAAAAAGATGCTGCTGGACTGAGCGGGACATGAACGGTTTGAACAGAGCTGCTTGCCAGGAAACATGAATTTCAGTAGTTAAATTTGTCTGATTTATCGGTCTGATATATTTTTTAAAACCCATTATTTTCTTCTTTTGTGGACCAGTAATTTATCTGTGAGATTGATGTTGTTCCTCCCTATTTTTAGTCTCTAGGTTTTTGTTTGATATAGTTTTTATTGTTGAAATAAGTTTGTTGTATTTGTTGCTTACATCAAAATGGCAATTAATTTGGCACAGAGGGCAACGGAGCAACATTTAAAAAAAACAAATTCAAGCCTCTGACAACTCCTTCTGCTTAAGTGATAATGTGGAAAGCACGGACGGTGTAAGAAGTGGTCAAACTACCCTGTGACATCACCTGAAATAGTGGTTGTGACACTTTTTCCTTGTACTGCTTTGTACCATTTTGCAAATGTGTGGAATGACCAGGGCTGGAAGCTGACTGGAACACGCCCACTGTATGTCAATCACACTTGACAACATCAACTTGGCTGACTTAGCTTAAGTTACCCTAAGTAAGTAACGTCACTTTACATTCATTCTGATCAAATCTGTTAAACATCCTCATTTGAAATGTGGCTATCAAAGTGAGTTCCAAAACGACCGCTAGCTGAGCTCGGACCGGCGCCCAGCCGAGCTCGGACCGGGGCCCGGCGGTGGCTCAGACTGCCGTTGCGGGCTAAAAGACTTCAGGGCCCAGTAGATTGGCCGTGACTCCCGGCTGCTTCAGCACCTTCTCTCCAGCGGAGCTGCAGAGCTCCTGGCGAACGTTTGTAATGTGTTCAACCTGTTCCAAGTTCATTTGGTGGCATCTAGCTGACTGATAGTTGACCAGTGTCAAGCTTGGACTCTTCCGGTCAAACCCACAGCCACAGTGATCTATTAGTGAAACTATCAACACAATAATACTTTTAATTGTAAGATGTTTTTAAATTTTTAAGATTTTCCCCTCAGCTCCACCCTGTTGTCCAGATATGCACCAGGAAAACCACCAGACACCAGGAAGACTACGAGTAGTTCCCTAAAATAATTCTACATACATTTTTCAATCTCTTGTTAGTGTTTTTGTTTACTAGTTAGAAACAAAAATAATCTCCATTATTGCATACAAAGAATGAAAGTTTCTACTCAAGTGCTATTGCTGCTTAGATTTCATATTTCCACTATTGACAAAACATTTTTGGTGTTTTTTTTTTTTTTTTGTTTAGGACTTTACACTAAATCAAAAATGTTTCCACTCTCTAATTAGGTTAATTAAATTAACACAAGAAGCTGCACTGAAATTCAAGTAACAGCCAGCAAGTGTTTCTCAGTCAACAGCTTGTTGTTTATTTAGTCACGTGTCCACATTTTGAACTGCTCCTGTAGTTGTTCCTACGTTCTTCAGAAAGGTGCAGTGGCAGCTTTAAAACTGCCGGTTTTACTGTTTTTGCTGCACATTTGTCATGTGCTTGGCTCAGGTTGTCCAGAGGAGTCGAGTTCCCCCCCAGGACTTCACATGTGGTCCGTTTGCACCGCAGGAGTCTGTAGCCGAACTGAACGTCCTGTTCTGACGGCTCAGGACGATGATGCCCGCTGTTGCCCCCCTAATAATAATTTGTAGAATGTTATCTGTGTCAATGAAAGTGAGTCTGCGCTCATCTGAAGCAGCAGATGGCACATGTGCACGCAGGGCTTGGTCTTCAGCTCTTATCTGAGTTCTGCAGAGTGACCACACGGGATGAAGCTGCAGCATCCACAGCAGCTGCGCCGCAGTCACAGGTGTGAGCAGCAAACGCACGGCTGCTTGGACCCAGTCGGGGCATCGGACCTCCTCCACCTGCGCCCGTGGTGGTCTCTAATCTCATCACATCACCACTTCGCCATTTTGAATTTGTCAGTGACTGGTATCTCGCTGACTGTGGATGACTCAGCGTTCTGCCTGCCACATTAATGGAATCTGATATCATTAATGTTCAGGAGGCTGCTCTTGTCTGGTAGCAGACTGGAAGTCGACATGCATGCTTATCTTGGTCTGCATTAGCCTACACATTTTATAGTAGACTAAACTTTCAAACCCTGGTTAGTTTCCAGTGCAGCATGAACAAGAACCCTGAATTAGAATATCCTCAGACGATTAATGTAAAAGAAAAAAAACAAAAAAAAAAACTATTAATGCAGGCAATCTTACATTTACTTTGAGTTTTGTTCTGCTCAAAAATGCATGTGCCCCCTTTTTTACCACTTTGTAATGTTTTCATGCCTTCTCACAGCACTTTAAAGGTGTTCTGGCATTCAGGATCCCAAGTGATGAAGACATGCGCGTTATTTTGTCATATATTTTTCCTATTGACGTATCTGTTTTAATTTTTAGTTCTCCAGACTAATCATTAAAGCTGCACGATGTTACGAAACTGAACATTAAAATGAAAGTGCCTTCTGTACTACACCAACATAGTTTTATAAAAAGCAGCGAGTTAAAATATCAGTTTAATTTCACCATTAATAATTTTTGATTACTTTCAGCATGTCGTGTATTTCTCCTGGACCTCTGTATGTGCTGTTGACTAAAATCAGCCAGTATTACTTTAGAATCTGCATGTTCTCATTGGGTTTCAGCACTATGCCACAAAAAGAGAAAACGTGTCTTAGTTGAGATAACTAAGACTCATGGAAGTAATGGAAAAGAGCACAAGGAAGTTGAGGAAGAAACTGGACAAGAGGAAATCTAGGACAATGGTGTTGAAATGACTTCACCTCCAGGCCTGTAGAGGGACCCACTGAGCTAAACGTGGCAAACGTTTCTTTGTCCATTTGGTTTTTGTTTTTCTTTTGTAAAGCGTCTATCAACAACTGTTGTTGGCAGTTAACCATCATAGCTGCATAGGAGTTGATGAGAGAAAACACAACGTGATCTTGGATTCATACTGTCTGCAGGAAATAAAAACTTGCTGGTCAGAGTCAGAGTAAATACAAAAAAAATCATTTTTTTATGTAGACGTTGTCCACATCTTTCTACCTTTTTTTTATTTGGGGTTATTTTATTCTTTGTCATTCTTTGCCATAAAGTTGTCCTGCTGAAGCGCTGTGGGATGTGATGGTGCTTCTTCATGTTACATTTCCAGATTGAAAGTTTTGATGCTGTGTCCATCACCTTCCTGCTGGATGCTGATAAGCCCGTGTCTCTGTTGTTTCTGGCTTTATCTAGGGCCTTGCCCAGCTGGAGATCCTATGTAAGCAGCTGTATGAGACTACCGACACCGCCGTCCGACACCAGGCAGAGAAAGCTCTGGTGGAGTTCACCAACAGCCCCGACTGTCTCAGCAAATGTCAGCTGCTGCTGGAGAGAGGCAGTGTGAGTGTTACTCTGATGACATCTGTTAAAGTCATAATGTGCAACATCAATATGCTGTGATGTAGAAATTCTCCTGCTGTCAGTGTGTTAATGAGCTTGTTTGTCTTCTCGAGTAAACTGAAGTGTTAATGTGAGATCTTGTGATTAATGCATCACGCATGGTGAAAGAGTAGTTGAGATGAAGCTGAACAATAAAGTCACTTAAGAACTGTTTTCCTGTCCTACCTGTCAAGAAAATTTAAAAGATAAGTTAAAATTTATATTCCTAGAAAGCCTTAATCAGACTGGAGTGAACAACCCAGTGTGTCAACAGGTGGCGCTGTCAGATCTGTTCCACGTCACTGTGCAAACAGGAATTAAACTCTCAGGAGAACAACTCAAATAAGAACAGGAAAACCTGGAGATAGCTCTTCAGAAATTCTTACACTGTTTCCATAATTACGATGGAGTTGATAAATTGTGCTAAATTAGGGGAAATATAAATAAAGAAGTTATAAACATGACGTTACCATAGACGTTTAACTTCCAAGCAGATGGGTCTTGCTGGTGCAGCAGCAGCATGTGTCGTCAGTGACCTTGGGAGTGACTGGGGTGGGGTTTTCCGACACAAACATCATTACAGATTCTGGATGTTAGTTCTTTGACTGGGTTTGGTTCTCAGGTTCTGAAATTTGGTTCTTAATCTATATGATGATGTATTGACGGCATACAACTAAACACAATAACTGCGTATGTAAGTGAGTTGAAATTCTTGTACATGTCCAAGAACACTGGTTTGTTGTCTTTTTTCCTCCGACTTTAGATCCCACGTGGCTGTGTATAAAAGAGCCTGTAGCGCCACCTGCTGATCTCAGACCACACACACTAGATTATTCACTTTAAGCCATGAAGACCAGTCTGATGAGCATTCTTCATGAAGAGTGATTTTATAAAAAAATAGGAGTTGGCTTTGATTCACTACCAGATGAAGACACGTCTGCTGACACAAACGGCTGAATAAAGAACTCTGTTTCTAAGAGTAAAAAGAGAGACGTCTCTAATCAACTTTTTTTGAGGAACACAAACTCCAAAGTACACCAGTAGTTGGAGTAAATTATGTCAGCTCTGTGTTTAGACCTAAATATTTTAACTACAGATAAATGGAATTAATTGTAACCGTTGAACTTATAGCCTTTTTATAATCAGTCACATTATTTCTCTGTATAAAATACTTTGACTAACATGTTTTTGTTTTTTTTGTTGCAGTCTTCATATTCCCAGCTACTCGCTGCCACGTGTTTATCTAAACTTGTGTCTCGGACAAGTAACCCACTACCCCTTGAACAGCGCATCGACATCCGTGAGTATCTGTCTTTTAGGTTTCATTGTTTTTTAAAGCTGCATTCATTCAGAAATGTCTGGTAGTTTTATTCATCCCCTTGGACATTAAGCCAGATATATAAATATCTATATATCTATAACGTCTACACTACTGAGAGCTGCAGGGATGCACGGCTCAACGGAGTTGTAGCTCTTTGTCAGCCTGGCTACATTGCCAACCAGAAAACGTGGTTTATTTTTATGATCTATCAGTAATGAAAAATAAGATGTCCTAGCATTGCAAATAGTCTAATGGTATATAAAAAAAAAAAAAACCTCTTTCTCGCACAATGCGAATCTACAGACCTACTAGAGTACCACTTTCTTTCCACTTTATGCACTTTTGTTTCAGTATACTAATATGTGAGTTAACCCAGGGAGTTAAGCTCCTATGGTTAGAGACCCTCTTTCTCAAAGGAGCAACTGCATCTAAAGCTGAGTGCAACACATCTGCAGTGCTACCAACAAGGAAATCAACATCTGCAGAGGTAGAACCGAGGTCACAGCCCTCAACTGCTTCACTATGTTCCACTGTAGGAAGATGAAGAGCAACGGCCTCCCTAAATTTAGTGATAGCTTTGTCGGATAGACATCTGCTAAAGTAATTCCTCCTATTTCGCGCTTTAACATAGACAGAGTTAAATTCAAGTGTTATTAAATAGTAGTCGGATAGCTGGGAGTTCACATGCGACACTAACAGATTATCAGGTTCTACACCGTAGACGAGGACCAGATCGAGAGTATGATTAAGACAATGCGTCGGTTTGTTTACCTTTTGTTAAGAGAATCAAAAGCCAACTTAATACTGTCGTTGTCAACATCCATATGAATGTTAGTCGCCCACTATGATAACTTTATCTGTACTGATCAATAACCCAGATAAGAAATCTGAGAACTCAGACAGAAACTCTAGATAAGCACCAGCAGGAGGCCGGTAAACTACCACCAACAAAACTGGCTTCTCTGATTTCCAGCTCGGCAGTTTTAGAACATGAGCTATTATAATCACATTTAGGTTTAGATTTTATTTGAAGACTGGAGTTAAAGATACTCCTCTGCCTCAGCCGGTGCTTCGGGGAATATGATAATTAAAATGACCGTGTGGCGTCGATTCATTTAAACTAACATACTCTTCCTCCTGTAACCACGTTTCTGATAAACAGAAAATATCACCGTGGGTCTCAGTAATTAGATCCCTGACTAATAGAGGCTTGGAGCTTTAAGATCTCATATTTAGTAATCCCCATCTAACTTTTTGGTCTTTAATTGGCACTAAGTGTCTAACAGTGTTTAGTTTGTAGATTCACACAGGATTGCAATGATCCCATGATCTCTATGTTGGGCATTCACACTTGATTATTATCACAGATGTCCTCTGTAATTATTCCAAGTTACAGCAAGTCCCCAGATGATACCAGTCTCATGTGACTAGGACATAAGCAGACATTTTAATCAAGAAGAAGAAAGTTGTCCAGCTCTGCTGAAGAACTGTTAGTTTCCTTGCTACAAGCTTAAATGAGTTTTAGTCTACTTAGATGTCACTCAAACCTTTTCTTTATTCAACATTTTTGTATGTGACAATTAAAATTCTGCATTAAAGCAGGACACTTTTTTTTTAGTGAGGGAGGTTTTGATTGAGTAAAATAAGTTTTTCCATGTCCACATTTTTTTTTTTTTTTTTTTTTTTTTTTTTTTTTTTAATTAATCTGGGAAACCTGACACTGAAGTTTCTCATTCAGTGAATTTTTGTGTTGAACAGGGAACTATGTGTTGAATTATCTGGCGACGAGGCCGAAGTTAGCAGCATTTGTGACGCAGGCTTTGATCCAGCTGTATGCCAGGATCACCAAACTGGGCTGGTTCGACTGTCAAAAAGATGACTACGTCTTCAGGAACGTCATCGCTGATGTGACGCGCTTCTTACAGGTGACAATACGCAGCCACTAAAACAAACTGTCATGCACACCACCAACGTGGTCTTCTCCTGAGTTGCCCTTTAGAAACTGGTTCAAGTGTGATCTGGATCTGTTGTGAGGACACGTTGAGGCGCTGGTTCCTAACAAACCTGTGACCTGGCAGATCAGCCGGTGGGAGATTGTAGACTGGAGTCCTTAAACGGGAAAGCTTTGACATGCAAAAAATATTAGAGAATTTTAAAAAGTTTAAATTTCACAGCAGCTTCTAAGTTTCAGCATCTCTCTGGTGATGTAACGGGTAATGTGCAACAGAAGACTAGTGTAACCATAACCGGAACATTTTTTAAGATATTTTAGGGGATGCCACTACACTTAATGCCCATATTTTAATCTGTCTCAGAAATTATACAGTAGTTATAGAGATGGCCATGAGAATGTCCTTAACAGAGGGGGGAGGGGCTACATGCTCACTGGTCGCTATGGTGACCAGCCTGGGGGAGGGACAACTGCAGCCATGTCTGTTAAGCACAATGACTCTGCAAACTATAAACTGGTCCTCTAACAATCCTTCACTGTTGGAAAATGATAGATGGTATCCAAAGAATTGAACTGTGAGCAGCAAACACTTGTCCTAAAAGCACTATTCTAATTTTATTTACATTCAGCGTATTATATGGTATTTATGGCAAGTTGGAGAGGGATTCCTTGCTCAGTTTTTGGAAGTAATAAGTCTTAACTATGATAGCAGTTGGTGAAAGCACTTTGCACTTTGATTTGACAGAAAACTATAACAGAAATGTCTGTTTTAATGTGTACATGTATATTATACATTTATTTGTGCAAGAGACATTGTGGCAGTGAGACATTTGAAAATAAATTTAAAGTTATTTCATGGGCTGAAAAGAATCACACATGACATATTTAGACTCTCAGCTCAAGATTTTGGTGAAAGATCCTTAAATTAAACATAAATGATACTTAAATGTCTTGAGGATTGTAAACCATTACAAAACATGAATCCAGTTGAGGTGCTTTAGTTGGATGTCCTATGACTTGGTTAAAGTGTGAACGATGTTTCAGCAGTAAACTGTGCCTGGACCGTTGTTACTTCCAGAAAGTGCTGGGCTTTTCACTTTTTTTCTTCTTTTTTTTTTTAGCCAACAGTATAAGTTTAAAAAAAGTTTGTATCTTGTGTGATTTTTGCAAATGCTGTACAATAAGCTGTTTAACTGTAATCATATATTGCTATTTGAGATGTAAAGCTGTGGAAAGTGAAGAGATTTTTTTATATATATGTAAATGAAAGCATAAGTAGGAGATTGGAGAATTGTGCCAGATAGTAAGATGCTGAGCTCAAAAGAAATTTGAGCGTCAGTCTTCTGGGTCAGTGCATGTTGGGGAGCTGGTCACTTCTCAACTTTCTGAACTGACCCCGTCCACTGGGTCACTATCAAGCTGCTGTGAAGAACCATGTGATTCTGAGTAGTTATTGGTGTGTTTACAGGACAGTGTTGAGCACTGCATCATAGGTGTCACCATTCTGTCTCAGCTGACAAATGAGATCAATCAGGTAAGTGGTCCTCCTCAACTCTCACCGTCTTCTTTTTACTCTTCTTGTTTACATGTAAAGTGCTAAAAACAACAAACATAATGCATTTAAATTAACAATTGGAGGTAGCAATGGCAAAAACGTAAGCAAAATCAGCTTTGCAATGCTGCTCCTGTATAAACCTCCTAAATTCATATTAAAACACCACAGACTGAAAGACGATCCTGTGTGAGAGCAGCAGCTCATTAACAGCTCGTGTCCTCCTCAGGCTGACACGACGCATCCCCTGACCAAACATAGGAAGATTGCTTCATCGTTCAGAGATTCATCCCTCTTCGACATCTTCACTCTCTCCTGCAACCTTCTCAAACAGGTTTGTGTCGCACGATTATGAAGTCCAGAAGTTTCAGCCCAACTGTACTCAGCTCAGCTCTGTCAATATCAAATGATTTACTGGCCCGAGCGTTGCTGTCTGGTATTGTGGAGCATCAGAGTCAGCTGGTAATGCACTGTGGTGGATTACGAGGTGCACACATCTCATAGATGAACTCAGACAGTAGAGTGAGCAGAGCATTGTACTTCAGCAAAGTTTAGTACTTCAGTTTGTTCTGATTCAACAGAGGAGCTCTGCCACTGAACTCTGCATCAATAATCTATCATTTTATCTCCTTTTATTTTTTTCTGTTACAGTACAGGGCTGCTGACGTGTTGCTTTGAATACAGCTGGATCTGAAACATGTCTGAATCTGCAATAATTATCAGGATTTTACAGAAACACCTGCTGATGTTCTGTTTGTTGATCAGCTGGTTTATTTTCATACAGAGTTAATGAGTCCATGGCGATGCATCTGAACTGAAGGTGGAAATGGCTTTGTGGCAGGAAAAACATGCCCCCACCTCATTTGAGCGTAGGAGAGGGAAAATAAATGTGGCAAACCAAAATCCCATGAAATGAGTAATTTGCTCAATTTATCTGCTACATCACTCAACTTCTACTTCAGCTGGTGGACAGGCATCTTCAGGGAGCCAGTGGAGGTGTGGTGATCAAAACACCCCCAATGCCCTGGCCGAAGGTGTTTGAACAGACAGAGAGAACGCGCTGAGGAACCGAGCAGGGGACTGATTGTTGTCTCCATGTTTTCAGGCTTCGGGGAAGAACCTGAACCTCAATGATGAATCCCAGCATGGCCTGCTCATGCAGCTTCTCAAACTCAGCTACAATTGCCTCAACTTCGACTTTATAGGAACTTCCACAGACGAGTCATCAGACGACCTCTGCACCGTACAGATCCCCACGTCATGGAGATCAGGTATCCACTTTGCTCACAAGAAAACTGATGACGCTGTGAGGGCTGCAGTTGTTTTGTTTTATTTTTTCTATGTAGGGATAGATAATTCATTAAACATAAAGACTTTCAGAATTGGCTTTAATTTTCTTGTGGTCCCTTTAACAGTCTCTTTCATGAAAACTGTCTCTGTTTTACTTCTGTCCTGCAGCATTTCTTGATTCCTCCACACTGCAGCTGTTTTTCAATTTATATCATTCCATCCCTCCATCCCTTTCCCCATTGGTAAGTGGAAACACTCACGACAAACACCCAGAATACCTCGTGAAGCTGTGCGACTGAGTCTGACCTGCTCATGTATGTACCTGTGCAGGTGTTGTCATGTCTAGTTCAGATCGCCTCCGTCAGGAGGTCTCTATTCAACAATGCAGAACGAGCAAAGTTTCTCTCACATTTGGTGGATGGAGTGAAGAGGATATTGGCAAACCCACAGGTAAGTAATACACCTGCAGCCCTGAACATCTGCTGTTCGGCTGGCCGGCTCGTGTACATTATCTATAAAGCGTGTGTTTGTGTGTCAGTGTTTGCCGGATCCCAACAACTACCATGAGTTCTGCCGTCTTCTGGCGAGGCTCAAGAGCAACTACCAGCTGGGCGAGCTAGTGAAAGTGGAGAACTACCCGGAGGTGATCCGCCTCATCGCCAACTTTACCGTCACCAGTCTGCAGGTTGGTTAGTGTTCTGGGCTGTGATTGGCCGTTCTGTTTGTGAGGTATCGAATGCATGATCGACAAAGTACGGCTGCCGTTTTACTCAAACTACATAGTAGACATAAAAACCTTACAAAAGTCATTAAAGGTCATTGAAAACTTACACATGTCATACTTTAAAATCTGATTGGGACACCTCAAGAACACTAAAAATCTTTCTCCAAGAGTATGGAGGTCTCCTCATTCATTTATTCATTCACTCATTAGAATAGATGGACTACAGCTTGTTTTAAAATAAGGCTACTTTTAAGATGCACCTTAAAAGTAGCCTTATTGATGAACTGAATGTTTAGTCCAGCGATGTCCAGTATATCATTAGATTCAGTTCAGTTCAAAATACTTGATTAATCCCTGCAGGAATTGAACCAGAAGGCTTGTAAAGGAGTGACATGGATTTGAGGCGCTATCCAAACTGTTTTTGTTTTGCTGTCTGTAACATTCCTCCTCCCCTGTTGTCCCCCACCTGTGTTGCAGCACTGGGAGTTTGCTCCTAACAGTGTTCACTACCTGCTGAGTCTTTGGCAGCGTTTGGCAGCATCGGTCCCCTACGTCAAAGCCACCGAGCCCCACCTGCTGGAGACCTACACCCCGGAGGTGACCAAGGCCTACATCACGTCGCGGCTAGAGTCGGTCCACGTCATTCTCAGGTGAGCTTCAATCCTTGGTACCAGTTCAACATCATGTACCAGATTTTCTTTGATCCTATCCCAGTGTTTTAGAGACGTCAATTGCATTTTGGTTACGTGTCAGGCCGCCACACCGTGATTCATGGAGGCTCAGACTGACGTAAAGTGTTTTCAGTGAAATTTGCAAATAGGTAGAAGTTGAAGATTCCCCTGTGTTTTCTCATCTGCTTTAACTGGAACAGCTGCTCAGCTTCCTGGGATATATGACTGCGCAAAGCATGCATTTTTATTTCTATTTGTGTGTGTGTAAAGACCCAAAATGGCTCCTTTCAAGAGACGCTTACGACGCGGAGTTTAAACTCAAGGCTGTCAGTCACGCAGCAGAACATTGGAATAGAGCAGCAGCTGGAGAATTCAACATTAACCAATCAATGGTGTGGAGAAGGCAGCAAGATGACTGAGAGTTACTATATTGTGATTGCACTAACGTTTGATTTACCGTAACGGTATCAGACTGTTTCTTTTACGCGTTTACTCAATCGAGGAAAAGTTCCCCTCCACTACCTGATAAGTGTTGCACTACCTGTTAAACCTTGCTGTCGTTAAACTGTGTCGCGAAAATACTATGTCACTGACATTACCTCTGGAAAAATAATAATACAGCTGTTTATTCATTTTGGGAGTGAACGGAGTTGTCAGAACGCTGGTTTGTATTCTATTAATGACGTTTGACTGACTTATCTGACTGTTTTGTTGACATTCCCTTTAGCTCCATCTAGTGGATGCGTAACACAACCCCAGCCCCTACTGTAGCTTCAATTCTATGTCCCTTATAATCCGGTGCGCCTTATAGTGCGGAAAAGACGGTAGTGCAGAATCAGCCACATCAGCATGTTGATGCATTAAAGAATTGGTTTTATTACATGCTCCAAATGAATTTTCATGGACATCTGACATTCCTCCTTGGAAAAATGACAACACACACACTAAACTGTGAAATTAAACACACACACACACATAGTTTAATGTTGGCCAGTGTGAGAAGAGGAAGTTGTGAGTTTGGTTTTGAACACAGATGTGATTGAGGTCAGTTCAGCAGGGAACTGGAACTGGCAGTCCAATCAGCAGACTGGGATCTGATCTGGGTTCAGATGTTTTAATTAAATATATATATATATATATATATATATATATATATATATATATATATATATATATATACATATATATATATATATATATATATATATATATATATATATATATAAATATATATATAAATATAAATATAAATATAAGGGGAGTTTTTCCTGCCACTGTTTGGCTTACGGTTTTTCTTCCACTAGGGGAGTTTTTACCTGCCGCTGTTTATGTAATAATTGCTCGGGGGTCATGTTCCGGGTCTCTGGAAAGATCCTAGAGACAACTTGTGTTGTAATAGACGCTATATAAATAAAATTGAATTGAATATATATATATATATATATATATATATATATATATATATATATATATATATATATATATATATATATATATATAGTAAAAGTGGTTCTGAGCTGTGATTGGCTCTCCAACCTGGTGTGATTTCAAACGGATATTTAGAACATCTTCATCCAGTTTTATATTTGAGAAACAAATGTCTCCACAGAGACGGCTTAGAAGACCCTCTTGATGACGCCGGCCTCGTCCAGCAGCAGTTGGACCAGCTATCCACCATCGGCAGGTGTGAGTATGAGAAGACCTGCGCTCTGCTCGTGCAGCTGTTTGACCAGGCGGCACAGACGTACCAGGAGCTGCTGCAGTCCACCAACTCGAGCGCCGCAGACATCACGGTGCAGGAGGGTACGCTTGGCTCACACACACTTTCTGATCGTTCCAGCCTCATTTTCACTGCTGTAGGTTTTAAATCAGTGATTCTCTCTCTGTGTGCAGGTCGGTTGACATGGTTGGTTTATATAATCGGTGCTGTGATTGGCGGACGGGTGTCATTCGCAAGTACGGACGAGCAGGACGCCATGGATGGAGAGTTAGTCTGCCGGTGAGAATCTAGAAACTCTTTCAGGATCCTAAAGAGCACCACCACTAGTTTGGATTACAAACGTTTGCTGATGTTTAGCAGAAGAAAGTTCTCCTGACATCCATTACCACATTCCTGACAGTGCTGTAACTCAGATCCTGACCGCGGTGTGTGTGTGTGTGTGTGTGTGTGTGTTTACAACAGGGTGCTCCAGCTGATGAACCTGACCGACTCTCGGCTTGCTCAGGCTGGCAACGAGAGGCTGGAGCTGGCAATGCTCAGCTTCTTCGAACAGTTCAGAAAGATCTACATTGGTGACCAGGTGCAGAAATCATCAAAGGTGAGCACCCGCCTGGCTTCAGCCTCCCTCATCCCGTCCTGATTCAGTAAATCCCTCCTGATGGGACCAGCCTGGTTTTACAGTTTCTATAGAGCCACACACACTTTGAGCTTCATCTGTTTTCACATCTGCTCTTCAAACACTCCGCTCACTGCTGCAGTTATCTCTTCTGAGCCTTGTCTTTTGGTTGTGTGATGTTGAAAGACAGACTTGAACTCAAAATGAAGCAGGAGTTCATGATCTGAAATAAATGTACCATTGTCTGCTGCGGTCTGGTACCGGAGTACCAGACTGCAGCTAAACATGTGACTGTAGGTCACGTAATGCTGTCGTTTATGGTGTGGTATTCTGTAACTGTGTTTGTTTGCTTTTTAGCTTTATCGACGTTTATCAGAAGTTCTGGGCTTGAACGACGAGACAATGGTGCTTAGTGTCTTTATAGGAAAAATGTGAGTAACTACAGCATTTGTCTCCATTACAGGCAAGAGTTATTTTAAATTTACATTTTTTTTATGTACCAGAAGACTGAATATGGAGAATCTATAATTAACGGTGGATAATATAGAGTAAATCTCAAAATGTAAACTAATACTTGAAAGCTGAAATGTGTGTATTCTGTGAAGAAAAATAAGTATTTTATTAATTTACTTTGAACTTGTGGAATTTTCTGCAACTTTGGATTCACACCGCTCCTCTTCATCGATGGATGGAGATTGCAGTTGCCACGGAGACTGCTCAGCCACATGACCAGAACTCAGTCATGGTAACAAGTCGCCATATTTGGTAAAGTTCCTCACTTGGGTCATGTGATGCTGCCTGTCTCCACGGTAACTGGATTTCTTAGAGGAACGTTTATGTCTTGACAGTTAAATGTTCATTTGACTATTTAAAACGTTGATGTGATGTTGAATGAAGATGTCTGCACTTCCTCAAACGTCTGCTCTTTCTCAGCATCACAAACTTGAAGTACTGGGGCCAGTGTGAACCAATCACCTCCAAGACACTCCAGCTGCTGAACGACCTCTCCCTGGGATATCCTTACTGTGTGTGCGCGTGCGTGCGTGCGTGCGTGCGTGGGATTTAGTTAAAGCTCCCTTATTCTGTAATGTTGATTTTTGCTATATTGATGAAACGCCACAGATTTCTTCTCTAAATCGTGACTCAAAATCGCTGCGTCTTCTGCGTCATGCAGCTTGAATCTTTAGTTTGGTCTCTGTGAGCCCCCTCCTTCCCACTGCTCCTGCTCACTCTACTGGTATTGCTTACTTTTTAAAACTAATCAGAGATAATTGGAGGATTTTTCTTTTTGAACTGAATCGTCTCTAGGGGGCGTGGCTAACCCATGTAGGGATAGATGCATAGCTCAATGTGTGATTGGAGTTTAGAGCACCAATCTGCAGATGAAAATCCTGCTTTTGTGATCTATCAGTTGTATTCCTCTTCAGATTACAGCTGGACAGCCTTGAAAGTGGTTGTAAGACAATTTGAACCATTAGAAAGTCTGGAAAAGAAGAATATGGGATTTTTAAAATGGTACTTGATTAATTTTTTCCTCATTCTTCTGCGTCCATCATTGTGAAGGTTATATACTTCTCTGCTGCTTCAACGGCAGGGAATGAAAACCAAAGTTAGTGGATCTGTCTCGGTTTCCATGAGGATGTCAGGAGCTCGCCACTAACATACCGCAACACAGACGAGGGAGGAAGGTAGAGGGGACAGTCATTCATGTAAAGCCTGTCAAAGTTCACATGTATGTTCCCCAGAGGTTACACTGAATCTCTTCCACCTGGATCAGTTATAGTCATGTTCTGCATCAGTTCACCTCATAGCTGCATTATTTTTGGGGGGAAATGGGAAACTAGAAGAATTAAAGTGTAGAGGTTTTTCACAACTTTTGAATTTTAAACCAAAGCTCCTGTCTTAACAGCTCTGTTGGTAGCAGTGGTAAATTCCCCTCAATAACCCTTGAAGCAGGTTACAAGCGTATGATGAGGCGTACAGAGCTCTCACCGCCAAACACCAAACAGGAATTTACTGGACTGGCAGTTTTGTTCTCAGATATATTCCCAGATGCATTTCCGTCGTTTACAGTCCAAATACTTGGCACTGATCTGTTTATTTAGTTATCTATTTATTTTGGAACAACCTTTTAGCAAAACTTGTGTTAAACTGCCTCACCAACTGTTGTTACTTGCTTTAACCATCCAAATGAAGGCTTCTTAATACCTAAAATCCTCGCGTTGTTCAACACTTAGATACAGCATGTTGGGAGGAGACACCGACTTCACTTCACAGGCAGATGACAGTTTATCTTTTGTTTATGAACTTGTGATGAACACTTGAATGAAAGAAATCTGTAATGAAACAGCTGCTGTCACATGTTGGTGACATCTCTAGAGAGGTGTCCTCCGGTGTCCACAACTGTAACCATGGTAACTGTACTCATTAAAGATGGTGACAGCAGCAGCCTCTGCCTTACTGATAAAAATTAGATAAAAATGTCTTGTTTCTTATGTTTGAAACTGATTCAATCTGCAGTTTAAGTTTGCCCGAAACCAAAGATTTAAGCCTAAAGTGTGAACCTTAGATGCGTTCAGGTGTTTAAGGAGTGTGTTGTTCTGTCATGGGATGTTCTGGATGTGTGTTTTCTCCTTGACTTTATGCGTGTCCACATACAGCAGCGTGAGGAAGCTGGTGAAGCTCAGCGCCGTCCAGTTCATGCTCAATAACCACACGGTGAGTGTTTAAACTGTACGTCTGCTGCCCCGGAGCTCCACCTGGAGTTGCATTAGGCCTCCCCAGTCATCCAAAGACCTTCGTGCTGGTGTGAAATGGCTCACAGCTCCACATTACACGAGTTCACAATGTGTAACAAGTGTTTTTGTTTTTCTGCGTGCAGAGTGAGCACTTCTCCTTCCTGGGAGTGAACAACCAATCGAATCTGAGCGACATGAGGTGCCGCACCACCTTCTACACGGCACTGGGGCGCCTGCTGATGGTTGATTTAGGTATTCACACGCTGCTTCATGTCTAATCATTTCAGAAATACTGCTAAAGGTTTCCCAGTAGCTTCCTTCTTTAGCCCAGTGCTGTGAGATGTGACTTGCCTAAAGAGGGAAAACTGAAATAATTCAAGAACAGTTTCACAGCTGCAAGGTGGTTGTTCATAGATGTGGTCTCCCCAAGTTATGCTTTTTAAGTATGAGAATCATCAGCGGCATATTTTTACCTAACTGACTTGTGTTTGCGCGTATAGCTCATTTTACACTCTTACGGGAGTGTAAAATTCAACAGGAAAGAATACTGAGTATAAAACACAAAATCTGTATCATGAGGCCCCACTAGATGGCAGTAAAAGATCTCAACGGTCTGCAACATGCGCACTAATGTAGATTTGTTTTCTTTGTAGAATCCTGTAAATGTTATTTTCTACTTTAGAATTTGATTTAATATTGAGACATATAAACACATTAACACAACTTAAAAATGAACATTTGGCTGCATGTTTGTTGAAAATCTTGGTGTCCAATGGTGTACAATCACATTTATTTTCAGCCTTCACTAGTGTTGACATTTGTTTGAAAAAAATGTTAATAACTCTACAACGTTTATAGTTACATTCATTTACAGTACTACTCTTCTGCAACAGGATCTGAAGGGTTGGAGACGAGGTCTAAATTAAGATTGAAACATGTTTTGGTCAAAGTCCCGAACGATGCAACACAACCGCCTGCTCCTTTCACAAGCATGTCTTTGCAACGCTTTTCGTGACAGCTGATTTTTAGGGGGTGGAGTCAGAGACTCACTTTGACTCCACCCCTCTCATCTGAAGTGTGCCTCTTGAAAAGGGTATTGGAGCTTTGGAGTATTGGAGATGATGTGAAGTTGTGGGTGGAGATAAAGATGGGGAAGCTGGATAGTTCTACTCTGATCTTGGAACCCTGCTGGATTGAGCAGCTCACTGAATGATGGAGAAACCGGCCGCTACGTCAGTTTTTGATTTGATGTTGCTTCAAACGAGGGATCACAATGACATCTTTAACTGTGTGTGTGTGTGTGTGTGTGTGTGTGTGTGTGTGTGTGTGTGGGTGTGGGTGTGGGTGTGGGTGTGTGTGTGTGTGTGTGTGTGTGTGTGTGTGTGTGTGTGTGTGGGTGTGTGTAGGTGAGGACGAGGACCAGTTTGAACAGTTCATGTTGCCTCTGACGGCTGCGTTTGAAGCTGTGGCTCAGATGCTGAGTACAAACACGTTCAACGAGCAGGAAGCCAAGGTGACACACGCACTGGAGCCTCTTCACACATCACAGCTCATCTCAATGGTTTTATACATATTTGCTTTGAATTTACCTAAAACAAAAACAGTTTTGTTCAGTTTGAGCGGTGATTTAAATTTTTGCCTTTGTTGATTTTACTTTACATTCTGTAAGGTGTCTCCTAGTTCAGTTCCCTCCAGTGATTCATAAAGTAATTTAAATTGAGTTTACTTTCATAAAAGTTTTCCATATGTTTACAAAAGTTTGTCATAGAAGAATAACAAATAAAGAATAAAGTTTTATCTTCTGATTGACATTGTACTGCGTTCAACGTGGAGCTTCAGCGTGTGTTTCCTCTAGAGGGCGTCGGGGGTGTGTAACTGTGTTCTCCCTCCATCTCCTGTAGAGGACGCTGGTGGGTTTGGTCCGAGACCTGCGAGGCATCGCGTTCGCCTTCAATGCCAAGACCAGCTTCATGATGCTGTTTGACTGGATGTATCCTTGCAGCTGACAGCTGAGTATCTCTGACCTCAGACGTCCCAGCTGAAGAAAATTCAGTTTAACATTTCAAATGTGAAGAACCTTCTTAACCTGCTCTGTAGATATCCAGCATACATGCCTATCCTGCAGCGAGCCATTGAGCTTTGGTACCACGACCCAGCCTGCACCACTCCGGTCCTCAAGCTCATGGCCGAGCTGGTGCACAACAGGTAAGCACGCTCAGAGATGCAGCAGGATGCTGATGAGATGGATGCAGTGTGGGGGCTGTCTCAGCAGAGGGCGCTCTTAGACCCGCTTCACCTCCTGCCCTGCTGACCTCGTACATGAGGAGAAAGTGACAGAGCAGAGCTGCTCCACTAACCTGCTGCCGCTGCAGCTCAGGTGTAGCAGAAACGCCTGAAACCCACCAGCAGTGACCTTCTGCAGGTGTTACAGGAGGACACACAAAGGTGTCTGCTTTATATTGTCAGAGATAAACTAAGTGAACGGGGTTAAACTTTGAACAGCGGTGACGTGTTCAGGTTCAGTGTTTACTGTCTTCACACTGTAAATCCACCTCAGAGGAGCGACACTTTTAAATCCACACACATCTGTTTCGGACGTTTAATGATGCGTTGTTTTTTCATCTTAATATATCGGAATAATCAGTTTTGATTTTCTTTCAGATCCCAGAGGCTTCAGTTTGACGTGTCGTCACCAAACGGCATCTTGTTGTTCAGAGAAACTAGCAAGATGATCACCACCTACGGTACGTGTCCAGCCCGTCCCTGAGTGAAAGGGACGATGAAACAAATTGGAAGACATCCTAAAATATTGAAAATGACATTCTTCGTTAGTTAGGCGCATGAGTAAAATGACAGAAAACAACTATATCAGCTGTTGTTTAGTGGTCTGTTTACACTTTGTTTCCCGTAACTCAAAAGTAGCACAAATGAAATGGTCTGCCGTTGTCTCATCACTGCCTCCTGGTGGGTGTGTTGCTTAACAACCACACATGCAAATAACACATTGACAGAAACATTTGAAGTGGTGAAAGTTGGCTCAAACTAGGCTTTATTCTTTACAGTTTCCAGAAAACATCCTGAAATCTTGATGTTGTTTTTAGGGAATCGTATCCTGACGCTGGGAGAAGTCCCGAAGGACCAGGTGTACGGGGTCAAGCTGAAGGGCGTCAGCGTGTGCTTTGCAATGCTGAAGGCTGTGCTCAGCGGAAACTATGTCAACTTTGGCGTTTTCCGTCTGTATGGAGACGATGCTCTGGACAACGCCCTGCAGACCTTCATCAAGCTCCTGCTGTCCATCCCTCACAGCGACCTGCTGGTACGCTCACACAGCAGACCTAGTTTTCTGACATGACTCATGACCGGTCATGCTGTTAATGCATCAGCAGTCATAAAAAGTGAGTTGAGGTTCACATGAAATGACCACTGGAGGGCTGTTCTTCGCTGATCGGTCCATTGGTTCATTAACGGTAACAGAAGACAAGTGTTTGGAGGAGAAACTGCTACACTTTCTTCAAAACAGGACCTATCATCAACTTTTTGTTTATTTTACATCAGTGCCTAACTAAAATACTTTGAAAAAGAAATGAAAATGGGCCAGATTCTGGTGTAAAACTGAAGTTTGTTACACAACATAACAGGAAAAGAAAAACTTGGTGGTGAGATGCTGTACTGCCCGAAGAACCTTTAGGTCTAATCTTTAACTCCAGCCCTGAACAGTTACCGTGGTTACAGCTGCACTTTTATTACAGATTTGCAAACAAACATGATCCTGAGAGCAATCAGTTTTTATTTTCCTCAGTGAAAAGCTTTGGTGTGAATGTGGGTGGGCTTTTGATTTCATTGTTTCAAGATAAAATATTTATTACACAAAAAAAAAAGAAAAGATACTCACAATACTCAGGAAATATAAATCTTAAGCTTATACACAGCAAAACGCAGTGTATATATTAGTGGTTAGTAACATGATTTGGTAAAAACCTTCATCCTTGAAACATATATGCATTTTAATCTGGCAGCAGATGTCAGTTTTCTGTGTGCGTGCGTGCGTGCGTGCGTGCGTGTGTGTGTGTGTGTTTGCGCGTGCGTGCGTGCGTGTGTGTGTGTGTGTGTTTGCGCGTGCGTGCGTGCGTGCGTCCTTAGTCATTTTTGACAGTCCGATCAAACATGTTTTATTAACATTTTGATTTCCATATGCTAATAAAGAGGACTAAAATCTCCAAAGTGAAACGTGGACAGAACTGATAGAAAGACGAGGTAGTGATGGGTGCAGTGTGTGTAGTGTGGTGATCACTGTAGTGTTTGTGTGATGTGTGTTAGCGGTGAATTGTGTTGGAGTAAAGGGGAGGGACATGTTAATATAAGACAGACATAACAAGGAAAAAGGACAAACAGAAAAGAGCATGTACGGCATGCGTAGGCATGCGTGTACATAAGTGAGATGCATGCAGCTCTAAGTATTTTGAATGTCTGTAAAATGCACACATGTATGTACATGCAAGCATGCATCTATAAAAACACACGCTGAGAGGGAGAGGTACTCATACCTGCAAATTATTTTAATAATAATGATGATAATATTGACAGTTACAACAACCATAAGTCCAATAACAATCTTGGTATCATTTTTGCTAGTATTATTATTATTAGTAGTATTACTACAAACAATAATGACGGTAGTCATCACTGACAACACCGCCACCATCCTCCCTGCTCCCCCATGGGCACGTGGCGAGTAGCTGGACCCACAGCACAGCAGGGACACCAGCTCTCCAGGGCCCCCCCCAAATCACCACCAGAGGCGTGGCCTTGTAAATTACAGAAATAATTACAGAATATTAGGTAACTATTAAAGATGAAAGGTGATAAATTATAATGCAATATTGATTAAATATAAAAAACTTAAAATGAAAATCCAAATAAGAATAAGAAATAAAATTAATGAGAAAATATTAGGATAACATTTAAATATTTAAAATGAATTTTTTTTTTTTTTTTTTTTTTTTTTTTTTTTTTAATCAACATAAAAAATGTAGGGAAAAAATATCAATATTTATAAAATGATACAAAATGTCCAGAAAAAATTTAGGCATTTAGGCAATTTAAGAATCAAAAGTATTAAAGTCCAAAAACATGAAAAATGATTAAAACAGTAACGTTTATGTTACGGTGTGTTTTCTGTTGTGCTGCTCATCTTATCACACAGATCATTTTCTGGACTCAAAAACAGGTAAACTGGATTTGAAGTGTTGTAACATTTACATTTTACTGGTTATTATATAAAAACAGTTTTTCAAACAGACGGCTTGAAAAAGATCTGCCTCCATAAGACCTGGAATCTCCTGTTTTGTTGTGAAACTCAGCGGGTCAGTGACGCGCTGCCAGAGTTCACTCACGACATGACTGCAGTCGTAGAGATGCGCCTCTGACCTGATGTTCTGGTCCGGTTTCTGCAGGACTACCCGAAGCTCAGCCAATCCTTCTACTCGCTGCTGGAGGTCCTGACTCAGGACCACATGAACTTCATTGCCAGTCTGGAGCCGCACGTCGTCATGTACATCCTGTCATCGATATCAGAGGGCCTCACGGCGCTCGGTAAAGCCTTGACCTCCACCAGTGTGCGTGTGTGTGCGTGTTTGGTTGAGGCTGCTACATCCGTTTGTGTTGCAGACACGATGGTGTGCACCGGCTGCTGCTCCAGTCTGGACCACATTGTCACCTACCTGTTCAAGCAGCTGTCGCGCTCCACCAAGAAGCGCCCCGCTCCCATGGCGACGGACGACCGCTTCCTGCACATCATGCAGCAGCACCCGGAGATGATCCAGCAGGTCCGCTGACCAGCTCCCACCGCACATGCATGTTTTTCTCTTCACACACTTGTTTAAAAGTTGACGCCTGCCACTGTGATTGGTCTGCAGATGCTGTCCACAGTGCTGAACATCATCATCTTCGAAGACTGCAGGAACCAGTGGTCCATGTCACGGCCTCTACTGGGCCTCATCCTGCTCAATGAGAAGGTACCGCTCACAGCCACGACCTCCCCAGATACACGCCTGTGTGTGTCTTAACACGCGTGTGTTCGGGTGTCCTGCAGTATTTTGCTGATCTGAGGAACAGCATCGTCAACAGTCAGCCTCCTGAGAAGCAGCAGGCCATGCACTTATGTTTCGAGAACTTGATGGAGGGAATCGAAAGGAACCTTCTGACGAAGAATCGGGACAGGTAAGCACACCTTTTATTCATTTCTGTGTTTTAAAGTATGTCCCCAGTTCAAAACCAGCTGGAACACTGTGTAAGATGTCAATGAAGGTGGTTGTGATAGTTTTAAAATTCTCACAAATCCTTCTTTAAACTGAGACATTTTACCATTTCAAGAAAAACAAGCTCATTTTCAGTTTGAAAGCAGCAACATGTCTCCAAAAAGTTGGAAAATTCAGTAGCACTGAAAACAGACTTGAGGACCATCTACAACTCGTTAGATCAATAATTACCAGGTACGTGACACGACTGGATATAAAAAAGATCATCTCAGAGAGCCAAAGTCTGTAAAGTTGGAGGGTTTACGTTGAATATCTCAGACTAGAATCTGGAGAAATGTCTGTGTGTCGGGGCAGAGCTGAAGATCAGTACTAGAAGCCTGTGATGTTTAGGTCCTCGGGCTGCGCTGCCTTCAAAACAGACAGGATTGTGTGATGAAATCACTCGTTGGACTCTTCCAGAAACACTTCCACAAATCTCTGAGAGCACAGTTGGTTGTCATCCACAAATCCAGGTCAAAGCTCTGTCATTCAGAAACATCGTGTGAGAACATGAGTCTTCTCTGGGCCCACGTGTTTTTAAAATGGACCGGAAAAGTATGAAACTGTCCTGTGGTCATTTCAACATTTTAACATTTGTTTTGGAAGCTCATGGACACCACGTCCTCCAAACTGAAGAGCAGAGGGACCATCTGGGCTGTTATCAGCGCTCATTTCTAAATCCTGCGTCCCTCAGGTTTGAGGCTACTTTGGTGTGCCCCCCCCCCCCCCCAGACTGTCTTCTTCAGGGAAGGTCTGTATCTTTAAGAAGACCACATCAAACCACATACTTAATCCATTACAGAAGCTGGCCTTCTGGACCGGTGCTGTCCAGAACTTTTACCAACTGAAAACATCCATCCATCCATTTATCTGAAATGTGGTTGTGGCGGCAGCAGCCCAAGCAGAGAGAGGCCCAGACCTCCCTCTTCCCGGCCACCTCCACTGACTCCTCCAGGAGGATACCACGGTGTTCTACCATGGTGTTCTGAGGCCACCTGGGCGATATGATCCCTCCAGCATGTCCTGGGTCTGCCTGGGGACGTCCCCCATTTGGACATGCCCAAAGCACCTCCCTGGGAAGGCATCCAGGTGGCAACCTTACCAGGTGCCAGAACCAGCTCCACAGACTCCTCTGTGGAGGAGCAGTGACTCTACCCCGAGTCTCTCCTGGATGACTGAACTTCTCCAGCTATCGCTAAGAAAGAGTCTGATGATGCTGCAGAGGAAACTCGCCTCCACCTCCTGTATCTGCACAAACATCTGAAAACATCATGGAGTAAAGGGGACAGAGAAAAGCCAGGACTGTTGAGCAGCTCCAGTCCTGTGTCAGACCAGATGATCTCCCAAAGGTCCATCATCTGGTCTCCAGGTTTCCAGACGTGTATGGACTGTTGTTGGAAGAGGAGAGGCTGCACAGTGTGTGATTCCTATTCGATGCATTTGCACGTTTGCTTTCTGTGTTGTCTTTTTTTGTTTCTGCTTCTGAATGAATAAAGCTCCAAACGTTGCTGTGAAACACAGAGCTGTTGCTTCTGTGCGATTCTTGGTCCTGCATGTGGTCTGGCGGCGCTGCAAGCCCCCGTAAACCCCCGTAAACCCCGACACGTGTCCATGTCTGTCCGCAGGTTCACGCAGAATCTGTCGGTGTTCAGGAGGGAGGTGAACGACAGCATGAAGAACTCCACGTACGGCGTCAACAGCAACGACATGATGAGCTGACATTCCACGCGGCTGCAGACCGAGCTCACCCCTCCCCTCACCCCTCCGTGGCTGCTCCACCACCTCCCCCCTCTCTGCATCCGCCTCCACCCTCCCTCCCTGGGCCCGGATGCCTAGGGATCATGTCCTCACCCCTCCCCGACACGACGCTGGTTCAGCTCCCTGCCTCCTTTTTGATATGAGCATATATAAATATATACAGATGTATTTTAAAGCCGGTCTGCGCTGGTCTGGCTGTTCTAACGGAGGACGGACGGACGGACGGACGGACGGATGGAGGGAGGAGGGGGGAGGGTTGCATGTCTAAGCACTCTAAATCACTGACAGAGGAAGGCCAGAGTGCTGCGGCTGTAAACGGTGGCGAATGGGACGACGGGGACGCCGGTAATCGTAGTAATCCGCTTCTGCCTGCCTTGTATAGAAAAACACACAGAAAACCAAGTGTACATTTTTTTTCGTAACATTTTGAACAATGTTTATAATGATCGAATTTAAAAACACGAAGATGAGTTGAGGAAATACCAACAAAAACAGAAAAAACACGTGTGATTGAGCTTTTTACAGTGTAGTGAGTTAGTGCAAAGTGTCTGCGTGGGGAGCGAGCTTTCCACCGGAGGAGGGGGTGTAACGGCAAATAGAGGTACACACTAACGAAAGGGAGAGTCAGAGCACCCATGTTGTACATTTTTCTCAGTCTCTGCTTGAAGTGATGTAAATAATCCTGCGGCTCTTAAGGGGGCGGTTCTGCTGTTTTTCATCCCCGCGTGTCCGGGCGGTCCAGAGTGAACGTCGTAGACGTTTCTGAGTGAAGAGGTTGTGTCTGAGCGGTCCTCCCGATGCTGAAGTAGTCGTTCCTGTCTCCAGCTTCTCAGATTTGCTGCTTTTTGGGGGGGAAACATGACAATAAACTAAATTCTGGGCTCTGAGCTGTTGGTTGCAAAAAATAAAACTTCTCCAGATGTCACTTTGGAATGATAATGAGCATTTTAACTGACTTGAAACGCAGAAGAAACCAGTGGTAATAAAATTGGCAGATGAATGAAGAGAATAGCAGTGAAAGGTGATACAGAAATAAAAAATTCACTTAAAAGCATCAGGAAATCTAGAAACATGCCTCGGTGGCAACATTTCAAATAGTTCATGGACTGAAATTTTAACCTTTTGTTTTGCTCCTATTCAGGCTTTCAGCCTAGTTTTAGGAGATTTAATTTTCTATGGCAGTAATAATCCAAGAAGTTGTCAGTGACAGGAATTTATCATGTTAGTCATTAAGACGGCAATTTGTCATCAGTCGATTCGTTATGTAAGAAGGCTTCTTCCCAAGTATCTTTAAAGGCACTTTGTGTAGTAATGCTGCTTCTGACCACATGAGGGCACACAGATCTGTATTCACAAAAGGGCCTGTGACAGTACTGGGCTCATGAGTGGGGACCGGCACGTTGGACCAGTTTGTCCCAGTAGGCTTCCAGCTGTACCGCAGCAAAGATCCGTCTAGTGAGATGGGTCCGGTACGTCTCCCACTCACAACCATTTTACCAGCATGAACCAATTTACAATGGGGCGGGGCTAATGTGATGACTCATACAGGAAAACATCCAAGAGCCGAGCCATGTGTCAGAGCAACCAGGAACGCTACAGAAATGCCGGTATTGCCTCTGGTCATGCCTAATTTCACTGGTTAGTTGAATGTCGATCTGGTTATAGGCAGCTTCTTTGGCGTTTGTTGGTACCGCCCCTGGAGATCCAAATCCAACCCAGAAAAACCGCACTAATTCCTTGGATCAGAGAGAATAAGGATTTAGATGGATAACTGAGCTACTTCATTGTTACATTTTTGGGCATTTATTTACCAAAACCTGCAGTTCAGGTTTTAATCACAAGCTCATTCAGACACATCTTTAAGCAACAGAAACAATCACATATATGAACATTTGTTGGGTTTAATTGAAAAAATGTTGTCTGCTTATCTTTAATCCCGAACTTTCATCACATTTGATCAAAATGTGTGTTAAAAGTTTGTAACCACAGTCTCCTTCAGGCGATAATCCACACGGAAAGACGCCCCCCAACAAAGAGCCCCTCCAGTGGACGTGCGGGTCCGTCCCCACCCGTTAACGGCGTCGCCCCCCTGTGGTCAGAAATAGTGCTGCTACATAGAGTGCCTTTAAATTTATCCTAGAGGAAACTAGTGTAGTAGAAAAATGATACATCTTTTATCATTTTACGCCATGTTTTGTTCAGACTTGTGAGTGTTCAGACAGGTTTTAAACCACGAGAAAGAGCAGAATCTGACGTGTAATAAAAATGTAGATAAATTCAAACGAACCTCCAAATCAGCTTAGGAAACAGGAAACAGGAAAAGGACATTCGGATCGTGGGGATTTTCTCCATGTCTTCAGTTACGATCGTCTTCACAACCAACAGCCTGTTTTTAACAGAAACATTTAAATCTAAATAGATCTTTGCTTAGTAAAAGTGTGAGAACAGCAGCAGGTTCCAGGTTGAGCTGGTGAGGTAAATTTTCCACATCAACAGAATTCACGTGCAGCCGGAAGAAGGAAAGGACGCGAACAGCAGCTCAGTTTTAACCGTCTCTGCACATCTGTCCTCAGAAAAACACTGCGCTCGAAGTGATGGAGATCAGAAATACTCCCACCCGAGAGGCTGGAACTGCAGATATGTAAAGCTTTTAATGAACATGTACTGATGACAATAATTTATTCAGCTTTGGCTCAGACACACTTGAACAAGCTGCCATGTGCTGCTGTCTTTGTCAGTGCAGGACAGATTCCAGCGTGAAGACGTTTTAACGGAGCCGCTCGGCGTTCACCAACCATCCGTGGGCTCCTCAGTCACCGTTTCCGTTTATCTAATCAGCATCAGCTGTCTCAGTTTCTCTGCTGACTTAAGTCCACACAGAAACTGCCGAGGTGAATGTTTGCGTGTGAAAGCGTGGAGACGGAGACGCAGGCGTGTGGCTGAAACACAGCAGACTCTCCCGTTGACACGCCCGTGGCGTGGCGGCGTGCGAGCAGCACGGCCGTGGCGACAGATTCCCCTCTGGTGCAGTTTCCACCTTCTTGTTTACACTCTGGATTCCTCGGACCTGCTCCGGGACGGCGCCCCCTTTAGGTCGTGTGGTGGAGTCCTTTTGGCGTGTGAGTGTGTGTGTGTGTGTGTTGAGTGGCTCTGTGTTGCCTGGTGTGTGTGTGCGCGCGTGTGTGTGTGTGGAAGCATTGAGGACTGACGCAGTAATCGTGAGGAGAACCAGTGTGAAGACATGGGACCGGCCTGAAGGAGTCCAGTTTAGTGTGAACCGGCTGAGGACCTCGGCAGGAGCGTTTCAGCAGCGTGTTCCTCTCGACGATGTTGCTGCTAACTGTTTGTGACAACTAGCTCATCTCTAACCATGTCAGCGCTCACGGATGTTCCTACGTTTGGTTTGTGTCCCTGATGTGAATGTGTTGGGTCCATAGAGTGAGTAGCTGTTTGAGTTGTTCGGATGTCTGCTACATATAGTGTAAGCATTGTGACTGCAAATAAACCTCATTGATTTTTACAGCGCTGCCCCGCGCTCTTCTTCTGGTCTTTATTCTGTCCACTCCTCCCTTCATGGAGCAAACGCATGCAGAAGGCAAATATGAAGGTGTATTAGTCCAGACTGCAACACCCCTTCTGACCACACGGGGGCACCACAAAGTTCATGTGCCAGCACCTGGTGGAGCAGTGCTTCTGTTGGGATGGACGGGTATTGATGTGCCGGCCGTCCTCACTCAATAGTCTGCAGCCCATTTATCAATAAGGCAGATTTGTACACCCCCGTGTGGTCAGAAGTGGTGGTGCAGGTCCAGTTGGCATTAAGATTTCACAAAAATTAAGGTGGTTTGGAAACTTAAAATACTTCGGGAAAAGGTTTTTACCACTTCAAAGTTGTCTTTACTACTTGGTGTTGAGGATGAAGTGCGTGTTGTCCCGTTCTTCATGAAGATGAGTTGAGGTGCACAATAATACGATTGTCAGCCTTTTCAAACAACCTCAATGTTTCCCGCCGGGTACAATGTAGGACTGCAGAGTCCAGAATGTGGTTTTGAATTAATTCACGGGCATCTCTGAACAGATGTGGTCTTGAAGGCAGCAGATGTTGCTCCAAGGTCTTAGTGGACTTGTGTGTCAGTGGGGATGAGCTGGACCCTGACACAACCCCAGACCATCACAGAACCTGGACTCCAGATCCTTCTCTTAGCTCCAGAGCAGTGTCCATCTCTCATTTTCTCATTCCAGTTTTAAGCATCCTTAGTGAAAGAATCTGTATTGTGCTGACCAAGGTTTCCATGGTAACATCTGTCCCCAGGCTCCCATCAGCTGTTGATGGTTCTGGATTCAGGTGTCCAGCTCAGACCTGCTCTGAAATTCCTCCAGATTCCTGGGATGATATCCAGCTCGTTTGAAAGACAAACTTTAATTCTCAGGATGTTTTATTTTACATTTCTTTACAGAGTGGGTCCAGTCTGGGGATCCTGCTTTCATATCGGTCGTTAGTCATCTGTTGACATCACCTTTTTATTTTTATCTCCTGGTTTCATCTGAGATGATTAAACTGGACATTAAATGAATGAAGCATGTGGGAGGTGCAGACTGTACGTCTGGAAGGAATCAAGTCCATCTCAATCACTGTTTTTATTTTTTTATGATTTGAGCTTCAAATTCAGAGTGAAGACTGTTAAAATGCCGACACATTTATTGTCCCGTAGCCAGACAGTCGAAGTGTTTCTGGGACATGAACCCTAAATGTTCTCAGGAAAGTTTCTGTTGCTGCTCAACAACCAAACTTGAACTTTTATTTTCTCTTACAAACAAAAAAAGCTTAAAACGCATGTCCGCTGAAGATTGGCACGATAAAACTTTACAGTAAAATACAAAACGTTTCAGGTGTGTAACTGCTGCCGAGGATTTCTCTCTGAATCCCGCTGAGTTCTACTGTTTCAACCCGGGTACAGTTCATCTTTGTTGTCCTGGCGACTGAGGCTGGATGGACCGCTGCAGGTCCTCGCCGGTGTGCGGAGGCTAGCTCTTGGAGCGTTTCGACGCGTACACGCCGTCGTTGAAGCCTTCTCTGTTGCGCGCGATTTCGATGGCGAAGAACTGGACCCTGGTGGCTAAACGGAGACAACGGTTTGATTTGAGTCTTTGATGTGAAGGTTTTGTCTTGTGTGGACGTCGGACTCACCAAAGATGGTGTTCTGCTCCGTGTAGTCCTTCTCAGAGTCCAGGCGCAGCAGCGTGCCGTAGTTGAAGTCCTCCACGAGTCCCTCAAACTGGTTACAGAACGGCCGCCAGCGCTGCAGTTCACATTTATCACGTTAATCATGAAGCCGCATCGCTCCTCTGTCAAACTACAACTCCCAGCATGCACCAGGGACCACCCCCCACAAAGAACTGCTCCATCACATTCAAAACCTTTGACTCAAAAGGTGAAGGATCATTATTCTCTCTATATAAAAAAAACAGGATATGTTTGTTTGATAAAAAGTCACGACTTTGCCGTAATAAGCGCACGGTTCTGGGTTGTGGTTCCCTCGGGTCGGGGGTCGGAGCTGGGCTGGAAACAGACCGGTCAGCTGACCGGTCCTGGTCTCTTCCATAACACACGCAGATAAAAACGCCAGACTCCTCCTAACTGAACGCCAGGAGCACGATGAGCCAACAGCCGAGTGAGTTTCTGTAAGTCCAGACTCATCTGGGCCGTTACCACGGCAACAAACTGACCTCTTTGGCCTCGGCGGACTTCAGGTCGTCTTCTTTCAGCTGCTTCACGTCGAGCTCCTTGAAGGTCTCTCTGAAGCTCGAGTAGATCTTGTCGTCCAGCTTGGTCAGCTTCAGGAACTTGGGGTCGACGGATGAAATGAGCTGAGGGCAGAACAGACGGAGTCGTCATGCTTCATCTTCCACACAGGACCACCTGAAGATCCCCGACGTGTTCAGGGTTTGTGTGGCGGCAGAGCCAGCTGTGCTTCATCACCAGACTGGGACGCACAAACGTGAACCAAACAAACACTTCATGTCCTCTAGAGGTAGAACATTCAGGACACTGGTCAGCAAGACGCCCCAGCAGATTTACCTTCAGACTGCAAAGCTCAGAGAAACTAAAGGGGGAAGAGGAGCCCCCACCTCGGAGCCACGTGTTAGATGTTATGGGAGGTCTGTCTGGAAGAGTTTCAAGGAAAAACCTCTGAGGTTCACTAAACTGCAACTGAACAATCCAGCTGACTTCTGGAACTCCTGTGGACGGATGAGACCAAAGTGGAGATGTTTGGTCTCCGGAACCACGTTTGGGGAAAACCAAACAGCATTTCAGCAGAAACACCTCAAACCCACTGTCAAACACAGGGGTGGAGGGATGGTGGTCTGGACCTGGCCACCTGCGAGTCACTGAGTGGACCATGAACTCCTCTGTGGACCAGAGTCTTCTAGACAAATGGACAGATGTGAGGACACCTGTCTGACAGATAAGGCTTGGCTGAAACAGGGTCATGTGACAGAAAATGACAACAGACAAGGTTTTGCAACGAGCTGTTCACAGTCCGAACCTGAACCTGGTGGAGATGCTGTGGTGAGACCTTCACACAGCTGTGTCGAAGTGACCGCTCAACAACCTCCATGAAGGTCGGACCCGGATTCCTCCAGAGCCACGTGAGAGGCGATCCAACATCCCAGAAAAGACTACGTTGTACCTCCTGACGGAGCTGCTTAGTGCTTCACACCGCTTCTGCATCTCATCTTAGTTTTGTGTTATAAACAGAAAATCAACAGGGTGCTTGTGTCCCTTCGTTTCACCTTCAGACAAAAAAACAGATGAAGAGCTAAACTAAAGCGTTGTGAAAGCTGGAGAAACAGCTGGAACAACAGCTGGTTCAGACTTTCACATGTGGTGTTGGGACGATCCTGAGAGACTCAGAGTCTCTGCGATCTTTAGTAACTCAAGATCACACGTACAGGCATGGAGGAGGATTTAGGAAGTCAGGAAAACCGAGGAAAGACGGTGAACTCGTGTCCGATTCAGGAAGAGACACAAATTAAAGGTTACCATGGTAACTTAGTCTGCAAACTGTCTCCTCCCCTCAAATTGAACATGAACTTTATTTTCATCAGGGAGCCGAACTTATAAGAAACAATGCAACATGGTCATACTGGGCCCGTACTGGTCATACTGGTCATACTGGGCCCGTACTGGTCATACTGGGCCCGTACTGGTCATACTGGGCCCGTACTGGTCATACTGGGCCCGTACTGGGCCCGTACTGGTCATACTGGGCCCGTACTGGGCCCGTACTGGTCATACTGGGCCCGTACTGGGCCCGTACTGGTCATACTGGGCCCGTACTGGTCATACTGGGCCCGTACTGGTCATACTGGGCCCGTACTGGGCCCGTACTGGTCATACTGGGCCCGTACTGGGCATACTGGGCCCGTACTGGGCATACTGGGCCCGTACTGGTCGTACTGGTCATACTGGGCCCGTACTGGTCATACTGGGCCCGTACTGGTCATACTGGGCCCGTACTGGACCCGTACTCGTCAGACTGGGCCCGTATTGGTCAGACTGGGCCCGTACTGGTCGTACTGGGCGTATGAGTCTGTCTGCCTCAGAGTTTACTGAACGAACCTCCTATCCTCCCTCCCTCCCTCCCTCCCTCCTATCCTCCCTCCCTCCCTCCCTCCCTCCTATCCTCCCTCCCTCCCTCCCTCCCTCCCTCCTTCCTATCCTCCCTGATTTGTTCTTTCATTCGTTCTCTCTTGCTGGCGTGTTTGTGTATGGATGAGAAGGAGCAGGTACGTTACGTTGAAGTAGACCTCGGCGTGGTTGTAGGCTTTCATCGCCCACATGACCTCCAGTCGGGGCTGAAACAACACAAACCAACAGACTTATCACGTTTATCAGGTTGAATTCACACACGAACACATGAAAACACCAAAATCCACATCGCTGCATCACACATTGCTTCAACCTCATCATGGGATGGGCGTTACAAACATTTTCAGTGTGTCAGACTGGATTTATTGTGTTCTGATGCAGAAAATAAAAACGTTTCAGCAACGACCTGAACATGCTTCCATTAATTCGATTTAAGTCTGTTTATGTTTTGTTTTCTGCGCTACTGAAGATGATAAAAGTAGACAACTTACATCATTTCCGTAAGCTTCTGCTGGCAGTGACAGAGCATGTGCAGCTGCTGACGCTCCCTCCACTCCCTGGAAACACACACACACACAAACACAATCAAACAAACACACACAATCACACACACGCATACTGTCCGTGTGCATGTTTGAAATGTCTACATGAAGGTAACTGGACACGACCCCTGTGACCTTGGGACTCCACCTAAACCCAGTTATTCCAAAAGTGGGCGGGGTCACCCAGCAGCATCTGAGTGGACACACCCACTTATCAATCACCACATGTGAGCTACTTTAGCTCGTCTTAGCTCATGCCAAGGTGTCGACGTTACATTTTTTTCTGATAAGATCTTTCAATAATGTCCTTATTGCTGAGGTTGCCATGGAAACAATGTCTGGAATCAGTACTGCCAAAGCTCAAACAGGGATGTCGGCGCTCCGCTGGGACTGGCGCTGGCGCTGGTTTAGTCACCACGCAGTCGAGTCTCGGGGAGCCAACCACGCCAGCCTCCACGTACTCTGGTCTGCATCTACTGACGTCATGGTCTGACAATCAGTAAGACGCTGTTTGGAAGAACACAGTTTGACCACAGGGGGCGCTACAACGTCGACTACAAATACAAATCCAATTTCAGCGCCAGTAGTCACAAACATGAATTAAACTTTATCGTTTCGTCCACATGTGGAAAGAACACACAAGTACAACCCTACATGGCCTGCAGGGGGCGCTTTCATCCATTTATGTGAGGTTGCACGTCTTTAGGGATGTTTTTCTCTTTCGGCCTTTGATGCTCCTGGATGAAAACCTTTTCCCGCCAATTGGGAATATTCACAAAAACTAAAAGGTGACGTACAACAAGATGGTCTGAGGCAGCTGACGTCATTTTTATGAATATTTGTACATTTAACCTCCCTGCTGAGCAGCTGTTTAAACACTGTCAATGTTCCAAAGTTATGGACCAATTAACTTTGAGATTTGACGACCCAAAAGTTTACTAGATTCAAAATGACCTTTGAAACCAACACGAAGGTGCGTAACCCGTTTGTTTTGTTTCCTCCCGGTTAGTCACGTGACCAGGTAAACTCAAGCACGGGTGAGTGTTTGAGTTTACCTGACTACGGTCCGTCCAGGTAGACCTGATCTGAACACATCCCGGGACATCCCGGGACACCGGACATCACGGTCTGGCACGTTCGTAAAACCACGTGAAACGTCACAGGTCGCCGTTTCACTACACGCACGTGTTTTTTTGTTCGCCAGCTCTCGCGCCGCTCCGCGAAACGTTGCGTTTCGTGCCCTTACGTGTGTCGAGCTGGTTTGAAAATCTGAAACGAGGCGGCTCACGGCTACTGCGGACGCAAACGTGGTGTTTAGAAACCTACCAGCGCGGCCAGTCCATCATCCGACGCCATTTCTCCCAACGAAGATCGTCTATTCTGTCGACGCATCACTACAACGCTCAGGCTTTAACTGCACGCATGCGCCATGTCGTCATGTTTTGTCAACCACAAAATGGACCATTATACTTATTTATTTCAATCTCAAGACATATTAAATTTTCTGTTTTATTTGTATAGCTTCCGTTACACACAAGTTGTCTCCAGAGACCCCGAACATGACCCCCAAAAACAATGATTACATAAACAACAGCAGGTAAAAACCTAAAGCCAAGCAATGGCAGGGAAAACTTACCTTTAAGAGGGAAGAAATCCTGATCAGGACCTGGATCATAAGGGGGGACCCTCCTGCTGAAGACCAGCTGGGTAGAGCAGGAAAGGGGAGATCAAAAAGAGAGAATGAAGAACAGAGAGAAGAGAGACACAGACACACCGTCAAAGGTAGAAAAGACAAGCTTAATAATAATATAATTATCCATCAGCAGGAGACCTAAGAGTTTTATGTTAATATGACTGATACCTGGTTAGTTGGTGGATTACAGAGACAACTATATAAACAGGTGTAGACAGCAGACACTGAGGTGGTCAGAGGTGGGACTGGAGGTCAGGATGTCAGCAGGTATCCAACAGAGACGTCTACACAGACTGTGTATTTTATGTCTTTTTTTAATTTTATATATATATATATATATATATATATATATATATATATATATATATATATATATATATATATATATTCACGCGTTTGTTGGTTATTAGGTTATTAACAGTCATGATTGCGGTCATGGTGGATGTTTAGAGAATCTACTTTTAGAACAGTGTGACTTCTCTTCATTATAAGAAATCTCTGTAGCAAACTGTAAACATGACGTCACGCGCATTAAAGGGCCAAAGCCAAATTAAAGCGAAATTGCAGGAAAATCTGTCGAAATAATTACAGAGAAATGCACACTCGGCGTCATTTTATTAGTCAAATATTTTAGATTGAAAGCGTGTTTGTACATAGAAACACAGTAAACGGACCTCTTAATTTAAATAATCTCTCCACTAAAATGTATGTGTGTGTGCTGTGAGTATTATCTCTTTTTTTCGTCATATATCGCCTTATAGACCTGCACTAAGATGCTGTGTCTTGAAATAAAATGAACTTCTTAAAAGTTTATTAATAGGTAATAGTATAAATAGCAATTAACAATTTTATAAGTAATCATTATTATTAACCATTTCACAGATACACACACACAGATAGACAATAGTATGTTTTTGTATACGTATTTACACAAATGAGCTTTATGACCATTATATGTTAATGTAAGTGTGCTCTTTAAGTAAAATTACTTCCATCTGTTTGTGCACGTGCACATGTCAGTACTTGTATCTGTAATGTTTTGGTGAATGTTATGATTATCAGGTTCATCCATCATGTCCCTCCCCCTACCTGGACACAGACATTCATGCATTTACACCACACACACATGCACACACATACAGGCACACGTTCATGCATGCACACACATCACAGCACACCACACTGCACTCATCACTGTCTAGTTTCCTGTCAGTCCCGTCCTTTCATGTTTCACATTGGTGGTTTTAGGCCTCTGGCAGAACCAGGGTTTCATTTGTTAATAAAGTATGTTTGATGAGTCAGTGGAAGAGGACTGGTGGAGGTCACATTCTCACACATATGCACAAAAAAACAATAATGCTCCAAGATTAAAATGCATACATGCTGGCAAGAAAATATATATATATATGCAGACACACACACAAAAAAGAAATAAATAAAAAGAAGACAATGATCTGTTAGGTTTTTATTAACAGCTGAGGGGTCATGTGGCTGAAGTGACGACAGCTCGTCATTGGCTGAAGCAGCTCCTAATCAAAAGTCCTCACCTTTAATTATATAGAAATGTCTTGCTTCATATAATTGTGTTTGCTGAGATACATAAAAATTAACTGGTCCAGTTGTCATGGATGTGAAATCTAACAAAACAAAAACATTTTTTTTATATATACAGACTGTAAATATATCTGTTGTAAAGCAAGAAATTTTAACCTGGAGGTCAGTGGAGATTGACTCGCTCTTGAATTTAGACTCTAGCGGTCAGTGGAGGAACTGCAGGTCTGGATCCAGACTAGTGGCCAGTAGAGGAACTGCCGGTCTGATCCAGACTCTAGCGGTCATGGGAGGAACTGCAGGTGTGGATCCAGACTCTAGCAGTCAGTAGAGGAACTGCAGGTCTGGATCCAGACTAGTGGCCAGTAGAGGAACTTACTGCTAACATCCTGGTCCCATCCCAGGATGGTCTTTGCCCAGCCCAGGCAGGTCAGAGGTTTTCTGGTACCACATGAAAGACCTGCTAAGTATCAGGCAGGCGTCCACATAATGTCACAGCTAATCAGAGTTTATGTGAAATATTGAGGGTTTGTTTTATTTGTAAATTATCTGCTGAACCACAATGTGAAAGCAGTGTCTGGTTTTCACTGGTTAATGGTCAGTCAATTATTACTTATTGTTGCTTTTGTCCGTTTCAAGTGATTTCAGAGACGGTTGTGGGTTTTTTTTACCAACACATTTGTCCATGTGTTTTTTCTTCAGGATGTGCCTGGTGGGACTTCTTGAACAAAGATCTGAGCTCCAAGCAGGTCCCTGAAAGCCTCACCAGCCTGCCTCCAGTAAAGCCTGGTATCAGGGCTCTTTGGTGAAAGAAACCATCCATATATGTTCACACTCACACCCACGGTACATTTAGAACCGGAGTGGAGAACCCTGGTCCCACGGACCATGTCCTGCATGTTTTAGATGTCTCCAAGCATCAGCACACTAGAGTCACATAAATGGTTATTATCAGCTTGTCATCAAGGTCTGCAGAAGTCTGTTAATGACACAGTCACTTGTATCAGGGTGTGTTGAAGCAGGGAAACATCTGAAACACGCAGGACAGTGGCCCTCGAGGACCGGGGTTCTCCACTCCGGATTCAGAATAAAACTAATCCAGTGATCATTGTTCTTAGGGGGTAACGGGGTGAAACCTGAGCACCGGTAGAAAACCTGTCAAACTCAGCGGCCTTGTAACTGTGACTGTAAGTCATTTGTATTTTCTGACTGCGACAGACAGACGTGACGGACGGTTCCTGGCACACACTCTCGTTTTGGTGCAGCAGGTACTTCCCAACTATTTGAAGGATTTTAGCCGAAAACAACCTAGGAAATCCGTGCTACTCTCACCCCCATTTAGTTCCGAGACATCAAGTCTGCCAGTCGTGTTTCTACGCTCTGGACTTCTTTCCCTAACAAAGTTTCTGTTGTTCCCTGACATTTTTGGTACAAGTTGCAGAAGTAGAGCAGACGACATCTGGTTGACCAGAGGTATGAACTCAGAAGATGAACTAGCAGTTGTGTCTGGCGGTTTCTTCCCTTCAGTCTTTATGTGGTTCCTGCTGGCAGCCCTACAATTCAAGCTTTGTTGGATGAATTGAACAATATTGACATCTGGTGGTGCATGTTTAAATGAAGAGGCAACTTTTTATTTTAATGTGAAGTGACTGATTTACCAACTCTGGTAATGCTTCATCTAAAGGACAGTCTTCAGGTGAACGTCCATTGGGGTTGTGCTGGTGCAGGTTCCTCTTCAGTTTTTCAACAACCTGTGTGATGGACACACACATTTCCTCAAGAGGAACATCTCCCTGAGGTCTGTTCTTCATCCTTTTACAAGCGATAGATTCAGACATGGTTTTGTTCTTTGTTTCAGTAGGAAGTTGACCAGTGCCGTTGCTCTTTGGAGGACCACATGTCAAACAGAAATTGGGATGTGGCGTTCCAGGAGTGGAGGGCTCTGGGACCCACCTGGCGTTCCAGGAGTGGAGGGCTCTGGGACTCACCTGGCGTTCCAGGAGTGGAGGGCTCTGGGACCCACCTGGCGTTCCAGGAGTGGAGGGTCTTGTACTCACCTCATGTGCACAAACAGCTCAGCTTTGTTTCCAGAAACACAGGACAAGATGCTATTGTCCTTTGGTTCAAGGGGTGTTTCAGCCATTCACACTAGACACCCTCTGACTGTAACTTCAGTATGTTTCCAATTTAAGTGTTATTACAAGGAGGCTCCCAGTGAAAAGAAGTGATGAAAATAAACAAATAATAATAATAATAAATCCAAGATTGTGCTTATCACTAATTTCTTTGGTTTCTCGCTCCTGGTGGGACATTTGTTTGTACCAGAATCATCCAGAAAAGTGCCCAGCTCTATTGAAAACCACCTAGGAGCTTCTTGCTGGATGTTCTTATCTTGCCGTGGTCCTTGGAGACTGGACTCAGCAAGACTGGGCCTGAGTTGCTGGATGAATGTTGCTCGTGGGATCCCCCAGGGGTCACCATTTGGACCCAAACTCTTTATTATACACAGTGAGATCATATCTACTCCAGAACTGAGTAACGGTCTGGGTTGTTGCTCCTTCTGTATTTTTTTCAGTCTCTTCCAGAAACAGAAAATCCAGAAAGCTGCCTCTTTCAGGCAGGATTGAATCCTCATCACGTCACTGCAAACTGCTGAGTGCCAGTCGCCTGATGGAGCTCTGAAACCGACCTCTGAAGTCATATTTGTTATTGCTTTTGTGGGTACGTGTAATCTGTAGTCATGATAAAGCGGGTGTTTTAAGTCGCATATTGCTTATTTAAAAATGACCAGTAATCGTCCTTCGTCCTAATTTTGACAGGACTATGTTTGTAACTTAATTCGTACACTAAAATAAATATAAATAGTCGTGTAAACGTAGATAAAAACAAAAACAGGGCACACACGATTGTAGTAGTTTCGGTTATATAGCTGTTAATTATAGTCCCGTGAGACTGAAATGTTTCCTTAGATAGAGAGCTTTAGTCGAAATAAACGTGCGATATTTGATCATTTCAGCCGTCTGCCTTCGACGTCATGATGACGGCGCTTATGGTTCGCTCCCGTCCGCCCATCCTCCTCCTCCTCCTCCTCCTCCAGGGGGGGTCACAGCAGCTCGGGCTTTAAAAGCAGCCTGCGCCTCCTTTTCCTCCTCCACCCTGCATCCTTCCTCCTCCTTCTTCTCCTCCTCCTCTCCTCTCTTGGATGTTTTCTACCTGAGCACGGGCTGGTTTCTCTGCTGCTGTTTGGAGGTAAGACCATCTTCATCCTCCTCTTCATTTGTCGGGATTTCACGCGAAGGGGAGGGGGGTCTTCTACCGTGTTTTTATCGCAGACGCACTTGTCTCCTCATCCTCTTCTTCGTCGGAGGCTGCAGGCCACACGAACGTTCTCGTCGCTCTTCCCACGTTTGTTTTTATATATAAAAAAGAAGCAGCTGATGTGTGAATGTGCGACTGAGGGTTGATCAGAGATGATGCTGCTCCTCAGAGGCGGCCTGCTTCAGCAAAACTATTTCCATCGTTTCTTCATCAGCTGATTCGTTTTGAATATGTCAGAAAATAATGAAGCACGCAGGTTTGGTTCCTCGGAGGTGAAGGTGAGGTCGTTCAATTGGATTTTTGAACTAAATAAAGCTAAACATTTCCAGTTAAATGGCTCCAGGGCGCGTGGACGTTATCGGGTTTCTGCGCGGCGCAGTTGGCTCAGAGGAACCAAACCAACAGTCCTCCTTGACCAGCCCCCTTTCAGGGTAATCCCTTACATCTTGCTGTTTCATCCCACTAATATTTGGTTGAAAATCTTGTTGAAGATATTTGTCTTTTTAAATATCTTTCCGCTCAGCAGTAGTTTACAGTGAAAAACAGGTCCTCGTGGTCCACATCTGGATTAAAGTGGACTACTTGGGTACAAAGTAAATCCGGGCTTGAAATGTTCAAATGACATCAATCCCATCGGTTTCAGTGCTGTGGGCCCCAATGGGACGTCCATGTGGGCCAAATATATGAGAATAAATGAGATGAAACTGCAGGAAATATGAGCAGGTAGATCCCAGGTGGAGTCAGGTAGGACCAGCATGGGAGCAGCAGAAACATCAGCCCTCCTCAGGCCCCACGCAGCTGCTGGTGGTGACCGCATACCACAGTAAACTAAAGGAGAACCAGCGAAATGTGCCACTACTCTTATCTGATGAATGTTTCCTCTATTTAGCTAATAAAATGTTCAAACAAGCTCCGTATAATCAGATTTTCTGATGATTTTTTCAGTTCATCTGCATTTAAAAAAACAAACATTATATGATCTGAAGAAAAACACATTTAAAACTTTTTAGTCTTGAAATAATTAATTTAATTGTTGATGACAAGTCTCAGATTAACTCAACTCTGATTGGTGACAGTTTGTTTTGTTTAGTTTTTTGTTTTAGTTAAAAACTCGTTCAGTTCCCACTGATAGAAGTGGATAATAAAAGCAGAAAATGTGAAACCAATCAATGTTTTCTTTTGTAGACGCGTAAGCGGATTGTTTTATTGAGCCTTTTTACATTAATGCTAATGAAAGATACACAGAGCCCACATTCACATCTTTGAATGTTAATTTATTCTGTTATTTGCTCCAAGCTGCAGCCTGAAACCGAAAAACAAATTCAGTTTACTGTCTGAACCAGGATCAGCAGGTGTCTTTCAAACAGCTGGAATCAGCCAAAACTTTCCGAACTTTCCTGCTCAAAGAAAAGACTTGCACGGTCGGTCAGTGACCAGGAGCACAGCGACGTCTAAGATGTCACGAGTGAGGGTTTTTAGGTGTGCAGGTCACTTAATCTGTTACTGTAATTCAGGTCTGGTTTTGTCGTTAATGCATCTGATCGCTAGTCGAAGCAGCTGCGTCTTCTCAACCAGAAATGGTCTCCATGATGCAGTTGGTTCCTGTCAGATAGTGTACATTCAGCTGATCCCGTGTGTGTAGTCACTAATGGACCACACACACACACACACACACACACACACACACACACACACACACACACACACTCATCTGATCTCCATTGATGGCGCTCTGGCAGCTAAAAGCTCTCTGTGATAAGACTCTCAGATACTTAGACCGCTGCCACTCAGATCACTGTCAAACACACACACACACACACACACACACACGAGCAGAGTAACTGAGTACTTTTACTGCCAGGGTTCCCGTTTACTCACAGCTGAAGTTTGAAATTGTAACAAGTGAAAACCAGTGGATAATCAAAGAAAATTCCCACAAACTGGTTTATTGATTTAAACGATTCAGATTGTGGTTGAAGGAGTATTCCAGGGCTAAAACAACCTTAGGTCTCATTTGAATAGTGTTATGGTCATTAGGGACCAAAACAGCGTATACCGAAGCAGGTCTGTGTTACAACAGAAAGTGTTGCCTCCGGAGGCAGGATTCACACGTCATCCCACTTATCTGATAGTGTGGACAGTCAGTTGGGGTCTTTTTAACTTTGTATGTGTACAAAAAGTGTATAAAATGACCGTACAGGAAACTGTGGAGTCACAGACATCGAGTTCGTTACAAGTCGACTGTCAGTGGCGTTGAAACTACTGTTGATAGACGTGAAAGGAGGAGGCTTCATCTGCTCCCATCAACCTGGATCAGTTCTTAGATAGTCATAAGAAAACCAGCACGTGTTGGAAGCAGAGGCCATTAAGTCTCCTCCCGTTGCGTCTGTCAGCAGAAGTTGGAACGACATCGACTGTCGACGTCCACAGACGTGTGACAGAAAGACGCCACGCGCACAGAGATTCCTGCACGTTCTGCACACTCACAAAGTTAAATTCTGTTCAACAGGAAAACAGCTTTTATTTGCACTGTTTTGGTCCCTAATGAAAGTTTAGGCTCCTTACCCTCCAATAACAGACGTGAGGTTGTTTTTACTCTAGAAAACTTCTTTAAATCGGGAGGGTCACAGTCCCAAACTGTGAACAGCAAACAAAAACAAAAACGAGACAAAAAAATAACATCAAAGAGACAAAAACAATGTCGCACAAAATGACAACAAAGAGATGCAAACGTGACCCAGGTTCAGGGAGACAAAATGACGACAGAAAGCGATGCAAGATGTTCACAAAGAGGTTCAAATTGACCGTAAACGTTAAATGTAAAAGGATGTTCTAGAGGTGGTGTTGTTGATGATGTGTGGAGTTGCTGGCCCCTGGATTTGTTGGGTGTTGT
Source organism: Xenentodon cancila (assembly GCA_014839995.1). Taxonomy (NCBI): domain Eukaryota; kingdom Metazoa; phylum Chordata; class Actinopteri; order Beloniformes; family Belonidae; genus Xenentodon; species Xenentodon cancila. The sequence goes on along the minus strand of CM026215.1, from coordinate 24,288,107 downwards.
GGACACACGGGTCAACCGTGTCCCGTCTCTGTTCTGAGATCAGCTGACCTCAGATGACCTCAGATCAGGATTCAACAGCATTTACAGACGCAGCAGTTTAATTCAGCAACGTCAGACGGGTTTGATGGCAGCTGCTCCTGGATGGAGTTCGGCTGAGGCGGGACGCTGAGGCGGGACGCTGAGACCACCGGCCTCTCCGGTGATCTGGCGTGGCTTTTTACAGCCTGGCTGAGGTGATGCTTGGAGATGGATGAAGCTCCTCTGTGGCGTCGATTCTCTGGAGGGAGGAGTGTAACCACGGCAGTTACCGTTGAGGAGCGGCTGGGCGTTGGCTCGGCTGGGGGAGCTGATAAGCAGGAGGGGAGGGAGGAGGAGCAGGAGGAGGAGGAGAGGGGAGGGGGGGCAGATGAAAGAGTCCAGTTCACAGGAAGTCAGGACATTTTAACCGAGGATATCCTTCTCCCGGCTGAAGCATTAGCAGGCCGGCTCTCATGTTGTTATGATACAAGGTGTGTTTCCTGTGAGCACAGCTGTCCCCTCCTCCTCCTCCTCCTCCTCCTCCCCCCCAACGGCCGCCCCCCCGAGGAGGCTCTGATAACAGCCAGGCCTGAATCTGACTCCCTGATGTCTCCTCGTCCCCGTCACGTCCGGACTCTCTCCCTCGAGGAATGATCCATGTGTCTGAGTTTAAGGCTCGGATCCGGATCGTTTGCCCTGAACGCGGCTTGGATGGAGGACATGCAGGCAGCAGTTAGTAACGCTCCACAGAGCTGCTGGAACAACAACAGCTCTGTTAACGCAGGTGGAAAATCCTCTTATCACAGCCCTGCTCCACCTCCTCAACGGGATAAAGGACAGCCGTGTCACGTTTGTCGCTCCTGTTCAGAGCTCCACCACCTTCCGGTTTTATTTCTGTGATTTTCATGAACAAATACCCGAACAGAGCTCGTTCAAGTTTAATGCTTGCATCGCCATGACAATATCAAAGCTCACTCTCTGCAGCCATCGATGGTTCAGAGGACCATGAACACAGGAACGTGTTTTCTGGAACGTTCCTTGAGTCTCAGGTGGGATTCACACACCTGAACAACAGCTGGAATACGTCAGCCTTCCTGGCAGGATGGGACTGAGTTACCAGAGCTGTTAGTGGCAAAAACAAGACTAAAGCACAGGCCAAAAGGTTCTATCACGAAAACAAAATGAAGCCAGGTGCTTGGCACATGCTGTATTTGATACGTTAAAAAGATAATCGAGATATTGATCTGGAACTGCAAGTTCAGTAGTTTTCTTTTGCTGGACTCCAAATATTACCCCAAAGATTCCTCAAATGCAGGTTGGGAGGTTTTCTGTAATTTAACTAACCCAAAAAGATTAAAAAAAAAAAAAAACAGGCAACAAAAACCGCAGTAATCAGGCAAAAAGAAATTTAGATTTGAGCCCTGTTTTCACTGAGCGGTGTGGCTCAGGTCAGGTTCAGGCTGGTACGGTCCAGGTTGGATCAGTAGATCAGATGACCGTCACTATGTCGCCTGTTGAACCAGGCCGGATCCTCTGGACTGGACTTTGATTTCCAGAGGACAGTACCAAGAGACCCACTGTAAACTGCGTCTGGATGCCACAGGACAGATGTACAACCAGTCAGAGAAAGGAACCATGTGATGTAGGCGGAGCAACAACTAGACAAATAAAACAACCCCCTAAAAGGTCTGCGGTGGAGCGGGAACACTGGCGAAGGACTGTCGTCGGTTTAACTGTAAAGAGTTATTAATTACTCTGGTTCTTGGTTGTTTTAACTGGCTCTGGGACGCTCCTGTACGACTGATCACGTAAAGCCTGCACCTGCCCTGCTGGGATTGGTTTGGTACGTTATGTACCAGTGGAGATGTCTGTAAATCGCAGGTTAACCGGACCAGGTTAACCGGACCAAGTTAACCGGACCAGTTTCACCAGAGAATGTTCTGGAAGTGAACAGGTATATCATGAGGTCAAAGACGTGCGACACGCTGAATGTTTCCCAGACCGCTCACTAGTTTCAACCCTGGTCCTCAGGACCGACTGTTCTACATGTTTTAGATGTTTATCTGCATCAACACCCCTGGTCCTAATTAATGGTCGTCATCAGCTTGTCATCAAGGTCTGTTAATAACAAAGTGATTCGTCTCAGGGAGTGCGGAAGCAGGGAAACATCTAAAACATGTGGGCCGGAAGACCAGGGTTGAAGACCACCAGTCTACTGTCTTGTTCCTCACATCAAGTCCAGTGATGGTGAGGAAGTCTGCACCTCCTGGTTCATGCAGAAATCACTGATGTATAGAAACAATCTCGAGTCCTCGCTGATCAACATTGATCTTGCTTCGTGTATCTGCTGTTTTTCTACCATGTCCAATAGCAATGATGATTCTTCGTCGACCCACCAACAGGTTTTAGGTGCACCTTAAGCATATTTACCTCTGGGTTTGATCCCTCAGCAGGGCAGTGGGATGGGCGATTATTTCGGTACTTCGTCCAACTTGACGGCTACCTGCTGAACATCACATGAAGGTGAAGCGCAGCATGGAAAACACAAGTACGGTTCAAACTAAAGCAGGAAACAGGAACGTCACGCTCTGTTCAGAGCTGCACAAAACGAAGGCATTGAAAGTGGAGCACAGGGTCTGCTGTGTCTCTGAATAAATGTATGGTTTTGCTCGGCCAGTCGAATTCTAACATGTCTAAAACGGCCTAAAGCGAAGATTTCATAAAATCATCACTTTACTTCTAAAACATGTTTCTACCGTCCTGGTTGTTGTTCTAAGTTATTCTCTTTGAAATGTTGTGCAGCAGCGTCTTACTCAGAGGAAGCTGAGTAATTCTCAAACCGTAATGAGATATTGTGTAACGGCTAATGCATCTGCTGACTCACTCCGTCTCTCCTCTTGTGTCTGCAGCTGCTTTGAACCAAACAGGAGGACGGTTTCTCCTCAGCCATGCAGAAGGTAATAAATCACCTTGATCACCAGGGACCGCCGCAGGACAAACACACACATTTACCAGCATGAAAAGCCTTTTTCTCACAGAAGACAGAGTTTACATTGTTCTAGGTTAACCTGAAGGGTTTGGTTCTGAGCAAACGAGTTTGACGTTTGGGAGTCAAACACTCGTCTGTGTTTGAATCTGTACTGGGCTGGGTTTTAGTCTGAGCTGGAGGTCCAGGTCTGAATGTTTCTGATCGCAGGTGGAGGGACGGGTCACTCCGGTCAACCTGCCATCCTCCAGGGGTCCGAGCGCCCCGGGGTCTCCGGCCCCCGGCATCACGGTAAACACACACCTGCACGCCTCCAGACAGAAGACAGAAAAAGCCTAATCGGTGCCACAGACCTGACGGCTTTTCCTTAGAATGTTTCAAAAATGAGGATTTATTTGTTTTGTGTTGAAGCTTTGGATAATTGTAAGAAAAGACTCACAGCAGGATGTTTTATAAAGAAATGACAGGACACTTTTCTGCATTAAAGATAATTATTATTGTGTGCGTGTGTGTGCGCGCATGTGCGTGCGCGCATGTGCGTGCGCACCCCGGTCTTCAGGCCCGTGTGAACGACCAGCTGGTGGGTTACAGAGACCTGGCAGCGCTGCCCAAAGACAAAGCCATCCTGCAGGTGGAGCGACCCGACCTGATGACCTACCAACCACACCTGACCTTCTCGCCACTCGACCCGCCGCGCAGAGAGGTGACTGCACACACTCCAACTCTGCCTCGTGAGCAGAGGGGCAGACGGATCGAGGCGTGAGTTCACAGCTGGTATTACCAGCTGATCTGATCCCCGGTGGGCAGTCTGGTGGATAAAGGAACACCAGTCCACAAAATACAACACAATACAACTCCAAAAGAGTTGAGACACTGTTTGGAATGTAAATGAAGGTAGAACGCAACGATCTGTGTATCTTATAAACAACAACAACTATGATGTTGAATTTGATGGCAGAAAGCCATTTTTTAAATAAAGTGCAACGTCTCTCCTCAAACATCTGGACCTGAGGAGAGCAGCTGATGGAGCTCTGGGACATGCATGTTGTCCCGTTCTGGTCTGATGTAGGACCGGAGCTGCTCAACAGCCCTGGACCTTCTTTTTGTTCTTTTCGTCTAATGGTCGCCAAATATTTTCGATTAGTGAAAGTTCTGGACTGCAGGCAGACCAGTCCAGCATCTGGACTTCTGCTACGAAAGCTATGCTTGTGTCATGGATGCAGCACGTCGTCTCGCTGAAAGATGTAAGACCTTCCCTGAAGAAGATTCTCTAAAACCTGTATGTACCCGTCGGCATTGACGTTTTCTCTCCAGATGTGCCAGCTGCTCGTTCCATAGGCACTAATGTCCCTCACCCCATCAGAGATGCAGGCTTTTGAACTGAGCCCTGATCAGACGCTAGATGGTTCAGCCTGGAGGTCCATGGGTTCCAAAAGGAATGTCAGTTGTGTCTCTCCACAGGACAGTTTTCCACTCGGCCTCAGACCAATTCAGATGAATTCTGATCATGTTCAGCATTCCTGGATCGTGTCCACATGTAGCTTTGTCTTTTCATGACAGAGCTTCAGTGGACCACATGACCAGCTGTGGTCCAGCTGTAGACACAGTGTGTGATCCTGATGAAGTAGTGGTTTACAGATCGGGTTTTAATGCTGGTCCGTCTGACAGACTGAAGGGCACAGGCTCTAGATGTTGAGGTCCAGCCTTGTCCCAAGTGTACAGAGATTTCTCCAAATACTCAGATGTTATAATGTGTTAATGATAATATGTGTAATTATAAAATTATTTAAATGAGCCGTACTTGTTTGCTCGGTAAACCGCTGGTTGACTCGGCGTCTCCGTGCAGCGGGATCATGTCTGGACGTTCAGTTAACGTGTCGTGTCTGTGTTTCTGCAGCGCTCCATGTCTCCTCCGCCCATATCTCCAACCATGTCTCCAGAGGTAAGACCTGCCTCACGTCAACTTCCATCAACACCAGTTTCCTGATTCTAAATGAGGCCGACTTCCTTTTCTAGTGTTTGTTAAAAGTGTAAAAAAGGAGGTTTGTTCTTTGCTTTTCCACACATCAGTCACACGTCTCTTACGTCCCTCTGCTTCACACTCAGCTTCCCCTCCGGAGTTTAATGAGCATGAACAAAGATGAATTTCATTTCTGATTTTGCAAAAGCTTCAAGAACGTTTTTCTTGCATTTGTGCTATAAGTGCCGACAGATACGGCAGATACGCCTCCTTTTCACAAAATCAGCAGATCATAATATGGTGAAAAGATTTGAGGTGTACAGAGCATCATGTGAACGTGAGCACATGGGCTGAGGACACCTGGAAAACCTCACCAGTCCACTCCTGCATCTGCAAACGGACCTGAAACTGTACTGAGTCCACGTTTCAGCTTTTCAGATGAACACACGTCTGGTTCCAGAGATCATGAAAGTCACCTGGATTAGAAACATCTAGGAGGTCTCCTGTAGTCTTAAGACGGTGTCTTTCCTTGTCTGCTGGTCCATGACCAGTAGCCAGTCCCTGAAGCCTCTGCTCGCTGACTGAGTGAACGACGCATGCCGACTTTAACCAGCTGGTCCTCAATAAACTCTTAATGGTTTGTGGAGTTTCTGCTGATGCAGGATGGACACATCGGGTCACGTCAGTATAGGCTCCTCCAGGTTCCTCAGTAAGGCTTCAGGGTTTGTAGCAGTTTGTAAACCTGCTTGAACGTCCTCGTCATCATGAAGTCGGAGGATCTCCTGCAGAGGAACGTCGGGCAGCGGTGACCACCGACTGTGGAGCAGCTGCAATCTGGTCCGTAGCAGCAATTGACTCGGATTCCTCTGGAAATACAACAACTAGTGTCGTCAGTGCACAAATTATGCAAAAAGTGTCTCCAAAGAAAGAAAGATGGAACGGTTGGAAATATGCAAACTGCCACAGTCCATCGAATCTTCACATTGATGCAGTCCCTCATCCTGAGCATCCATGTGTTGCTGCTTTAAATCTAATTTTGTTTTTATATTCTAAATATACTGAAGTTGCTTAAAGACCCGTATACTGCTTATCCTGACTTTCAAAGGTTGAAAACTGACTTAAACTATCATATGCCCAGTTTTCAGGCTGTCATCTCGAGGGGTGCAGTTGATCAAACAGATGTTTCAGGTATAGCAGGAACGTCTGTGATTTGTCTAATAAATTGTCTAATTTTGTCCAAATAATAATAACAAAAGGCATCTGTAGATGAAGAATCACAAATCAACCCCGCCCACGCATCTGTAGGAGGATAACCAATAACAGCAGAGTGAGCGGAGAGCAGAGGGAGGGGCAGGACAAAGGCGGTGCTCACAGCATGAGAGTGATTTCTGATGGTGACCCATCAGAAATGTTCCAGCTCACTGCAGGGTCTCGACCTTGGCTGTTTGGAAAAAAACACAGCTTGAGCCTCTTCATTGCCTCGTCTGGTTCTCCAGCATCAATCGCTGCTTTGTCTTCCTCTCAGTGTAAAAAATGTGACATTTGATTGTGCAGTTGTCCTGCAGCTGCTGGGAACAGAAACGGTTACTGTCGAGATGACTCAACCACCAGTTCTTTTTTTGTATTTACCAACATAAACTAATTATCAGGGGTCCTGGGGGGCGGGTCCAAGTGACAGACTCATGCTCACCTGATGAAGGTGCTCAATAAAAGCATCAGTCTGTTCATCCTCGGAGGACAACCAGAGGGATTCTGGGTGATGAATCCGACTGAGCGCCACATGTCAGGTGACCGGCAGGTGACCGGCAGGTGAAGGGTTAACTAGACTGTTGTTTGTTCAGGTGAAGGGCCGCAGAGCCGAGAGCGAGAGCGGATCACCTGGAGGATCCACGCTGCAGCTGCAGGCCGGACGCAAGATCAGCACCAGCCTGCAACATTTCCACTGTCCAGGTAACACACACACACACACACACACACACACACACACACACACACACACACACACACACACACAAATGTACTTAACTCAAATATTAAATGGCAGGTTTTTAACTTTTATCTAAGTTATAAAGATGCTTTGAAAAGTGAACACTCTACTCTCTGAGGGACCACTCTCTATACCCTATATCCTCTAGATGTTTCTACAATCACAATTTAATTAGGAGAAGAATTCAAAGGTTTAGTAACCTGCCTTTGGACACTTTAACATTTTAACTTGAACTTCCAACCAATCCAAACCTAACCACAATCCCATCTAACCCTCACCTTAAACTAGTCATGTTCTGCCCTTTTTTCAATAGTTAACAGTTTCCTGAGGTCGTAAAATCATAGCTGCGACATGCTTTGACTAACGTACCACAGAGATGCAGTATGAAAGCTCCCTCTTCAACCAGGTTTTAACAGCTTTGTTGAAAGCAGCTGGTTTCAGAGGGTGGCGTCTTAGGCTGTCCCATACAAGTAAAAGTTATGGTTTGTCGAAGTTTCTGATTTGGCAATCATTTCAGACAATGAAATAAATACTCACAAGGACAGAGATTTCATGTTTATTTTTAATACGTCCTCGTAAACTTAACCTAAATCTAACTTAACCTGAACCTAAAGGCTCAACTAAACCCAACGTCTCCCCAGCTTAAACTTAAAAATTAAAATAAACTTGAACTTGGACCCTGGCTGTTGAGCAACAGCAGTGACTGGATAGAACCTAAAACAACCCTGTCAGCCATGTCCAGACCATCCACTGCTCTGCTCACCCACCTCTGGAGGACTTCTGAGGAGACCTGGTCCCAGAGACTCCCAGAAACTCCGACAGAGAGGGCTCCTCTTTGCTGGGCAGTGGTTCCACGCTGAGGAAGAGGCCTCACCTCTCCTCCATCACCTCCACTTCTAACTCTGCCTCGTCTTCTAAACCCACTTTGTCCCAGTAGAGGTGCACTTTGTTGTGTCCGACACATGAACGCTCTCCTGATATGCTGCCGCCATGTGGTCAGAGCTGGTATTGCTACACAGACTGGTTTTAATAAAGACTTCATTTTCATCAGGTTTAACGTGCACATTTGATTTTGAATTCAGTTTCAGGATTTATTGAGGCTGTAATTGCTACAGATTTTTAAAGGGAAACAGTACTGGTATGAAAGATGGGGACATAAAACTTTCCAGCTGTTTGAACAAAGTCCTCACACTTTTTCAGACAACGGCTCCAACATCTACAGGAAGCCTCCCATCTACAGGCAGGGTGAGCTCTGATTTCTTTCGTCTTCGTTTCTGCATGTTTGTTGCCGCTGTCGTCACTCAGCAGCTTCTCACTTATCGCTCAGATGCCAACAAACACATGGAGGGCAGCGGAGTGATTCAGTCCGCCAAGTTTCCAGCAGCTCAGCCTCCAGACCCCAACCAGCCCTCCAAGATCGAGACAGAGTACTGGCCCTGCCCGCCGTCGCTGGCAGCCATGGGTAACACACACACACACTAAACACCTGGATGGTGATTATTCGGGTTTTGCACGCTCTAACTCTGAACTCTCACAGAGATTGAGTGGAGAAAGAAGAAGCTGCAGGAGGAAGAAGATGAGTTTGAAGACCTGACAGAAGAAGCTGAAACGCTGCAGGAGCAGGAGCTGGAGAAGGTTTGTCTCATTGAAACATGCCAATGCCGCCTCATCTAGCGACCGGGTCCATGGGCCAGATTTACTGAGCCGGTACATAAAGGTGACCTTTAAACCCTAGAAAGTGTAGGTGGGAGTCTCTGGTTCTGCCGGTGAGTTGGTAAGATGAACTGGTCTATTATTATTAATACACATTTTTCAAATGTACATTTAGGTTAATGCTCTCCACACATGGTGGAGGCGTGGCGTGCCTGTCGTTTGAAAAATTCAAAACACATTTTAAAAACAGGATTTTTTATTCTGGTTTATGCTGAGAGCCAGCCTTCAGGACAAAAGACTTTCCAAGACTTTTGAACACATGTTACAATGAGTCACCATGGCAACCAAAGAGTTGTTTACAAGCAGGAACAGCTGATGGAGCCCAAATAATACTCAGTATGCCACCCTAAATCCCTGATGAGCAGCCTACAACTGACCCTGCAGTTGTAGGCTGTGTCAGCGATGGACAAGAGTACAGAGAACCGCTGGACCGCTTTGTGGCCTGGTCTGAGGACCAGGAATAAGTCCAGTAGTTGTTCTATCATGGTGGAATGGACGTTAAACGGCTCTGATCTTCCTGTTTGTTGACTGCAGATCAAGTCCAACCTGGGTCGAATGATCCTGAAGGAGGAGAAGGAAAAAGCTGTTCACTTCCGGAGGAAGACACAATCGCTGCCTGACAGAACGCACATGCACGGCAGTAAGTCTGTCTGTCGTCTTCTGACGCCTCAGCATCAGGATGGAGCTCCTCTCAGCTGTTCTCTCTCTCTCTTATGAACAACAGCTTTGTCAGCAAGTGCATCCAAGTCTCCTTCACGCGCCGGCCTGGCCAGAGTAAGTCAACAAATTAGACACTGACTTGACAGAGATTTGAGTTTTTTTTTAGAGTCAAGGGCCTAAAATAACCAATAAGACCCTTGAACTGATGGGTGCCCTTTTACCGCTGACCCTACTCCCTCCTCCATCCCTCCTCCAAATAACTAAATAAAACACAAACATTTCAGCTTCACGCCACATCTTTCTTCTTTTTTAATGCACTCAGACACACATATCCCAAAAATAAACACACACAAACTTAAAATGAGGGAACTTAGATATATTTGACTGTGATTGAGGGGGGCTGGTTGTTGATCTGTGGGTGTTCAGGCCCTATTCTGCCTGGTGGGTCCCGGTGGGTCCGGGTGGGTCCGGGTGGGTCCCGGTGGGTCCCGGTGGGTCCCGGTGGGTCCCGGTGGGTCCCGGTGGGTCCCGGTGGGTCCCAGTGGGTCCCAGTGGGCCTTGGGTTGTTGGTGTGTGTTTGTGTGATGTCAGGGCCACGTCTGCAGTGGGGACCTCAAGCGGCCTATGCAGGGCTGGGGTACCGCCTCCCGTAGTGGATTTGGTGCTTGGGGTGGCCCTGGGGGAAGGTTTAGGGTTGTGTGTGTTTGTTTCTGGCGGGTGCATCCTGGTGTGTGGAGGGAATGCTGTGCGGCTGTCATGGAGGTGCCTTTTTTTGCGGGGTGTGTCGTATTGTTTGTCACGACTGATCCGTTGAGAGCAGTGAGCAGGGGGCGGGCAGTGGGCATCTTGGCCCTCTTAGTGTTGGTCGTGCTGCCCCTGTTCTTCCATTCTTCCTTCTCCCTCTCCGCTGTCTTCTTCTCCTTTCATCTACTGGCGGGTAGCGGGAGTGGTGTTGTTGCAGCTGAGTTGCAGTGTGATCTGTCAGTTGCTCTTTGGGGCATCAGTTCCATGGACTAGGCGCGGCCGTCTGGGGGTGCGGCGGAGGGCCAAGGACGGGACTCCTTACTTGCAGCCCTCAGGTCTCAGGTTCTGGCCTTGGCCTCCTGATGGTGGGGGTAGTGGCCCGGAGCTGCAGGTGCCTCTTGGCTGATACTGTGGTGTGGAGCGGGCCGGTGGTCGTGGGCCCTGAGAGGCTCCGGGGCAGCCATTATTATAATTAGAGTGTATTTGTATTGGTATGTGTACCTCTCCTCAGTGAATATACGCATCTGTACAAGAACATATATGTCTGTTATGTAGACGTATATGTGTGCATGCTTGCATGTTTATTTCTGGATGTATGATCATACATGCATGTAGCACAGACATTCAACAAAATACTTAGACCTTTTAGACCTGTATACATCTTACACACACACTTTTCTTTTTGTCCGTCCGTCCTCTTTACTGCAACACAATTCACCAGTGAGAAACATCACACAAGCACCACAGTGATCACCACACTACACACCCTGCACCCATCACTTTTATCTCTCAGTCTTTTTGTGTTTCAGTGATTTTAGTCCCGTCTTTCAGCATATGGAATCCAGGTTAATATTTTATTAAAACATGTTAATAAAATACGGTATGTTTGATCAGACTATGAAGGACACACACACATTCACGCACCTTAAGAAAACTGACATCTGCTGCCAGATTAAAGTGCGTATACATGTGTCACGGATGAAGGTTTTTACCATGTTTTTACTATACGACTCCAGACCACATGGTGACAGCACATTGCAAGAAAGTTCATGTGTCAGCCTCTGGTTTAAGACACAATTAAGTGCACCTCTAGTGGGACAAAGTGGTATGACAAGACTTAATTTCATACAAACAAGGTTTTGTTTAAATGCCTTTTTTCAAAAACATCTTGTAGAAACATTCAGCATCTTTGATTCTGGAAGTTAAGACAGTTGTTTGTGTTTCAGATGCAGTCAGCAGAGTTTTCCACAGAAGGAGATAAAGGACAGCCAGGTAGGAGTTCTCACGTACAAAAAAAGACATTCTGCAGCTTTACATAATATATATATATATATATATATATATATTTTTTTTTTTTTTAAAGAAAGCTTGTTAAAGGAGAGCACGACTGAATTAAAATGTTTCCGTTGAAGAGGATAGAGAGTTAGTGTGCAGCTCAGAAGATTGTTTTATCAGTAAAACGAAGCCACCAAACACGTTTACAGACTGGAAACGGCTGCAGATGGGTAGAAAACATGAACCTCGACATGAATCCTGAGGCAGCGCATCCTCACAATAAACTCACATCTCTGATTCTTGTTTTCTTCTCTGTCCTGAACGTCTCTGTGCGATCGTCTTGTCCTGCTTCTCAGCTGCTCAGGTAAGTCAGAACATATTCATTTTAACAGTTTTTAAAACGGTCAAAGGTTGTATTTGAAACCACTTATCACATACCACAGCTTAGCAAACACTATTGTGTGGGAATCATCCTTTTAAATCCCATAAAATCCTCAAGTCTGGAAGTCCTTCAGATTTAGTGAAATGTTCTCTGTAGTAATATTTTAGTTCAGATGTCACATGAAGACATGTCAGAGTAGTCATGTGTTCGGCGCAGTGGCGCTCCTGTGTGCTGTAAACAAAGCTGCTGCAGCCGTGCAGCCGTGCAGCCGTGCAGCCGGGCAGCCGGGCCGACCATGGATGCCAGACCTGTGAGGTGCAGAGGGAGTTTTTTAGTTTAAAACCTACAATAAAGGGGAGAACATTGAGCTGATGCTGCTGCTCTGGCGGGGCGTCCGTTAGACTTGTCCTGATCACCGTGGGCTTCTCTTCTTCAGTCTTCTTGTTGATTACATCATAGCATCTGTTGCACCGAGCGCGTTTCAAATGTCTTTGTGTAGAACGGAGAGGCTCGGAAGGATCGGATGGACCGAGGAAACTCTCTGCCGAGCATCCTGGAGCAGAAGGTGAGATCTGCCGAACCTGGATGAGCTGGCTTCAGCACAAGTCAACGTCGTCGGACAAAAGAACCTCAGAGTCTTGGTCAAACCTCCATAACAGATGTGTCGTCTATTTCAGATCTATCCCTATGAAGCTCTGGCTGTGACCCACAAGGGGCGGTGTAAGCTGCCTCCGGGAGTTGACCGGACCCGGCTGGAGGTCAGTATCAGCTGGGTGTTGCTGGCTGTCTGTCGGGGCTGACGCTGATGAGGCTGTTGTACTGAGCAGTGAGGCGTTTCAGTGCTGCTTTTCACTTCACAGCGGTGAACTTTCATTTCATAACTCCGCCACGACTGATTAGTGTCTGGTTCGGTCCTGTTCTGTCCCGCCAGAGGCACCTTTCCACGGAGGAGTTCCAGCAGGTGTTCGGGATGCCCATGGCCGAGTTCGACCGCCTGTCGTTATGGAGACGGAACGAACTGAAGAAGAAAGCCTCTCTTTTCTAACAGGAAGTGACCTCATTCTCATCAACTACTTGACGGCACCTCGGCTTTGAAAGAAGGGGGCGGACGCAGAAAGAAGGGCCAGAACTTCAGAAATCCACTCGGCAAACACACAGCGATCCATCTCCATTGTACTAACCAACCCCATCCGTGGATGACGCAGCGTTTGACGACGGCTGGTTCTGCTGGATTCTGACTAACCTTAACTGATAACTGACATATTACCTGTGCTGCACTTATAACCGCCACTGCTTGCAAATCATCACCATTATATATCCACTCCCCATCACCATCATCATCACCATCATCGTCGTCGTCGTGACATTTAGTCTCAGTTTCAGGTTATCTTGGAGAGAGATCAGCAGCTTGTTTTCAGAGATGAACTCAGGTTTTATCATGAAGCTGTTTCAGCTGACCCGGGCTGGTCACCGTGGCAACAGGCTGTGGAGGAACTGTCTCTTCCCGTTGTCGTTTCAAACTTGAAATGTCACAGAACCGGCTCCAAATGAAAAACTCATTTTCTCCATAATAATTAGAGCCCATAAATCACTATTTTATGTCTGCATAGAGCTATAAAACCAAGGTTGTTTTTTTTCTTTTATATTTTCACTTTTCCGCACATGGACATTCATGTTCACGTGTCAAACATGCTCAGCATGGCAGGGCTGAAATATTCCAGAGATGTTCAGGAGGAGCACCTGCAACCTTCACTCCAGACGTGGAATTTTACCGCCCAGGAACTGATGACCAGCTCTGGAAACGTCTCCGACCACGTGTGCAAACAGCAGGTTGTCATACGGAACATTAAGGCCAGACCGCCGTTTCTTCAGACACCACTCTGGAGTAATTCCAAGAAGACTTTCCATCACTTGTTGAATGTTGATCTTGTCAGGAGTCAGTGCGGTCCAGCGGAGGGCGCTCTCGTCTCCGACTGACCAAATAAATGTCCTCCTGACCTCTGGTCAGACAACCGACGCAGCAACGCTCCTGAGAAGCAGCGTTTTCGATGTTTCCTTGAAAAAGCAGAGTAACAAACGAGATGAATCGAGTTTTTGGCTCTGCAACGTCAACAGAGCCGATTATCATCTGAGATTCGACGATGAGATTTACACTCACCAGTCACTTCATCAGGTACACCTGGTCTGTACCTAATTAGGAGGCTGGTGAGGCAAATTAAATGTTTTATACTTGTTATGACGGCTGAAGTTGTCAAGAGTCGACACTTGAATTGAATGTTATTTCAAACTTGACGTCTGGAGGCCGTGACTAAAAACACAGAGAGAAGGGACCATCATCTTCATCTTTACACAGACTGAAACCAACACCAGACTCCTCCTCCTCCGCTGATGTTAGTCAGACTCTTAATTCACAGCTGCATCAAGAGACAAAAACAGGAAACGTCCAAATTAAGTGGTTTGTCTGAGATTCACACAGAAACTGGCAGCATTTTAAAACCCTTTAAACCATCACAAATACTTTACTATTTTAGTATCTCGGCTGTAAAAGCCGAGGACGTTCGAGTCCCTGTTCAGATGTCTGCAGTTTGCCTCATCGTCCAGCAGAGGGAGCTCGGAGACCGTCAGCTGCGGACACGGAGCTGATCGATCAATCTTCTCTGATCAGATCAGCACTGACGCTTTGATGAAGCAGTTCATGTTCTTCATAATAAATCGGAGGACTCACCTGAGATGTTTCCTGCTCTGTTGTTCACGGTAAGCCTGATTCAGCTTCACGATGCAGCTCTGATGTGTTCCTGCCACTTGTTCAGCAGCTGATCTGGGTTTTTATTTATTGTGTGCAGCTTTTATTTATTGGATGATTGTGGTTTGTACTGTGACCCGTTTTATTTTTAAAATGTTGTCTTTTTAATGAGCACCGATGACACCTGTCTTCACCACTGACACGTTGAAGGTTTGTCCTGGTCGTGGCATCACCTGTCCAGGTGGAGGGCGAGTCTGCGTCTGTCTGTGCTCCGTCTGTCCTTCATCCTCCAGTTTCTGTTGTACAGCTCAAATAAATCTGATATCAACACTTAACTTGCTCCTGCGTCTTTTAAAACAGAATGTACAGATGTATCCGCAGTTTTGTGATTTAGATTATAAAACAAATGTGATCAAAGTTGAGACTTTCAGTTTTCATTCAAGAGATTTCAAGAACAACTATGGCCTTTACCGTTTAGGGTTTCACTCTTCACGCAGAAGAATAACCGTCCAGCTGTGGTCCATTCCCTCGAAGCACATTAAAGGTCTGGAGTTTGACTGGAGCTACTGACACGAAGTCCAGATCCAGAGTTTACAACAAACCCAAGGAACATACGAGAACATCCCAGAAAACATCTAAATGTCCTCACATTCTTTGTTCAGATAACACCAAGAAAATCAGAATGATGGAGAAACATCTGGAAAAGGAAAGGGACATCTCACAATCCAGAGCACGTGTCAAACATAGAGCCAGTATTCCGATATGGATGTGTGACTGCTGATGGAACATCTCACTGGTGTTTAGTGGTGATGTGACTGCTGACAGAAATTTCCAAATTAATTTTCGGCTGCTCCTTTCAGGCGTCGCCACAGCAACTCATCCGTCTCCATCTACCCCCGTCCTCTGCATCATCTTCTCCCACAGCAACCAAAGTCATGTCCTCCTTCACTACATCCATATATCTCCTCTTTGGTCCTCCTCTAGGCCTCCTGCCTGGCAGTTCCCACCTCAGCATCCTTTCCCCAATAAACTCACCATCCGCCCCTCTGTACATGTCCAAACCATCTCAATCTGACCTTGCTGACTTTATCTCCTAAACATCTAATATGTACCCTCCCTCTGATGTGCTCATTCCTGATCCTGTCCATCCTCGTCACCCAAAGAGAACCTCAACATTTACATTTCTGCTGCCTCCAGCTCTGCCTCGTCTATTCCTCAGCACTGCTGTCTCCAAACCAAACATCATGTCTGGTCTTACCGCCGTCTTCCAGACCTTTCCTTTCATTCTTGCTGATACTCTCTTATCACACATCACTCCTGACAAGTTTCTCCACCCATCCCATCCTGCTCCCTTCTCTCTATAGATCACAAGTCATCTGCAACAACATGGTCCACGGAGATTCCTGTCTAACTTCATCTGTCAGTCTGTCCATCACCATAGCTACCATGAAGGGGCTCATGGTCGATGCCTGATGCAGTCCCAGCTCCACCTTGAACTCCTGTCACACCTACATCCCCCCTCACCCACGTCTTGCAGCTCCTGTACAAGTCCTGCACCACTAACATCCACTCCAGTCTTCATACAGGACCACAGTTCCTCTCTCGGTACCAGTCAGAAGCTTTGTTCTAGATCTACAAAGACACAATGAAGCTCCCTCTGGGTTTCTCTGTACTTCTCCATCAGCATTCTCAAAGCAAATACATCTGTAGTCCTCTTCGTTGGCATGAAGCCACACTGCTGCTCCACATGTTCACTTCTGTCCTCCGTCGACTTTCTAAGACTCCTCCCCACAGCTTCATCGCGCGGCTCATAAACTTTACTCCCTACAACTGCAATTACTTAGTTGTAGTAGTTGGTATTCTGCTGTTCGGTCATTGTCCTGCAGTTGCTCCAACTCTGCACGCCTCCCTCGTTTTTAAAAATCAGCACCATCACACTGAGTAGTAGTCTGTAGTACTCGCGGTAGTAGTCTGTGGTACTCGCGGTATCAGAGTGGATCTGCAGCAGCTGGGCAGCAGTTTTTAAAAGCTGCAGCTTATCAGCCAACAGATCTGTTTGAGACTTTTACAAGAGCTCTCAAACATGTTTAAAAATATGGAAAAAAAACAGAGGCAGAAACGTTCAACAATAAAGACGCTAAAAAACCTCAAACACACACAAAGTAACCAAATGAAAGAAAAAAAAACAATGTAACAAAAAAAGTCCAAGATATCCAACAGTCATAAACACAAAACAGAACGACTGAGTCACAACCACAGACTCAACATGACAGGACAGAAAACTGGAGACGGAAACCAGCGGAGGAAAAGAAACATTAACGGCAGAAATCCAGTAACAAGAGACAGAAAACGATCCGCAAAGCAAAGAAGGGCAAGTAAGTGTAAACAAAATGACCAAAAAGAGGTTTAAAAAACAAAAAACAGAACAAGTATAAAAGAAGAATGTTCACAAGAACGCGAGTAAAGACGCTCTGATGGCAGAAACGCTTTAAAAAGATGAAAAACAAAGACGCAACTATAAATACACAAAATGACGACAATGAAAGCTACAAGAACAAAGACGTGACAACGGTTGAGACAAAGGAAGAAAAAACCCACAAAGGTCAAACAAAACTGCAACAAGCAGCCAGATGGAAAAGAACAAATGAACGGAAAAACAGAGATGTTCTACTTCATCACATCTGCTTTGATAAAGATCACCTTGAAAAGATGTCTGACCTTCACAGATGTGACCCCCCCCCACACACACCGCTGTGGCGCAGAAACCATCCGAGGTGGTTTCCACCCGCCGGGGCTCCCACACCGGAGTCCTGCACGTCGACGCTCCGAGCGTCACGGCTATTAAAACAGAGTCGGCACAAAGGGAACTTTTCTCTTTTTTATTTGAATGGAGTGAAAGTTCTACATAAATGAGGCCTCGCAGGACATGAACTCTACAAAAGTTCAAACTGAGCTGTAAAGAAAACAAACCAAAACGCTTCTGTACATTCTGTGAGATATGTCTGAGAAAAGAGGCCCAGCACACTCCACCCACCCGCAGCAAAGCCCCTCCCACCTCCTCATGACACTAGAAACACACCTGAGCCACACCCACATCCCCCCTCCCCGACTCCACTTTTATATCCAATCCAAAGGCTTATTCCACTTTATCAAAACCTTGTCGGACTTTATCAGAATATTTCAAGTCGCCTGGAAGCTCTCTTTTTTTAAATTAACATTTAAGAGAATCTTTTTTTTTTCTTTTTATTTTACTGTTTAATAATCTAAAATATTTAACATACAATTTTCAGATATTTTAATATTTGGCTGTTAAATTTTAATAAAGAGATTCTACTTTTTTGTTTCTTTTTTTTACACTTTTTTATTAATATTTATGCTTTTTTTTTTCTTCACTACATATTCAACATTGTTCAGAAAAACAATATTTGTAATAATTTAAGCAATATTGTACTGATTTCATTCATATTCAAAACTGAGCAACGCTGGGTTTTTTGTGAGGATATAAAAGATGTCATGATCATTTCGGGACATTTCAGGGTTTTTGCAGGTTTTTGTGACATTTGACACCTCACAACAGCCCTTCAGTTTTCTCATATTTTAACAAGGTTTTTCCAGGATCTTTGGATCATCTTGACACTTCCTGCTGGGATTTCAGGACGTCAGTTTTGGTTTGGTTTTAATGTTTACCGACGGTAAATGTCTGTTAAAACTAAAGTGAGTCTCTAAGTTTCCCACAAATGAGAAAAACGGAATCCAATCACGTACAGTCGACTCGTTTTAACTCAGTTTTTCTGCCGCAGAGCAACATCCAGAGCGATGAAGAGCAGCTCAGGAATCAACTATCCTATAGTTTAGGAGCAGACGTGGTCATGGGACTGCTGGCTTGCAGGTCGCCTGCCTCTTGTCTCATCACCTCGTCTCTTCAACTCATCGTTAAAACAAATCAACCGGCGAGTCTTCACTGTATCTCATTCTGCTGCTTTTTGTTTTCATTTATTCACTTTGAGTATCTGCAGCAAACAGAACTCACGAACATGGTCATTTCTGCACAGGTTCCTCCACGTCACCAGTACCCTCAGCCTCCCCCCCATCTGATCAGATCACACCGGACCGCCAATGTTTCATGTTTGCAATGAAGTGGAATAAACCTTTAGCTCTTCTCCCCTTCCTCCCCCACACCTCCAGATAGTTCAGTCTATGTATTGTAAAAAAGAAAAGAAAAAAAAAAAAAAAAATCACATTGAACAAAGGGAACATTTAAAATATACATATATAGTATAAATGTCAATACTCGCTCTGCAGAGCTCAGTCACACTGTCGTTGGCATAAGAAAGGATGTGTGTGTGTCTGTAACCGTGTGTGAGTGTGAGTGTGTGTGTAAATGAGTGTGTGTGTGTCAGTGTGTGTGTGTGTGTGTGTGTGTGTGTGTGTGTGTCAGTGTGTGTGTGTGTGGGCAAAAACACAGCATCTGAATGGGCGTCATTCCTCCCCAACTGAAAACAAAAACATGGGTGCGCTGCGAGAACCAGCAGCCTCCAGTCTGGGTCGTTTTCTGCGTTCAGTCTGAAACTACGATATTTACTCGATGAAATAAATAACCGCTCGGACCGAACCGCCCCGCCCCTCCCTCCCACACCGCTCTGAGAGGAGGACAGAGGGGGGAAGGAAAAGAGGCGAGGGAGGACAGGAGGAGGGCAGGAAGGAGAGGCGGGGAGGTGAAGAGAGAGGAGGAACTAGGCCTGAGCGTTGGTGCCGTTCTTGTCTGGGGGTCCGGTGCCAGCCGGCAGGTTGTTGGGGGAGGCCGGCGCCTCGTACTGCTTGCTGTCGCGGCGGGGGGGCATCCTCTCGTTGATCCGGTCCAGCCCGCGGGCCTCCTCGAAGCTCTGGATCTTGTGCTGCGGGTTGAAGCCTTGAATGGCTGCGAAAAACAAGAGTCTGTTAGAGGCGGGCCACAGAAAACCAGGACTTAAAGCCACTCCCCCGTCGCCATCTGGCACGGGACACGAAGTGATCAGTGGTATTGATACATAGATATATTCATCAATATATTCACTCTATTTATTAAAATGCCAATTTAAACCATGTTTTAAGTCTCAATTATTTTTAAAATTAATTTAAAAAAAAAAAAAAAAAGACAAAAAAAAAAAAAAATTCTAAATAAAAAGCCAATTAATGAAATTGCATAATTGTATTAATGCCAGCCAGGATCAATGTTTTTAAATAAATAAAATTTATTCTGGCCTTAAAATAAAAAAATGTATTAAAAAAAAAAGAAATCAACAAATGGCTGTTTTTATTTATTTACTTTTTTTGTAAGATTTTATATTTTAAGAATGACAGTTTTCCATTTATGCCATTTAAAAAGTTTGTGTTCTTTTTCTACCAGCTGAAATCAAACTTATTCATATTTCTGTCAGTTAATAGAGGTTTTAAAGTCAGAAATGTTAAAGTTTGCATTTTGAAGGTTAGACATCTTCGTTCATGAATAACGTGTTCAGACCTGGAGTTACACGACATGCATACGTTTATCGTTATCGCCATATCAGCCAAATATCAACAAAATATTAATATCTCATAAATCAGTTCAACAAAACACTGAGCTGCCGTCCATCCTGTTCCAGAAGAACACTCACATTTAAAATAACTTTGACCAATCAGGTGGAGACTCACTGAGATGTCAATTCAGATGCTTATTTAAAGTCTTGTTGCTGCAGTTTTGCGTTTATTTTTAATGAAAGCACATTTCATTTTAATGTCTATCTGGTCTACTTATGATATTGTGGCCTCAACTGTTAAAACGGGATCCTTTTAACCGTTTTAACAGTTGAGGCCATAAAGCCTTTATGCCGACCCTTTAAGCCCCTCCTCTGCCTCCCCAGGTTCATTTCTGACCCTGCTGCTCACAATATCATCATCCTGACTATCATCCTCATTGATACATGACGGCGACAGAAGAAGAAAGTGAGTGAATGAACTTAAAGTTAAACTTACTTCAGAACAGGACAAAGACAGCATGAAGACAGAGAAACAGACTTTGATTAAAGGCTCATCAGTGAAGAAACAGACATGTCAAGTTCGTTAAAATCCCGTTTCTACATCAACTTTATACGTGTAGCAGTGTGTGCGAGTGGGTGGGGCTTCCAGTAGGTGTGGACTTCACAGCAGCTGCGTGTGATCAACGCGACGGTTCTCCTGGTTCTCCAGGTTCTCCTGGTTCCGACTACAGTGTGAACACTGGTTTCTCATCTTCACCTTCTGAATAATATTAACTATGAAGCCCATAAAGGTGCACGCAGGGTCTTAAAAGGTGTGGCTGTGTGGACGGAGCGTCCAGAGCGTCCAGGGCGTCCAGGCCACAGCGCCGCTGCGGCAGGACGCCATGAACACGCTGACATCAGGAATCCTGCAGCCTCCACTTCTACCAGGATTCAGCCGCTCGTCTACATATTTCTAAAATTACACTATAATGCTTTTCTTTTGTTCAACTGCAGACTTATTGTTACATTAACACAAGTTAACGTCTTTGTTTTTGAAAATGAAAATTAAAAAAGGGGAATTCTCTCAGAGCGGTGAGTCCAGCCTTTGTAGGAATCCATTATCGTGTTTTAACAGCATCCCAACCAACTGTAGGAAAACTGTCTCTGGATCAGCGCACCGAGCCTCTGCATGCCTTAATATACACGCCTCGAAAATCAGAGGCTGGGGGCGGGGCTTCAGAGACCTGCCACACCAATTACACCAGCGAACTAGAGTAAGCCCCTCCCCCTGTTCAGTCCTATGTGTGTGTGTGTGTGTGTGGTGGAAACATAAGAACCGGATGACCATAGTGGGTCTTAGTACCTCCCAAATACAACCTCCTGCAGCCTTTTAACATTCATCTAAGAAAAAAAAACGTGATTCAGCAGCTTGTAGATCTGCTTTGACCTGCAGCGGTTTCCTGTCTGACGTCATCAAGGTCTCACATGGCTGTTGATGGCCACCGCAACCAGCGGTAGAGTTTTAGAGTTTTTTTCCTGTCACATGACCCGGTTTCAACAGTTTTAGCCGTCAGACAGATGTCCTCACAGTCGTCTCAGGAGTCACTCCGGGTCCCGGGTCCCGGGTCCACTCAGTGACTGACAGGTGTCCAGGTCCCAGTGGGTCTGAGGCGTTTCTACTGAAAAGCTCCAAACACTTTGGTCTCATCTGTGGACAGGACATTATTCCTGAAATCTGCCGGAGTGTTTAGATGGAAATGCTGTTCTTCCAGTTCCTCCACGCAGGGCTCTTCCACACAAAGTTTACTTGCTTATTCTTTTAACTCTGCCGTCATGGATTTTATGCAGTTCTCTGAGCTGGGGGTAAACCTGCTGGGATGTCCACTCCTGGGAAGGTTTCCTGAATGTTTCCACTCATGAATAATCCTCACTCTTGGAAGACCGAGCCTTCGTTGCTCCTACCTTGGAATTCCCAGACATCAGAAACTTCTACTCCCTCCATCGCTCCACACCCACCTGTTCAAACTGGCATTCCCAAGGTCTCCACCAGCCACTGCTTCTTATTTGGTTTATTCCTACTCATTGTTTCTTTGTTGCATTTTAAGCTTCTGTCCTGAAAGCCACTATGTGAATTTGACAACATTATTCTTATTATTGCTGGAAAGGCCTTTAAAACCATTTAAAACCTCTAGACTGAAACCTGCACATGGCTGCTTCTTTAGGATCATTGCTGATGTTGTTCTCTCTTGGCACTGTGTAAACATACACACCTGGATGTCCCAGACCAAGAAACTGTAAAAGCCTCTGCTTTAGAGGTCTGCACATCTGCAGCAGCAGCTGGATGAATTTTACCTTCCTAAGTCCTAAGAAAGCAGTAAAGGGTACTTAGTAATACCCAATTTATGTTTTGTTTCTTATTTTTATTAAATAAGAACAGCACAAAAGTCTAATGTTTGTCTGAGGTTGTATTTGCCTGTGACCCACTATGATCAGGTTGTTTTTCTTTTACACACAGAAAAAGAGCATGCAAAAGAGGATGTTACGTGTTGTACACAAGTGTAAAACTTTGTGACGTTCACATTAGAGCAGCATCTGTTAGTCTAATCCAACACATCTGGGCACTTTCTGAAGCATCTACAGACACAGACAGACACGGACGGACGGACGGACGGGGTTGCATACCTCGTGCCTCTTCTGCCTCTACGGTGGCTGTGTAAGCGTGAGTAGAAGTGCCATGCCCAGAACCAATGGAGAGAGAGTGGGAAGGTTAAATATCAGAGCATTCAGTCATCACTGCAATCAGTCAGTCCTGTTAACAGAGTCAATGTTCACACCCCTCCCCCACCCCCACCCCGCAGGTCAGATCCACATCCGCCGCCGTCTTCATCATCGTCATCATCATCATCATCATGAGGGTTTCAGGGGGCAGTTAGAGGAATTCAACACCTTCGAGCTTCCTTGAAAAGACAAACTCCAGCAGGAAGTGATCGGCAGGTTTGACAACCACAACCTCAAAAAAAGGTAAAACACTGCATGAAATGTGATAAAAGCTGAATGCAATAATACGCACAATGTTATAATCTGATAAGTTTCATTCTGAAGGAAATGCAGACACATCCAATGTTGAAAATGAGACATTTTTACCAGGTAATAAAAAAAAATACAAGCTTATTTAGGAGTTGATGGCAGCAACACATCTCAAAAAAGTTGTGACAAAGTAAGTGGGATTAAAAAGAAACACCATCTTAGAGCCAACAGGTCAGCGACTTGGCTGAGTCGAAAACGATCATTTGAGGGACACCGGCTCAGAAGTAAAGATGGACGGAGGTTCACCAATGAGAGAAGCCGGCAAAGCCGCTTTAGATCAACGCTCTTCAGCATAAAGTCAGGGCTGTGAATCAGCTTGTCATCGACAGCCCATAATATAATAATATAATCAGAATCAGGAATAGTTTATTCATCCCAAAGGGGGAAATGTGTAATCAAAAGGTTCAGAGAATTTGGAGAAATCTCTGTATGTACGGTACAAGCCAGAAGGCCAACAGTGGCCAGCCGCGGCCTTCAGGTCCTCAGACCTGCAACAAAAGCATGATTGTGAGACTGAAATCTCTTGTCTAAAACACAGCTGGGCCGGTCATCCACAGACGCAGGTTAGACCGTGTACTGGAGCCTATGGCTGCGTAGCAGAAGAGTCCAGGTGCTGAACTCTCACCAACCAAAAGTAGTTAATGCAATAATAAAGAACAAATACAACAAAGATGATTCAGGACTGCTGAGCAGCTGCATCTAGACCAGGACCAGGACCAGGCCAACATGATCTCCTAAAACCCCATCAGCTGGTCTCCTCAGTTCCAGGCATATGTGACTGTTAGACTGTTAGAAAGCCGTTTCAGGCTGATGTTCACCAGCATGTGGCATCTCCTTTTCTTCTGAGACGCGTTTCTGCCACCAACTACCTCATTTATCTTCTATGATCTCCTCAGTTTAAACATTTGACACGTCTTCTGTGTTCAAATGTGAATAAAATATGGGTCTGTGAGTTCTGCAAACCATGAAAATATGTTTTCATTTATATCTCACATCGAGAGGCAACTTTTTAGGAGTTTCTTGTTTGAGCTTTATGAATAAATAACAGTCACATTAGAGGAAAGACATGAAATTAGGCAGCTTAGAGACGTCTGATCTGATCGACCACCACGAAATGATGCAGATCTTGTCAATTAATGGAGATCACACGGTTATGCAAGACTTCTTGGAGGTCTGATTGCAAGTCTGGGTGATTAGAGCCTGAAAACATCCGATTCAGAGGTAAAACTCGGAATCCTGATGACACGTGATGAACACACGCTTTCAAAAAATAAAAAGTGTTTCGCAAATTGTTTTACAAGTTGAATCAAAAAGAATCCACGTTTTTTTGTTCATATAATTGCAAACTAATTATTTTTTTTTAGGAATAATCTTCCTTATTTACTTTTGATATTTGTATTTTTTCATCTGCTGTGCTCCTAAATCGCTATTAAAAGCTTCGAGTCCAAGGTTACAGATTTGGAAAAACCGTAGACGTCATGAAAATGAGAAGCTGAGTTTAGCAGCGGATGAATCGCTTGTGAAGAGTCGATAGTTTTCGCTCACAGCTTGAACGTTTTAGTTAAGCAGGATCGAGGCTCCGGCGTGCGCTTTAACTGGGTGGTTTTGGGCGTTTGAAAGGGACCGGGATTCAGGAAAACTGCAGGATGCAAATTCACTTGGTTCAGACAAAAGCACAGCATCAGTTAACGTTCGCTCTAAAAACTTTGTCTTTTCAAGGCTGCGAGGTGATCTGAGACCAGGTCGCTCCTGCGCCGGCTGACACGTGCACGCCGCCGTACACGTGCTGCAGCGTTGAGGAGGAAGGGCTGGGGGCAGCTCGGCAGCGGTTAGTGTCGGGGTGTGCGTGCAGGTGGGGGTTAGTGTCAGTGGGACTCCAGGTTAGTGTCTGCTGGGATGCTCGGCTGCGTTCACACTCACCGCTCTGAAGCGTCTGTCGACCTCCAGACAGGACTCCCAGAGGCAGCGTTCCCGTCGGAGTCAGCCCCTTCAGCTGCAGCACGCTCTCATTCTCCTCCCTGACGACAAACACAAACACCAGGCTGAAGACGAATCTGAGCCCAAAAACACTGCTGAACCCAGAAACCTCCAGACGGTTTCAGTCTGACAATCCTGCCCTCCCAGAACTCATCTTTGATGCGGCATTTTAGATTTTCTTCAAGCATATACTGCATATATTTCTCTAATATACACAAGTCTCATCTAAGGATGCTTTACAGGGAAAGTAAACGAAAGAAGACCCTTCAAATCTAATCTTTGAAGATCAGGACAGTACCCGTATCTGATGATGCGACTGCTGATGTGAACATGGAGAACGTTTGTCCTGCGACTTTACTCTGAAAGTTGCTCATCTCTTCTGCATTTCACTTGTGTTGGAGCCGATTCTGAGAAACCAGAAAGGTTTGTGTCTTCTCACACTTGTGACGATTAACCATCGACCGTTTGTGTCTGCCGTTTTTATCTGCGATCCTGGATGTGGCTTCTCGGCTCCTGTGTGGCCGGGCGCTTGTTTCGTCTCCGCTTCACATCAACGTTTCAACTTACTTGGACTGAAGACCGAAGCTCCTGAACTTTAACCTGCTGTTTGAGCGTCAGCACTTTAAAACAAATCATTTGTTTTTGTAAGAACACTGCAACAGACGATTGTCATATAACAGCAGAGTTAATCAGCCAGCTGCCATCAATTCACCAAAAATAATGCATCTGTAATGGCCCCGAAATAACTCATTTCAGAATCGGAACAGGCACAATTTAAGGACAAATTATTCTGACACACTTCTGCAAGATTAAAGGAGGACATGTGTAAATCAAGGAAAAAGTCATTAGCCTTAAATAAAGTAGAGCAAAGGCTGGAAAAGCAGAGAAGTGTCTGCACTGACTCGAACCATATTTTCTGTCCAATAACCTCATTTACTGCGTTGAGGTAACAAGTCTGTATTTGAATGGTCACCGGGCTGCCGTCACAACTGGAGCTGACACGCCAACGTTCATCATCCCATCATCGGTTTTCATGTAGAAGTCCGTGAAATCCCACCTGAGCACTGAGAAGACACGGGCCATCTTTCCAATCGCTCGGATCTTGTTTCTGATCACTTCCTTCCTGACAGCCGGAGCGCCACCTGAAGAGAAAAAGGAGAGGTGAGTAAACAAACGAGATCCAAGCTCTGCATGAGATTCGTGCACAGCGGGAGAGTTTAACACTATAGAAACAGAAGCACAAACATGTTACACCTGCATGTGTTCTCAGTTCACAATGATGCACGTACAAGGACATTAAAGTCTGGCGACTGTACTTAAAGAAACTGTGAAAACATTAGAAATATGTTATTGCCTGAGCTCTTACTATTAAGTATTTAAAAAAATAAAAGGGATACTGAAAAGAAGAACTATGCAAATAAGAACAAAGATGGCAAATACAAGTGAAATGAAATTGGAAAAGAATTTCATATAAAATATAATTTTATATGAGTTAGTTAATAATATTAGGATACTCTTCAAAAATCCCGGATGTGTGAATGATCACTGATGAAGCCGGTGCTCCGAGGCTCAAACGCCTCGTCTGTCCAGCAGCAGAGCTCTGCGCTGGGTCGAGTCACTGCAACAGCTCACGCCACGCCGCGACTTCCTACAGGGTTTCACTTCCTGTGTTCAAACACCCACCGCAGCTCACCATGGCGACATGCCACTTATCAGCCTGTGCGGATGCTGTTGAAATGCATCGTTGAGCCACGAGTGTCCATGAACGCACACTTCACCTCACTGCAGGATGCACATCATCTTTATTTATGATTTCACCGACTCCCTCGTCTTTGTTCAGGAAGCTTTCACATGAGGTGAAAATGGACATTTCTATTTTCTTTGTTAAATTTAAAACTACCGTCTTCATGAAAGGAAACTGTTTCACCAACATTAACATAAATATGAGAGCAGGAGGGACGGAGGAAGGGACTTCTTTTCCCCCTTTTCCTAAAGGAAAATTCACATATCAGTGGTCATATGCGGACTGGCTTCTTCTGGAGAGAAGAGATCAAGACCGACGATCTTCAGCCCGAAAGACGACAACTCCGCCCACTGAAGCACAGCGACTCCAGCTGATCGCCTGCAGCTGGACCAGTGTGAGGGGGCGTGTCAACGTGACTGACAGCAGCCAGAGGGGACGTGTGCCTGACTGACAGCAGCAGTGGTTTTGTCTTTTATGTGCAGTAAACAGCCAGCGGGTTATGACACCTCATTTCCACATGCAAGTGAATTAAAGTGAGCTGAACGTCCACGGCAATCTCCGACAGACGTGTCAAACTTCCCCCCACCTTTGATCCCGGCTGGAATTAGCTGAATATTTGCTGGAATCATTTCGCTTCTGCGGAGGGTATATTTTTGGGGTTGGATCACAACCTGCTGCAGTAAGTTGTTTAAATGAAGCAGGTAAGAGGATAAACTAATTCAACAGTAAGACAAGGTTTTACAGGAAACAGAAAACAAAAACAAAAGACAGCAGCACATGTCAAAAGCAGGCAAGCGGGAAACCGATGGTTTTCAGGACTCAGCAGGTGGATCTTAAAGTCCTGCATCGTCAACGAAAAATTTCAAATGTAAAAGTCAGAGAAGAGAGGCCCTCTCACCCTCACAGGTGTCGTCGCCTTCAGACAACAGCTCGTCGTCGGAGCAGATGTTCAGCACGTTCACCAGCATCTCCGTCACTGTGAAGACACAAACCAACCAGCGAGACGGCGTCACCAACAAAACCTCAACCAGATATCCAACTCAACCGCAGAACACCTAAACGGAGGAGCAGCAGGATGGGACATGGAGGTCTGGAGAGCTCTCCTGACGTTCTCCAGGGACACACTTAAAAAGTACCAGGGGAGGGAGGGAAGGAAAGAGGGAAGGGATGCAGGAAGATGACAGGGAGGAAGGAGGGAAGGATGGAAAGAGGCAGACAGAAAGGAGAGGAGGAAGTAGGGCATGAAGAAAAGAAGGTCGGTCAGCAAGCAGGGAAAATGCAGACAGGAATAAAGGAACAAAGGTGAACAATTAAAATGAAGCAGAGATGCAGGAAGGAAGAACTGAAGTAAGGACGAAGAAAGGAGGAAGGCAGGATGGATGGGGGAAACATTTTTCTGCATAACAAATGTGTGAAAGTCAACAAGAAGGTACGCTTCAATCCTTTTTCTTTAACTTCAAATATTGACGTAAACCCGTGTTTGTGAGTGGGGCATGTGACCGTCGCCGCGGCCGTGCAGCGGCGTCACCTTTCTCTCCGACGAAGGGCAGAGACCAGGTGAAGACGTCCATGAAGTTGGGCAGCCAGTAGGGGTGGGGGGAGCAGTTGAACTGCCGGATGTTCATCACGTTGTTCTCGTATTTCAGCACCGCCGCTGAGGACAAAACACACACACACACACACACACACACACACACACACACACACACACACACACACACACACACACACACGTCAACATCGCCATGTCCTGTTGCCAAGCGCTCAAGGTCTCCAACCAGTTGCCATGGTTTCCATCCGCCTCTTCTCCTACCTTTATTGTTGTACACGTCCAGGTAGTTGGGAGCAGAGAAGATTGTAATTAAAGACGGGAAACCTGTAGTCTGACTTTTCCTGTACATTCGATACCTAACGAGTGCAGAGAGAACACACTTCAGTCGTGACAGAAGGCGCGGCGACGACTGCAGTTTAAACACGGAGGGAAATCACAGCGACAGATGTCACTCACCCTGCATCCTGGGCTTCATGTGCTCGTATTACGGACAACAGGTTATTGTTCATCAGGAAGTCACATACTGCCGGGTAACTGAAACACACAAACGCGCCAGTTAACGCAGAGATCAGAGCAGCAGACCAGGAGAAGAGGCTGACGAGTGTCTGCTTCATCATGCTTAGACCTGCGTCCTCCGGCGACTCGGCTACTGCCAAGTTCTGCTCAAACGCCAAAAAACTGCCTTAAGAAATGCCAGAAAACGTTAAAAGAAACAGCAAAATGAGACATGCACAAAAGTCTGTAAGGGCGTATCATCATGTTAAAACAGGGGCTGGATGAGGAGGCTGAGAGGAGGGGGGTCTGGGCCGCTGTGTTTGGGAGGGAGGGATAGATGTGCATACGGCATTCCTGATGTTCCTGCCATGTCCTCGTCACTGCTCAAAGCTCATCCACTTTATCTACAAGCCCATGATGACCTACATGAGGACTTTTTGTTTTTGTAACTTCCTCTTCATACCTCTCCAGTTCACTGAAGAGGGCTACGTTGTCCAGGGTGTCAGAAACTGAGCACTTCCTCCAACGATCACTAGGGGAGCACTCCAGAAATGAGACAACCTCCACAGATGCCCAAAGTAAAAATTTACAGCAGGAATAAACATATTTACAGAAAAGGTTTTCAAAACCACTCTGGAGAAACCTGCGAGTGATTTTATGAAGTCTATGGTTCACCTTCTGCTCCACACTCCATCTCTCCTCTTCAAAACAACTGCATTTGAGATCTTGTATTACCTGGTCTAACCTTTTCTTTTGTATCCAAGGGTGTCTCTTTTTCAGTTTAAGTACTTATTTAAGACTATGCAAATTACAACAGGAAACATCAGGACTTAAAAATAAAAAATTGAATGAAGACGACAGTCGGTCTCAGGTGAAGATCAGATGTGTTCATGAGGGGAAAATGGACTGCGATCTTCTGCAGGGACACGGTCACAGCAGCATGCAGGTTCCTTCCCTCAACTGTCCCCATAAACACAAACATCTGAAGGGAGTTTCCTCCACAGGCTGCCTTCACCCTCCGGAGGGCCGAGCCGGGCCGGCGGGCATTGAAGAGTCATTGCAGACCTATGACATTTTCATTTATCAACGTTTCTTTTCTCTGCTGTATTGGAAACACTTTTTCAGTCCTCTGCCGCTTCATTAGCTCGGTGTAACATCTTTGTAAGACATTAATGGATCAGCTGCAGCCAGATTAGCAGCTGTATGATCAGGTATCAGCGTTCCCGTGGTGCAGATGTTCTCCCGGCTCAGGAGTGGACTCAAATTAAATGACAGGAGGCAGTAATCACCAACACATCCATGAGAGGAATACAGCCGCGTTCCTAAAACTAATTGAACCTGGATAAAAGAGGCTTCGACACAAGCAGCAGCTGTCACCTCACCCTGGTGTCAACACAGCAAATTCAGTGCAAATATCAAGACGGAGCAGAGAATGCTGATATTTATTTTCAGTATCTGTGTGAGAGCGGATTTAAGGAGCATGTCACTTATCCAGAGATAAGCCATTGTTTGTAAAAGCTTTAATCAGCCCAGATTAGCGAGCGGGCTGCTGCTTGTCTGCTCGTCTGCTGGCCATGAAGCCGAGCTGCTCGCGCAGCGCGGGACCGATACCTGTAGAAATAGGAGCAGCCGCGGACGCTGTTGTGGCAGAAGTGTTCCTGGGTCTTCTCCGAGCCGTAGTCCTCTCCCGGGTCCGACCACAGCAGGTCGCACATCGGTCCGTACGCGGGGGGTTCCTTGAACCGGTCCAGCTGCACAGAGGCAACATTAAACATGTGACACTTGGCAGAAGTCATGTTCAGACATTATTCCCACCTCACAACTCTCAAGAGTCTATCTGGTGAGCGAGGCCATGCTGAATGTCCACAAAGGGTCGAGTATGTGCACTCACAACAGCTGCGATAGTAAATAAACGTTTCCTTTTGAGGATACTTTTCTGGGTTCTCCCAGATCTGGACGTAGTGATCCACTGGTGATCAGAACCCCACAGTGGGGAAAAACACATTTGTTTCTCCAGTCA
Source organism: Xenentodon cancila (assembly GCA_014839995.1). Taxonomy (NCBI): domain Eukaryota; kingdom Metazoa; phylum Chordata; class Actinopteri; order Beloniformes; family Belonidae; genus Xenentodon; species Xenentodon cancila. Next base: position 24,257,287 of record CM026215.1, on the reverse strand, counting down.
TGCTTTAGTGTTCGCTACGTTCTCTGTCTGAAGCCCCGTCATGATCTGGACAACTCCACGTCATGGCAAACGCCGCTTCATCACGTCACTGTGCACAGTCACCGATCGGTTTTCCACTTCAGAAGTTTGAATCAATTTTTACACCCAACTGCTGAAAAGAAGAAGTCAGAGATGCTTACATTTCTGTGAAAAACTGGGTGAAGATGCAGAAGCCGACAGCCAACACAGGATGGTATCAAGAACTTAAAACGGTTCCAGTTCTGGATACATGAGCAGCAAAGCTCGGAGATCCACAACCGTTACTGGTAATAGAACTTCAATTCAATGTAACTGTTGCTGCTGGTGTTCTACTGGTCCACTACAGCTGAACTTCTCCTGTTCTGACTCATTTATCTCTTTATTTATAAAATGTTGTAACGAGAGATACTTTGTGCAATACGTTCTTCAAAGTCAGACATTTACATCCACCAAGTTAACCGTGGCCTTAAACATGACACGAGAAGCTTCTGAAAGGTTAACTGGAGTCATCTGAGTTAACTGGAAGCACAAATTTAGAAAGCTTTACATCATCGGGAAATATCAAAATCAATCAACCAGGACCGGGAAAAGAATCTAAGTCTGGTTCCCGTTCTGTACGATCTCCAGAAGCCAAAAGTCCCTACGTTCTTCTGTTCAAACAACAAAACTCCAAGTGGACAAAGAACGTTGACAGCTTCTCCCTCACCACTGACAGCTCCCCAGTCCCCCCTCCCCTCCCCTCAGGTGAAGAGTCTGGGTGTCATCCTCAATAGCACTCCTCCCATATCAGCATCACCGGTCAGTTTACCTCCGCCTTGTAACATAAACCGACTCCATCCCTCCCTCACTGTCCACACCGCCTCTCTCCTTGTCCACTGTCTTGTCACCTCCTGCATTGATTATTGCAACTCTCTTCTCTTTGATCTCCCCCAGAAGTCCCTGCACGAGCTCCAACTGGTCCAAAACTCTGGCCAGCTCCACTGGCTCCCAGTCTGCCAAAGAATTAACTACAGTCCTCCTGTTCACCTTCAAGGCCACCCATAACCTCGCCTCACCACATCTGTCTGACCTCTCCATCCACCTCACTGTCCCCTCTGCCCGCCTCAGCACCATGGACAGCAGCGCTTTCAGCCGCTCTGCTCCCAAACTCTGGAGCTTCTTACTACCTGACAATTGAAATATTGACTATCCTCCCATCTTCACATCCAGACTCAAGTGGAGGTGGCCGCATCATGATGTGTGGCAGCTTTGCTGCAGGAGAGACTGGTGCACCTCACAAAACAGAAGGCATCAGGAACGAAGATCACATGAAAACCAAGTAATAGTTCAAGACATCCGTCAAACAGCTAAAACCTAGACATGGAAAGCTCTTCCAAAATGACAATGACCCTAACACACCTCACGACTATTCACAAAGTGCTTTAAGGACAAGGAAGTGGCGGTAAGTGAAGGAGCGCTCATCACAAACCCGGGACCTCAATCCTGGTGATACTGAAAAGTTGTTTGCAAGAAAAAAAGATCCTAAAACTGGACACAGCTGTACCAGTGTAGTCAGGAGCAACGGGACAAAAATGCAGTAAGGTAACATGAGAAGTGCGTGCCGGCCATCACACACGAAGAAACCAGGTTTAAGACTTTAAAAGCAATTCTAGTAAATACTAAACAAGTGCAGGTAAATGTCGTACTTTAAAGAAAGCAATAAAAATCCCCTTTCATGATTTTGTCTTCTTACAGACAGACTGATCCAGGGCAGTGTGAATCAGGAAAAGGTCCCTGAACTTTACTGTTAAAGTTTACTGCCTCGTTTTCAACTGCGTGCATGTGAACATGGACGCTTCGGTTGGCTGCAGAAGTACTGTATGACACCAATAAAATCTAACCACACCCAACCTCTAAACAGCAGCGAGCGAGTTCAACCTGCAGCGCTTTTGTACGCCGACATGTGGGCAGTCTGAGTTTTATCAGCGTGCCGGAACGGGAGCGATAGAAAAGCCGTGCCTGAACCCGTTTTGAGGAACCACACTGGCAGTTTTCACTGCGAAATAACTGACCCATCCCACGAGATTTACCAAAATGTTGACGACTTTACAGGCGCAGCTAAAAGGGCAGAAAATCTAACTTCACAACTAAGTGGTGTGAAACACACCCACACACACACTCCACACTGTGTTTAACCAGCCACGTAGAGCTTCTGTTTTTCATCATTTCACCATTTCTGTCATCCTTCCCGTTAAGTCTGAGCCGCCCTGTGGGTCCTGCAACGGCTTCTTACCTTCCTGATGTCATCCAGACAGGTGATTTCAGGGCTCAGTCCGCCATGCACACACAGGAACTGCTGGTTGAGGAGCGCAGCCAGAGGCAGGCAGTCGAACGCCTCCATGCAGGCGTCGTACACCTGCTCAGAGTACTTTATTTTACCTGGAAGACACATACGCATTGAGCTGAGCATCAGCACTCCCTCCTGGACCATCTCGGACTGAGCTGCAACACTTACACTCTTGCTTGAAGGTGAAGTACTCTGTGAGATGTCGGCACTCGTGGTTGCCTCTGAGGAGGAACAGGGTGTTGGGGTAGTTGATCTTCAGAGCCCACAGGTACAGTACACACTGAGAGAAGGAGGAGAAGAAGTTAATCCTGGAGCACGATACAGCGACAGGCTCTCACCTGCAGCAAAACAGTGTGTCTAAGACTCTGTGAGAGGAATCAAAGACATCAGCAATAGTCTTAGAGAAGCCACAGTTTCTGAATACTAGACTGGTAGAGTTATAACACTAGATCCAACCCATTTCCACAGGTAGAATAATAATTCACATGGGGAAAACATTCAACACATCAGACAATCTTTCCAAGAGTGGACATCTCAGATTCAACTCAAGGTCAGACCACGTAACGCTGAGAGAACTACAAATCCAAAACCCAAGAGCGTCTTCTCAGACGCGTGACACCGAAGTGGAGCCGTTTGGTCTTAACGTCCAGAACAACATTTGGAGAAAACATTTGTGGGCTTGCTTTGGAGCCACAGGATGTGAACACCATACAATCACCAGGGGGACCATGACCTCCTCTGAAGACCAGAGTCTTCTAGAGACAAATGTGAGGACATCCGTCTGACAGCTGAAGCTGAGTTTTATACAAGATGACAACGTTCTGAAGTGCAGCAGCAAATCCACATCAGAATAATGAAAAGAATCAAGGTTTTGGAATGACCTGGTCAAAGTCCAGACCTGAACCTGGTTGCCTGCTGTGGTGGGACCTTCAGAATGTGGAAGTGAAGGTCCACAAAAGTCAAACAACCACGACAGAGTTACTGCTGCTTGAAGGTACTTCACTTCAGTTAAATAAATAACATGGTGAAAGTAAAGTCATATGTTGCTGCATATCTTCTGCCTCATTTGCATAATAACAGTCAGCATGCACGACTGCGTTTTCAACTGTGGGAGCTCAGAAGGTTCAGGTTTTCTGAAAGCAAAGCTGCCTTTGAAAACAGCCTGGGGCCTTCCTGAATAAAAAATCCAGAAATTTCCATTTCTCAACCTCTGAAGAAAGACTTAAAAAAAAAAAAAAGAAAAACAGGTTACGTTGTAAACATTTGTCCTCCACGGTGATGCTGCTGTGATCAGACATGTCAGGATGAAGAAGAAGCCTACATCTCTGACAAAACGAGTTCCAAAGTGATGACAAGGACAGAAAAAAACAGCTTCAACAGGTGAACACAGGACAGATTCTAGTCACTGACGAACTCATGCAAATCACACAAAAATACCCCGAGTTCACGCGCGTAGCTGGGGGAGGGGCGGCTTTGAAGGTTTACAGGATCAGAAAACAACCTGAGATTTCTGAGCTGGCGGGGAAACGGCTCAGTATTAGCCCAGAAGAGGGAAAAACTGGACCAACTGGAACAGTGACTTGTGAGCAGTATAAACTGTCTGGCTTTGAACAGCAGAAACGGCAAGTTTAAAATATTTCTGTCCAGTATTTTTCTCTCGGCTTGGTGAGCGGTTCTCAGCTGCTCCGAACTGTCTAAATGCGTCACTGGACAGACACCTCTGAGGTTCAGCCAGGAAGAGCTCCAGGATGTCCAGTAACCCTGAACAAGGAAGCACCACGGCAGCCGGTAAAAACACCGGCAAACAACTCCCAGCATTCAAACAACCGGCCCTGTCCTCTGATTGGCTGGATCAACCACCCAGGCCTGGAGGCACCCGCCGAGGTGTGTATGGAGCTTGTATTTAACTTGTGTTTGGGTGGGAAGAGAAGCTGGCAGTAAGGCTGAGGACGCCAACAATACTTTCTTTCATTTCTTTCAACTATTTAAAGACAGTACAAAGTTCATATGAGGATTTCAGCAGCCCCATAAGTCTAAACAAACACTTCCCAAACTTCCTGAACACTACAAACAAGACGTGTGGATGGTTTAAAGCTGAAGAGACACAAAAGCTCCCTGGTTTTTATTCGTTTTATTCCAGACAAACAAACTCAGGCCTCTGACAAATGCTCACCTCGATGCTGAAGTACCCTCGGTCAACGTAGTCTCCGAGGAACAGGTAGCGGGTGCTGCTGGGGGACCCCCCCACCTCGAAAAGCTTCATCAGGTCAAAGAACTGGCCGTGGACGTCCCCACACACTGGACACACACAAGAACAACACCTGAATAGGAGCCATGAAATCGGATTCTCAGTGGGTCATGGAGAATCCCATCCACATTCTTCCATCGATTTATATTAAATATCAGTTATTAAAATACGTTTTTATCTGTGCTAATGATACCCATTTACATTTTTTCATAAGCGCCAAAAAATTAATTTGCACATGTAATAAACTGAAAGAATCAATCATGTCACCACAGACTTTTACATCACAGCTGAGGTGTAAAAACACACCAAGTGCTGTTGGATGCATAATACAGTGGATGGAGATGGTGGAGAGCCGGGGTTCACGGTGAGCCGGCCTATTTTCATTTTCACTTGTCTGTTTCCATGAACGGCGGTGAAGGTGTAGAGTTACAGTCGAGCCAAAATAATTATTCCCCTGGAAAAAACAAAGCGCAATTTCAACGAACGGAAACCAGTTTGTTTGTGCCGTCCTCAGTTAAACTGCAACCTCAATGGTTCACTTCAGTCGATGGAAAAACCAGAAGTATGCAGATGAAAGTCTGCTTCATAGATTAGTCTGCACCTGCTGCGTTTAAGCTGTGGTGAGGCTTCTGCTAAAAAGCAAAAAACAATCCAATCGTGATCCTACAGTCGTCCACAACTTTAGACCAGTGTCTCATTCACTTTTTTCTACCTCAGACCCTTTGACCTTTGGTGTGCCACAGGGATCTATTTTGGGGACTGTCCTGTTTTCTTTATACATGCTGCTATTAGAGTCAATAATTTCCCATCATAATCAGATGATATGCAAATCAATCTGCCAGTTATGCATAGTTCATTGAGCGCCCTGGAATCAATCCACATACCCTTACATGACATGTCTCAAATCGTCCATTTAAGCGAGAGATAAACTGAATGCATTGGGTTTGCCAATGGTATCATCTCTTCACTTGTGCCAAGTCTTGATACCATTCCCCCCACTTCAACCGTGTAGTCAGAAATCTGGATGTGGCTTTTGATAAAAGATTTTAAATTTGATAAGTACATTTTGTTGTCAGGGTGACCTTCTGGCAGCTTTCACTCCTCACAAAAGTCAAGCCGTTCCTGGCCTGTTGTGACCTTCAGAAGGTCATTCATGCCTTTATTAGTTACCTCATAGATCGTTGTATTTCTCTTTATTTTAGTATCAACCAAACTTTACTGTTATTTGCAACTTGTTCAGAATGCTGCTGCTCATCTGCTGACCAATATTGGAAACACGACCACATCCCTCCTGTCCTTGATTCTTTACAGCGACTCCCAGAAGAACCCATAATCCATTTGAAGCTCTTATTGTTTGTTTTTAGTGCTGTAAACGGCTCTGCTCCTTTATATCTATACAACCTTTAAGTTTCCATCAACCCAGCAGAGCTTTGCTTTCAGCGGGCCAACACTTGTTGGAGGTTCCACGAAAGAGGATGAAAAAGTGGGGGTGATGGTTCTTCTGCGGTCTCTGGTCCGTAACGCTGGATCAAGCTGCCCGCTGAGTTACGGACCCTCACGGACCAAATCAAATCCAAACCTAGGACCCACCTGTTCAGAATGGCATTTGGCTTGTAATAGCAGTTTAACCTTTTTACTCTTATTTTTATTAGATTTATTATTTATATATTTATTAGAAGTTTTTGTGTGTCTAATTATTTTTCTAGTCCATGTTTTTATTCATTTTAATTGTGAAGCACTGGTGAACCGTGGTTGTTTAAAGGTGCAACACATATAAAGACAGACTGCTCGATGGATGGTTATTACAGTTCTGGGGATGTGAGGACTGGGGTGGAGCCGCAGCTTCTCTCTGAGGGCAGCAGGTGGAAAAGGTGATGTAGTGGGTGTGACCAGTCACTGAGAACGCTGTGGGGGTACTGATCTCTGGGAGGTGGGCCCCAGTTACACTCCTCGCTGTTCTCACCACCTTCTGGAGAGCCTGCTGTGCACACTGGAGGCAGCTAGTAAACTAAAAAAAATGAACCAAGCAAGACAGAAAACTGGTTTGCTGTCTGATTTGTGTTTACAGTTTTGGTTCTTGCCATCTAAAACTGAAAATGACAAACTAAGCAGGATGATTTTTTTTTTGACCACCAGTATCGACCAAAAACTGTAGAATATTTGAGAGATTAAACTATAATCATGAGGCTGTGGCATCATCAATAAACCTCTTTTCCCATCATCTCTCCCATTAACTTTAATTTATAGGTATTTTTGGCTGCAACCGCGCACGGGTCGGGACACCGACACCTTACTGACCAGTTTAGAGTAAATTATGTTTTGGTCACTTTTAGTGCAACAGGAACCAAGTAAAGGATGTTTAAACAACCTTGAGAAAATAGATTCTAACATTTTTTTTGTTTTCATCCTAACAGACGACTGCAGGTTTAGTTGGAAAACAAAAACGGATGGAAAGTCACAAAATTCACTTTAAAATGACAAGTAAAGATCTTGGTCTTGTGAAGAATATGCCCATATGAGAAAATTCTGCCCTCTATGATGTGATGGAGAGCCAATGTAGAAACATCTGTTTCCAGAAAGCCTGAGACTGATCTCGGCTGGTGGTGGTGGGTGTGGAGGACTTACCTGTGATGGGAGCTTCCACTTCCAGCATGCATTTCTCCTGGCGCAGGATGGCGGCGCCCTCATTGATGATCCGCAGAGCTGCCTCCTCCTCCAGCCGGCCTTCCTTCACCAGATGGGCCTTCAGCAGGTCCAGGCTGGGCCTCCCGTCCGCGTACAGGTCTTTGACAGTCAGGCGTATACCGGGAGGATAAGGCACCGCTGCAGACGAGAGGAGACAGTTGGATGAGATGTGCAGCGGCTGACGTCAGCAACATAAACACTGAGATAAAGCTGAGGTTCACGGCGAGGACAGAACCTGCTCAGACGTTCAGCCAACAGAAGAGCCACACTTCACAGTTTTTATCCAAAGTGGGACAAGCCGGAGATTTCTGCTTAATTCGTGCCACAAACCTGACAGAATATTTAAAAACCAAAGTACGCAGGCTGCTGAACCAACATCCTCCGTGTTATTTAGCTTCAATGGTGGTGTGTGATTTGAATGTGCCTTAATCCCCAAAAATCTTAAAATTCTCACATGTTTACAGGGTAAAATAAGGTTGAAATGTCTGGATCCTGGAGGGCAGAATCATCAGCAAAGGAGCAGGAAAGAACAGGAAATGTCGTCAACAAGAACACAAATCCCAACCACCACATACCAGAGGAGCGCGCCCCTCCGTGGACACGAGGACACGGCGAGAGCGCTGCAACAGGTTCGCAGACCAAAAGACAGAAATACCAAAGACAAAAAGCACCGAAGCGTTCTTGTTTACGCAGCGAATAAAATTGGATGGGTCTCCATTAAAACACGTTGCAAGTTTTAAATTAATCTTTTTTTTAAAAGTTATGCTTCTGTTCTTATGTAATCCAACGGTTAAAGCACCATTCTGCAGTTTAATCAACCCTGGGGCTATTACTAGAAGGTAAACAGCGTAAACTTTCATTAGGGAACAAAACAACGTGAATCAAAGCAGTTGTGAGTTCAAATGTGAGCCGTGTTCGCAACATCAGTGAAGCAATCAGTTCAGTGAGACTGTCATTTCAATAAACTGATGCTGTGGATAGAGGTTTTGGGAGTTTTCTGGCCTGGAGCACTAATGTGTGTGTGTGTGTGTGTGTGTGTGTGTGTGTGTGTGTGTGTGTGTGTGTGTGTGTGTGTGTGTGTGTGTGTTTACACACTTTCACTCTACAGTAAGAAATTCAAAAAGCAGAAAAGCATTTCAGACAGAGGTCAGCACAAACATTTGGGCATGTTTCAAAACAGAGAGCAAAGACACGACCCTGGCCCACCCCCACCCGTTTCTAAGTCACTCACTATCTTCACATCTTCCTGATGCCTGAGATCCAAATCCTATCTGTTGAAACGGCAGAGAAATGGATCTGAGAATTTTTGAATCCATGCGACTCCTCCTTGTTTGCACATACTTTGATCACATCTGATCTCTGTCACATGACAGGTGAGGAGGGGGTACAAAAAATATATATATATTTGGGTCACACTGGGGAATTGGGTCACTTAAACCCTGCAGCATATGTGCAGAAGAAGACTGAATAAGAAGAGTGGGTTCAGAAGGATGGTGAGAAAGAAGCCCATCCTCCATGTTCGGGTTTAGACAGAAGCACCATGGCAACGCTCAACGCTGGCCGTTTCTGATGAGCCTTCATTACTCATCAAGTGTACACAAGCGGGCCATGTGGTCCGACACGACCCCAGCCCCGAGTACCAGTTCACTGGCTAGCACTGGATGTGCAGACGCAACGTGATCGGCTGCATCGAGGTCTAAAAGTCAAATCAATGCTGCCACCGTGAAGCACAGGACCCACAAATCAGTTCAGCAACCCCTGACGTCACCCCATGAAGTCAACCGACAGCAGCGCTGTTAGATGTGTGAGCAGGGGAGAAAAACGTGGCTGCACAGCTTACGTTTGCAAACTCCATCGGAATAAACCACCGGACTTCTGGAACGCCCTGTGAACATCCGAGACCCAGGTGGAGTTGTCTGGCCTGACGCACCAGCACATGTCTGGAGAAACGCAAACTCACATCAGCAACGCTTCATACCAACCGCCAAGCACAGCGGTGGGGGCGGGATCTTCTGGGCTGGTCTACAGTCACTGAACTGTATCCCAGAGGCAAACATGAAGTCATCTGTCAGACAGCTACAGACTGGCTGAAGCAAGACCATGCTTGAAAAAAGCAGGTCCACAGCAGCAGATCCACATCGGAGCAACTGTAAAAGTCAGGAATCAAGGTGTTGGAAGGCAACATGCAGAAAGAACACAGGAAGGTTTCAACGAGGTAGAAGACCACCCAAAACTGACAGTTTTCTCTACGAAACAGGAGACAGTAGGTCTGAATCTGTCAGGGCGGGAAGCTCCTTTATTCTGCTGATGTGTGCAGCCCTGTCAACATGCACAGCGGCAGGAGTTCCTACATCAAAAGGATGCATTTCCCAGTCGTCTTAAGAGTTATTCCACAGATGGAAACTGTTGACTTACTAATACTGTTTCTAAATTCTCTAACTGTGTGACTAAGATGTAAGAGCAAGTCGAGGCTCGACCAGAAATGCTGGCAGCTCGGCCCATCCCTGAAGACAATGCCAAGAATTTTCATTCGTGGAAACCAACAGATTCCCTGTGAAATAGAGTATATCAGGAAGGGAAAGTTGTGCCACAGCTGAAAGAATCGTCTTTGAAAGAAAGAAAGAAAATAGGCGAGTCTACAGACAGCCAGAGCCGGTCCAGACAATTAAAGATGAAACCTGTCAGCTCCTGACCCAGACTAGTTTCTGCACACACCAAACCGAGCGGAGGAAACTTTGATGGATAATCTCAGACGACGTTGGTTGATGCTGAATGTAACAGACAGGTCACGGCGGGCTTCTGGGTTTAAAGACGGTGTCACCCTCGGGTTCACTACACGCAGCTTAAACATCTACAGATCATGTTCACAAATGATTCAAAAGGTTGTGGCTAAAAATCAACTTTTCTCATCCCATGAAATGGTCATTAAAAAGTTAGTACGCCCTCTTAAATCATGTATCTTTTAAAGTCATTTGTGTGCGTGTAAAAATATAACAAAAGTTCTTTTTTCATTAGCTGTTTGTTACTTTAGCAAAAAAAAAAAAACAAATCATGTGGTTAATCCCAAATACCCCCTTACTGCTCCCACCGGGTGTGAGGGTCCAGGTGCAGCCAGGTTCTGCAAATCGTTGACTCTCGATTGATCGTTGAAAAGCAGCGGTCCCAGAGAAGAGCAGCGGAGCCCCGGAAGACCGGGCTCAGAGAAGAGCACCGGAGCAGCGGGCTCAGAGAAGAGCACCGGAGCAGCGGGCTCAGAGAAGAGCCCCGGAAGACCGGGCTCAGAGAAGAGCACCGGAGCAGCGGGCTCAGAGAAGAGCACCGGAGCAGCGAGCTCAGAGAAGAGCACCGGAGCAGCGAGCTCAGAGAAGAGCACCGGAGCACCCGTCCCAGAGAAGAGCACCGGAGCACCCGTCCCAGAGAAGAGCCCCGGAGCACCCGTCCCAGAGAAGAGCACCGGAGCACCAGTCCCAGAGAAGAGCCCCGGAGCACCAGTCCCAGAAAAGAGCCCCGGAGCAGCGAGCTCAGAGAAGAGCCCCGGAGCAGCGAGCTCAGAGAAGAGCCCCGGAGCAGCGAGCTCAGAGAAGAGCCCCGGAGCAGCGAGCTCAGAGAAGTGCACCGGAGCACCCGTCCCAGAGAAGAGCACCGGAGCACCCGTCCCAGAGAAGAGCACCGGAGCACCCGTCCCAGAGAAGAGCACCGGAGCACCCGTCCCAGAGAAGAGCACCGGAGCACCCGTCCCAGAGAAGAGCACCGGAGCACCCGTCCCAGAGAAGAGCACCGGAGCACCCGTCCCAGAGAAGAGCACCGGAGCACCCGTCCCAGAGAAGAGCACCGGAGCACCCGTCCCAGAGAAGAGCACCGGAGCACCCGTCCCAGAGAAGAGCACCGGAGCACCCGTCCCAGAGAAGAGCCCCGGAGCACCCGTCCCAGAGAAGAGCACCGGGCTCAGAGAATCTGGAAAGAGTTCCAAAACCATTTTCAAGCAGTTTGGACCTCAACAAGCTACAATGTGTGCGTAGAGGACATAGAGGACATTGAAGACAGATGTCAATCTTGGCAGGTGTACACCCCCCAGTAACTGTACCCGCAGGTGAGACCAAGAAATGATCAGAGATCAAAGGGCGAGAAAAACAATCTTCATCAGTAGACGGCTTCCAGCCGCCACCAGCCCACTTACATCTGTGTCTGCAACCATCTTGAACTTCTGACACTGTTCTGGTCTTTTTTTTTTTTTTTTTTTTATAAATCAAAATTACCATATATCACAGAGAAGAGCTGCGGGGGAAAATCTTTTGTGATGAGTTCTCTGTTTTAGAGAACTCTCCCCAGAGGGCAAGTTTCACAAATTTGTTGAAAAAAAAAAGAAAAAAAAAAAAGAGGCTTTTATAATCAGGATAATCCTATATTCAGGTCAAACAACTGACCCAGACGTAAGTCCTTTAAAATCATAAAAAAGAACCCTCACATTTTATTAAAGACCTCTGCTCGCAGCAGCCCAAAAATACCAAAGTAGTAAGACATTTTTTATTAAGCCATTTTATTTTCCAAAACAAAGTTTAAATGGGATCTTTGTAACGCCAGAAACACACACAATCCAGCCTGTTTTCTATCTCAACACTTGTGCACGGAAAAAATTCACACCCTCTCCTGGCCCAGTGATCCACTTCAGAGCACCACTCTGAAAGCAAACCAGGTCGCACTCATTCAGCCAATCACGCCGGCGCTGCTGAACTGGTTCATCACCAGCAGAGCGGAAAGTAGCCCGGCTGGAGGCATATGATGGAGATGAAGTCAGCTTCTGTTTCTGAACAGGAAAACCAAACCACAACTGGGAGAAAAACGCCGCCGCAGAGCACAGTGGGAAGCGGCAATCCAATAATCAGCAGCAGGAGGGACAGAGGATGCCTCACAACTTAGCTCGCCGCCGCAGCTTCACTGAACATCCACCTGAAGCTGAATGAGAATATTTTATCCCAAACTTGACCCGGCTTCTGGTCTTTGCTGTTGTTGAACGTTTGTCCCTGCTGGGCAGCATTAAATGTATGAAAAACCTCTTGGGGATCAAATAGAATTTCACAGACTTTATCTAATCACAATCTACTTGTCAACTTCTTAAAATAGATCAAATGAGAAAGCAGCAAAACAACCCAAAGAAAATGCAAATGTACAGTTTAAAGTCCTAAGAAGCAGACTGTGGGAGTTTTTTGTAGGTACCAGGATCCTAGGGGGGGTCCTTTCCTACACCCCGTCAGGAACCAGGAACTAATCAGAGTTCCAGGGGAGGAATTTCAGCGGCAAATAACACACACTTTGGAGATTACGCAGAACCTTTGGGGCGGGGCTTGAATTGATCAACATTTCTGATTGGTCCACTTCTGCCAGTGGTTTACTTTCGTTAGAGATTTTCCAAAACCCTTTTTCCCTTTCTGATCCCGAAACCTGTTCAGATACCAGTGTTATGTATAATACATATTTTATTTAATACTAAATGAAAAACAGAACAGGAATTTTACTTAATGTCCAGCCACAAAAATGCAAATTTAAAAAGGAATATTTAATATTTATTATAATATGTTCATATTTCAACACATACGGGGTCCAAGTGTCTATCGTAAAGCTGACTGTCTGAGCTTCTTTTAGCTGACACAGATAGGTTTCTTTGATCTCTTAACATTTGTCGAGATCGGTTTCAAAGATATATTTCTTACGTGAGAAACTACCATCAAAGTGATACGGTATCAGATGGCCAGCAGAAGTACAACTCACTCATCCTGATAGTTATTTCCAGAACACTTTGTGAGCATTTGCAAAGATGGTATCAGATTAAAAAACACTTGTGTTCCTTTACGGGGGCTTCATTCCGAAGCAAAAAGAAGAAAAAACATCTCCTAAAAGTGTGTAACATGAATAAGTTACTGCAGCTGAAGCCTTGTGGGTTTAGGTGCTTTGTAGCCCATGTGACCAGCGCTGCAGCGAGTTCCTGAGGAGCACCGACATACGTCTCCCGACCCAAACCTCTGACTTTAGTGGAACCACAAAAAAAGTACTCAAATAATGTTGAGGACCTTAAAAAGGGTGCTGGCGCATTTAGATTCTGGGTGCTGCTGGTTGAAATGCACCTTTACAGTTAAACTTACATGGACCGTGTGATCCACGATCGGGTGAACTACAGGCTGTATAAGAGTCTCTGGGCTTCACTCAGGCCTTTAGTCAGAACTACAGGCTTTAATCTACGAAATCTGGACACACAGAGTGAAGCAGCATCCTCCTGTACCTGCAGCCTGGCGGTTCACGGGGAGAAGACGAGAGTCTTTATGAACACGACCGCTTTTCTGTCAGCAGCATAAACTCAGACCTTCATTAAAGCCGTGTTGGGTTTCTATGAAGATTTAGCTTCTGTAAACACTGTTGCAGCTCTAGACACTAAGTGGATTGTTAATAATAGTGTCTCTGCTGTCCCTGTCCCTACAGACAAAAGAGGTGAAAAGAAAAAAAGGAGACAATAAGCATTCTGACAAAATGCTTGTAAAAGCAATCACGTTTGGGCGTGTTTCACGCCAGACACCTTCCTCAAGCAAGAGGAGAACAAGCAAACCCCACAGCTGGGAGTTCATTTAAAACTGATGTGCAATGAAGATGTTAGAGGGACTGAGTTTTTGTTTTTTTGATAAATATTTAAGTTAAGAAAACTTTGGGTATGGTTTATTAGACTGTTATATCTTACCATATGTAGAGAGACAAAATAAAGGCCAAAAATATCATAAATTGGGGTGTTCAGCCCTTGAAGAACCCCCATCAGTCATTTAACCCCAACCTTGATCCCTCAATGGCTGGAGCTTCAAAAGGGAGTCAACCCGGCACCTTCAGAAAGTTAGGAAGCTGTCCGCCCATCGGTGATGGCTTGGTGAGGTAGAGGAGGACCTCTGGCCCTGTTCAGAGCCCTTCAGAACCTCTACGACGTTGTCTCCTCACAAAAAGGACCGCATGATGCCACTACTGATGCAAGTTCTGAACGGATACAGATCTGACCACTCAGTACGCGTCTGAAGGTGGTCTGGGAAGGTGGTGATGAGTCATTTCATTTTGGAACCTCAAAGCTTTTTTTCACTCCGTCACCTGTTTGTTTTTATGGTGGATCTTGGATTGTACCGTAAACACTTCCATTTGTTCAGGGAAAATAAAAATCTCTGGCCTAATTGAAAAGTTCTGCAGCATCTCTTCCCAGTGATTCATTTTTCAGATGTTTGTCTCATTTACTTCACAGCTGGCTGGACTTTAAAAGCACTGCACTATGGTAATGACCGGAGGGACTTCAGCTAGCCCCACCTTAAAAAAAAAAAAAAAAAAAAAAAGAAACGAAGTAGCAATACCTAGAAAATCTGCAAAAACAACATGAATATGGAAAGTATACATCCTAAATGGTCAGTGTGTCGTTTCTCACCGCCATCAAAAACCACATTTCCAGTACAAACGAACACGGAGGTCGCGGCTGTGATGCCATCTAGTCTACACTAACAGACAAGAAAACTGAAAAGTGGGAATAAACAGCAGCCAGTCTTGTTCATCTTTATTCGTTCTGCCTGTGGCCGTTTCAGATACAGGTTTTTTCAACCCACGTTCGTTTTTGGTTTCTTCTCTGCTACGTCCATCATTCACTGCGTCAGTGAACTTGCAGACATAAACTGACAACTCCTGGCAGCTCTGCCTCCATATGCTGTCCCACAACAACCGTTCAAGTCCAAGTGCACATAAGCACCACAGGAACGAGCAGAAAGTCCCGGTGACTTGCAGAAACTGGTGACAAAACTTTTCACTGGAGCTGAAATCGCGTGTCCTATTTTCAGACTAATCCCAGGCTGTAATGTGTCGTACAGCCTCTCCATCCTTGATACTTGATCACTACAGTGGAATAATAGACGGTGTTCAGGGTGTGGCTCGCCGTTGGAGGTATTTGCGGGGGTTGAACATGTGCTCAGCTTACCACCGTGAAGCCTGTCAATCATCAGAACTAGATAATAGCACTGTCTACATTAATCTCTTAATATAATTATGTATTTTTGTGTCTTTTGTTTGAATCATTGATTGCAGCAAAACACGCAGGAGCCCAGAGCAAAGCTCCTCCCCGGGGTCCAATCTTGGGGTGGAGCTCCATCCAGAACAATGAAACCCGTCATCCTCCAGGGCTGCTTCATCAATCATGGATGAAGACAGCCATTACACTTGGCAGACACTGATTCAATTAGCATCGGTAACTAAACTAAAAGACCAAAGCAGCCAGAGCAGATGCACCTCGCAGATGCACCACACACACACGCGCACACGCACACGCACACACGCACACGCACACACACACAGAGAGCTGCTATGATGTCAGTTGGATCAGAACTGTGCAGCGGTGATGAACTCTGCTCCTCAGGACTGTTTACTGCTAAATTAGTTCATAAACCAGATTTACAGCTGAAACCAACATGTGAAAAAGCAAAACTTTCCCCAGAACGCAGTAAGGCGCCTTTAGACAATGTTAACATGCAAACAGCCATCTGCAAGTTTACAAGTCGCTTCAAGTCCAGTATGAGATAATCTAACTGCTTTAAATTGCTTTGCCGGTTTTTCTCCGTCTGACTTTCTTAAAGCGCAGACTGCATAAACACGACAGTGTGGCCATAGCCAGGGTAGTGGAGCTAGAGCTCGGCCTGGGTCAGGCGAGCCTCATTTCTGCACCAGCAGTCCTCATTTCAGATGTCCTTTTGGTAGCATAATCTGAAACCGGGACGAACAGGTTAAAGTAAACTAAGCCTAGTTAGAAATTGACAAATTCGGTCACTTTAGCCAACAAGTGTTCCAAGGTGATGCAGAGCCGATCTGCGGGGTCATTTAGTACAAATAACGCCCCAGCAAGGCATATCGTCCCAAAATAAGTTATCATACACTGTTAGGTCTTTATACACATCTCAGAAATTCTCTGAAAAAGTAGCTATGAAGACCAACACTGGTTTTTGTATCACACTGTAAATATGTTTTTTTTCTGATGTAAAGTTGGATATGAAGTTGGTTGTCAGTGGAGATTGACACACTTTTGGAGCCACTCCCTAGTGGCGAGTAGAAGAACTGCATGTTTCAGCACTTTGCCACTGACATAAAAAAAACATCAGAGGTATAAAAGCATTTAGACAAAAACAATACGCTCTGGGAAGCAGAGGTGACGAACAATGAAATGAATGAGGTTTCAATGATCAAATAGCCAATGTGTTAAGTTGATAGACAACACGTCAGAGATATGATTGATTGTGTGTAAAAAGATCATCTTAACAGTAGGGTGACACAATTAGCAGACGCTGTCGACAAAAGTCGATGATAAAAACAGTCACCAATTAATTTTTAAACTATTATCAGCAAAAATTGAATAAAAATAAGAAAATTAACAGTGAGGCATCTGCTTTCTTCCTCTCTATCTCTGCTCAGAGTTGCACGTGTACTAGCCTTCAGCCGCTGTACGTGTTTTTCCATCAGAGTGAGACATCAACTCTACTTTCCCATCTCTGCTCAGAGTTGCACATGTGCACTAGCCTTCAGCCGCTGTTGTCGCTGTACGTGTTTTTCATCAGAGTGAGACATCAACTCTACTTTCCCATCTCTGCTCAGAGTTGCACATGTGTACTAGCCTTCCGCCGCTGTACGTGTTTTTCATCAGAGTGAGACATCAACTCTACTTTCCCATCTCTGCTCAGAGTTGCACATGCGCAATAGCAACATGGCGGATGGCGATGCAATCCCACGGCGACTGGCAGCAAAGTTCATTAAAAGATGTATTTTTGAATGAAGTGTCCATTTTTCTTGTTTTTTATTGTTAATTAGCACATAATTTAAACAACCTAATGCAAAAATTAAAAGCTGAGAGCCAAATAAGAACCATTTAATTATGAGATTCATAAACTGATTACTCGACTAATAGTTTCAATAGTCGATGACTAGTCGACTATCAGAATGGCCGTTAGTTGCAGCCCTACTTAGGGAGAGGCAAAGTCTCTCACGTGTAATGGTGGACAAACGTTTATCAGTCTGAGGAAAACTATTTACAAACTGTGAAGCAATCTCAGATTACTACACTTCATTCACAGCTGATGTGAACCTTCTGGTGAAGGTGTGAAGATAATTCCTCTGTTTGCACTGGTCTGTCCAAGTGCACCCCGGCTCCTACCCAGGTACATCTGGAATAGGCTGCATCCCCCGCAACCATGTGATGAAGCACGGAGAAGAAAAAAAAAAAAAAGAATTTGCATAAATGCATCAATTAAAATGTTAACCTGTCATTTTTTTTCTAAAACAGATTCAATGCTTTTTGTTTTAAGTGTTAGAAAACTGCCGAAAATGCCATACAATCTCCCTGATGTGACAGTGAAGGTTATGGAAACAGTTGTTGTTATGGAAACAGGCTGTAGAAAGGTCTTGTTCAGGCTGCCGCTGAGTGAGCTGACAGAAGAAGTGAACACTGCAAAGGTAAAGCCAATCAGAGGCGGTCCACTCTGAGCGTCTGAGCGGTAAAGACAGCTTTAATGATGAGCTGCTCTCCTGCAGATTTACGCTCCTAAGCTGCTCTAACCCACTGAGCCGATCATATATGACCACCTCCGACACCAACCCGATGCCTCAGTAAACACTCAGAGCGTCACGCTGGTCCAATTAGTAACCGGTTTTTGTCCATGCATTGAACAACAGAACTGGAAGAGAATAACCACAAATCAATCTTGTTTTCTGCTTGGAAAGTCAAGCAAAGTAACAGAAAAATGACTGTTTAAGGTTGGAGTTTAACATGGTCCTAAATCAGGCTTGAAACACTTCATTTTAAACTGTCAAATACCGTATGTACGGGGCAGTAAGGGGCATCAACTTGTCCCCTTTCACAGACCAGAGTCTGATGATCCATCCTTGTCTGAACTTGCGCATGTGGCAAAAGATAACGAGCCTATCAAGTGACTAAAAGGCTGGAAAAGTAGGTGTAGCTACAAAGAAAAACCTGGGGGAACATCTGGCATCTTATTAGGTTGAAAGTCAACACATCAGAGACATGACTGCCTCTTTCAGATGATCTTTTTTCTAGCCAGTCTCTCAGAAGTTAAGATGGACAGAAGTTCATCAGTCTGTGAAAAACTATCCACAAACTGTAAAATTATACGCTTGTCTAGACTTCCAGTCGTCCAGGTCCTGGAAACTCTCAACTGCTTGAAACAAGGCAACAGGACTCCCCTGTTCGTTCAGAGTGATATTCTTTAGCATCAAATTGTGAACAGTGGACACCATCATCAAAAGATTCAAAGAATATGAAGAAATCTCTGGGTGGCAGGGCTGGAAATCAGTATTTTATGCTGATGATCTTGACACCCTCACTGGGTTAGAACCAGACATGATTCTGTGATAGGAATCGCTGCATGGACTTACACCTCCAAAAACCTCTTGAACACAGTTCAATGCAAAGACGACAACATATGTGAACACGGCCAGAAACACTGCCCTTTCTCAGGACCCAAACTCATTAAAATGGACTGAGGCAAAGCAGAAAACTGTCCTGTGCTTTGATAAATCAAAATTTGTTTTGGAAACCATGAACGCTTGGTCTTCCTAAAGAGGGGAGGAACCATCTGGCTTGTCATCAGTTCAAAAGCAGCATCTTTGATAATAAGGAGCTACATTAGTGTCTATGGACTGGCAGCTGGGCCCACGATGCACTGGCGCCCTGTCAAGGGACGACTCCCGCCTTCTGCCAAAACATAGCTTGGTTGGGCTAAAGCAGACCCCATGAGATAAGCGGGTATAGATAGTAGATGGATGGATGGAATTGGCAGGAAACATCAACATGGAAAGATATACAGGTTTTAAAGGAATATCTGCTCCCATCCAGAAAGGCAGAAAGTCTTTTTCTGGGAAATATTTGCATCTTTCAGCAAGACAAAGCTAAATCTTATACAGCATCCAATACAAACATGTGGCTTGGTAGTTGAAGACTCCAGATGCTGAACTGGTCTGCCCGTAGTCCAGATGTGGAAACAGTTGAAAGGTAAAAATGTGACAGGAGACCCGGTTGAGCAGCTCCAGTTTTAAGTCAGAGAAGAACTGGACATTTCTGTCCTGAAACTGCATCAACGGGTCCTCAGTTCCTGGCGTTTTAGGACTTTTCATCTTTTAACAGTCCAGAGTGGTGAACATCACTTTGTCCCTTCTACAACAGGGACAAACAGCAGCATTTCATATTTCTTTATGTGCCATTGTGAATGAAATATGGGTTCATAAGATTTGCAAATAAGCGCATTCTGTTTCGTTCATTCTACGCGTGGGTCGAATTTGTTTATTTTGTTAGTAGACTTTTATCTACAATAAAATACCAAAACCTGGTTTAAAATTTCAAGCTTATCCGAACCTCCTGCGTCCTTTGAAGGAACCTAATTCTCGACCATTAAGACCTTTAGAAGTGTGTCCGCCTTGCAGACCGCTTCTGTCATGAGTGGTTTTCCACGCACAGATTGGCTTTTTCCCCTCACACGTCCTGGATCCAGCGCGACCCCGCTGCACTGACATCCAGAACCGCTTCCCCCCGTCCGTCTCCGGCAGACACGCTCCCGCAGTTTCGACCCAGGACAGCAGACTCGAGTCCGGCTGAACCTGCGCCGCGTGAGCGTGAAACATCTGCCGCTCCCGACACGGGACTTCAAAGGCGAACTCATTAGCTGTGGCTGCATCGATTACCTGGATGATCGATCAACCCGGGTGGCCTCTTTCCGCTTTGATCGGGCAGCCGGCGGCCGGGTCGACGCGGCTCAGCGGGTCGACGGACGCGTCGGCGGCGCCGGCCGCCGTCACCGCCCGCCGGCCGCCGTCACAGCCCGCTGCTCACACTTAGCTCGTCTGTTAGCCCCGCACCAGCTCCCGCTGACTTCCTGCACCGGAGGAACGTTACACAATTAAAAGTCACGTACCTTTGATGGGTCGCTCGACGGTGGAGAGTTTGTTCTGGTCTTTGGCCGACATCCTCCCTCCTTGCAGACCTCTCGAGGAAAAGGAGCTGATTTACAAGTGAACTCGAGAAATTTGTGTCCAGCTAGCAGGCTAGCCGCAGCGAGCTAGCCGCGCCAGCTAGCGGAGCGTCTCGGAGCGGCAGACCGGACCGGGCTCGACTTTCAGGCTGAGCAGGAGTCAACCCTGGTCGGGGACAGGAGCGGGGAGGGAGGGGTGCGTTTATCCAGCGGATTCGAGCCTTTGCTTCGCGCGGCACTCTGCGGTGCAGTGACGCCGAGCCGCTGTGGCTGTGTGGCGGATGAATCGAAGGTTGGGGGAAGCGGCCCGGGCAGCGCCGATCTCTGGCTCCAGCAACACCACGCCGCGCTTCAGATCATATCCCGACCTGATCCCTTTATTCTCGGGCGAGCTGCATCTGTCACAGGCCGCTGCGCTTTGGTTTTTTAATGTCGTGATCCGATGTGTCGTCCAGACCCTCTGTCGGATTACAATAATCCGCCGCAAGCGGATTTCCTACAACGGGGACTCAACGCGGGGATTTGTGGGTAATGTAGTATTAGTGTGCCGTCTACGCGCCACCTCCAGCGAGGTTGAACCTGATTTAGAATATAAATATCTCTAAAAAACGGACTTACAAAAATGTAAATTAATGTTCCTCGAGTAAACAAAAACCTTTATATACACTCACGAGCCACATCATTTTGTACACCTTGCTATTACCGGAGTGGAAACTATTTTACGTCAGAACTGCCTTAATTATTTGTGGAAAAGAGTCAGCAAGGGGTTCAAACATCCCTTAAAGATTTTGGTCAATACTAACATGATATCATCAGCAGAAGATCATCAGATTTATGGCAGCATGTCTATGATGCAAAGCTCATATTCTATCACATCCCAAAGGGGACCTATTGGATTGAGGTCTGGTGACTGTAGAGGCCACTGAAGTCTGGTGAACTCATCGTCATGTTCAAGAAACCATGTTTGAGAATGATTTGAGCATTGTGACCTGCTGCATTATCCTGCTGGAGGTAGCAATCAGAAATGGCTGCATTGTGGTCATAAAGGGATAGAAATGGACAGCAACGATACTGAGCAAGGCTTTGGTGTTTAAACACTGCTCGTTTGGTCCAAAGGGGCCCAAAGTCTGCCAATAAAATATCCCCCACACCATTTGACCACCAGGAGCAGCTCGAACCACTGATACAAGCCTGGATGGATCCATGTTTTCATGTTTACACCAAGTTCTGACTCCACCACATGGTTGAAGCACAGTGGACAATCCTGGTCTCGAGGGCCCTCAGGTTCCTGCACGTTTTAGATTGTTCCCTGTTTTAACACACCTGATTCTAATGAATGGACATCAGCAGCTCGCCATCAACGACAAGTCTGTTAATGACAGTCACCTGTATCAGTGTATGCTAAAGCAGGGAAACGTCTAAAACACGTGTCAGACTCAAGGCCCGTGGGCCAAATCCAGCCCACCATAACTATTTCTGTGGCCCTCTAGAGATTCAAAGTTATAACTGTCTAATCAAAACAGCTGCTCTCCATCATCCAGCAACCTCAAGTCCCGCCGCAACCGGCCCGTTGAGGTCATTCATGATCTTGATGTGGCCCGAAATGAAAATGAGTTGGACCCCCCTGGACACCAGCCCTCAAGGACCAGGATTGTCCACCCCTGTTGTAGCAGCTGAAATCAACACTCAGTAGACCAGGGAAAGTTTTCCAGTCTTCTCTTGTCCAGTTTTGGTGAGTCTCAGTGAGCTGTAGCCTCAGTTTCCTGCCCTCAGCTGACATAAGTGGCAGCTGGTGTGGTCTTCTGCTGCTGTAGAACATCTGCTTCAAGGTTTCACGTGTTGTGCATTCAGAGATGGTATTCTGCATGCCTTGGTCGTAACGAGTGGTTAATTGAGTTATTGTTGCCTTTTTTATCATCTTGAAATAGCACATTCGTCTCTGGTCTCTGACATCAACAAGCCATTTTGCTCCAGCCAACTGCCCCTCACTGGATATTTTCTCTTTTTCAGACCATTTTCTTCAAACCTTGACTGGTTGTCAGTGAAAATCCCATCAGATCCCATCAGTTTCTGAAATACTCAGACCAGGTCTGTCCAGCACCAACAATCAAACCATGTTCAAAGTCACTTAACCCCCTCTCCTTTTTCTTTTTTTAATTTTTTTTTAATTCTGAGGATTGGTGTGAACTTCTGCAAGAATAGCTGACCACCATGTCTACATGCCTAAATGCATTGAGCTGCTGCCATGTGATGGGTGTGAGTTAATGAGGTGTACCTAATGATGTGGCCGTGAATCTGTATCTACCTGCTTGTTCCTATTTGGGGTTATGGGGATCCGGTGGAATCTATCCCAGCTCTCTTCAGGCAAAAGGCAGGAATACAACCTAGACAGGTCACCAGCCCGTCGTAATAAATGTCTGTTTGTGTGTGTGTCTGCATATGCCAAGACCAGCTGGGTAGAGCAGCAAAAGAGGAACGGAAAGAGAGAATGAAGAACAGAGAGGAGAGACACAGACACACCGTCAAAGGTACAAAAGACAAGATAGATTAGAATCTTGTAGCTTTTATAAAGACTCTTTAAAAATGAATAATTCTGACATTGAATTAGAAAATAATGTCTTTGAAGGTAAACATATGTGATAATTTTAATCATTGTTCTTGTTTTAAATAATTAGTATATTCATGTTTCATATAAATAAAATATTCCACAGTTGCATTTATCGATTTCTGGTGAATTTGTCGTTTTTAATTTTTTATCACACACCTTTAAAAACGGTTGTACGTTTCACCATCATTGTTACAATACAGTTCATCATAACAATAATGTCTATCATCATCATATCATCATTTCATTGTTTTTACTGTAATTTTATTGCCTTTGGCTCTTAAACCCAACATCATGTTATAACTTGTGTCTTTTAGATTTGCACTTTGTGTTTAGAATGTATTTATTGTGTAGCACCGAGGGTTTGAGAGTAACGTCATTTCGATTCTCTGTATGAACCTCACATGTGGTAGAACTGACAATAAACGTGACTTTGACTTTGACTAATCTAAAGTGAGATTACAGTATTTCATCACGCTTCAGCCCATCACAGTTCAAAGCTGACGGCCTCGTTTGACTTTTTTCCTCAAGAAACTCCTTACATTAGAGTTAAAGGTTAAATGTTAAGAGTTTGAGTTAAAACTTGAACATAATCTGCATTGGAGTTAATGAGCAAATGAAGAAGAAAGTTGTGTTTTCAATTCGTCAGTAAATTAAAGGGTTTGAAGTCCTGGTTCCTGCAATTGTTGACTGATGACGAGCCATTCAGTTATAAAGTGATTATGATCTCATCCTGTAAACGTTTATTTAAATAAAATACATTAAAATAGTCTGATTTCAGTTTCTCAGCAGGGATATTTTCTGATCAGTTTTCTGTTATTATGAACTAAAAACGGCTTTTCTCATCTGAAGATGTAACGAGAGGTTTGAGGAGCAGAAGAGAAACAGATCAGTCATCAAATGACTTCATTAGCAGTTGTTCTGATAATCAATTCAGCGAAGTGTGTCTGGGTTTCGGCACATGGGAATATTTGCTGCTTTGAACCGATGAGGACAACCAGCAGAAGAACAGAACTTGATTTTGCTGTTGCAGAATATTTGAAACATCAACCTTTTATCCATTAACATTGTAATCCATCGTGACCACATGGCATATAGACTCGGAGTATCACTCGGAGTATCACTCAGAGTATCACTCAGAGTATCACTCGGAGTATCACTCGGAGTATCACTCGGAGTATCACTCGGAGTATCTCATTACTTCGTTGCCCGCTGACAGGAGCTCAGAAAAGGAGCAAACGTCTCTCTGGGTCAGAGCTGCTCAACGTTCAGGAGGGATTCAGGGACATTCTTCTATCCAGAAATGCTTCAGCTCAGACACAGCTTGTGAGATGTCTCTCTGGAGGTCGTTCCACTCTAGAAGGTGGGTTTTCTTTTTATTAAACTGCTCTGTGGTGGGTTTACTTGATGTTTAGGTTCATTGTCCTGCTTCTATGAAGCTTCAGCTGGTGGACAGAGACACACCAACGTTATATTGTAGGATATTTTGCTGAACTTGGGTTCATTTTCCCCTCCTGATTCCAACGAAGGAAACGCCACTGAATCCTTCTTGCAGCTCCTCCTGCAGCCTCCTCTCTCGTTGCTTCCTCCAGGAACATTTAAGGAACTGAAATTTCCTTCCAAATATGTAACTAATCATTTTCAAGTCACAGAAAAGAGGATGGGGGAGAAGAGGGACACGGTTTGGACAGGTGAGAGAGACCTTCACCTGCTGGCGCTGTTCAACAGGGTGAACTGTTAGACTACAGCGCCCTCGTGTGGCCATCACTGACTGTCGCTGCACTGAGACGCCGTCACTACTGTAGAAGCTGGTTGATGGAAAAAAAACAATCACATTAATTGAAATAGTTCAGAACATTAACTTTTATGTAGAATATAACATTCTCAGCGTTGGCTGGACTTAATGAAAAAGAAAAATGTGAGATGACATGACCACCAGGGGCTGGATCCAACGGAGTTCATCTCCACTGATGTCCAACTTTACAGCAGAAATAAACATGTTCACAGTCTGGTACAGAAACAGTTTTGGTCTCCATAGTTAGATTTTACTTCCATCATAACTGTTCGGGGCAGACAAGAGGATTTATTGCATACCTCATCAGATAAAATTATAATCCTGTAAAATTACAATTAGATTCAAGAAATACTTTCACTGTAATAACTAAAGCTGTTTTTGAAATTATTTTCTTGTCTTCAAATAGATAAAAACGTTTTCTTTTTTAGCATAATATACACATACAAAAAATGTGTGTGTAATACGGCCAAGTAAATCATAAATACTGATGGACAGAAAAAAATAAAATAACAAGCAGTCAACTCGGACAACTTTACTGGGAATCGAAAAAGTGTTGGTTTCTCTAATAAGTGTGTGATGTTAAGAAAAAAGTTCACCAACTATTCATTTCTCCTTTTCTGATGAAATGAACTCGGAGAAACCCCCACAGAGTTCAATCTCAGTTCATGTGAAAAATGCAGAAAGCTACAACACATGACAGAGTCTGAGGTCGGATGTGTGTAAAAATGACAGGTTTATTATGTTAAATTATACCTTCAGTTAGGCCACTCATTTACGATGTAATATTTTCATCACATTTCTCACAAGTACAATTGTATGAAATGAAAAAGTACTTTCCATCTGAGACTGCGCACATTACAAGTATTAAGATGTGGAAGTAAATACCTCAAATGTGTATTTCTAAATATTAATATTTAATAGTTTAAACTGAATTATATTCAACCATGGTTTTAATAGTACACTTCACGCTATGTAGAATATCTGCTTTAAGGGTGTTGTGCTAATTAAATATGATATTTTCCATAGCGACAGCGAAAATGACCCACGCCGGCTGTCATCCAGAGGTTATATGAGGATTTTAACATATGTTCCTCTCATCCTCCAGTTTGGTTGATGGAAAATAAGGTCCTAGACCTGCAGGGTCTGGTTCTGCAGCTCATGCTGCTCACTTCCAGGCCCACTTGTTCCACCTATTTGACCACAGGTGGAAATACCAGTTGGGTAGAACCAGTTCTTACTTACAAGCTTATTACAAGCTCAATATTGTTTGATCTTCTAAAGGTGACATAAGTCACCGTAGTGATCGGTCGACCTCTTAGATTTCTCATGAAAAGTAGAAAACATTGCTGGCTGAGGGATTATTCCACTCACAGGTCAGTTTTTGTGAGAGTACAGCTTGGACAGCCCATGTTGTCCTCGAACCCGCAGACCGATCGGGGGTAAATCACTGAGCAATCAGCAGTTGCCCCACTGATACTCAGTCGTTATGGGAACCACTCAAAACTGCTCATTGTGACATCACTGGGCTGAATGACGTCTAGGCATCCCAAACCTCTGCAGCCAATGAGCGACCAGGGAACGGGCGAGTGTCCAACTGAGCGGGAGATGCTGTAAACTTTAAAATGTAAAACTTTAAACGGTACCAAACATGCTGTTCCGCAGCACTTTCATGATGGATGATTTTCATCTCACCCCTGACCTCCGCAGCACAACCCTGCCGCTTGCGTGTACTCACATGAGTAACCGTGTTTCCACATACTTACCTTCATTTCTTGCAATAATCTTTGGTTTGGAGACCAAGAGTCAAAATGAGGGTCGACGTTGGTGCTTTTCCTGATGAATAAAACTCTTAGCAAATAAAGCACTTTAACATGTTCCAGAACTGGCAGGTTCTGCTAGTTTATTGTTGCTTCGCCGGTCCAAGAATCAGGTTTTTCCTCTTTGATACAAATAATGAATCTGGTTGTTCAGGATTTGACTTCGATCCCATTCCCTAACGCAGCGTGCTGCACTTCAATCCCAGAAGAAAAAGTAACAAACATGTGTGAAATGTTTGTCTTTATGTGGTTTAAAAACTAACAAACAAACCAAAAAACATAAATACAAGTAACATAAAGTCTGATTTATAATTTTGGAATATTTAAGCAAATCTCTCTCTAATTGTTCTAAAGATTTTAATGCATTTGTAAGCTGGAAGATATTAAGAGTACTGCAGTTGTTGCCTGTGTGACATGATGGTGGGAGTGTTTTTTCTGTTTTCATTCAGCTCTGCAGATGATGAAAACATCCCTGATGCTGAAGATTAATTAGATTTGGTGGTGTTGATTGGTAAGGTTCTTCTACAGACAAACCACAGCATGAAAATTCAGATTATAACTGACAATATTTAATTTTCAGTTGTACTGAATGGAGGTGTACCACAAGGCTTAATACGAGGACCTCTGTTTTTTTTCTCAGAACAGAGGACTCAGTTCAGTAAAATACCACATAAATGGGTATAAATGTCCATTCTTTTAAGCAGCCTGGGCCAAAACTTCTTTTAGTCTAATTTATCCAGAATCAGAACCACTTTCTGCTCATCAGTTGAAAACTAAATATTTTATACACTTGGTAAAATAAAAATACAGATCTCTGTAACTGATTCTGATGTTTCTGAGACATTGCATCAGTTATTAAAGGAGTGGCCTAATCTGTTTCTTCAGTCCATCAACCCACATATCTGGCTGAAATGTCACTTTCTTGTAAAAACTTGAGGTTGCTCTGTTCTGTACAAAGTATTTACCAGACTAAGAGCTGTGAAGCTAATATTTTAATATAAAGACTTCAAGGTCATGAATGTCTAAACCTGAGTGTAACTGAATCATGTTAAGGAAACAACACAGCAGCTGATCCACATCAGGTATCAGAGTTCAGTCAGATGGTGGATTATCCGCAGGTATCTGGAGCACCTGAAGAGTCTGAGGCGGCATCACCGGCAGGCTGCCACCCGGGCGTCCACAAACACAAAGAACGCCAGAGAGTACGCAGGAAGCCGCAGGTGATCACCTGGAGGTAGATGCTCTCCAACCAGGGGGGGAAGGGTTTTGTCGTCCACCATCTTCAGCAGCTGTCCGTTCAGGTTCACAGACCTTCGGGAAACAGAACGCAGCTGTCAGCAGAGACAAACAGATTCTGTTCATTTTCATCTGAATCACATGCATGAATCTCCCTCTGCTCTCAACTCTTGATCAGCTCCATCTGTCAGCTGCACCATTATCCTGTTCGCAGTAACATCGCATTCTAAATTTACACTGATGTTTGATGTCAACATTTAAATTCTAGTTTGTTAAATTCAACATGACAAAGTGGCAGAAATGGAGCATAATATTCACAATTAGGTTGCTTCAGAAATGTGACAGCAACAGCTTTTCATTAATTCATTGAAGGGGCGGAGATGAGGCGGACTCATGTTGTAATCCACAACCTGGCCACCAGATGTCAGTATCAGACGTCCAAACGCTCCCATAAAGCAGAATCAGCTGTTTTATGACCACTGTTGTCACCTGATTGGCTGTTTGGGGAGAAATGACTAAATTACTAATTTAAGTGGGTGTAGAAGCGTTTTTAATGAAGCTTAGTTTAAGTTAGTTTTAGCTTATACACAAATCGTACTAGTTCAAAGTGATACGACACAAATGGAAACTCTCGCCCTTATCTCCATCCATCCATTTTCTGCCTTAGCTTCGTCTTCACTACGATAAACCAGCGTGTCCCCAACGTCGGGCTCCTGCAGCATCCTACCCCCACTCATAAACGAGACACAGACAAACTTAAACCGCTCTGCCTGATGTAGCAGCTCATTACGAACGCAGATCCACACTTTTCCATGACCACAACTTGTTTGTGGCATTCATTTGTCCATTTTGGTTGACTGAGATTAGGGGGAGTCAGCTCCTTTGGCTTCAAATCCAGTCTTCTGAAACCTGAGAGGGACATTAATGGTTCTGTGAGAAGCTGGCTAAAAGGAGACGGAGGTCTGGCTCTGGTTAAACTATACTTTTTGTTTGGGCTGTTCTGGTGTCTGACAGTGTTCTCCTGCAACTCCTGTGGTCTCAGGTGCGTTCTCCTGCTCCGACTGTGCTCTCAGGTGCGTTCTCCTGCTCTGGCTGCAGTCTGACATGCACCACAGACTAAAGCGTCCCGTCAGCACTTTCTGCATTCACAACCATGAATACCAGTCAGCTCCATCACAATGTACCAACCCGGCTGTAAAATAACTGCTATTTACATCCTGCAGCAGCTTTTCAAAGGTGCACAAGCAAAGCGGGCCTGTAGTCTGACTCTTTCAGGAAGTTTCTGAAGTAAAAGAGTGTGTTGTTGGGGGTTTGTTAACGGAGCAGGTGCTGGCCTCTAACTGCCTCCCGGATTAAAGTGTCACAGTGAACGTTCAGGTTGTTGAGATGCACATCACGGAGGAGCCAAACCTGACGTCCTCTGTGGCTCAACACTCGGACATGAATGGCTGCACTGAGTCACCTGGAGAGGAGTCCCTCCTCCCCTGGCTGCTCGGACTGCAGGACAAAGGCGTCCACTGTGCTGTTGGACACGAGAGCGGGAACGGAGATCCTTGCTGGCTTCTTACTCATGTTCATCACCAACAACACGACGGCTCCGCCGCTGTATCTGCAGACACAAGTCCCATCATGAAGCTGAAAACATCTCGTATCTGTTTTAGGAAGAAGATGAAATCGTACCTCAACAGTCTCACTGTGTCTCAGTCCATTTTTCACTACAATTACTGATTGTCTCTCTTTTCTTTCTGAAGCTCCACAGGCTGAACTCTGAGAACCTGACAAACTGGTCCAGTTACTCTGGCACAATGTAAGGATCACCGGTGCTTTGTAAGATCATTAATCTCCAACGAAACACTGAAATATGCTTCCTGTCTCCGTCTCTGTTCTTGCTCTCAGTCAGATAAACCGAGTCAGGCTTTAAACACAAACGATTCAATAAAAAGCCTACATTTCTGAGTGTTTCTGGGTTAATGAAACTTTTTCACATTTTGAAATCTTTGAGTTTTCTGAGTTTTGTTTCCTCTTCTCCCTGCAGATGCTTTAACGCATGAAGCCAGTTTCTCCAGTTTCACCAGTTGACTGTGTGATCTGTCCAGTGTTTCTTTGCGAGTACCTCTTCCTGCTCGCGCAGTGCAGATACACCCTCACTCGTTCACTTCGACCAACATCAGAAACCGCCTGAACTTTCAAAACCTCTGGCCCGACGAGCGTCTTGTGCAGAACCGACAGCCAGTAATCCTTGAGGAGACAAACGACAGAGTCAGACCTGCATCCGTCGTCATGGCGGCAGCAGAAGTCAACAAACACCTAACATCACAGTTGACAGACAGCTGCATGCTTCCAGGTACTGATGAATCCCGATCACCTGATCCGTCTCTGTTGGTCCCACTCTGCCTCCAGTGTTTCCTGAAGGGAAAATATCTGGCTATTTCTTTTTTTTTTTTTTATGGATTAAATCTATACATTTCCTTTACTGTAGCTGTAACGGTCTAACTTTATCTTATCGGTTTTAACAACAAAAAAAATAAACATCAGTTTGTTTTCATTAGAAAACTGAAAAAGGAAAATCCTGCAACTACAGTAGAAACAACTAATAAAAAAATACTGTTTTTCAAACTCCCCACAGAGCTGAAAAATAAAAAAAAGACACGTCAACTTTTGCACTGAAAAGAATGTTTCAGTCCAAATTCAACATAATTTGTATAGTGTTTTACATTTAATTTAATTGTGAAAAAAAGGATCTTTGACATTTAATGTGACAAACTTTATGTGAGGCAGATTGATGAACCTGAAGGCACCAGATGAAACCAGTCTGTGAACAAACGAAGGAATAAACCTGGAAGTCTTACAGGAAGGGGGTCCAGGTTGTCGTCCACCAGGTGGTAACTTCCAGAACCGACCAGCACCTGCCTCATCACCACGTCCAGGCCCAGTCTGGCTGCAAGACCCAGTTTATCCAGCCACCTAAACATGGACACGTCAGGCTCCGTGAGACATCACAGCTGCAGCCCAGAACCTGACGTTCTGCCTCAAAGAACCTTGTTCAGGACCGAAAATAAAACTGAGACACACACACACACACACACACACACACACACCTATCCAGGCTTTGAGCAGAAGAGCGATAGCGGCCAGACCAGACCGGACCGGACCGGACCGGACCGGACCAGACCAGACCAGACCAGACCCTAGCTGCAGACTGTGTAAAGATGATCCAGAGACAATCCAGCACATAATACCAGGATGCAAGACGCTGGCAGGTAAAGCAGACATGGAATGACACAACCAGGTGGCGGTTGTAGTGCACATAAAGTCCCCAAGTCACGGTGGAAGATACCTCCACGGGTGGTGGAGAATGAAAGAGCCAAGATCCGGTGGGACTTCCAGATCCAGACCAACAAACTGGTGATGGCTAACTAACCGGATACTGTGGTGGTCGATGCACTCCTGAAGACAGCAGCAGTGACTGACGTGGTAATCCCAAGTGACAGGAATATCAAGGAGGAGGAACAGGAGGAACTGGAGAAGTACCAGGGGATGAAGGAGGAGATGGAGAAGATCTGGAAGGTGAAGACAGCAGTGGTTCTAGTGGTGGTTGCAGCACTTGGAGCTGTGTCCTCCAGGCTGGAGACCAGCTTTCACAGATCCCAGGAGCAACACCCGAGACCTCAGTCCAGAAGAGCGCAGTTATATAAATAATATAATAAAATTGAATTAAATTAATTAAAAGATGTAAAAACCATGTTTCTTTTTGTAAAACTCAGAAGACTTAGCTCTTGGAAGCTGTCAGTACAAAAACTGTCCTTTGCTTTGACTTTTGTCACTTCACACAGTAACGTCCAGTACTTGTCGAAGCCGCATTCTTTAAAATCACAAATCTGTTTGCTAAACACTTGAGCCTTGTTGTGAGCAGCAGAATTCGTTTAGGGCTTGTCATGAGACCAGTAATCAGTAAACCCAATCAGACGGACTCGTATCCGTCTCACAGACTGAAGGAGAAAGACGACCTTGTGCTCCGGTCCTGCAGCTCTGAAGGAGACGTCTGCTTCTGTTTTCAGACACTCCTGCGGAGGTGGAACTGATGAAACTCACGTGAGTTTAGCTGAATTTTCTGCACATGTTCAACTAAAAACCTTTCACAGACCCGTCTTCAGTGTGAAAACAAAAATGTGATGAACACTGGGAGTGCGTGGCTCCAGTTCACACATGTAACGTGTTCAAACTGCCGACAGACACGATCACCACTGGAACTTTTTCTTTTGTCTCATCTGGATCTCAAACTGGGGGCCCGTGAACGAAATATCAAAACCAAAATCAGCCGGTTCTGACAATACAGGCTGCTATAATAACAGGGAGTGATCTTCACCAAGAAGATGGGTGAACAGAAGCATGTGAAGAACATTTATACCAACTATATGTATGACGGCACAGATGGAGGACACATTTGGGCCAAATCTGGCACACTTTTGACACCGAGGCCCGGGTACCGGCCAGACAGGGACCACTGGTCCAAAGACAATACAGATCTGGTCCGATTCTGGTGGACGCGGCCTGTTTCTGGTGGATATGGGAGTTCTGGCAGCCGCCCTGAGCCAGTGCAGTCATACAAGGACAGATGTGGGCCCCGTTTGGGCCAAATAGTCGTTGCTACCGGGAACTTTAGGCTATATTAAGCCAGACTTGCCAAATCTGACTTTCACACATCTGGACTGCAGTAGTAAGGCTTTGTTGAGAGTCTGAAGAGCACAAGGAATGTGATCTTTACAAATCGCATTCAAATGCCATCCTGCAGTTCGAGGGTGTAGTTACTCTAGTCATTTCCAGCAGTCTTCTCTGTCATTCGCAGCCGGGGCCCAAAATTTAAATTTGACTCACATGAATCCTGCGACAAACGTGTCCGACAGTCCCAAGGCTCCTCCCCCGTAAGCTGAACTCGTCTCTCCGAGCCACACCGACTTCCCAGGAGACGCTTCCTTCACTTTCTGAAGCAGCAGAGAAAATACAGACTGAAATCACACTCGCTGAACACGGAAAAGTGAAGTGGTGTGTTCCAAACGCATTTACCTTCATGACTTCATTGGTCTTTAAAGCCAGAGTGTCTAGAACTTCAGGATCCAGAAAATCCTCCAGGGATGTGTCTCTCCCATTCACATAATAACTAGGAAACAGAAAATGCAGCTGAAAAGAACTCAGTGAAGAGAGTCATGACCCGTTAAAAATGTCCAGAGAAGTTTGTCTGCGAGTACAGGTTGAACTGAGATCCAGGCGTTCCACAAGGGGCGATTTTAGGACCACTGCTGGTCCTACTTCACATAGATGTGTGTTGGCGTCTAATTATCTAATATTACATTTTTAGATGATCCTGAGCACCGTCTGGTTTCGTCTCCTGATTTATTTAACTCTGAAGATAACACTGAAGCCACATTCAGCTGAATTCAGAGCTTCTGCAGGGAAAAGCTGTTAATAACACGCCACTGGTCACTGGCTCCGCAGAGAACGGCACACTGTAGTGACAAGTGACAAGAACGTGATGGATCCAGGGGAACATGCAGGGGAACGTGCAGGGGAACGTGCAGGGGAACGTGCAGGGGAACGTGCAAGGGAACGTGCAAGGGAACGTGAAGGGGAACGTGCAGGGGAACGTGCAGGGGAACGTGCAGGGGAACGTGCAGGGGAACGTGCAGGGGAACGTGCAGGTGAACTCACTGGTGCCAGGTGCAGGCGTCCACGGCCTCAGCCCCACTCAGCAGGAAGCTGCAGCACAGACACAGAAGGACCTTCATCTTCAGCTCACATGTTCGTCAGGTGCACACAGATTCTCTGCTCAGCTGATTATCTCTCATTTACTCTTAAACATCTTCACGATCCTGGAGAGAGCCCAGGAAGTTAAAAGACTCTCTAAACAAGTCGAATATTTAGACAAAACCCCCCACGTTAAAAGACAAAGAAAAAAAAAATCTAAACGTCTCCTCCCGTTAGGTTTGACTCATTACTTGACAGACAGCATGAACCCACTGAGGTGAAAGTCAGTTCACTCTCTTCCATGGTAATCACCTGCATTAAAGAAAGCTTTTAGTGCTACTTTAAAAAAAAAAATAAATAAAACAGAATCATCCTGATTTCTTTTCTTTACATCAAACTAATTTCCAATCATCTTACATGTGCTGTAACTCTGAAGTGGGCTGAACAAAGTTTCATCACAACCAGAAACTCCATTTCATGGTTTACAGTTGGAACAGTTGGAACTATTTGATGGTTTCTGGACCTCTCACCTCTCCAGGATGTCCGTCCGGTGGTCCTGCGGCTGACCCACGTCCGGCCCGTACAGCCCCGCATCCCGGTAAAGTTTGGACTCTGACATCATCTTTCTGAGATGAGTGAAGTCCAGTCCGAGCTGATATCCGTCAACCCGGATCCCGGCCTTCTTCTCAAAGCTGTTTGGCTCTGAGGACAAACGAGACGCGTTCAGGGGCCACTTTCTGAGGACATCACGTCCTTTGTGCGTCTCACTGAGTGTGACGTGGAAGTGGAACCCAAAGCTGAGATAAAACCTTCAGAGTTAGATTTTTTTTTTTAATAAACTTCTTTTTCTTCCTTTCAGACTGGACTTTTGTGACACAGAAGGTGTCTCAGCGATCTCAGCTGATCCGTACCGTTTCCCAGCTCCCAGGACATCCGGTAGCCTCTGGACTCACAGTACTGCAGCAGCGTGCCAGCGTTGCTGCTGTTCCAGCTGTTGTCGGCCGTCCGGAGAAGAGCGTTGAGGCCGAAGATCAGGTCCAAACCGGAGCAGCTGCTGAAGTAATGCAGCATGTCCACGGTGAGCTCTGAACGAGGAGCAGAGTCAGTGGAGGGTCTGTGGACCTGCAAAGACGTCTGCGGGAGAACCGGGACCCACCTGAGTACTGGACCATCCGGTACTTCTTCTGCAGATCCTCTTTGATCAGAACCTGCTGCTGCTGGGTCCAGTCCGCCTTCAGCCTCTCCTCCAGCCACCAGGGCATCTGGGCGCCCCTGCACGACTCTGAAGACGAAACAAACAGGGATTCACCTGAAACACCTGCTGATGGACAGTTTTCCAGCTCAGTCTGACCGGCTCATCTGGACAGAACCAGCTGTGCTGCTGATCTCCACACCTCTCAATCTCAAATCTTTGTAAATACCATTTCAGATCTGAGATCAGCTTCTGGAGACTAATTCAACCACATTGATCTTTAATAAAGATGAATTCAGTCTTCTCAGCCTGCAGCTGCACTGGGAGAATGAGCCACTGGAAAACATCAGAAAAAACTCAAAACAAGAACAAAAGGGCTGAATTCAGAGTTGGACTGTAGTTGTTTTGTCACTGCGGCTGCTTCCACGGCGAACACGGCAGAGCGAGTGTCACATGTAGACCTTCCTGAACAACCTCATGAACCTGCTCCGTCCGCCACCACGAGATCCAGGTTTCCAGAGAATATCTGACATCGATATTGAATCGTTAATAGATCAGTGACACAGACATCTGACAGATGTTGTGGCTCACCTGTGAGGTGTTCGGAAACACCTGCATCCAGCCGCTGCTTCCTCTCCGGGCTGAACTCCATGAAGTCCTGTCTGGTCCCGCCGAACCTTAAAAAAGCCGGACTCAAAGCTTCGGCCAGAGTCCGGATCTTCTCAGATCTGCAGAAGACAAACCAGCCCAGCGATGAAGCTGATGAAGATGAAGGTCATCAGTCACTTTTGCTGTATTTTAAGTAACTCCGGTCCACTAACAACCCAGTTGGGACCACTGGGCTGGTCAGAACCACTCTGAGCATCATCATCTTCACCGCATTTACTTTATCACTCTAGTTTTGTTCAATGGGTTTGACTTTACTCTTCAGAAGCTACTTTTATTTTGAGAGTTCCGCGCGTACCGATACTTTTACATTTTTCACGTTATGAAAGTGATGATCGTCACTTCGCGGTGGAAAGTTTAAACTGCTCACAGCTGCTACATCGACTTTTTTCTTCAAAGTTAAACCTGTCAGACCAATTTGGTATTTCAACCAAAGCAGTTGCGTCCTGTCCATCAGCTGACGGCATGTGGAAGCGGAAACACACGCGACTAAACCGGATCGTGAGTGTGAACAGATGATTCGGTATCACAAACGGACCTGAGCAGCAGCATGAACGTCTCCTCCGCCGCCAGGCTGGCGTCGATGGTGACGGACAGGTAGCGCGGGTCCACGCGGTGAAGCACGGTCGACACGTCCACGTCCACAACCAAGACCCGAACCTGGTCCACGTCCACAAGTCCGGGAGAGCTGCCATTAAAGGGGGATCCGCGGGTCCAGTTCGAGAACAGCGCCAGAACCATCAGCAGGACCGACTTCATGACTCCGTTTCTCACACCCTCGCTTCCTGCGCCGCCTCCAGCCTGAACCCGAACCAGCCCAGGGACACCGAGCCCAGGGACACCGAGCCCACGGACACCGAACCCAGGGACACCGAGCCCAGGGACACCGAACCCAGGGACACCGAGCCCAGGGATACCGAGCCCAGGGATACCGAGCCAAAGGACACCGAGCCCAGGGACACCGAGCCCAGGGACACCGAACCCAGGGACACCGAACCCAGGGATACCGAGCCAAAGGACACCGAACCCACTGACACCGAACCCAGGGACACCGAACCCAGGGATACCGAGCCAAAGGACACGATCACCGTCCGCGAGCACGTCGCTTTAATTACTCGTGACAAAATTACAGAAGTGAGCGAACTTCAAGTTCATAAAGTTATTCTTTACGGACACCTGGTGTTCAAAATAATTATTACCTGTTCACACAAGTAAAACACGCACCCACAAAAGTGCAGATGAAAAACTACATTACATGACAAATATGTACCGAAGAAAATCAAATATCAACACACTCATAGAATCCTGCCAAATAATTAAAGAAGAAAAATATACACATTTAAAAATGTTAGTAAAAAACAGTAGCTTACTAAAAGAAAAATAAATAATTATCAAATTAATCAAAATACTAAAGTGTCACAACAGAAATGCCGGAATAAATTAGAAATGAAAAAGCCATTTAAACACAAATTATGACGAAGTCTTAACATAAATATTCAGGTTTTCACTTTTTTCACATTAAATGTGCCTCAAAATATTCAAACCTAAAATATGACAAACTAAAATATATTTCAGGTAAAACTTTTAAAAATTACATTAAAGTAAAAAAACTAAAAAAAGTACCATTATTATTTCTAAATACTCAAGAAATATGTTACTCACTGAATTATTGTGGACTGTCAAATACTGATTAGATGCAGTTTAAAAAGTATGCAACATGTTATGGAAACTGACATCTGTCTAACATTAACAACATTTTGCAAAATATTTAAAGTAAAATGGAAAATTTTGTATAAGACGGCTCAAAGAATCTTAGTAAGAAGTCAGACTGTGTGCTTTATTCTGTACAAAGAAACAGGAAAACCCTGCGTGTGATGATAAGTCACTTCTATAAAAAGAAACCCAGCAGGCCGCGACCAGTTACAGCAACAAATGTACACACACACACACACACGCACACGCGCGCGCACACACACACACGCCAAAAGGACTCCACCTTAAGAAAACTGACATCTGCTGCCAGATTAATATATATATATATATATGTGTGTGTGTGTCAAGGATGAAGGTTTTTACCAAATCATGTTACTAACCACTAATATATATACACTGCGTTTTGCGCATATACACACACGGCCCTGCTGCCTTTTAGATGTGGATTCGTGAAGTGAAACAGAAAGTCCCCAACGAGGGTATTTCCTGCCGTCTGTTACAAACTGCAGGTGCTTCAAGACGTTCTGCTTGGTTAGAACCACAGAAAGGAAGTAAGCACAATTTCAGAGCTGTAAAAAACCATAAAACAACAGGCTGGTACTTTAAAACAAAGTAGATAAATGTTTGTAGAGTCATAAAACCAGACACAGACCTCGCCTTGGACATCATTTTAATAAGAATCTGTTAGAAGGTTAAAAAAAAATGCAACAGCAGGTGCTGTTGGGGGTTTCCGGGTGCAGCAAAAGATGAAACTGCAATGTTTCATCCAGGTGTTTGTCCAGGTGTGGGGGTCAGGAGGCAGTCAGAGTTCAGGCGCTGGCGTGTTTTTCCAGCTGTGGGGGTCAGGGGGCAGTAAGAGATGAAGCGTTGGCGTGTTTTTCCAGCTGTGGCAGGTCAGCGGGCAGCGTCAGCAGCTCGTCCACTTCTTCCTGAAGTGCTGCAGCCTTCTCATTCAGAAGCATCTGGAACACAGAAACATGGTGAGGGACACAGACAGTCCACACATCTTCATCACGTCTCCACAGAGCAGACAGGGGTTCTGTCCCGGTTCAAAGGCAGCACTGATCATGTGGCCCAGGACAAGCAGAGCCAGGACTCTAACCTTTGCTGAGGCCACTATCAGGATGGCTTGTTTCTTGTAAAGGTTCTCGACGGTCCTGCAGAGCACGGCGGGGTCAGCGTTAGCCAGGTGAGTCAGCGTCTTGTAGCCGGCGTTGTACAGCTGCTTCGCTCTCGACTGCAGAGAGGAACAAGAATGAAACGCGTGCAGGAAACATGGCGAGGCAGATGAACCCGGACACGGGTGCTGCTGACCTCCATGACTCCTGCCACCTCCATCAGAGGAACGAGCTCCACCTTCACGCAGTAGCTGAGCCGCTGCGTCAGCTCCGTCAGCAGAGCTTTGAACGGCCAGAACTCCTCCAGCTCCTGCACAGAGAAACCACCGTTATCTGAGGTCACCTTCACAGCAGAGTCCGGTGTTCAGGTAAAACCCCGACTCTGACAGAGCTGCAGAAGACAACGAAAGGCAAAGGTTTGCAAGTCTCACGAAACCATATTTTACTCAAACATGTAGAACAAATGTTTAAATGGAGGAAATGTTCTTTCTATCATGGTGGGGGCGTGTTTAAAAATGTTGGGACACAAATGCACCCGAATCAAACCCGACGGCGGCGGTACCTCGGTAAAGTGCAGCACGCAGGAGCAGAAGGCTGAGGCGGAGCTGAGCAGCGCCTGGACGAATCCTCGGCTCAGCTGGAACCGCTCGGCCACGTTCCACACGTTGGTTTCCTTCAGCAGGGAGAAGAGCACCAGAGCGAGGTACATGCGCCTCACCACGGCCAGATTCATGCTCTGAAACACGAAAACGAGCTGCGAGTCAACAGAAGCTGCACACACACACACACACACACACACACACACACACACACACACACACACACACACACAGAATCCCACAACACATCAACGCCAGACCGGACTGGGCCAGAACAGCAGAAAGAAGGAAGACTCTGCTTCTTTAAGGACACAACGGCTGCAGCCCGTTACCTTCTTCACTGCCTGTCCTGCAGCTTTTCTCGCCACGAAGCTTTCGGGAACGCCGACGGCTGCAGACATCTTCTGCTCTGCAGCGGACAGCAGGGTGAACTGTTGACACACAGACATCCAGTGAGCAGAGAGCGGGGAAGATGAAGTGCCGTGGCGTCTGACGACGCTGCCGTACCTGTCTGTAGAAGATCATCCAGTCGGGTTTGCACTGCGGGACCAGCTCGTACGGAGTCACCAGGTACACCAGGTGCAGGCAGCTGTTGAGCAGCAGACCCTCCAGACCTTTGCTCAGGTCCTTGTACAGAACATCACAGTAGGTCAGATCCACCGAGCCTGAGGACCACAGCAGAGACCAGCAGATCCATGAGTGACTGTACGTGCGGGGCAGCGCCCCCTGCTGGCTTTACTCAGTCTTTACTATCAGAACACCTCCCTGCTTCTACAGCTCAAGCTGAAGTTTGATACACAAGTGATGAGAATAAATGTTCAAAAGAGGAATTTTAAATAAAGACTGTTGGCAGTGGTCAGGAAGAGGAGACGCTAAGCTGTTAAAAAAAAAAAAAAAAAAAAAAAAAAAAAGCGTTAAAAACTGCGCGCCACCTTAAAAAACAATAAGGGCAGTCCGACGCCGAACTCCTGCTACTTTATCACGTCCTAAATCTTTCATTTATTCAAATACAACAGCTCAGTAATACGTCATCAATCCCTGAAGGTAATGTCACCGTTGACGTAAGAGTCCGAGTCAGTCAGATTCATAAAGTCACCGCAGGGACTCTGAGAAACCAGACTTCAGGAAGGATCTGCTCTTCGGTATCGCTCTGTACTCTGAGGAGCCTGAAGAAGCCTCCGTCTGTTCTTTTATCGTATAAACAATTTAAAATAATCACTTTGTGGACACCAAACTATTTTATTGTGTAAAATATGCAATGACTTTAAAGTGTCCTTTTGGAAATGGACCTTTCTGCATTATTTTTCCATAAAATGGGATCTGATCTTCATCTAAACCACCAATACAAACACGATGTGCTGAAGCTGATAAACATACTGAACTGTCTTGACTGTCATGGAAAACACTCATCAATCATTCACAGGCGGAGACGGTTAGTGGCGTTAGCACAGCTGGAGTCCAGTTGATGAAGAAGTCTGGAGGTGTTGCTTTAGAAAAACAAACATCCTCCAGGATCACTTCAGTGTCTTTCCACCAGATGAAGATCAGCAGAAGTCGATGAGGCAGCAGGACAATGATCTTAAACATGGGCGTAAACCCACCGCAGAATGGATCCAGAAATAGGAAAGTGGTCCAGTCAGAGTCCAGACCTGAACCCTGTGGAGATGCTGTGGAGTGATCTCCAGAGAGACATTCACACCAGACATCCTACAAATGTGTCTGAAATCAGCACTTCTGAAAAGAGGAATGATCCAGAATTCCTCCTGAACGTTCGGCAGCTCTGATCCAGAGATCCTGGAAGATCCGACTGGAGAACCAGCTGCCAACTCCACGGCTCGCTTACATGTCGCTCCAGAGCTGCGAATATTTAACGGGAGTGTTCAATAAAGGACTTTGTGTCTTTTTCTAAACTGAATGTAAAGTTTGGTGTAAAATTGAAAGTGTAAAATCGTTCGTTTTGCAACAGTTTTGCTTAAATATGTTGTAATGTTAGGATGAGGAGCTTGCTCAGAGTGAAACGACCACTGATGTAGCGGAGTAAAGGTCAATCAGTTCCACATGACATCCCAGTCAGTTTTAACCAGCTCTGGTATTCAAGTTTGAACTAAATATGTAAAGGACAGAAGCAGAGAAAAACCTGCATAAGGCTCCACAAGACTCTTACAATCACGAATCAGACCTCGCAGCTGCTGAGGGTTTAACGGCAGGGAAAGATATTCAGGAGGACTTCTGAAACTGTGGTGGGATGGGAAGTGTCTCCAGCCAGAGGAGGTCAGGTGGAGGTGATGTGACTGAGTTGATGATGCCGACGGTCTGACTGTTCCTCCTTCCTTGTGGATATTTGGAAGTCCATATAAGCTGGGAGACTTTTCAACTCCATCTACAATAAGAAACTTGGTCCTTTACGTTTTTCCTTTGTCCCCTTAGTTAGCTTAGCTTGGACCCTTAGTTCCACTGGAACTAAGGGGCCAAGTCCAGCTCCTGAAACACAACCCCACTCCATGATCCCCCCTCCACCAAACTTTACACTTGGACCAATGCAGTCAGACAAGTACCGTTGTCCTGGCAACCGCCAAACCCAGACTGGTCCACCAGATTGCCAGATGGAGAAGCCCCAATTGTCACTCCAGAGCAGGTGTCTCCACTGATCTAGAGTCCAGTGGTGACGTGCATGGAAACACATCCATGAAGTTCTGTGAACACTGTTCTTGAACTAATCTGAAGACCACATGAAGTTTGGAGGTCTGTAGTGACTGACTCTGCAGAAAGTTGGTGACCTCTTCTCACTATGCACCTCAGCATCCGCTGACCTGCTCCGTCAGTTTACATGTCCTACCACTTCGTGGCTGAATTGCTGTCGTTCCCAAACACTTCCATGTTCTTATAATACAGCTGACAGTTGACTGGGATATTTAGGATCGAGGAAATTTCACAATAGGATTTGTTTCACAAGTGGCATCCTATCACAGTTCCACGCTGGAATTCACTGAGCTCCTGAGAGCGACACATTCTTACATAAATAGTAAAAACAGTCTGCATGCTGAGGTGTTTGATTTTATACACCTGTGGCCATGGAAGTGATGGGAACACCTGATTCTGATGATTTGGAAGGGTGAGCGAATACTTTTGGCTATGTAGTGTATGTTGGTCCTCATAGAAGACTCAGATGCAATGATTAGGTCCACTACCGGTAGCTGTTATACGGCAAAGACGAGTGCTTTGACCGGAACTGGCGATGCATTCAGGATGGAGGGTGGAACGCCTTCAAGAACAAAAGAACAGGACGTCCAGTTGCCTTGATTAAGGACGTGAGAGTCACAGCTCATTATGCACTGTGCCAGCGTCTCCACACTACACATGCATGAGCACAGAGCACAAGGCCTCTCCCGTCAGGGATTGGCTGGAGGAATGGTTGTGATGAATGAATGAATGAATGAATGAATGAATGAATGAATGAATCTAGATTCAGGTTCAGATCAACATCTAGCGCTCAACTTTCCCCGGTCTTACCCTTGTACGTGGCCCGCCCCAGCTCAGTGACCTGCAGCGTGGCACTGTGCGAGTCTGCGGCGCTGGCGGCCACGAGGCCTTTGTCCACCAGTGTGTGGACACACTTCTGCACGACGTCCCACAGACTGGTCTGCACACACAGCTGCTGCTGCTGCACGAACAGCAGTGAGCCTCGCAGGAACTCCTGGATCTGCTGCAGCGACGAGGCGATCTGCACAAAACGCCAGTCAGTCATGACTCAGCACGGAGATGCTCCAGGACAATACTCCAAAACATCACACTAGACAAGGAATTCTTTTTCACCACTAAATAAAAACATGAAAGCAGATAAATGTACGTTTAGTCCGATCAGTGACAGGATGAGACTCAGGATTCCTTTTCCGTCGTCGTGCATCAGGTTGCTGTAACACTTCTCCATCGGAGCACACACGAGATCTTTGGCCTGAAAACCACAAACGTAAATCACTTACAGCAACAAAAAGCACATTTAGGATAGTTTAGATAGATGAGCCGACATAAAAACCCAGACAAGGTTTAATCAAATTACTTCTCATATTCCACTTCATTCAAAATGAATATAATAATAATAATAATAATAATAGATCTTGATCAGATCGAGTCTTTAAAGATTTGATAGAGACTGAATCTTTGCTTCGTGTCGACCCTCCGTCCTGAGAAGATTATGACCGCCTCCGTCACAAACGCATCGGAGATCTTCATCACATCTACTCAGCAGCATGTAAACACTGTGATAGAAGTTGTCATCTGCTACATCACGTTTTAACATAAACTCCTCCGAAGGCGACCAGAACCGGCCAACAACAAAGCCCCACAGAGGGTTCTGCTGTTTTGACCAAGTTAGTCATGGAAAAGTCGCTCTGTGGCTACAAAGTAATTTAATGAAACAGGATATTGGGTCGCTTGTTGATAAAAGTTAAACATGCAGCGTTGCATGATTATTCCTTTTTTCATCTCTCTTTTGTTCTGATATTACAACAAAAACAAGCATTGTCATTTCCATCCTACATAAATTGTAAACAGTAGAAGCTGCTGCAACGCTGCATTTTCTGTCCAATTTAAAATATTACCCAATTGCAGACATTGTTGGAATGCCGAGGACCCGCTTCAAGTTTGCTCTACGTTTATGCCGACAGTGACGCCAACTTCTCAGGAAGGAAACCAGCTATTTGGCTTCACAGTGTGTGTGTCAGCGTGATGGAGGCTGTGGAACTACAAACCCCAGTGCAGCGCCATGTCACATTCACCTAATCATCACATTAATTACAGTTACATATGAATAATAAGTATTCTTCTTTATTCAATGGTGCTAAATGAATAGTGTAATTTTAAAATCTGATGATTTCCACCTGATCGTGATCACGTGATTGGATCGGGACATCAGTAACAGGATCTGAGGAAATGCCTAATAGAAGATCAGGAAAACTTCGAGTCCCGGGTGAAGGACAATTCTGAAAACCACCAGTTTGACTCCATGAAAGGACCTCTGGGAGGTGTAAGTACCAGATTCCGGTCCTTCTCCTGCAGGATGAGGACGCTCTCTCCCACACTGTCGATCCCGGCCCGCCCGGCCCGCCCTACCATCTGCTTGTACTGGCTCCTCTTCAGGAAGTCTGTGGCCACGTATGGCGAGCGCAG
Source organism: Xenentodon cancila (assembly GCA_014839995.1). Taxonomy (NCBI): domain Eukaryota; kingdom Metazoa; phylum Chordata; class Actinopteri; order Beloniformes; family Belonidae; genus Xenentodon; species Xenentodon cancila. The sequence goes on along the minus strand of CM026215.1, from coordinate 24,213,336 downwards.
GATCACCCTGCAGGCGGGACAGTGATCGGAAAACGATTGTTGTTAGAGCGAACATCAATAAAGGCACCTCCACACACAGGTGAGGCACAGAGCATCAGAACCTTCACGTAGGAGCATTCAGATCAGTTCCAGGTTGAAGTGAAGATAAAACAGTCAGCTGACCTGCGGGCAGGTAGGTTGATCCCTGCAGCCAGGGTGGAAGTGCAGGTGAGGAGGCAGAGCACGCCGCTGGAGTAGGCCTCCTCCACCAGCTTCCTCTCCTCCGAGGTCAGCCCGCTGTGGTGGTAGGCCACGCCGTACGGCACGGTTCTCCTGAGCACCGGACACACAGAGCCGTTCCCGCTGTCCTTCAGCTCTCTAAGGAGGACGACCTTCTCTGCCTCGCGGTGCTGCAGGAAGTCCCTGTGAGAAAGGGACGAGGAGATCTGAGGCCCCCGGTGGTGTCACGGACCGCAGGACAGACAGGCGGACAGTTCACGTACTCTTTCAGGTACTTGCAGATCATTGTAGCAACGTTCTCACAGTTCTTCTTGGTGGGACAGAAGACCAGACATGAATGATTTGGTATGACCTCAGCTACCAGAGCGATGATGTGATCCGGGTCGATCTTCTGCATGGTGCTGGAGTACTGCAGGATGGAAATGCATGAATATTATACTTCGGTACCAACGGTCTTCTTTGGTAAAGATGTTCTCCAAGTCAGTGATGAGCAGCAGTTTTCAAGGATGGCAAAGAGAAAAGCAACATCAATGTCAGCTTGTTCTGCAGGAGTCAGCAAAGCGCATCGTCATGGTCCACAAATTCAGGACACAGTGCAGAGATATGCAGAGGAGGAAGAGGCCACGGCTACTTCTGACTCAAGAGCAGAGAGGATTTGTCGATGTGCAACCACGTACAGACAGAAATGACACGCCGGCATGTCAATGAGACGAATAACACTAGTCTGTTTAGTTAGATTAATGAAAAGACATGGTACCGATCTGTTCTGCAGGAAGAGCAACCTTCAGCGACTTCTGTGATCTGGTGCTGGAAATTAAGATGAAATAATGTCCCCTCCTGTGACCACAGTTAATGTTCAGGCCATGCGCATTTATTTCAATTTTATTTCTGCGGAAATGTCTAAAAGTGTGCAGTAAGTGATTTCTTCTGCCTCCGTTTTCCAAGATAGCGTCAACATTCAGCATGTGGCAGTTATTCAACATCACTGCGTGTCTCTGACTGTGCACTAACACGGCAGAAAAGGGACAAAAGTTAGATTATAACAGGAATGACAAACTATTTCAAATGCAAACTATTCTGCATATTCAAAAAAGAGGGCGTCAGTCGTGGTGTCGGTGAGGATGCTCGTATTTGAGAATAGACAGAGGAACTCACTTTAAAGTTGAGCAGGCGTGAGAATCTGAAGCAGTTCTCCTCCTTCGGGTCAACCTCATAGATCGTGTCATGCAGTTTAACATATTCTTTCAGCTCAACCTGAACATGACAAACTAAATTTAGAGCAGGTCACAAGAAGCAACATCAGGCAGCACATCTGCAAGGAAACCAGCAGGTGTTGCAGATACCTACAGGTCTGAAGTTGTTTGTGAAGTTTTCTGCCCTCAGAAACGTCTGCAGGTCCCTGATATTTCCCAGAGTGGCACTCATTCCAATGATCTGAGTCGTCTCTGGACACACAGAGCAGCGTCATGCATTTCATTCTCCGACTTTGAAGGGCTCAGATTGAAGGAGACACTTACTGCTCATGAACTGAACTTTGGCCAGAGTCATTTCGATCACAGCACCTCTGCTGCCCTCACCCAGCATATGAAGCTGCAGCAGAAACAAAAACACTCACATCCAACCCCTCCTTCCTTCTCCGCCACATCAGAAACAGCTTTAAGTCAAACTGGAAGGAGCTCCTACCTCGTCAACCACCACCAGGCCCAGGTTTTCCAGCCTGCCGGTCTCGATCAGGGAGTTGACGAGGCTGTGAGCCTTCTCTATTGTTGCCACGTACAGGGAATTCTTGTTCCTCCTCTTTACCGGAGGAAACTTGCCCTTGCTGCCAGCATACTCCTCCACCATAAAGTCCAGCTCCAGGCCGAAGCTGGCCAACCCCCGCACCTGGAAAAACACACGATCAACAGTATGGACCGCTGGGCTCAGGAACTGTGAATGCACACCTGGAGAATAACGGATCTCCTGTGGATCTCTACACTAGTCTTTAAACATTGTCCTTACCACTTATAATTAACTCTAATTTAGGGTAAAGTACAGAAATATTTCTGTCCCCTCAGGGTCCAGAGGCTGGAACCAGAACCAACGTCAGTCCAGAGCCGGGAAATCACAGTCAGGAATAATGTTTCTTAACCTTTGGACTCATTTTGGTTGTTTCTCCAAACTGGATACTTTTTTGTTTTAAAAGGAAGTTTTGTTCATGAAAATCTTTGAGATTCAAATTTCTTTTCTTTTTTTTTTTTTTTTTTAAAAGGCAAAAAATGTATTGTGAACAAATTTACAATTCTTTTAGGTCATGAGAGGACAAACATGTCCTCTCCCAAGAACATTACAGACTATTCTTTTCAGATTTCTTTTGTATCTTTCAATTAACTTTAGTCCTAAATCACTTAAATTATGTTAACCCTTTAAATTGCAACACACAACGTCACTGTTTTTATGAAAACAAGTTATTGTTCAGATGACACATGGTGGAGTTCGGGGGTCACGCTTAAATAAATCACAGATTAGGAAGAACACTGATCTTGATCAGTGTTTGTTTTGTCATTAAGAACTGACAGGTTTTTCATTCATTGGCTAAGACAGAAAAAAGGCCCCATCTCATGTCAAACATTCAAAATAACTTTTTTTTTTACTGTTTTTCTTCTAAATGAATCCCTGACATGATTATACTGAGAAAAAGCTGTGAGATTAAAAAATGTTTTACTGGACTCAATGGGAATTTAAAATCAAATAAATAACTCAATATTTGGTGGTTTGGATCCGAAGTTGAGCAAAAAAAAGAGTTTTGGGAGAGGATTCTTTTGTCCTCCAACGACCTGTAAACTGAACACTGAAATCAGGGTAAACTAATGAAGCAAGTTGCTGCGACTCCGTTTATGTTCATACTGCGACTCTGTGAGCTGGTTTATGTTGCGGTGAATGAATAGAAGTCATTTTAACTGTAAATGTCCAGGTACCTTCTCCTGGACCAGCGATATGTACGGTAAGATGAAGAGGCAGTCCTTCCTCCTGCACAGCAGCTCTCTGAGGATGAGGACCTCAGCCACCAGAGTCTTCCCTCCGCTGGTGGGAAGAGAGTAGATCAGGTTCTTCCTCTGCTGAACGCAGTCCAGGTTCAGACACGTCTCCTGCCAGTCTGACACACCAAACCAGTAAAAACGCGTTTTCTCTGCATTTTCTCTTGCGTTATCCTGAAAGGAAAACACACTCGCCGCCTATCAGCATCATACATGGACTTACAACAACATAAAGACAAAACGCAGTTCGGGTCTTCATGTTGCTGGAAGACTGGAGGAAGCGACAGTTTAACAAAGTCATTCACATCATTACATCGTGTCAAATCAACCGACAAAAACCAGGGAAAAAAGAAAGGACCCAGTCCCAGCTGTGCCCAGCTGTTTGACAGATTCTCACCATATAACTTCTGGATTCCTCTCAGCTTGTACATCAGCTCCTTCACTCTGCTGGGGAGTCCAAAGAAAGGCCCAAGGTCGGTCGTCTCAGCAGATATAGTCTCCATGGCCTGCATGGCCACGTTGATCTCCTCAGACACCACCGCTTGCTTCAACACTGCAGTTCGAGAGACCCCGGCAGGCGCTGCTGCGTTCCCGAGCATTGTCCTCTTCAGCTGGTCAGCCATGCTCCGCCTCAACCCGCTGGTTTTCTTGGCGTTATCGTCCGTGCTCGTGTGTAGTCCAGCCTCGACTGTCCTGTTGGATCTCTGAAGAGGCGTGGAGGTTTGTTCTCCAGCCTGCAGTCGGCTCCTCTTCGCCTGCTCTTTGACTTGCTCTTGAAACTGCAGCTGGCTGGCAGGTAATTCCTCAAAATGTTCGTCTCCCAGCTGGTCGTAAAAGGCGTCGGTGGGAATGTGGGCACGGGTTTGATTCCCGATGACGGCTGTTCTGACATTTCCACGGTCCACTGCCCGCTGTCTTTCATTTTGTTCAGCATCATCCAACTTGGCCAGGAGGGAGCTGTCCTCCAGGATGCTGTCGTAGTCCCCAAACAGATCCTCACTGTCGCTGCAGCACTGTCGACAAAACACAAGACATCACTCGTCCTCCTATCAGGGAGGATGAACAAAAAACTGGACTATCATGAAGCGTCCTCCTACGAGTCCTGATCTAAATCATGTTGAACACATCTGTAGAAACATCTGGAACATGCAGTGTGGAGAAGAAACCCTCCAAACCTGACACACCTGGAGATGTTTGTCCACGAGGACCAGAACACCTGTCTACAGGTGACCAAGTCTCACTGAGACTAACAGTTGAGGGTTTTAACTCATTTGTACCAGTTAGATTCATTAGTTTGATTCTGTTGAATCACAATTCAAAAACGTCTGAAAAAACATCATTTAATAATAATCAGTAAATTGTTATTTATTATTACTTTTGTCAGTTTCAATTTGTTTGTATGGCTTTTTCTTCCTTTGATGGAAGTGTAGCTACACATTTGTCTGTGTGTCTGTCAGGCTGTTATTCATTGACCTGCACATCTTAAACTGCTCATTAACACTCCCTCAGTTGCAGACATAAATGAAAGGTTGTTAACTGAACGTGGCTTTATGGTCAAAAGGATTCCTTTGGTGACTTCAGGATCACAGCTCTGCTTTTTGAGGATGACGTGGTCCTGTTGGCTTCATCAGGTCACGGTCTTCAGATCTCCTTGAGCAGTTTGCAGTCGAGTGTGAAGCAGCCCAGTGTGGTCATGAACTGTGGACCACGACTGAAAGAAAGAAACTGCCATACAAGCGATGGGAATGAGATTCCTCCCCCAGAGACGGCAGGAGTTCTCTGATGAGGAGGAGCGGCATCTGTCCCTCCCAAACAGTGGAGCGTCTCTGTTTGGGAGGGACAGACGCTGCTCCTCCTCCTCAGAGTGGCCGGGTGAAACAACAGGAACCACTGAATCAAGTTTATTAGGATTACATTTAGCAAATGAAATCAGTGAGTAAACCCCCTGACTGTCTTTAAATATGAGGGTCATTTGACGATCCAATATTTATTCATTATCCAGATGTAGATTTGGAGGACGGCTTTCCGTAATCACGAACCATCACTGTGTCTCTCTTTACTCTCTACTTCCTACTCTACCTGGCTGGTCTTCTGCAGGAGGGTCCCTCCTTATGATCCAGGTTCTGATCCAGGTTTCTTCCCTCTTAAAGGGGAGTTTTTCTTGCCACTTTTTGGTTTTAATTTTTCCCTCACTAGGGGAGTTTTTACCTGCATTTGTTTATGCAATAATTGCTTGGGAAAAATGAAATAAAAGTGAAGTGAACCAGCTTTAATGTTGCTTCCAGTGTGAGACACCAACATCCACTACTTCTACCTGATGACATTTAAAGCTGTTCCAGCAGACTGGATCTGAGACATGATCACAGAAACAACCAGATAAAGATTTTATAGACACTTTAATCTGAAACACTGAACATGAAATGCTCCGAGGAGGGTAGAAGTGCAGCGTAAATTCCCATTAGGATTTATCAAGTTACCATGGTAACGTAACAGATTATACGGGCACGTTTGGCGTCATTAGTGACGGTTTGCAGTCAGATCGATGAACCGCTGTTTACCTCCGAATCCCGACGGTCCGTCATGGTCGTCCTGTCCGGGGTGCATGTCGGCGGCCCGGCCGTGTCACGTCGGTGTCCGGCAGGTGTCCTGTGGCTCTTCAGAGCATCTCGCGACCTCTTCCTCGCGCACACTCGTTTTACTTTGACCTGGATCCTGCCAGAACTCATCCCTGTCCGGGTTCAGTTACTCTTAAACGGGCCAACGAGCTCACGTACATACTCGTTTTGGTTATAAGCCAACGGCGGCATCGTTACATTCAGAGGTCGCTTTAACTGGAAGAAAAGTATCTGAAAACGAAAAAGTAAGAAGACCAGCTGGAGACGCCGGCGTCCCTCAGTTCAGGCAGCGGCGGGACCATACGTCACTTCCGTTTCATGTTTGTTGTCTAACTAATTCATTAGATCCGCACTCCTATCTGAAAGTATTTTTAAAAAACTCATGTTAGGAGTCAGTTAAACTAACACTTCAAGTGTAAACGGTGTATTTAAAAAGACCGTACCTACAAATATTAAAACAAATAAACGTCGTAGGAACCATCTAACTGTAGACGCGGTGGTCGGAGTCATTCCCGCGCGCCACCACTTCCGGTCCCGTGTCAGGTCATCATGTTGTGCTTGAGGAGCCTGCAGCGACTAAAACCTGCGCTGTATCTCCATGGAAACACAGGTGAGCGCCCATTTCAGTCGCTATGAGCGTGTTACAGCATCCGACGTGGCTGTTTGTTTGAAATGTGAGCAGAGACGCTCGGTAAAGTGAGATTCTGACACGCTAACGTCGTGTGTGCTGCTCACCTGTCCAGGTTGCAGGAGCCTGACGTCAGCAGCTCAACATGACAACGACAAGGTAGGTGTCCCGTGGATGGTCGGGTAGTGCGAAATATGTCGCGTTAGCGGTCAGACTGTGTTTATGTTTTGCAGTTCGTGAAAATGGAGAATCCTTACAGAAAGCCTCGGAGCACCTGCGTGCTCTGCAACGTCACGGTGGACTACAAAAACATCCAGGTGAGTGCTGACGTCACAGCTCACCTGCTGGAAGCACTCGCACGCGTCGCTGATCAGGTTATCTGTACCTAATCAGCCATTTAAGTAGCTCTTGTAAAAGGAAAAAGAAACTAATAAATCTAAAATTTGAAGCGAACTCTGCTGCGTCCTGAAAAACGTTCGAGTCACTGATGCCACAGAGTGACTCCTGAGTCTGTGGCCACTTCTGTAAACAACATCCTTAAGGCTTCTGCTGCTGCCCGGCCGTTACGTTCCTCTATGGACTGCTGTCCAGCACACAGGACAGTCCAGATGTGCTCGTTTGTGGTTCCACGCTGCTGTTAGAGCAGGAACTTACAGAACACCTCCTCTAACGCCCTGACTTATCTCTCACCTAACTGCACTTCTCTGCATTCACGTTCTCTTGGTGCCTACCCTTTATGTTGTTTTGGTACCTCACATGTCTCTCTTCATATTTATTTGATTGACTGAACACTTATTGCCAGTCTGTCCTGAAGCTTTATTGTTGTTCCTCACTTGTAAGTCGCTTCGAATAAAAGTGTCTGCTAAATGGACCCAACAGTCAAATTGATGAGTTACAATAAAACATGAATCGACCTTAAGAACATTTAGACTTTTAAATTTTTATAGTTTTTAATGTTTTCTGAACGATGTCGATGGAGTTGAGCAAGAACATGGTGGAGCACTAATATCTGGTTTCTCACACCTTTCGCTTCCACAGCTGCTGTCTCAGTTCGTCTCGCCACACACGGGCAGGATTTATGGCCGACACATCACCGGTGAGCAGCTGCAGGTCACCGCAGGTCACCAGTGAGTCATCACACACTCACAGCTCCTCTGTGTTTCAGGTCTGTGCGGGAGGAAGCAGAAGGACGTCTCCAAAGCCATAAAGAAAGCTCACTCAATGGGTTTGTTTATCTCATCGCCCTTTTGTCTGCAGTTCAGTCTTCCAGCTTCCATTGCTTCTTTATAGCTTCAGCTTCCAAACGTGCTCTAGTTTGATTGACTAAGTAGATCAAAGTTTGGAGTTTAAGCTCCTATTTTCATTGAGTTTTTGCAGATCAAAGTGAGAAACCCGAGCTCTGCTTTTGTCTCGCAGGTTTCATGTCTGTGACACACAAACATCCGGAGTTCATGAAGGATCCCAACATCTGTGCAATCAAACATCTGGATTAGAGGATCGTCCTGTGTGTTTGTTTTCTGTATTAAAGTGTCTGCTGTGGTGTGAAAAACAAGTCGCTTCTTTACATTTGGGGAAAGTTTGAATCTGATCCCAGATCAGGTCTTTGTGCTGAGCAGGATCAGTGTCAGCTGGCGACTTCAAGTTCAACTCACATCAGTCCCGTGATGCTTCACTTCCTGTTTAGGTGTATCTCCATGGTAACAGTTGTAAAAGCTGCCAATTAGTCAAGATTATTATCAATTCTACCACATGTAAGATACAAACAGAATCGAAATTACGTTACTCTCAAACCCTCGGTGCTGCACAATAAATAAGTTTTAAATTTTAAAATCAGCTTACTTAGTTAAGACTCAGAATTAGTTTCATTGAGGAGCATCTTCCAGATACAATACTAGTAGACATTCATGTTTTAACATCCTGAAGCAGTTTCTGATGATGCTGAAACTTGCTCACTTTCACATGTGAACTCTCCTTCATTCTGGATTTATTAAACAATAAAATATTACATTTTCTCACTGTCAGTTCATGTTCATCTCCACATTTTTTTTCTCCTTTTAAACATCTGAAATGAAGTGAGACTCCACATGTGACTTCAGTGCTGCTAACTGGACTAACAGACCAGTTCTGGTTGGTCAAAAGGGTCTGGGGGGAAACACCCGCAAACTCTCAGCCAGAGGCCGTGGGCTTCCAGCACCCAGCGGTGACCCGGGGACTGGCGACGGACAGACTGATCACAGACCGGTCGACTCACGGCTGGTTCCAGCATCGTGACGCCCTTCAGAAAGCTCTCATGGTCAGGTCTAGTTAAAGTTAGTAGGCAGAACTGAACCAGATATGTGGTTGGTTCCTACTCGACTCCAACTGCCTCTGAAGCGTCAACCGTCACAGAAGACTGGGAAAACACCAGGAATCAAACCAGCTTACGTTAATACTTTGGTTCACCTCCTCCAGCTGATTTCTAATAAAACACGTTTACACTTTAACAAACATCAATCATCATCATTGTAGTTAGAAAACATAATTGGAAATTGACAATCAACATAAATAAAATTCATTTTAAAAACACGTTTCCTTTTTTCTTTTCTTTTATTTTTAATTTTAAATGAGACAAAGACCCGTCAGATTGATGACGTTTTTTCAAAGTGGCGTCAGCTCTTGCTCCTCCGCCGTTTCCGCTCCCTCACCGGCAGCGTCTCACGCAGCCTTTTCCGACACGTTGTCATGCTCGGCTCCAGCGAGGGGAGTTGTTCCTCTACAGTTTCTGGGTTGCCCTGCGTTTCCGTGGAGATGTCAGGGACGGGGCAAGCCTGCCGGTTCACCGTCTGAGTCAGGAGCAGAGGAGCATGTCCCAGCAGAGCTCTGATGGCCTCCATCAGGCGCAGGTTGTTCCGCGGCTCGGCTCGCACGGTGACGTCTGTTCACAGAGAAAACATGGGGTCAGGCCCGTATGGCCTGGCAAAAACATACATCCGTTTTCATAACTACTAAAATCTGTGATGGCTTGCCATAGCCGTGGAACCCGACGCTGGCAGAAGTTCCTGCACCTCACCTGAAGCTTTCCCTGCTGTGCTTCGCTGCTCCTCTCGGAGTCTCTTCCTGAGAGCTGAAACTTCTGCCTGCAGTGTTTCAACCTCACGCTCACTCTCCTCCACGTCTCGGCACGATTTCTGTCCACAAACACACCAACAGGTGAAGTGAAGCCCGGCAGCTGGAGGTTAGACTGTTCCCTCAGACCTCCCTCACCTGCAGCTCCGCCTGTAGACCATCATTCATCTTGTTCATGTCATTGACCTCCCTCAGCAGCCCGTTGGGAGAGAAGAACTTGGACCTGAAACAGAGGATCAGAGGGGAGCGGTGGAATCACGGACGTGGCCCGGAGACGTTGGCGTGTGCAGGACTTTACCCGTGTTTCTTCACAGTGAGGTTGTAACCTGCAGCAGAGCAGGGAGCTGAGGCCTTCCAGTACGCCTGCTGCTCCAGAAGACCCAGGTTGTTGATGAGCACGGGGATGTTCACGAAGCTCCTTCACCGAAGAAGAAACAACGAGAATATTCACTGCTGTCATACTACACAATAAACACTACTGACAGTATTAATAGTAATAATAGTATAAGAAACTGTTAATGCTGCATTTAACTGTTCACTTTGTTAGTACTTAACTGCAGTAATGTGTGCTGCAAACATTACTGCAGCATAAAAATTAAGACAATAAGGAAAAAGCACATTTCAAAAAAAGATTTGTGAAAAAAGCTGAGATTTAAAAAACAGGTTCTCTTTTAATTCTTTGCAGGCAGACCAGAGATATTGTACGTTTTCTTCCTCGTCAACACGACTTCGGTTGTTCATAGACATTTGTTTTTGCTGTCAGATGGACGGAGGAAAGACGGTCAGGGATCATTGACACGTCTGGACTCGGAGGCATCTGGGATTCATCCCACAGATGAATCAGGACTCCAGATCTTTTTTTTTTAATAAATGGGCCCTCTGGGTTCTGGACCAAAGAGGAAAAGGACCATCCAGACTGTTATCATCAACAGTCCAGAATCCAGACTCTGTGATGGTCTGGGGTCGAGTTCCTGTCCAAAACTCATCTGCTCCAGAGGTGTCCATGAATTTTTCAAGAGGACAATGAACACCACATTCAGGACATGTATGAGGATGAGAGGGAATGATACCGGACTGGTCTGTCTGCCAGAACAGCCCAGAACTGTCCACAACTGAATGTTGGAAGATGTAAAAGACAAAAATGCATCAACAATGACCCAGTGGAACAAAACAACACTGGCGCTGACAAGAAAACATTAAATATCTTTGGTTTAAACTGTCTGTAAACACAGAAAAGACATAAAAACACATTTCAAAATAGTTATTTTCATTTGAAATGGCCTTTAATTTCTTTCAGATTGATTGATAAAAATTAGGAAGTTTAAGATCAAGACTGAAATTGTTTATGTGTGGTGCTCGTCACCTGCTGCGGGAGATGAAGGCGGAGTACTCTGTCCGGTGGGTGGAGCCTGTGGGCGTGGCCCAACTGGGCGTCAGCAGCAGGAAGATCACGTGAGGGTTGGAGAGAGCGCTCTTCAGCTTCTCGTGGACCAGCTTCTCCCTGAAGGTCATGCGCTGCTCCGTGTTCCTACGCTGTCGGTACCAGCCGATCACGCTGTCCTGCACACGCCAAACACGTCACACCGAGCACAAATGCCACGCTGACCCGCCACTCGTTCATCACTCACCTGCTTGTTGTTTGCCAGCATCTCCTGCAGCACCTCCATGTTCATTTCCCCAGAACTGCTGTACAGGCTGACACACACACACACACACACACACACACACACACACACAAACACACACACACACACACACATGTTTGTGTGTTGTTTGTAATGACACACAACACACACACACACACACACACACACACACACACACACACACACACGTTTGTGTGTTGTTTGTAATGACACACACACACACACACACACACACACACAAACACACAAACACACACACACGTGTTTGTGTGTTGTTTGTAATGACACACAACACACAAACACTTGATGGAGACAACACCACCAGTGCAGGACTCACGTGTTCAGTCTGTGGCTGGCGACGTGCTTCTGGACGTCTGTCGGAGAAAAACACTGAGTCACACCGAAGTACAGCTGTGTACCAGTACTCAAACTCTTGATCTTGTAGGTACCAGAAGGGAAAACAACAAGTTGTCATCAAGTTCTCCTCTAATGACGACATCTGGATGGGAGTATAAGCACATGCTGCTTTAAATCCTCTCTCTCTGCCTGTCTGTGTGTCTGTCCTTTTTACAAACTTCCCATTTTATTTGTACTTGCCCCACATTCAAGTTAAACTGTGGTAGTATTTTATTATCAGTGTGTTTTGTTTGATATTAAACTGTTATAAACGAGTCACATAAAATACACAAGTAGTTGACTTAAATGTACTAGAGTACTTACTGTATATTTCCTCAATGTGGATGTGGTCAGACTGGGAGTCGCTGATGGTGACCTGCTCATCAAACCTGCTCTCTCCAAACACCAGACCCTCCTGATAGACGGGAAGACACACACACACACACACACACACACACACACACACACACACACACACACACACACAAACACACACACGTGGACATCAGCGCGTTATTCAGACATCCGGTTCGGATATAACTTAGTCAGCGTGACTTCACCAACAGACGTCGACATCTGCGAGTTTGTTCGTGTCGCTGCTCGATTGGTTTGTTGTTACCAACAGCCGTTAGCCTTGTTAAAAAGTTGCAGTGACGTGACTGTGGGAACTTAAACTTACTTTAAAGGATGAGCTCGTTTCGTTGCAATAAAGTAAAACACAAACGTGTACGGATTTAAGTATAAAATAGGGCCTGGACAAGTTAAGGAGTTAGTCCCCTAACGTTTGCTTGCTACCGTGGCTGCGCACGCTGAGGAGCAGAGACGGCGGCTCACCACGTCCGAGTCGCTGTTAACGTGCTGGAACATGAGCGAAGCCAGAACGATCCCCGACACGCGGACCGTGGGCTCCGACATGACCGACCGCAGCTCAGCGTCGGTCCCGGTCCACGAACTAGTTGAATGTGGAGCCACAGTGACGGAACATTAGCTGGGAGCGCCGAGTACGGTGGCCCGGAAGATCCAATGAGTGCAACCTGCGGCCCGAACGATTGAGACCCGACCTAACCTGAATTAATGAACAACTACATTAAACAAAGAACAAAGATTATTAGACTCTACCCAAACTCTACTGACCTATTTAGAAATTCTTTCTTTTTATATGACTTCATTAATTAATAATTAATATAAGAATTTATACAAAAGCTATCTAACCATCTATCTCAATCCAATTTATTTTTAGCTTTGATGGACGGAGTAATGTTTTTACGAAAAAGCAACTAACAGACTGTGATGAACAGTCTAATTGAAGCGAATCTCAGTCAATTATATTATATATGCTACTCATTGGTATCCTGCATCCGATGATATCAGATTTTCTGTTGGTGTGTGTGAATGAATCGTTCTTAGTCTGGCTCGTCCCCCAGTAACGGTTGTCTCGGGAGACCCTCCCAACAACAACAGCTCCTGGGATCATTCGGGCACACAAACCCCTCCACCACGATAAGGTGACGATTCAAGAAGGGGGCTATTTTTTTTCTTTTCACAAAAACTAAATAAAATTAACAACTAAGCAAAAACTACTGATTTTTTTTGTACCTTTGACGGTGTGTTTGTTTCTCTCCTCTCTCTGAGCTTCATTCTCTCTTTCTGATCTCCATTTTCCTGTTCTACCCGGATAGTCTTCAGTAATAGAAGCTATATACATAAAATAAACTAAACTAAAAAATAAAATAAAATAAACACTGAAGATTTGTCAACCAACTTGGGCACTGTAGAGGAAAAAATGCTGCGTGGTACTAAAATAAATATGTGTATGATTTTTTTTTTTTTTTTACAGTGGGATAAAACCGGAACTCCCGGAGAAAACCCATTAAAATCTAGTAGATCCTACATCTGCCGTTTGCACCAACCTAACAGAAGCAGAAAGCCTTTTTCATTTTTTCAAAAAACAAAGCAAGTCCCGACTTCTTTTTTCGGGCTTCCACCTCGCGTCGAAGGAAATTGATCACAGCCTGGTCAAAAATGGGATCGTCCGGAATCATAGCTGCCCGCAGAAAGTTTTCTGGCGTGACAAAAATCCTCATAAGATCTTTGATCATGGCCTTGGCGATGTCATCTATGTTATCTTTAATAATCATATAATCCCGGTCACCAATTTCCACTTTGGCCAACACTAATGTTGACAGACGTTTCCACAAAGTGTCAGTGTGTCTTAGATAAATGCTGTTTTTCGTCTTGGAATACTTCAACAGCAAACGCATAAGTAAAGCATTGCAAAGTCTGAAATTTAAATTCTCAAATTCAGACGATGAGCTGTCAATCACCCCTGATTTGAAAGTTTTTTCAGCATAAGCAACACTAGGTGCGGGCTTTGATGGGGGATTTGGTGCTGGCTTTGGTGGGGGGTATGATGGGGGCATTCGTGCGGGCTTTGCTGGGGGATTTGGTGCGGGCATTGGTGGGGGGTTTGCTGGGGGCTTTGGTGCATCCATGCAGTTTTTTAGAAGGATCAGTATATCCTGCAATGACTGACATATCTGTCTAATGTACACATCTTCGTTGGGATTCGTTTTATCGCTTTGGTGCAGTCTGTGCTGCAGCCTTACAAAATTCTCGCTGACCGTTCTTATTGCCTGAAGACAAGTGTCCCGACTTCCCTCTGTTGTCTTCTGATAAATATTAGGCAGATCCTTTGTCTGGTCTCGGGTCTCTCTGACGGTGCAGCCCTGAGACGATGGCATCTTCATACAGTCCTGTATGGTTATGACAGATTCTTTTTTGTTGTTATATTCGTTCGTTTGTTTGTTCTTAAACAATAAAGATTTGCTGCTCATTTCCGTAAATATGAGAAGTTTTTGGTTTGAATAGTTTGTTTTTGGGTTTTTTTCACAATGTCGCGCTCTATTCAGTAAAAGCGTCTGCCTCTCCTGAAAACCTCGACGAACTGAGCTGGAACGTCCCGCACGCTATTTATATAGACTGCAGAAAGAGGAACTGGTCGTATATGTGACGTAACCGTCCGTTCCAAACGCCAACATCGCGTGACGTCAAGCATGACGCACGAACTGACGCTTCTACGCATGCGTACACGCGTGTTTTGGGGAATTCGAGTAAACCCCGTAAAACTACAACGATCTCTCGCTTCCAACCTTCTAACTAAGCTGATCAGGTATTTCCTACACAAGTACGGGCGGGATCCGCGGGCCACGAAATAAACTCACACGTAGGGCGGGGTGAGCCCTCGTCCCTGGTGAATCCGAACCAGTGATGCTCTGCCAGGGTAAGTAGCTGAAGGGCGGTGGGGTCACGCAGTGGGGCTTTCCTCGCCTTCGAGGGGGTCTGACGGCGTCCACGTCGCCTGGACCCTCACAGGTCCCCGGTTCAGGCCGCCGGGGCTCCGCTGCGGCCGCTTCCAGACCCGCCGTGGTTTTCGTTTCCTGGCAACCAGTAGCGAGGCTACGCTCGCGCGTTCTCGTTACACTCTAAGCTGAGACCGATTTAGACATTTTTAGACATTTTAGTCATTTTCAGTGTTAAATGTATTCCACACATAAAATAACAGTGACTGGAAGAGTGTGAGCGTTGACTCCCACGTCACAGTGTGGTTTTAAACCAAGTAGCACAAGCGCTGGGCCTGCTCCCCTCCCCCACTCATACACGTGTGAAAAACTTAAAAGACCACTGGAAATGTCTTCCTTAAATTCCTCTCTCTACACCTATGACTTCCAGCAGCAACAGATGTCTGACTGCGTTTGGGTATTCCCCCGGATGCAGCAAAGCTTCCCTCCGGAGGACAGGCGGCTGACCATGCCTCGTCAGGGAGGATGACGGTGGCCCCAGCCCCGCCCCCACGTCTGCTGTGTAGGTGTCCCAGGTGGTTGGTGAGCTTCACCCTCTGGGACACATTTCACACCTTAGTGTGTTCCTTCTCGTCCAACTCTGTCCCTGATGGTCAAACCACCTTCTTTGTCCACTGAAGCAAATAAAAATAAAGATCTGGAAAGTAGGCACGCCTCACTGACAGTTGATCACACCAATCACAATTTAAACCATGTTTAGTTATCTTATATTTACAGTTGGATAAATTGGCTCATATATTTGCAGATTATGATTAAGGTTATGAATAAGGTTTTTGCAAAAAAGAGGAGAGTGATAGCCTAGTTGTTACAGAGGTGGGCTTGGGCCTGGAGGACCCAGGTTCGACTACACCATTGTTACCAGCCAGGTAACAATGGTGAATCACTGTGGGCCCCTGAGCAAGGCCCGATCTGTCCCCGAGCACTGGGAGAGCACCGCACTGCTCCTAGTGAAACTAGTTAAAAGCAGAGGTCCAGATTCGGTGTGTATTGTGAGATACATACTGACAAGAATGGAAAAAATGAAAGAGACAATGTACAACAGATTTAATTTCAGCTTGTTTTTACAGCTCTGTCCATTTAGATTGTGCTGACAAAACAACCCACTGAACTCACTTCCGAAACTGGTGGAACATCTTTTAAGCTGCGTGCTCATGATGGGCAGGGGAACATTGTTGAAATGATGGGGCTTTTGATTTGGCTGTCACCTCAGTCACACCAACATATCCTCTCAAGTACAATTTTTCTTCCGCTTCCCTCTCAGCCGGGACCATTACATAATACATTTATTGAACACTAGAGGAAGCCAAAGAAACCGTATAACCGCTCATCCACAACACCATTATGGCAACTCAAAATGTTCACATTTTACTGTGTGCTTCTCACGCGTTCGTATCTTCTAGACTAGATTACTGTAACGTGTTGTTGGCTGGATGTCCAAGTAATTCTCTGAACAGCCTCCAGCTGATCCAAAATAAACTCAGAATCCAATTCAAAATGTAATTAGTTGCATATAAAGTCCAAAAATGGCCTAGAGCCGGAATATTTTCAAGACCCGATACAACCATATGTTCCTATTAAAGCTCTCTGTAATGTGTTAGGACCAGTAGTCAGAGCTGCAGCTGCAGGTCCAGACCAGAGCAGCTGGTCTTCAACACAGCTTCATCCTGGATCTGCTGCTGTAGACCTGCTGCAGGGGGACCCCAACATGATCCACTGAGTGGTGTCCCTCACCTCCTCTGTTTCTCCTTCTCTTCTTCGCCTCAATCCTCAGTTATTAACTAGAAGTATCTCATCAGTATAATTGTTCTCCATTGTTCTTGTAGTTTGTTGTGCTGGTCTGTCTCCTCTTTTTCTCTTCTGTACATGTTTGCAGACCAGAACCTCAGGAACTGCATGCTGACCTGCAGTCCCACCCACTGACCTGCAGTCCCACCATCCCAGTGTTCACCTCCACCTGTCTGTGTAGACGTCTCTGTTGGAGACCTGCTGACATCCTGACCTCCAGTCCCACCCTCGGACCACCCCAGTGTCTGCTGTCTACACCTGTTTATACAGTCGTCTCTGTGCATCACCAACTAACCAGGTATCGGACATATATACATGTAAGTCTTAGTTCTGCTGCTGACAGATAACTATACTGATGTATCTTATCTTTTGTACATTTGACGGTGTGTCTGTGTCTCTCCTCTCTCTTTACTTCCTGTTCCACCCGGCTGGTCTTCAGTAGGAGGGTCCCCCCTTATGATCCAGGTCCTGATCCGGGTTTCTTCCCTGTTAAATGGGAGTTTAACCTGTCGTTGTTTATGTAATAATTGCTCGGGGGTCGTGTTCTGGATCTCTAGAAAGATCTTAGAGACAACTTGTGTTGTAATAGACGCTATATAAATAAAATAGAATTTAGTTGAATTGTCTATGAAAACAAGAAGTAAACTACAGAAAGTGTACTTAAGTGCTGTAAATGAAGGGACTGTGTACTATGAACATACACATTTAAATTCAAACACCTTCCCCACAAAGTCCACAAGATGACTGATCATACGTTTTTCTGAACAGCTGCTTTCAAAAGTTGGATCTGCAACAGAGCACTTGTTTTTAGTAAAACATGAATAAATTAAAGAATTCTGCTCCAGATCTTTTCTACAGTGAAAGTGTATCGTTTTAATACCAATTTAGTGCAATAAAATCAAGGGAGATTAAAGACAAATGTCTGTATTTATTAAGTTTAAGTTATTAACTAAATTTTACATATTATGAATGTACATTTAAATAACATATTTGTGGATATCTCACCCTACTGTGAAGTAATAAGTTATAAGAAACAAAACTAAAGTCTTAAAGTTCCTTTGAACTGTTGATTCAACCTTAATGAAACAGAAACGGCTGCAGTTGCGTTATCATGAACACTTTAAAGCTGCTCCAAACACTGACGTGTACGTGTACGTGTACGTGTCGCCTGTAAATGTTGGAGTGCACTGGGTTGCACACTGCCGTGCTGCAAACCTTTTCTGATGCCGCACTAGCGGCCGGTATGCAGAGGTACTTCACAGTAAGGTAGTAGATCTGACCTACCTGAGCTTCCCACAGCTGGAGTGGAGGTCTTATTCACAAGTAAGGCCCTCTGCTCTCTGTACCTCAGAGGTTCATAAGGTTCATAAGGCTCAGGCGATCAGGCGACGCACCACCATTCATTCATTCATTCATTCATTCATTCATTCATTCATTCATTCATTCATTCATTCATTCATCATAACTGACTCACAGTTTGAGCTCCCTCTGTGTGTTATTGTCCAATCAGCATAGAGCCATTCCACCAGGGGGCACGCCCCCTTTGGGGTCAATTTCAGACAGTTATGGGGTCTATGAACGTGGAACAGGAACTGCAAAGGCTCTGTCTCCTTTATTATTTAAGGAAGAAGCTTGGAAAGAGTAAAATAACCTCAGACCCCAAAGCTTTATTAAGAAAAATGGGTTCCATAATGCAGGATGAGGCCTGCTAAAAAAGCCTTAAATAAAGTAAAACTTTAAACTGAATTGAAAATAGATGGGCACCAATTGTATGTTGATGTTTTATGGTACAGTCATCTGGCGTGACCATCTGTTAGGAAACATACGATGGCCTTTTTCAAAAGTTGACACAGTTAACCGGAGTCTTGATGAAAAGTGTGTGACACACTTTGGTCAAAATGTCACAGAGATGCAGTATAAAAGGTCAGTTTTTAACCATATCTGTACTCTGTTCATAACAGCTGGTGTAGAAGCGGAGTCAGCCACATGACTTCACTTCCCCACGCTGTTTCACTTGGCATGTTTAGATTAGACCCCGTTATTATCCCTGGGTGAAGAACGCGCGTTGGGCAGTGTAAATGCGAGGCGTGTTGTTGCCTCTCACGTGCCCGAAGCTGATTTGAGAGGCTGGAAGACAGCTCGGGAGGTGTTATCGAGCTGGTACTATGTAACATGACGACCCGCTGTCTGGTTGGCCTTGCTGGCTTCACCAACACCAGAGGAGCTGGATTCATCCAGGAGATGGAGCGGATGGCGGATCCACACTGCACAGCAACAGGATTTGTTAAGCAACTTCCCCCAACTCGTGTTGCACAAATATGACCTGCAGTCTGCTTCTGCCACTCCTGCTGTTGTTCGTTGAACGCAAATAACTCCTTTGTGGGGTTGTTCTGTTTGTTAATGACCAGAGTTTCATGTCTTGCAAAGCTGCAGTTTGTCATTTTAGCCGCCAGTTGCAGATTTCGGTTCTGTAACACGCTGATTTATGACGTCCACGGCTCTGAGGATGAAGAGCTTGAAGACATCCTCATCTAGTCATCAGCAACCTGTAATACTGCATAAATAACATTCTCATTACAGGGATGGATATCTTATATTTTAGACCATTTCAGTATTATATTATATCCTTTCAATATTCTTTTTTAAAAACTATTCACCCTTTTAATTTAATTGAATGTAATTATTCTGTTTTATTTCACATTGTGGTGTTTTTATTGTCTTAAGTTTAAGTATTTTATTATATGAATTCATTTATTTTGTTTGAACTGAGTATTTTCTAATTGATGTAGTGATTTTCTTTTGGTTTAATACTTAATTTTATTAATTATTTCACTATTCTTATAATAAATACTTTTAATTTATTTCGTTGCTATCATACTACTGTATTTATTTCTTTAGTTTAAATGTATGATTTGGTTTATTTCATTATTTGGATGAGAGGTCACACAATAAATAAACAAGAACATGTTTTAGTAAACACAGATGCGTCACGTGAACACAGGCAGCAGTCCTGACGTGCTCGCGTCCGGTCGGGTCCGGTCGTGACGCCGTCAGGTCGCCGCGGTGCGGTCTGCGTTTTTCCTTCGCAGTTCGTCGTCGCGAAGCCACGAGTGGGCGTGTCTTCAGACGACCATCCTGCCGTCGGTTCGATCCTGGAGCGACAGATCCGGATCCTGCACTCGGCGGGACGCTCGCGACCGACTCCCCGTACTCGGGTATCCTCTTCATCACTGACGCACGCGGCCGTTTAGCGGGATCCGTTGGTCCAGACCCTGAACGGTAACGTGGACTAACGGTTCAGACAGGAAACGTTGTTTTCCCCGTCTTTCTTTCCGAGTTGCAGTTGGTGACGTCACATTGGGTACTTTAAAGTTAAAAACAGGTATTTTCTTTGTTTTCTCCTGACAGTTAAGGAATCTAATTGTTGCTGAGTCAAACGGCTGAGATGTAGTTTTTATCGACTTTATGTGCTTTTCTGCGATAAATACATCACATGTTAATGCACGATTAATGAAACTACAATAACAAAACTGATTCGTCGTTTGATATACTTTTAATTATTTAATTTCCTTTACTGAAGACATTTCTGGAGCTCATCTATTGTGTGTTAAAGTATTTATTTTCTCAAAGAGCTGTTAATAATTACAGATAGTTATTAATAATTTAACTGCTTTGCCTAATCTTTACACTATATATCTCCAATGTCTTATTCTTGTTCTGCAAATAGTTTCAAGTTAAAAGACTGTCAGATTATTCTTTTAAAGTATTGAAAAGTTCTACAGGAAACATTTTATTCTTCACATCAATAAATCAGCTGATCTGCCGCTCTGACAACATGTTGGCATTACTATAATCTGCTAAATTAAATTTAAATGACTGATTTCATTCACAAAAACAAATGAAGAGGTGGTGCAAGGAGGGAAATTATAGCTGCTTGATAAACAGATATACAGACTGTAACGTTGACTGACGCTTCAGAGCTCATGAAAAGATGTAAATCAGAACTTCTGATGCTTCTGCTGTTTTTACCCTGAAGTAGACGAGGCACAACGTAAATAAAATATAGAAACGTTTGGGCATGAATCACTTAACAGAATTTTTTAAAGTTTTACCACCTATATTTATGGGTATTATTCATGAAATCTTCCATTTAAACATATTTATAAAAAACTGAAAGTTGTCCAGGCAACTGACAAGCCAATCTCCCAGAACTGTAATGATCACAATAATGATGGTAATTAGATTTCTTTCCTCCTTTAATTAATGAAATTGTTGGAAAAGTCCAGTTCTCTGGTCTAGTGGAAGTGCAGCTGAGCTGTCGTAAACGTTAGTGCTGGAGAAAAGAACAGGTCAGGGTTCATCCCGAGGAGAACGGGAACCTCTGAGCCGCATGGGAACGCAGCAGCTGTGTGAGCGCGAGTTGACTGTCTGCAGATGATGAGCTGACCTCGCAGCCGCAGCCATGGCGGACCCGTGGACCACGCTTGTGGTCGTCTTCCAGCTGTGGATCTTCACGGTTCTGTTCCTCATCATGCTGCCCGCCATGTTCGGCCTGTCTCTGGGCGTTACGGGAGTTTACATCCAGATCCTGGTCCGAATCCTCGAGGTAAGACCAGTCCTAACGAGGCTGTGTGAGAGCCCTCATTTCAGGTGTGTGTGAGGTCAGAGGTCAAATGAAAGCGTTTGTCTTTGCAGTGGGCAACAATCCGTATCCAGAGAGGAAGACGGGAGCAGTCCGACATACCTGTCCCTCTGCCCACAGGTGAGTCAGCTGTAGAATAAATAAGATAAAATAAAGCTCATGATGATAATGATGATGATAAAATCTCAGATCTTTTTAATTGAGTGTGAAAACTTAGTGCTGCTTGAATTCACACATTAGGCTTAACTGCAAAAAAAACATAGTTTAACAAAGCGTAGCGTCACTGGACGTAGTGTCGGGCTGGTGTGCACGACTGACTTTAAATTATTTCAACAAATCCTGATTCAACAAGGTGGGGCTTAAAAAAACTCTGACTTGATAAACTCTTAACTAGGCTGCAGTGATGGGGACATGCACAGGTGTTAATAAACTTAACCCAACCTAAATAAGTAACTTAACTTAACTTAATTGAGCTGCAGTGTTCAGGACATGTTCTTGTGTTAACAAACGACCTAATTAAAACCTGACTTAAGAAAACCCAACTTAAGTTAACCTAACTTATTAGAGCCCTACTTATGTGTCTGACTTATAAAATATGTCTTTCTAAAACCTGATTTAAATAAGTCTAACAAAGGTATTTGCTCACCATTCCAAATAATGGGAATCAAGTGTTCCCATCACTTTCGTGGCCACAGGTGTATAAAATCAAGCATCTCTGCATGCAGACTGTTTTTACAACTATTTGTGAAAGGATGTGTCGCTCTCAGGAACTCAGTGAATTCCAGTGTGGAATTATGATAGGACACCACCTGTGCAACAAATCCAGTCGTGAAATTTCCTCGCTCCTAAATATTCCACAGTCAATTTTCAGCTGTATTATAAGAACATGGAAGTGTTTGGGAACGACAGCAACTCAGCCCTTATGTGGTAGGACACGGAAACTGACGGAGCAGGTCAGCGGATGCTGAGGAGCATAGTGAGAAGAGGTCACCAACTTTCTGCAGAGTCAATCACTACAGACCTCCAAACTTCATGTGGCCTTCAGATTAGTTCAAGAACAGTGTTCAGAGAACTTTATGGATGTGTTTCCATGTCCGAGCAGCTGCATCCAAGACAAACATCAAGTGTAATGCAAAGCATCAGATGTAGTGGTGTAAAGCAGCCACCACTGGACTCTGGATCAGTGGAGACACCTTCTCTGGAGTAGCAAATCACGCTTCTCCATCTGGTAATCTGATGGACCAGTCTGGGTTTGGTGGTTGCCAGGACAACGGTACTTGTCTGACTGCATTGGTCCAAGTGTAAAGTTTGGTGGAGGGGGGATCATGGTGTGGGGTTGTGTTTCAGGAGCTGGACTTGGACCCTTAGTTCCAGTGAAAGGAACTCTGAATGCTTCAGCATTCCAAGACATTTTGGACAATTCCAGCTGCCAACTTTGTGGGAACAGTTTGGAGCTGGACCCTTCCTCTTCCAACATGACTGTGCACCAGTGCACAAAGCAGGTCCATAAAGACCTGGAGGACAGAATCTGGTGTGGATGAACTTGACTGGCCTGCAAAGAATCCTGACCTCAACCCGACAGAACACCTTTAGGATGAATTAGAGTGGAGACTGAGATCCAGACCTTCTGGTCCAACATCAGCGTGACCTCACAAATGTGCTTCTGGAAGAATGGAAAAACACACTCCTGAACCTTTTGGACAGCCTTCCCAGAAGAGCTGAAGCTGTAAAGGGTGGACCGATGTCATATTGAACCCTATGGATCAGGAATGGGAGGTCACTTAAGTTCATATGTGAGTCCAGGCAGGTGAGCGAATACTTTAGGCCATATAGTGCCATGTCTCTTGACCAGGGAAAAGCTGTCTTAACAATGTCTGACGTCTTAAATGAACCAACCTAATTATTACACAATTATTATTTTGAATTGTATTAATTGGGCTGAAGTGTTAGGGACATGTAGAGGCGTCCTCATACTTGATGAAACTCTAGCTTGAGAAACCAGGTGTAGCAAAACCTGACTCAGCAGAGGCTGACTTAACGGCACTATCTTGAATCAATGTGGCTCTAGTACCAGAACCCAAAAACATAACCCAAGACAACCAAACTTTACAAAGCTGGACGTATAACCTTTGTAAAACTGACAGTGTCTTGGTGCTGGCTTCAGTCATTTCAGTCTGAGTAGCCAACCTCAAGCTCCTGTTGAAGCTACAAAATAAACCCTCACACATGTGAAAACAACATGAACAGCTGACCAGTCCATGAGTCATCAACCACAGACATTATTAAAACCGAAAGACAAAATAAAAGAATGAAACAGAAACACAGTAACCTGCAAAACGAAGACGAAATCAGTTCCTGTTGACTGAAGCCTCATGCGAAGGTGCTTTCAGTCGCAAACGTCACAGTAGATTCTGGAAAACATTCCTACTCATTATAACGTCCTATCTTGGAACAGGACTTTGTGAAAACTGGCTTAAGAAGATGCAACAAAAAGTAAGAAGGTTTTCATGCTGTAGGGCTTTGGTTGGTCAGGAAGGTGACGTAAGTCACAAGTCCAGGCCAAGTCACGTAAGACTTTTGTAATGTTCAGTCAACTTCGCCAAATGTGAAAAACACATTTAAAAATCAAACTGTAAAAGACTGCGCCTGCACAATGTTAGTAATTTTAACATTAGGGTAGAGGTAAGATCGGGCCTAAAAAATCCAGCCCGACCCGATCCAGCCCCGCGGGTATTAAAGCCCGACCCAGCAACTTGATTTGCAGGCCCGAGCCCGATGCAAACACGAAATTTTCATATTTTATTTGTTGGGTTTCGGGAGGAGGAGGTGATTTATGCTAACAAATTAAAGCCTTTTGTAACGAAATCTAAGTTTAACAAGAGTGGATAAACATTTACATCATTAAGGTTTAAACTTCTGCTCAGCGTCGAGGTGCCGGTCTTTTTGCTCTCGTATGAAAGCAAAGCGCCACGTTGACGACATTCAGCGAAGCCAACGCAAGTTTCTGGAGCATTTTCAATTATCAAGTTGAAGCTTTTCCATACCTCACTCTTCCCGGTGTGTGTTTGCCTTTTAAGTTCCCCTGTCTTTAGTTTATCCTCGACTTCTTGCTGCTCCATAATCGGGGATACCAAGTCAAAATAGATGCGGACTTGTGGGGGGGAAGATTATTAAGAGGGCGCGTTCACGTGCGCAGATCTCTGGCTCTGCTCGTATAGTAGTTAAATAGCAGTTACCTTACAGCGCCTTCTCTGTTTTATCCAAATTATTTATTTTACAACAAGTATTCCTTAGTTTAGTATCCACACTCCACACATCGTTTTAGTATACATTTTTATAAACATATATTTATTTAAAAAAAAGTCAGCGAGATAGAAGCCCGGCCCGACCCGACCCGACCCGAACGTAATGAATGACATTTTAGGCCGGGCTCGGGCTTGGGCTTAAGATCTTACCTCTACATTAGGGTTATTGTTGGATCCAGACCCTAGTGGTCAGTAGAGGAGCTGCAGGTCTGGATCTAGAGTCTAGTGGTCAGTAGAGGAGCTGCAGGTCTGGATCTAGACCCTAGTGGTCAGTAGAAGAGCTGCAGGTCTGGATCTAGACCCTAGTGGCCCGTGAAGGAACTGCAGGTCTGGATCCAGACCCTAGTGGTCCGTGAAGGAGCTGCAGGTCTGGATCCAGACCCTAGTGGTCCGTGAAAGAACTGCAGGTCTGGATCCAGACCCTAGTGGTCCGTGAAGGAGCTGCAGGTCTGGATCCAGACCCTAGTGGCCCGTGAAGGAACTGCAGGTCTGGATCCAGACCCTAGTGGTCCGTGAAGGAGCTGCAGGTCTGGATCTAGACCCTAGTGGTCCGTGAAGGAACTGCATGTCTGGATCTAGACTCTAGTGGTCCGTGAAGGAACTGCAGGTCTGGATCCAGACCCTAGTGGTCCGTGAAGGAACTGCAGGTCTGGATCTAGACGCTAGTGGTCAGTAGAGGAGCTGCAGGTCTGGATCCAGACCCTAGTGGTCTGTGAAGGAACTGCAGGTCTAGATCTAAACCCTAGTGGTCCGTGAAGGAACTGCAGGTCTGGATCCAGACCCTAGTGGTCAGTAGAGGAGCTGCAGGTCTGGATCCAGACCCTAGTCATCAGTAGAGGAGCTGCAGGTCTGGATCCAGACCCTAGTGGTCAGTAGAGGAGCTGCAGGTCTGGATCTAGACCCTAGTGGTCAGTAGAGGAGCTGCAGGTCTGGATCTAGACCCTAGTGGCCCGTGAAGGAACTGCAGGTCTGGATCCAGACCCTAGTGGTCCGTGAAGGAGCTGCAGGTCTGGATCCAGACCCTAGTGGTCCGTGAAAGAACTGCAGGTCTGGATCCAGACCCTAGTGGTCAGTAGAGGAGCTGCAGGTCTGGATCCAGACCCTAGTGGTCAGTAGAGGAGCTGCAGGTCTGGATCTAGACCCTAGTGGTCAGTAGAGGAGCCGCAGGTCTGGATCTAGACCCTAGTGGTCAGTAGAGGAACCGCAGGTCTGGATGTAGACCCTAGTGGCCAGTAGAGGAACTGCAGGTCTGGATCTAGACCCTAGTGGTCCGTGAAGGAGCTGCAGGTCTGGATCTAGACCCTAGTGGTCCGTGAAGGAACTGCAGGTCTGGATCTAGACGCTAGTGGTCAGTAGAGGAGCTGCAGGTCTGGATCCAGACCCTAGTGGTCTGTGAAGGAACTGCAGCGCTAGATCTAAGCCCTAGTGGTCCGTGAAGGAACTGCAGGTCTGGATCCAGACCCTAGTGGTCCGTGAAGGAACTGCATGTCTGGATCTAGACTCTAGTGGTCCGTGAAGGAACTGCAGTTCTGGATCCAGACCCTAGTGGTCCGTGAAGGAACTGCAGGTCTGGATCCAGACCCTAGTGGTCAGTAGAGGAGCTGCAGGTCTGGATCTAGACGCTAGTGGTCAGTAGAGGAGCTGCAGGTCTGGATCTAGACCCTAGTGGTCAGTAGAGGAGCTGCAGGTCTGGATCTAGACGCTAGTGGTCAGTAGAGGAGCTGCAGGTCTGGATCCAGACCCTAGTGGTCCGTGAAGGAACTGCAGGTCTGGATCCAGACCCTAGTGGTCTGTGAAGGAACTGCAGGTCTGGATCCCGACCCTAGTGGTCTGTGAAGGAGCTGCAGGTCTGGATCTAGACCCTAGTGGTCCGTGAAGGAACTGCAGGTCTGGATCTAAACCCTAGTGGTCCGTGAAGGAACTGCAGGTCTGGATCCAGACCCTAGTGGTCAGTAGAGGAGCTGCAGGTCTGGATCTAGAGTCTAGTCGTCAGTAGAGGAGCTGCAGGTCTGGATCCAGACCCTAGTGGTCAGTAGAGGAGCTGCAGGTCTGGATCCAGACCCTAGTGGTCAGTAGAGGAGCTGCAGGTCTGGATCTAGACGCTAGTGGTCAGTAGAGGAGCTGCAGGTCTGGATCTAGACGCTAGTGGTCAGTAGAGGAGCTGCAGGTCTGGATCTAGACGCTAGTGGTCTATGAAGGAGCTGCAGGTCTGGATCCAGACCCTAGTGGCCCGTGAAGGAACTGCAGGTCTGGATCCAGACCCTAGTGGTCCGTGAAGGAGCTGCAGGTCTGGATCTAGACCCTAGTGGTCCGTGAAGGAACTGCATGTCTGGATCTAGACTCTAGTGGTCCGTGAAGGAACTGCAGTTCTGGATCCAGACCCTAGTGGTCCGTGAAGGAACTGCAGGTCTGGATCTAGACGCTAGTGGTCAGTAGAGGAGCTGCAGGTCTGGATCCAGACCCTAGTGGTCTGTGAAGGAACTGCAGGTCTAGATCTAAACCCTAGTGGTCCGTGAAGGAACTGCAGGTCTGGATCCAGACCCTAGTGGTCAGTAGAGGAGCTGCAGGTCTGGATCCAGACCCTAGTCATCAGTAGAGGAGCTGCAGGTCTGGATCCAGACCCTAGTGGTCAGTAGAGGAGCTGCAGGTCTGGATCTAGACCCTAGTGGTCAGTAGAGGAGCTGCAGGTCTGGATCTAGACCCTAGTGGCCCGTGAAGGAACTGCAGGTCTGGATCCAGACCCTAGTGGTCCGTGAAGGAGCTGCAGGTCTGGATCCAGACCCTAGTGGTCCGTGAAAGAACTGCAGGTCTGGATCCAGACCCTAGTGGTCAGTAGAGGAGCTGCAGGTCTGGATCCAGACCCTAGTGGTCAGTAGAGGAGCTGCAGGTCTGGATCTAGACCCTAGTGGTCAGTAGAGGAGCCGCAGGTCTGGATCTAGACCCTAGTGGTCAGTAGAGGAACCGCAGGTCTGGATGTAGACCCTAGTGGCCAGTAGAGGAACTGCAGGTCTGGATCTAGACCCTAGTGGTCCGTGAAGGAGCTGCAGGTCTGGATCTAGACCCTAGTGGTCCGTGAAGGAGCTGCAGGTCTGGATCTAGACGCTAGTGGTCAGTAGAGGAGCTGCAGGTCTGGATCCAGACCCTAGTGGTCTGTGAAGGAACTGCAGCGCTAGATCTAAGCCCTAGTGGTCCGTGAAGGAACTGCAGGTCTGGATCCAGACCCTAGTGGTCCGTGAAGGAACTGCATGTCTGGATCTAGACTCTAGTGGTCCGTGAAGGAACTGCAGTTCTGGATCCAGACCCTAGTGGTCCGTGAAGGAACTGCAGGTCTGGATCCAGACCCTAGTGGTCAGTAGAGGAGCTGCAGGTCTGGATCTAGACGCTAGTGGTCAGTAGAGGAGCTGCAGGTCTGGATCTAGACCCTAGTGGTCAGTAGAGGAGCTGCAGGTCTGGATCTAGACGCTAGTGGTCAGTAGAGGAGCTGCAGGTCTGGATCCAGACCCTAGTGGTCCGTGAAGGAACTGCAGGTCTGGATCCAGACCCTAGTGGTCTGTGAAGGAACTGCAGGTCTGGATCCCGACCCTAGTGGTCTGTGAAGGAGCTGCAGGTCTGGATCTAGACCCTAGTGGTCCGTGAAGGAACCGCAGGTCTGGATCTAAACCCTAGTGGTCCGTGAAGGAACCGCAGGTCTGGATCCAGACCCTAGTGGTCAGTAGAGGAGCTGCAGGTCTGGATCTAGAGTCTAGTCGTCAGTAGAGGAGCTGCAGGTCTGGATCCAGACCCTAGTGGTCAGTAGAGGAGCTGCAGGTCTGGATCTAGACGCTAGTGGTCAGTAGAGGAGCTGCAGGTCTGGATCTAGACGCTAGTGGTCAGTAGAGGAGCTGCAGGTCTGGATCTAGACGCTAGTGGTCAGTAGAGGAGCTGCAGGTCTGGATCCAGACCCTAGTGGTCCGTGAAGGAACTGCAGGTCTGGATCCAGACCCTAGTGGTCTGTGAAGGAGCTGCAGGTCTGGATCTAGACTCTAGTGGTCAGTAGAGGAGCTGCAGCTCTGGATCTAGACCCTAGTGGCCCGTGAAGGAACTGCAGGTCTGGATCCAGACCCTAGTGGTCCGTGAAGGAGCTGCAGGTCTGGATCCAGACCCTAGTGGTCCGTGAAAGAACTGCAGGTCTGGATCCAGACCCTAGTGGTCAGTAGAGGAGCTGCAGGTCTGGATCCAGACCCTAGTGGTCAGTAGAGGAGCTGCAGGTCTGGATCTAGACCCTAGTGGTCAGTAGAGGAGCCGCAGGTCTGGATCTAGACCCTAGTGGTCAGTAGAGGAACCGCAGGTCTGGATGTAGACCCTAGTGGCCAGTAGAGGAACTGCAGGTCTGGATCTAGACCCTAGTGGTCCGTGAAGGAGCTGCAGGTCTGGATCTAGACCCTAGTGGTCCGTGAAGGAACTGCAGGTCTGGATCTAGACGCTAGTGGTCAGTAGAGGAGCTGCAGGTCTGGATCCAGACCCTAGTGGTCTGTGAAGGAACTGCAGCGCTAGATCTAAGCCCTAGTGGTCCGTGAAGGAACTGCAGGTCTGGATCCAGACCCTAGTCGTCCGTGAAGGAACTGCATGTCTGGATCTAGACTCTAGTGGTCCGTGAAGGAACTGCAGTTCTGGATCCAGACCCTAGTGGTCCGTGAAGGAACTGCAGGTCTGGATCTAGACTCTAGTGGTCAGTAGAGGAGCTGCAGGTTTGGATCCAGACCCTAGCGGTCTGTGAAGGAACTGCAGGTCTAGATCTAAACCCTAGTGGTCCGTGAAGGAACTGCAGGTCTGGATCCAGACCCTAGTGGTCCGTGAAGGAACTGCAGGTCTGGATCCAGACCCTAGTGGTCAGTAGAGGAGCTGCAGGTCTGGATCTAGACGCTAGTGGTCAGTAGAGGAGCTGCAGGTCTGGATCTAGACCCTAGTGGTCAGTAGAGGAGCTGCAGGTCTGGATCTAGACGCTAGTGGTCAGTAGAGGAGCTGCAGGTCTGGATCCAGACCCTAGTGGTCCGTGAAGGAACTGCAGGTCTGGATCCAGACCCTAGTGGTCTGTGAAGGAACTGCAGGTCTGGATCCCGACCCTAGTGGTCTGTGAAGGAGCTGCAGGTCTGGATCTAGACCCTAGTGGTCCGTGAAGGAACTGCAGGTCTGGATCTAGACTCTAGTGGTCAGTAGAGGAGCTGCAGGTCTGGATCCAGACCCTAGTGGTCGGTAGAGGAGCTGTAGGTCTGGATCTAGACCCTAGTGATCAGTAGAGGAGCTGCAGGTCTGGATCCAGACCCTAGTGGTCCGTGAAGGAACTGCAGGTCTGGATCCAGACCCTAGTTGTCCGTGAAGGAACTGCAGGTCTGGATCTAAACCCTAGTGGTCCGTGAAGGAACTGCAGGTCTGGATCCAGACCCTAGTGGTCCGTGAAGGAACTGCAGGTCTGGATCCAAACCCTAGTGGTCAGTAGAGGAGCTGCAGGTCTGGATCTAGACCCTAGTGGTCCGTGAAGGAACTGCAGCTCTGGATCCAGATAAAGTTCAAAAGCAGTTTGGGAAACGTTGGCCTTTAAGCTGAGTTTGCAGCGCTGCAGAAGTGAGTGTTGTGACAGACTCCAGGCAGTTCCTGTTCATGTGCCGGTACACAGTGTGCTCCTGTGTGAAGGATTTGTTTCAGCTGCAGGGATCATGTGGCGGCCTGTGAGCGGCTTCGGGTCTCCCCATTGGTGTGTTTCAAATGTGTCCTTTGGTCCACAACAGAGTTTGTTGTTGGCGTCTTCGTGACCTGTGTTGTTATTGTACTTGTATCTTTATTCCACACTGATGTGTCGCTACTGAACTCTTGTCTTTATTTCACTCGCCTGTTTCAACAGAACTCCTGCGTGTCTCTTTTGTACACTGCTGCGTCTTTACTGAACCCTGCTTTGCTTTACCGATGCTCCTCGACCTCTGACCTCTGCTCAGCTCTACTGCAGCCACGTCTCCATTACAGTTATGGTGCAGAATTGATGCAATATTTAAAAACTCTGATAAAACTTTTCTGTGAAATGACTGCTTTCCATTACAGTTTTACACAAACATTTAAACACATTTCCTAAAGCTGTGGTTCAGTCTCTAAACTCTAAACACCCATTAAGAAGTGATTAAATTGAGGTGGATTGAATTAACTACATTGTCAAAACTTCTGAAACATCTTAAAACGCACCTACATGCACCAGGCAGCAAAGAGACGAAAACTTATCCAGTTTCCTGTAAATCAGTGCTCTGTGAAGCGCTGCTGCAAAACAATATGTAGCCAATATTACAAATCCGGTAAAAAAATACCACGAAAATACCACAAAAAAAAAAAAGATCAACATGTAACAACCTTGAGTGACGTGAGGTGGACATCTGAATCTGGAGCCTTCAGACAGCAGGCTGCAGATGATGCCCTGACCAAAGAAGGAACGTAGAACAATAGATCTAAGTTACTGAGAAATAAACTAAAGCCAGCTCAAACTGGGTGCTGGAGTATCTTTCAATTAACTTTAGTCCTAAATCATTTAAATTATTTTAACCCTTTAAATTGCAACACACAACGTCACTGTTTTTATGAAAACAAGTTATTGTTCAGATGACACATGGTGGAGTTCTGGGGTCACGCTTAAATAAATCACAGATTAGGAAGAACACTGATCTTGATCAGTGTTTGTTTTGTCATTAAGAACCGACAGGTTTTTCATTCATTGGCTAAGACAGAAAAAAGGCCCCATCTCATGTCAAACATTCAAAATAACTTTTTTTTTTACTGTTTTTCTTCTAAATGAATCGCTGACATGATTATGCTGAGAAAAAGCTGTGAGATTAAAAAATGTTTTACTGGACTCAATGGGAGTTTAAAATCAAATAAATAACTCAATATTTGGTGGTTTTGATCCGAAGTTGAGCAAAAAAAGAGTTTTGGGAGAGGATTCTTTCGTCCTCCAACGACCTGTAAACTGAACACTGAAATCAGGGTAAACTAATGAAGCAAGTTGCTGCGACTCCGTTTATGTTCATACTGCGACTCTGTGAGCTGGTTTATGTTGCGGTGAATGAATAGAAGTCATTTTAACTGTAAATGTCCAGGTACCTTCTCCTGGACCAGCGATATGTACGGTAAGATGAAGAGGCAGTCCTTCCTCCTGCACAGCAGCTCTCTGAGGATGAGGACCTCAGCCACCAGAGTCTTCCCTCCGCTGGTGGGAAGAGAGTAGATCAGGTTCTTCCTCTGCTGAATGCAGTCCAGGTTCAGACACGTCTCCTGCCAGTCTGACACACCAAACCAGTAAAAACCCGTTTTCTCTGCATTTTCTCTTGCGTTATCCTGAAAGGAAAACACACTCGCCGCCTATCAGCATCATACATGGACTTACAACAACATAAAGACAAAACGCAGTTCGGGTCTTCATGTTGCTGGAAGACTGGAGGAAGCGACAGTTTAACAAAGTCATTCACATCATTACATCGTGTCAAATCAACCGACAAAAACCAGGAAAAAAAGAAAGGACCCAGTCCCAGCTGTGCCCAGCTGTTTGACAGATTCTCACCATATAACTTCTGGATTCCTCTCAGCTTGTACATCAGCTCCTTCACTCTGCTGGGGAGTCCAAAGAAAGGCCCGAGGTCCGTCGTCTCAGCAGATATAGTCTCCATGGCCTGCATGGCCACGTTGATCTCCTCAGACACCACCGCTTGCTTCAACACTGCAGTCTGAGAGACGCCGGCAGGCGCTGCTGCGTTCCCGAGCATTGTCCTCTTCAGCTGGTCAATTCTACCACATGTAAGATACAAACAGAATCGAAATTACGTTACTCTCAAACCCTCGGTGCTGCACAATAAATAAGTTTTAAATTTTAAAATCAGCTTACTTAGTTAAGACTCAGAATTAGTTTCATTGAGGAGCATCTTCCAGATACAATACTAGTAGACATTCATGTTTTAACATCCTGAAGCAGTTTCTGATGATGCTGAAACTTGCTCACTTTCACATGTGAACTCTCCTTCATTCTGGATTTATTAAACAATAAAATATTACATTTTCTCACTGTCAGTTCATGTTCATCTCCACATTTTTTTTCTCCTTTTAAACATCTGAAATGAAGTGAGACTCCACATGTGACTTCAGTGCTGCTAACTGGACTAACAGACCAGTTCTGGTTGGTCAAAAGGGTCTGGGGGGAAACACCCGCAAACTCTCAGCCAGAGGACGTGGGCTTCCAGCACCCAGCGGTGACCCGGGGACTGGCGACGGACGGTTCTGCCACAGCATATGGAGCCCCAACAGTCCTGTTAAGTGGCAACATCTGGAACGAGAGCCAGTCTGATCACAGACTGGTCGACTCACGGCTGGTTGCAGCATCGCGGCGGCCGGTCGACTCACGGCTGGTTGCAGCATCGTGGCGGCCGGTCGACCTTTACCTGGTTGCAGCATCGCGACGCCCGGTCGACCTTTATCTGGTTGCAGCATCGCGGCGCCCAGTCGACCTTTGTCTGGTTGCAGCATCGCGGCGGCCGGTCGACTCACGGCTGGTTGCAGCATCGTGACGCCCTTCAGAAAGCTCTCATGGTCAGGTCTAGTTAAAGTTAGTAGGCAGAACTGAACCGGATATGTGGTTGGTTCCTACTCGACTCCAACTGCCTCTGAAGCGTCAACCGTCACAGAAGACTGGGAAAACACCAGGAATCAAACCAGCTTACGTTAATACTTTGGTTCACCTCCTCCAGCTGATTTCTAATAAAACACGTTTACACTTTAACAAACATCAATCATCATCATTGTAGTTAGAAAATATAATTGAAAATTGACAATCAACATAAAAAAAATTCATTTTAAAAACACGTTTCCTTTTTTCTTTCCTTTTATTTTTACTTTTAAATGAGACAAAGACGTTTTTTCAAAGTGGCGTCAGCTCTTGCTCCTCCGCTGTTTCCGCTCCCTCACCGGCAGCGTCTCACGCAGCCTCCTCCGACACGTCGTCATGCTCGGCTCCAGCGAGGGGAGTTGTTCCTCTACAGTTTCTGGGTTGCCCTGCGTTTCCGTGGAGATGTCAGGGACGGGGCAAGCCTGCTGGTTCACCGTCTGAGTCAGGAGCAGAGGAGCATGTCCCAGCAGAGCTCTGATGGCCTCCATCAGAATCAGGTTGTTCCGCGGCTCGGCTCGCACGGTGACGTCTGTTCACAGAAGAAACAACGAGAATATTCACTGCTGTCATACTACACAATAAACACTACTGACAGTATTAATAGTAATAATAGTATAAGAAGACTGTTAATGCTGCATTTAACTGTTCACTTTGTTAGTACTTAACTGCAGTAATGTGTGCTGCAAACATTACTGCAGCATAAAAATTAAGACAATAAGGAAAAAGCACATTTCAAAAAAAGATTTGTGAAAAAAGCTGAGATTTAAAAAACAGGTTCTCTTTTAATTCTTTGCAGGCAGACCAGAGATATTGTACGTTTTCTTCCTCGTCAACACGACTTCGGTTGTTCATAGACATTTGTTTTTGCTGTCAGATGGACGGAGGAAAGACGGTCAGGGATCATTGACACGTCTGGACTCGGAGGCATCTGGGATTCATCCCACAGATGAATCAGGACTCCAGATCTTTTTTTTTTAATAAATGGGCCCTCTGGGTTCTGGACCAAAGAGGAAAAGGACCATCCAGACTGTTATCATCAACAGTCCAGAATCCAGACTCTGTGATGGTCTGGGGTCGAGTTCCTGTCCAAAACTCATCTGCTCCAGAGGTGTCCATGAATTTTTCAAGAGGACAATGAACACCACATTCAGGACATGTATGAGGATGAGAGGGAATGATACCGGACTGGTCTGTCTGCCAGAACAGCCCAGAACTGTCCACAACTGAATGCTGGAAGATGTAAAAGACAAAAATGCATCAACAATGACCCAGTGGAACAAAACAACACTGGCGCTGACAAGAAAACATTTAATATCTTTGGTTTAAACTGTCTGTAAACACAGAAAAGACATAAAAACACATTTCAAAATAGTTATTTTCATTTGAAATGGACTTTAATTTCTTTCAGATTGATTGATAAAAATTAGGAAGTTTAAGATCAAGACTGAAATTGTTTATGTGTGGTGCTCGTCACCTGCTGCGGGAGATGAAGGCGGAGTACTCTGTCCAGTGGGTGGAGCCTGTGGGCGTGGCCCTACTGGGCGTCAGCAGCAGGAAGATCACGTGAGGGTTGGAGAGAGCGCTCTTCAGCTTCTCGTGGACCAGCTTCTCCCTGAAGGTCATGCGCTGCTCCGTGTTCCTACGCTGTCGGTACCAGCCGATCACGCTGTCCTGCACACGCCAAACACGTCACACCGAGCACAAATGCCACGCTGACCCGCCACTCGTTCATCACTCACCTGCTTGTTGTTTGCCAGCATCTCCTGCAGCACCTCCATGTTCATTTCCCCAGAACTGCTGTACAGGCTGACACACACACACACACACACACACACACACACACACACACACACACACATGTTTGTGTGTTGTTTGTAATGACACACAACACACACACACACACACACGTTTGTGTGTTGTTTGTAATGACACACACACACACACACACACACACACACACGTTTGTGTGTTGTTTGTAATGACACACACACACACACACACACACACACACACACACACACATGTTTGTGTGTTGTTTGTAATGACACACAACA
Source organism: Xenentodon cancila (assembly GCA_014839995.1). Lineage (NCBI taxonomy): Eukaryota > Metazoa > Chordata > Actinopteri > Beloniformes > Belonidae > Xenentodon > Xenentodon cancila. Next base: position 24,177,897 of record CM026215.1, on the reverse strand, counting down.
CACAAACACTTGATGGAGACAACACCACCAGTGCAGGACTCACGTGTTCAGTCTGTGGCTGGCGACGTGCTTCTGGACGTTTGTCGGAGAAACACACTGAGTCACACCGAAGTACAGCTGTGTACCAGTACTCAAACTCTTGATCTCGTAGGTACCAGAAGGGAAAACAACAAGTTGTCATCAAGTTCTCCTCTAATGACGACATCTGGATGGGAGTATAAGCACATGCTGCTTTAAATCCTCTCTCTCTGCCTGTCTGTGTGTCTGTCCTTTTTACAAAATTCCCATTTTATTTGTACTTGCCCCACATTCAAGTTAAACTGTGGTGGTATTTTATTATCAGTGTGTTTTGTTTGATATTAAACTGTTATAAACGAGTCACAAAAAATACACAAGTAGTTGACTTAAATGTACTAGAGTACTTACTGTATATTTCCTCAATGTGGATGTGGTCAGACTGGGAGTCGCTGATGGTGACCTGCTCATCAAACCTGCTCTCTCCAAACACCAGACCCTCCTGATAGACGGGAAGACACACACACACACACACACACACACACACACACACACACACACACACACACACACACGGACGGGAAGACACACAGACGTGACTGTGGGAACTTAAACTTACTTTAAAGGATGAGCTCGTTTCGTTGCAATAAAGTAAAACACAAACGTGTACGGATTTAAGTATAAAATAGGGCCTGGACAAGTTAAGGAGTTAGTCCCCTAACGTTTGCTTGCTACCGTGGCTGCGCACGCTGAGGAGCAGAGACGGCGGCTCACCACGTCCGAGTCGCTGTTAACGTGCTGGAACATGAGCGAAGCCAGAACGATCCCCGAAACGCGGACCGTGGGCTCCGACATGACCGACCGCAGCTCAGCGTCGGTCCCGGTCCACGAACTAGTTGAATGTGGAGCCACAGTAACGGAACATTAGCTGGGAGCGCCGAGTACGGTGGCCCGGAAGATCCAATGAGTGCAACCTGCGGCCCGAACGATTGAGACCCGACCTAAACTGAATTAATGAACAACTACATTAAACAAAGAACAAAGATTATTGGACTCTACCCAAACTCTACTGACCTATTTAGAAATTCTTTCTTTTTATATGACTTCATTAATTAATAATTAATATAAGAATTTATACAAAGGCTATCTAACCATCTATCTCAATCCAATTTATTTTTAGCTTTGATGGACGGAGTAATGTTTTTACGAAAAAGCAACTAACAAACTGTGATGAACAGTCTAATTGAAGCGAATCTCAGTCAATTATATTATATATGCTACTCATTGGTATCCTGCATCCGATGATATCAGATTTTCTGTTGGTGTGTGTGAATGAATCGTTCTTAGTCTGGCTCGTCCCCCAGTAACGGTTGTCTCGGGAGACCCTCCCAACAACAACAGCTCCTGGGATCATTCGGGCACACAAACCCCTCCACCACGATAAGGTGACGATTCAAGAAGGGGGGCTATCTTTTTTTTTCTCACAAAAACTAAAGAAAATTAACAACTAAACAAAAACTACTGATTTTTTTGTACCTTTGACGGTGTGTTTGTTTCTCTCCTCTCTCTGAGCTTCATTCTCTCTTTCTGATCTCCATTTTCCTGTTCTACCCGGATAGTCTTCAGTAATAGAAGCTATATACATAAAATAAACTAAATTAAAAAATAAAATAAAATAAACACTGAAGATTTGTCAACCAACTTGGGCACTGTAGAGAAAAAAATGCTGCGTGGTACTAAAATAAATATGTGAATATATATATGATTTTTTTTTTTTTTACAGTGGGATAAAACCGGAACTCCCGGAGAAAACCCATTAAAATCTAGTAGATCCTACATCTGCCGTTTGCACCAACCTAACAGAAGCAGAAAGCCTTTTTCATTTTGTCAAAAAACAATGCAAGTCCCGACTTCTTTTTTCGGGCTTCCACCTCGCGTCGAAGGAAATTGATCACAGCCTGGTCAAAAATGGGATCTTTAATGAACAACTACATTAAACAAAGAACAAAGATTATTAGACTCTACCCAAACTCTAGTGACCTATTTAGAAATTTTTTCTTTTTATATGACTTCATTAATTAATAATTAATATAAGAATTTACACAAAAGCTATCTAACCATCTATCTCAATCCAATTTATTTTTAGCTTTGATGTGGACGGAGTAATGTTTTTACGAAAAAGCAACTTACAGACTGTGATGAACAGTCTAATTGAAGCGAATCTCAGTCAATTATATTATATATGCTACTCATTGGCAACCTGCATCCGATGATATCAGATTTTCTGTTGGTGTGTGTGAATGAATCGTTCTTAGTCTGGCTCGTCCCCCAGTAACGGTTGTCTCGGGAGACCCTCCCAACAACAACAGCTCCTGGGATCATTCGGGCACACAAACCCCTCCACCACGATAAGGTGACGATTCAAGAAGGGGGCTATCTTTTTTTTTTTTTTCACAAAAACTAAATAAAATTAACAACTAAGCAAAAACTACTGATTTTTTTTGTACCTTTGACGGTGTGTTTGTTTCTCTCCTCTCTCTGAGCTTCATTCTCTCTTTCTGATCTCCCTTTTCCTGTTCTACCTGCATAGTCTTCAGTAATAGAAGCTATATACATAAAATAAACTAAATTAAAAAATAAAATAAACACCGAAGATTTGTCAACCAACTTGGGCACTGTAGAGGAAAAAAATGCTGCGTGGTACTAAAATAAATATGTGTATATATATATGATTTTTTTTTTTTTACAGTGGGATAAAACCGGAACTCCCGGAGAAAACCCATTAAAATCTACTAGATCCTACATCTGCCGTTTGCACCAACCTAACAGAAGCAGAAAGCTTTTTTCATTTTGTCAAAAAACAATGCAAGTCCCGACTTCTTTTTTCGGGCTTCCACCTCGCATCGTAGAAAATTGATCACAGCCTGGTCAAAAATCGGATCTTTAATGAACAACTACATTAAACAAAGAACAAAGATTATTGGACTCTACCCAAACTCTAGTGACCTATTTAGAAATTCTTTCTTTTTTATATGACTTCATTAATTAATAATTAATATAAGAATTTATACAAAGGCTATCTAACCATCTATCTCAATCCAATTTATTTTTAGCTTTGATGGACGGAGTAATGTTTTTACGAAAAAGCAACTAACAAACTGTGATGAACAGTCTAATTGAAGCGAATCTCAGTCAATTATATTATATATGCTACTCATTGGTATCCTGCATCCGATGATATCAGATTTTCTGTTGGTGTGTGTGAATGAATCGTTCTTAGTCTGGCTCGTCCCCCAGTAACGGTTGTCTCGGGAGACCCTCCCAACAACAACAGCTCCTGGGATCATTCGGGCACACAAACCCCTCCACCACGATAAGGTGACGATTCAAGAAGGGGGGCTATCTTTTTTTTTTTTTTTTTTCACAAAAACTAAATAAAATTAACATCTAAACAAAAACTACTGATTTTTTCTGTACCTTTGACGGTGTGTTTGTTTCTCTCCTCTCTCTGAGCTTCATTCTCTCTTTCTGATCTCCATTTTCCTGTTCTACCCGGATAGTCTTCAGTAATAGAAGCTATATACATAAAATAAACTAAATTAAAAAATAAAATAAAATAAACACTGAAGATTTGTCAACCAACTTGGGCACTGTAGAGAAAAAAATGCAGCGTGGTACTAAAATAAATATGTGTATGATTTTTTTTTTTTTTTTTTACAGTGGGATAAAACCGGAACTCCCGGAGAAAACCCATTAAAATCTAGTAGATCCTACATCTGCCGTTTGCACCAACCTAACAGAAGCAGAAAGCCTTTTTCATTTTGTCAAAAAACAATGCAAGTCCCGACTTCTTTTTTCGGGCTTCCACCTCGCGTCGAAGGAAATTGATCACAGCCTGGTCAAAAATGGGATCGTCCGGAATCATAGCTGCCCGCAGAAAGTTTTCTGGCGTGACAAAAATCCTCATAAGATCTTTGATCATGGCCTTGGCGATGTCATCTATGTTATCTTTAATAACCATATAATCCCGGTCACCAATTTCCACTTTGGCCAACACTAATGTTGACAGACGGTACCACAAAGTGTCAGTGTGTCTTAGATAAATGCTGTTTTTCGTCTTGGAATACTTCAACAGCAAACGCATAAGTAAAGCATTGCAAAGTCTGAAATTTAAATTCTCAAATTCAGACGATGAGCTGTCAATCACCCCTGATTTGAAAGTTTTTTCAGCATAAGCGACACTAGGTGCAGGCTTTGATGGGGGAAATGGTGGGGGGTATGATGGGGGCATTCGTGCGGGCTTTGGTGGGGGGTTTGCCGGGGGCTTTGGTGCATCCATGCAGTTTTTTAGAAGGATCAGTATATCCTGCAGTGACTGACATATCTGTCTAATGTACACATCTTCGTTGGGATTCGTCTTGTCGCTTTGGTGCAGTCTGTGCTGCAGCCTTACAAAATTCTCGCTGACCGCTCTTATTGCCTGAAGACAAGTGTCCTGACTTCCCTCATTTGTCTTCTGATAAATATTAGGCAGATCCTTTCTCTGGTCTCGGGTCTCTCTGACTGTGCAGCCCTGAGACGATGGCATCTTCATACAGTCCTGTATGGTTATGACAGATTCTTTTTTGTTGTTATGTTCGTTCGTTTGTTTGTTCTTAAACAACAACAGCTCCTGGGATCATTCGGGCACACAAACCCCTCCACCACGATAAGGTGACGATTCAAGAAGGGGGGGGCTATCTTTTTTTTTTTTTTTTTTTTCACAAAAACTAAATAAAATTAACAACTAAACAAAAACTACTAATTTTTTTGTACCTTTGACGGTGTGTTTGTTTCTCTCCTCTCTCTGAGCTTCATTCTTTCTTTCTGATCTCCATTTTCCTGTTCTACCCGGATAGTCTTCAGTAATAGAAGCTATATACATAAAATAAACTAAATTAAAAAATAAAATAAAATAAACACTGAAGATTTGTCAACCCACTTGGGCACTGTAGAAAAAAAAATGCTGCGTGGTACTAAAATAAATATGTGAATATATATATGATTTCTTTTTTTTTACAGTGGGATAAAACCGGAACAGTTTGCACCAACCTAACAGACCTGGCTGGTAACAATGGTGAATCACTGTGGGCCCCTGAGCAAGGCCCGATCTGTCCCCGAGCACTGGGAGAGCACCGCACTGCTCCTAGTGAAACTAGTTAAAAGCAGAGGTCCAGATTCGGTGTGTATTGTGAGATACATACTGACAAGAATGGAAAAAATGAAAGAGACATTGTACAACAGATTTAATTTCAGCTTGTTTTTACAGCTCTGTCCATTTAGATTGTGCTGACAAAACAACCCACTGAACTCACTTCTGAAACTGGTGGAACATCTTTTAAGCTGCATGCTCATGATGGGCAGGGGAACATTGTTGAAATGATGGGGCTTTTGATTTGGCTGTCACCTCAGTCACACCAACATATCCTCTCAAGTACAATTTTTCTTCCGCTTCCCTCTCAGCTGGGACCATTACATAATACATTTATTGAACACTAGAGGAAGCCAAAGACACACCGTATAACCGCTCATCCAAAACACCATTATGGCAACTCAAAATGTTCACATTTTACTGTGTGCTTCTCACGCGTTCGTATCTTCTAGACTAGATTACTGTAACGTGTTGTTGGCTGGATGTCCAAGTAATTCTCTGAACAGCCTCCAGCTGATCCAAAATAAACTCAGAATCCAATTCAAAATGTAATTAGTTGCATATAAAGTCCAAAAATGGCCTAGCGCCGGAATATTTTCAAGACCCGGTACAACCATATGTTCCTATTAAAGCTCTCTGTAATGTGTTAGGACCAGTAGTCAGAGCTGCAGCTGCAGGTCCAGACCAGAGCAGCTGGTTTAAACACAGCTTCATCCTGGATCTGCTGCTGTAGACCTGCTGCAGGGGGACCCCAACATGATCCACTGAGTGGTGTCCCTCACCTCCTCTGTTTCTCTTTCCCTTCTTCAGCTCAGTCCTCAGTTATTAATTAGAAGTATCTCATAAGTATAATTGTTCTCCATTGTTCTTGTAGTTTGTTGTGCTGGTCTGTCTCCTCTTTTTCTCTTCTGTACATGTTTGCAGACCAGAACCTCAGGAACTGCATGCTGACCTGGAGTCCCACCCTCTGACCATCCCAGTGTTCACCTCCACCTGTATGTGTAGACGTCTCTGTTGGAGACCTGCTGACATCCTGACCTGCAGTCCCACCCTCTGACCATCCCAGTGTTCACCTCCACCTGTATGTGTAGACGTCTCTGTTGGAGACCTGCTGACATCCTGACCTGCAGTCCCACCTCTGACCTCCAGTCCCACCCTCGGACCACCCCAGTGTCTGCTGTCTACACCTGTTTATACAGTCGTCTCTGTGGATCACCAACTAACCAGGTATCGGACATATATACATGTAAGTCTTAGTTCTGCTGCTGACAGATAATTATACTGATGTATCTTATCTTTTGTACATTTGACGGTGTGTCTGTGTCTCTCCTTTCTCTTTACTTCCTGTTCCACCCGGCTGGTCTTCAGTAGGAGGGTCCCCCCTTATATTCCAGGTCCTGATCTGGGTTTCTTCCCAGTTAAATGGGAGTTTAACCTGTCGTTGTTTATGTAATAATTGCTCGGGGGTCGTGTTCTGGATCTCTGGAAAGATCTTAGAGACAACTTGTGTTGTAATAGACGCTATATAAATAAAATAGAATTTAGTTGAATTGTCTATGAAAACAAGAAGTAAACTACAGAAAGTGTACTTAAGTGCTGTAAATGAAGGGACTGTGTACTATGAACATACACATTTAAATTCCCCACAAAGTCCACAAGATGAGTGATCATACGTTTTTCTGAACAGCTGCTTTCAAAAGTTGGATCTGCAACAGAGCACTTGTTTTTAGTAAAACATGAATAAATTAAAGAATTCTGCTCCAGATCTTTTCTACAGTGAAAGCTAATCGTTTTAATACCAATTTAGTGCAATAAAATCAAGGGAGATTAAAGATGTCTGTATTTATTTCAAAATATATGAAGTTTAAGTTATTAACTAAATTTTACATATTATGAATGTACATTTAAATAACATATTTGTGGATATCTCACCCTACTGTGAAGTAATAAGTTATAAGAAACAAAACTAAAGTCTTAAAGTTCCTTTGAACTGTTGATTCAACCTTAATGAAACAGAAACGGCTGCAGTTGCGTTATCATGAACACTTTAAAGCTGCTCCAAACACTGACGCGTACGTGTACGTGTCGCCTGTAAATGTCGGAGTGCACTGGGTTGTACACTGCCGTGCTGCAAACCTTTTCTGATGCCGCACTAGCGGCCGGTATGTAGAGGTACTTCACAGTAAGGTAGTAGATCTGACCTACCTGAGCTTCCCACAGCTGGAGTGGAGGTCTTATTCACAAGTAAGGCCCTCTGCTCTCTGTACCTCAGAGGTTCATAAGGTTCATAAGGCTCAGGCGATCAGGCGACACACCACCATTCATTCATTCATTCATTCATTCATTCATTCATCATAACTGACTCACAGTTTGAGCTCCCTCTGTGTGTTATTGTCCAATCAGCATAGAGCCATGCCACCAGGGGCCACGCCCCCTTTGGGGTCAATTTCAGACAGTTATGGGGTCTATGAACGTGGAACAGGAACTGCAAAGGCTCTGTCTCCTTTATTATTTAAGGAAGAAGCTTGGAAAGAGTAAAATAACCTCAGACCCCAAAGCTTTATTAAGAAAAATGGGTTCCATAATGCAGGATGAGGCCTGCTAAAAAAGCCTTAAATAAAGTAAAACTTTAAACTGAATTGAAAATAGATGGGCACCAATTGTATGTTGATGTTTTATGGTACAGTCATCTGGCGTGACCATCTGTTAGGAAACATACGATGGCCTTTTTCAAAAGTTGACACAGTTAACCGGAGTCTTGATGAAAAGTGTGTGACACACTTTGGTCAAAATGTCACAGAGATGCAGTATAAAAGGTCAGTTTTTAACCATATCTGTACTCTGTTCATAACAGCTGGTGTAGAAGCGGAGTCAGCCACATGACTTCACTTCCCCACGCTGTTTCACTTGGCATGTTTAGATTAGACCCCGTTATTATCCCTGGGTGAAGAACGCGCGTTGGGCAGTGTAAATGCGAGGCGTGTTGTTGCCTCTCACGTGCCCGAAGCTGATTTGAGAGGCTGGAAGACAGCTCGGGAGGTGTTATCGAGCGGTACTATGTAACATGACGACCCGCTGTCTGGTTGGCCTTGCTGGCTTCACCAACACCAGAGGAGCTGGATTCATCCAGGAGATGGAGCGGATGGCGGATCCACACTGCACAGCAACAGGATTTGTTAAGCAACTTCCCCCAACTCGTGTTGCACAAATATGACCTGCAGTCTCCTTCTGCCACTCCTGCTGTTGTTCGTTGAACGCAAATAACTCCTTTGTGGGGTTGTTCTGTTTGTTAATGACCAGAGTTTCATGTCTTGCAAAGCTGCAGTTTGTCATTTTAGCCGCCAGTTGCAGATTTCGGTTCTGTAACACGCTGATTTATGACGTCCACGGCTCTGAGGATGAAGAGCTTGAAGACATCCTCATCTAGTCATCAGCAACCTGTAATACTGCATAAATAACATTCTCATTACAGGGATGGATATCTTATATTTTAGACCATTTCAGTATTATATTATATCCTTTCAATATTCTTTTTTAAAAACTATTCACCCTTTATTTAATTGAATGTAATTATTCTGTTTTATTTCACATTGTGGTGTTTTTATTGTCTTAAGTTTAAGTATTTTATTATATGAATTCATTTATTTTGTTTGAACTGAGTATTTTCTAATTGATGTAGTGATTTTCTTTTGGTTTAATACTTAATTTTATTAATTATTTCACTATTCGTATAATAAATACTTTTAATTTATTTCGTTGCTATCATACTACTGTATTTATTTCTTTATATTAAAATGTATGATTTGGTTTATTTTATTATTTGGATAAGAGGTCACACAATAAATAAACAAGAACACGCGTCCGGATTCTGTTTATTATTTCAGTCGTTTGATATACTTTTAATTATTTAATTTCCTTTACTGAAGACATTTCTGGAGCTCATCTATTGTGTGTTAAAGTATTTATTTTCTCAAAGAGCTGTTAATAATTACAGATAGTTATTAATAATTTAACTGCTTCGCCTAATCTTTACACTATATATCTCCAATGTCTTATTCTTGTTCTGCAAATAGTTTCAAGTTAAAAGACTGTCAGATTATTCTTTTAAAGTATTGAAAAGTTCTACAGGAAACATTTTATTCTTCACATCAATAAATCAGCTGATCTGCCGCTCTGACAACATGTTGGCATTACTATAATCTGCTAAATTAAATTTAAATGACTGATTTCATTCACAAAAACAAATGAAGAGGTGGTGCAAGGAGGGAAATTATAGCTGCTTGATAAACAGATATACAGACTGTAACGTTGACTGACGCTTCAGAGCTCATGAAAAGATGTAAATCAGAACTTCTGATGCTTCTGCTGTTTTTACCCTGAAGTAGACGAGGCACAACGTAAATAAAATATAGAAACGTTTGGGCATGAATCACTTAACAGAATTTTTTAAAGTTTTACCACCTATATTTATGGGTATTATTCATGAAATCTTCCATTTAAACATATTTATAAAAAACTGAAAGTTGTCCAGGCAACTGACAAGCAAATCTCCCAGAACTGTAATGATCACAATAATGATGGTAATTAGGTTTCTTTCCTCCTTTAATTAATGAAATTGTTGGAAAAGTCCAGTTCTCTGGTCTAGTGGAAGTGCAGCTGAGCTGTCGTAAACGTTAGTGCTGGAGAAAAGAACACGTCAGGGTTCATCCCGAGGAGAACGGGAACATCTGAGCCGCATGGGAACGCAGCAGCTGTGTGAGCGCGAGTTGACTGTCTGCAGATGATGAGCTGACCTCGCAGCCGCAGCCATGGCGGACCCGTGGACCACGCTTGTGGTCGTCTTCCAGCTGTGGATCTTCACGGTTCTGTTCCTCATCATGCTGCCCGCCATGTTCGGCCTGTCTCTGGGCGTTACGGGAGTTTACATCCAGATCCTGGTCCGAATCCTCGAGGTAAGATCAGTCCTAACGAGGCTGTGTGAGAGCCCTCATTTCAGGTGTGTGTGAGGTCAGAGGTCAAATGAAACCTTGTCTTTGCAGTGGGCAACAATCCGTATCCAGAGAGGAAGACGGGAGCAGTCCGACATACCTGTCCCTCTGCCCACAGGTGAGTCAGCTGCAGAATAAATAAGATAAAATAAAGCTCATGATGATAATGATGATGATGAAATCTCAGATCTTTTTAATTGAGTGTGAAAACTTAGTGCTGCTTGAATTCACACATTAGGCTTAACTGCAAAAAAAACATAGTTTAACAAAGCGTAGCGTCACTGGACGTAGTGTCGGGCTGGTGTGCACGACTGACTTTAAATTATTTCAACAAATCCTGATTCAACAAGGTGGGGCTTAAAAAAACTCTGACTTGATAAACTCTTAACTAGGCTGCAGTGATAGGGACATGCACAGGTGTTAATAAACTTAACCCAACCTAAATAAGTAACTTAACTTAACTTAATTGAGCTGCAGTGTTCAGGACATGTTCTTGTGTTAACAAACGACCTAATTAAAACCTGACTTAAGAAAACCCAACTTAAGTTAACCTAACTTATTAGAGCCCTACTTATGTGTCTGACTTATAAAATATGTCTTTCTAAAACCTGATTTAAATAAGTCTAACAAAGGTATTCGCTCACCCATCCAAATAATGGGAATCAGGTGTTCCCATCACTTCCATGGCCACAGGTGTATAAAATCAAGCATCTCTGCATGCAGACTGTTTTTACAACTATTTGTGAAAGGATGTGTCGCTCTCAGGAGCTCAGTGAATTCCAGTGTGGAATTATGATAGGACACCACCTGTGCAACAAATCCAGTCGTGAAATTTCCCGGCGCCTAAATATTCCACAGTCAATTTTCAGCTGTATTATAAGAACATGGAAGTGTTTGGGAACGACAGCAACTCAGCCCTTAAGTGGTAGGACATGTAAACTGACGGAGCAGGTCAGCGGATGCTGAGGAGCATAGTGAGAAGAGGTCACCAACTTTCTGCAGAGTCAGTCACTACAGACCTTCAAACTTCATGTGGCCTTCAGATTAGTTCAAGAACAGTGTTCAGAGAACTTCATGGATGTGTTTCCATGTCCGAGCAGCTGCATCCAAGACAAACATCAAGTGTAATGCAAAGCATCAGATGTAGTGGTGTAAAGCAGCCACCACTGGACTCTGGATCAGTGGAGACACCTTCTCTGGAGTAGCAAATCACGCTTCTCCATCTGGTAATCTGATGGACCAGTCTGGGTTTGGCGGTTGCCAGGACAACGGTACTTGTCTGACTCCATTGTGCCAAGTGTAAAGTTTGGTGGAGGGGGATTATGGTGTGGGGTTGTGTTTAAGGAGCTGGACTTGGACCCTTAGTTCCAGTGAAAGGAACTCTGAATGCTTCAGCAGAACAAGACATTCTGGACAATTCCTGCTCCCAACTTTGTGGGAACAGTTTGGAGCTGGACCCTTCCTCTTCCAACATGACTGTGCACCAGTGCACAAAGCAGGTCCATAAAGATCTGGATGACAGAATCTGGTGTGGATGAACCTGACTGGCCTGCACAGAGTCCTGACCTCAACCCGACAGAACACCTTTAGGATGAATTAGAGTGAAGATGAGAGGCAGACCTTCTGGTCCAACATCAGCGTGACCTCACAAATGTGCTTCTGGAAGAATGGAAAAACACGCTCCTGAACCTTGTGGACAGCCTTCCCAGAAGAGCTGAAGCTGTAAAGGGTGGACCGATGTCATATTGAACCCTATGGATCAGGAATGGGAGGTCACTTAAGTTCATATGTGAGTCCAGGCAGGTGAGCGAATACTTTAGGCCATATAGTGCCATGTCTCTTGACCAGGGAAAAGCTGTCTCAACAATGTCTGACGTCTTAAATGAACCAACCTAATTATTACACAATTATTATTTTGAATTGTATTAATTGGGCTGAAGTGTTAGGGACATGTAGAGGCGTCCTCATACTTGATGAAACTCTAGCTTGAGAAACCAGGTGTAGCAAAACCTGACTCAGCAGAGGCTGACTTAACGGCACTATCTTGAATCAATGTGGCTCTAGTACCAGAACCCAAAAACATAACCCAAGACAACCAAACTTTACAAAGCTGGACGTATAACCTTTGTAAAACTGACAGTGTCTTGGTGCTGGCTTCAGTCATTTCAGTCTGAGTAGCCAACCTCAAGCTCCTGTTGAAGCTACAAAATAAACCCTCACACATGTGAAAACAACATGAACAGCTGACCAGTCCATGAGTCATCAACCACAGACATTATTAAAACCGAAAGACAAAATAAAAGAATGAAACAGAAACACGGGAACCTGCAAAACGAAGACGAAATCAGTTCCTGTTGACTGAAGCCTCATGCGAAGGTGCTTTCAGTCGCAAACGTCACAGTAGATTCTGGAAAACATTCCTACTCATTATAACGTCCTATCTTGGAACAGGACTTTGTGAAAACTGGCTTAAGAAGATGCAACAAAAGGTAAGAAGGTTTTCATGCTGTAGGGTTTTGGTTGGTCACGAAGGTGACGTAAGTCACAAGTCCAGGCCAAGTCACGTAAGACTTTTGTAATGTTCAGTCCATCCATCCATTATCTATACCCGCTTTATCCGTTTCCGGGTCACGGTGGTCTGTCGGAGCCTATCCCGACGCATATCAGGCGAAAGGCAGGGGTCCACCTGGACAGGTCGCCAGTCTATCCACATACAAACAACCAATCACACTCCTAGGATCAATTAACCTACACGGCATGTTTTTGGACTGTGGGAGGAAGCCGGAGTACCCGGAGGAAACCCACGCAAGCACCGGGAGAACATGCAAACTCCACACAGAAAGACCCACCGGGCCGGGAATTGAACCGGGAACCTTCTTGCTGTGAGGCAACAGTGCTAACCACTAAGCCACCGTGCTGCCTGTAATGTTCAGTCAACTTCGCCAAATGTGAAAAACACATTTAAAAATCAAACTGTGAAAGACTGCGTCTGCACAATGTTAGTAATTTTAACATTAGGGTTATTGTTGGATCCAGACCCTAGTGGTCCGTGAAGGAACTGCAGGTCTGGATCTCAACCCTAGTGGTCCGTGAAGGAACTGCAGGTCTGGATCCAAACACTAGTGGTCCGTGAAGGAACTGCAGGTCTGGATCCAGACCCTAGTGGTTTGTGAAGGAACTGCAGGTCTGGATCCAGACCCTAGAGGTCAGTAGAGGAGCTGCAGGTCTGGATCCAGACCCTAGTGGTCCGTAGAGAAGCTGCAGGTCTGGATCTAGACCCTAGTGGTCCGTGAAGGAACTGCAGGTCTGGATCCAGACCCTAGTGGTCCGTGAAGGAACTGCAGGTCTGGATCCAGACCCTAGTGGTCCGTGAAGGAACTGCAGGTCTGGATCTAGACTCTAGTGGTCAGTAGAGGAGCTGCAGGTCTGGATCCAGACCCTAGTGATCCGTGAAGGAACTACAGGTCTGGATCCAGACCCTAGTGATCCGTGAAGGAACTGCAGGTCTGGATCTAGACCCTAGTGGTCCGTGAAGGAACTACAGGTCTGGATCCAGACCCTAGTGGTCCGTGATGGAACTGCAGGTCTGGATCCAGACCCTAGTGGTCCGTGAAGGAACTGCAGGTCTGGATCCAGACCCTAGTGGTCCGTGAAGGAACTGCAGGTCTGGATCCAAACACTAGTGGTCCGTGAAGGAACTGCAGGTCTGGATCCAGACCCTAGTGGTTTGTGAAGGAACTGCAGGTCTGGATCCAGACCCTAGTGGTCAGTAGAGGAGCTGCAGGTCTGGATCCAGACCCTAGTGGTCCGTAGAGAAGCTGCAGGTCTGGATCTAGACCCTAGTGGTCCGTGAAGGAACTGCAGGTCTGGATCCAGACCCTAGTGGTCCGTGAAGGAACTGCAGGTCTGGATCTAGACTCTAGTGGTCAGTAGAGGAGCTGCAGGTCTGGATCCAGACCCTAGTGATCCGTGAAGGAACTACAGGTCTGGATCCAGACCCTAGTGATCCGTGAAGGAACTGCAGGTCTGCATCTAGACCCTAGTGGTCCGTGAAGGAACTACAGGTCTGGATCCAGACCCTAGTGATCCGTGAAGGAACTGCAGGTCTGGATCCAGACCCTAGTGGTCCGTGAAGGAACTGCAGGTCTGGATCCAGACCCTAGTGGTCTGTGAAGGAACTGCAGGTCTGGATCCAGACCCTAGTGGTCCGTGAAGGAACTGCAGGTCTGGATCCAGACCCTAGTGGTCCGTGAAGGAACTGCAGGTCTGGATCCAAACCCTAGTGGTCCGTGAAGGAACTGCAGGTCTGGATCCAAACCCTAGTGGTCAGTAGAGGAGCTGCAGGTCTGGATCTAGACCCTAGTGGTCCGTGAAGGAACTGCAGCTCTGGATCCAGATAAAGTTCAAAAGCAGTTTGGGAAACGTTGGCCTTTAAGCTGAGTTTGCAGCGCTGCAGAAGTGAGTGTTGTGACAGACTCCAGGCAGTTCCTGTTCATGTGCCGGTACACAGTGTGCTCCTGTGTGAAGGATTTGTTTCAGCTGCAGGGATCATGTGGCGGCCTGTGAGCGGCTTCGGGTCTCCCCATTGGTGTGTTTCAAATGTGTCCTTTAGTCCACAACAGAGTTTGTTGTTGGCGTCTTCGTGACCTGTGTTGTTATTGTACTTGTATCTTTATTCCACACTGATGTGTCGCTACTGAACTCTTGTCTTTATTTCACTCGCCTGTTTCAACAGAACTCCTGCGTGTCTCTTTTGTACACTGCTGCGTCTTTACTGAACCCTGCTTTGCTTTACCGATGCTCCTCGACCTCTGACCTCTGCTCAGCTCTACTGCAGCCACGTCTCCATTACAGTTATGGTGCAGAATTGATGCAATATTTAAAAACTTTGATAAAACTTTTCTGTGAAATGACTGCTTTCCATTACAGTTTTACACAAACATTTAAACACATTTCCTAAAGCTGTGGTTCAGTCTCTAAACTCTAAACACCCATTAAGAAGTGATTAAATTGAGGTGGATTGAATTAACTACATTGTCAAAACTTCTGAAACATCTTAAAACGCACCTACATGCACCAGGCAGCAAAGAGACGAAAACTTATCCAGTTTCCTGTAAATCAGTGCTCTGTGAAGCGCTGCTGCAAAACAATATGTAGCCAATATTACAAATCCGGTAAAAAAATACCACGAAAATACCACAAAAAAAAAAAAAGATCAACATGTAACAACCTTGAGTGACGTGAGGTGGACATCTGAATCTGGAGCCTTCAGACAGCAGGCTGCAGATGATGGCCTGACCAAAGAAGGAACGTAGAACAATAGATCTAAGTTACTGAGAAATAAACTAAAGCCAGCTCAAACTGGGTGCTGGAGTATCTTTCAATTAACTTTAGTCCTAAATCATTTAAATTATTTTAACCCTTTAAATTGCAACACACAACGTCACTGTTTTTATGAAAACAAGTTATTGTTCAGATGACACATGGTGGAGTTCTGGGGTCACGCTTAAATAAATCACAGATTAGGAAGAACACTGATCTTGATCAGTGTTTGTTTTGTCATTAAGAACCAACAGGTTTTTCATTCATTGGCTAAGACAGAAAAAAGGCCCCATCTCATGTCAAACATTCAGAATAACTTTTTTTTTTACTGTTTTTCTTCTAAATGAATCCCTGACATGATTATGCTGAGAAAAAGCTGTGAGATTAAAAAATGTTTTACTGGACTCAATGGGAGTTTAAAATCAAATAAATAACTCAATATTTGGTGGTTTGGATCCGAAGTTGAGCAAAAAAAAGAGTTTTGGGAGAGGATTCTTTCGTCCTCCAACGACCTGTAAACTGAACACTGAAATCAGGGTAAACTAATGAAGCAAGTTGCTGCGACTCCGTTTATGTTCATACTGCGACTCTGTGAGCTGGTTTATGTTGCGGTGAATGAATAGAAGTCATTTTAACTGTAAATGTCCAGGTACCTTCTCCTGGACCAGCGATATGTACGGTAAGATGAAGAGGCAGTCCTTCCTCCTGCACAGCAGCTCTCTGAGGATGAGGACCTCAGCCACCAGAGTCTTCCCTCCGCTGGTGGGAAGAGAGTAGATCAGGTTCTTCCTCTGCTGAATGCAGTCCAGGTTCAGACACGTCTCCTGCCAGTCTGACACACCAAACCAGTAAAAACCCGTTTTCTCTGCATTTTCTCTTGCGTTATCCTGAAAGGAAAACACACTCGCCGCCTATCAGCATCATACATGGACTTACAACAACATAAAGACAAAACGCAGTTCGGGTCTTCATGTTGCTGGAAGACTGGAGGAAGCGACAGTTTAACAAAGTCATTCACATCATTACATCGTGTCAAATCAACCGACAAAAACCAGGAAAAAAAGAAAGGACCCAGTCCCAGCTGTGCCCAGCTGTTTGACAGATTCTCACCATATAACTTCTGGATTCCTCTCAGCTTGTACATCAGCTCCTTCACTCTGCTGGGGAGTCCAAAGAAAGGCCCGAGGTCCGTCGTCTCAGCAGATATAGTCTCCATGGCCTGCATGGCCACGTTGATCTCCTCAGACACCACCGCTTGCTTCAACACTGCAGTCTGAGAGACGCCGGCAGGCGCTGCTGCGTTCCCGAGCATTGTCCTCTTCAGCTGGTCAATTCTACCACATGTAAGATACAAACAGAATCGAAATTACGTTACTCTCAAACCCTCGGTGCTGCACAATAAATAAGTTTTAAATTTTAAAATCAGCTTACTTAGTTAAGACTCAGAATTAGTTTCATTGAGGAGCATCTTCCAGATACAATACTAGTAGACATTCATGTTTTAACATCCTGAAGCAGTTTCTGATGATGCTGAAACTTGCTCACTTTCACATGTGAACTCTCCTTCATTCTGGATTTATTAAACAATAAAATATTACATTTTCTCACTGTCAGTTCATGTTCATCTCCACATTTTTTTTCTCCTTTTAAACATCTGAAATGAAGTGAGACTCCACATGTGACTTCAGTGCTGCTAACTGGACTAACAGACCAGTTCTGGTTGGTCAAAAGGGTCTGGGGGGAAACACCCGCAAACTCTCAGCCAGAGGACGTGGGCTTCCAGCACCCAGCGGTGACCCGGGGACTGGCGACGGACGGTTCTGCCACAGCATATGGAGCCCCAACAGTCCTGTTAAGTGGCAACATCTGGAACGAGAGCCAGTCTGATCACAGACTGGTCGACTCACGGCTGGTTGCAGCATCGCGGCGGCCGGTCGACTCACGGCTGGTTGCAGCATCGTGGCGGCCGGTCGACCTTTACCTGGTTGCAGCATCGCGACGCCCGGTCGACCTTTATCTGGTTGCAGCATCGCGGCGCCCAGTCGACCTTTGTCTGGTTGCAGCATCGCGGCGGCCGGTCGACTCACGGCTGGTTGCAGCATCGTGACGCCCTTCAGAAAGCTCTCATGGTCAGGTCTAGTTAAAGTTAGTAGGCAGAACTGAACCGGATATGTGGTTGGTTCCTACTCGACTCCAACTGCCTCTGAAGCGTCAACCGTCACAGAAGACTGGGAAAACACCAGGAATCAAACCAGCTTACGTTAATACTTTGGTTCAGCTCCTCCAGCTGATTTCTAATAAAACACGTTTACACTTTAACAAACATCAATCATCATCATTGTAGTTAGAAAATATAATTGGAAATTGACAATCAACATAAAAAAAATTCATTTTAAAAACACGTTTCCTTTTTTCTTTCCTTTTATTTTTACTTTTAAATGAGACAAAGACGTTTTTTCAAAGTGGCGTCAGCTCTTGCTCCTCCGCCGTTTCCGCTCCCTCACCGGCAGCGTCTCACGCAGCCTCCTCCGACACGTCGTCATGCTCGGCTCCAGCGAGGGGAGTTGTTCCTCTACAGTTTCTGGGTTGCCCTGCGTTTCCGTGGAGATGTCAGGGACGGGGCAAGCCTGCTGGTTCACCGTCTGAGTCAGGAGCAGAGGAGCATGTCCCAGCAGAGCTCTGATGGCCTCCATCAGAATCAGGTTGTTCCGCGGCTCGGCTCGCACGGTGACGTCTGTTCACAGAAGAAACAACGAGAATATTCACTGCTGTCATACTACACAATAAACACTACTGACAGTATTAATAGTAATAATAGTATAAGAAACTGTTAATGCTGCATTTAACTGTTCACTCTGTTAGTACTTAACTGCAGTAATGTGTGCTGCAAACATTACTGCAGCATAAAAATTAAGACAATAAGGAAAAAGCACATTTCAAAAAAAGATTTGTGAAAAAAGCTGTGAAAATTTAAAAAACAGGTTCTCTTTTAATTCTTTGCATGCAGACCAGAGATATTGTACGTTTTCTTCCTCGTCAACATGACTTCGGTTGTTCATAGACATTTGTTTTTGCTGTCAGATGGACGGAGGAAAGACGGTCAGGGATCATTGACACGTCTGGACTCGGAGGCATCTGGGATTCATCCCACAGATGAATCAGGACTCCAGATCTTTTTTTTTTAATAAATGGGCCCTCTGGGTTCTGGACCAAAGAGGAAAAGGACCATCCAGACTGTTATCATCAACAGTCCAGAATCCAGACTCTGTGATGGTCTGGGGTCGAGTTCCTGTCCAAAACTCATCTGCTCCAGAGGTGTCCATGAATTTTTCAAGAGGACAATGAACACCACATTCAGGACATGTATGAGGATGAGAGGGAATGATACCGGACTGGTCTGTCTGCCAGAACAGCCCAGAACTGTCCACAACTGAATGCTGGAAGATGTAAAAGACAAAAATGCATCAACAATGACCCAGTGGAACAAAACAACACTGGCGCTGACAAGAAAACATTAAATATCTTTGGTTTAAACTGTCTGTAAACACAGAAAAGACATAAAAACACATTTCAAAATAGTTATTTTCATTTGAAATGGACTTTAATTTCTTTCAGATTGATTGATAAAAATTAGGAAGTTTAAGATCAAGACTGAAATTGTTTATGTGTGGTGCTCGTCACCTGCTGCGGGAGATGAAGGCGGAGTACTCTGTCCAGTGGGTGGAGCCTGTGGGCGTGGCCCTACTGGGCGTCAGCAGCAGGAAGATCACGTGAGGGTTGGAGAGAGCGCTCTTCAGCTTCTCGTGGACCAGCTTCTCCCTGAAGGTCATGCGCTGCTCCGTGTTCCTACGCTGTCGGTACCAGCCGATCACGCTGTCCTGCACACGCCAAACACGTCACACCGAGCACAAATGCCACGCTGACCCGCCACTCGTTCATCACTCACCTGCTTGTTGTTTGCCAGCATCTCCTGCAGCACCTCCATGTTCATTTCCCCAGAACTGCTGTACAGGCTGACACACACACACACACACACACACACACACACACACACACACACACACACACACATGTTTGTGTGTTGTTTGTAATGACACACAACACACAAACACTTGATGGAGACAACACCACCAGTGCAGGACTCACGTGTTCAGTCTGTGACTGGCGACGTGCTTCTGGACGTTTGTCGGAGAAACACACCAAGTCACACCGAAGTACAGCTGTGTACCAGTACTCAAACTCTTGATCTCGTAGGTACCAGAAGGGAAAACAACAAGTTGTCATCAAGTTCTCCTCTAATGACGACATCTGGATGGGAGTATAAGCACATGCTGCTTTAAATCCTCTCTCTCTGCCTGTCTGTGTGTCTGTCCTTTTTACAAAATTCCCATTTTATTTGTACTTGCCCCACATTCAAGTTAAACTGTGGTGGTATTTTATTATCAGTGTGTTTTGTTTGATATTAAACTGTTATAAACGAGTCACAAAAAATACACAAGTAGTTGACTTAAATGTACTAGAGTACTTACTGTATATTTCCTCAATGTGGATGTGGTCAGACTGGGAGTCGCTGATGGTGACCTGCTCATCAAACCTGCTCTCTCCAAACACCAGACCCTCCTGATAGACGGGAAGACACACACACACACACACACACACACACACACACACACACACACACACGGACGGGAAGACACACAGACGTGACTGTGGGAACTTAAACTTACTTTAAAGGATGAGCTCGTTTCGTTGCAATAAAGTAAAACACAAACGTGTACGGATTTAAGTATAAAATAGGGCCTGGACAAGTTAAGGAGTTAGTCCCCTAACGTTTGCTTGCTACCGTGGCTGCGCACGCTGAGGAGCAGAGACGGCGGCTCACCACGTCCGAGTCGCTGTTAACGTGCTGGAACATGAGCGAAGCCAGAACGATCCCCGAAACGCGGACCGTGGGCTCCGACATGACCGACCGCAGCTCAGCGTCGGTCCCGGTCCACGAACTAGTTGAATGTGGAGCCACAGTAACGGAACATTAGCTGGGAGCGCCGAGTACGGTGGCCCGGAAGATCCAATGAGTGCAACCTGCGGCCCGAACGATTGAGACCCGACCTAAACTGAATTAATGAACAACTACATTAAACAAAGAACAAAGATTATTAGACTCTACCCAAACTCTACTGACCTATTTAGAAATTCTTTCTTTTTATATGACTTCATTAATTAATAATTAATATAAGAATTTATACAAAGGCTATCTAACCATCTATCTCAATCCAATTTATTTTTAGCTTTGATGGACGGAGTAATGTTTTTACGAAAAAGCAACTAACAAACTGTGATGAACAGTCTAATTGAAGCGAATCTCAGTCAATTATATTATATATGCTACTCATTGGTATCCTGCATCCGATGATATCAGATTTTCTGTTGGTGTGTGTGAATGAATCGTTCTTAGTCTGGCTCGTCCCCCAGTAACGGTTGTCTCGGGAGACCCTCCCAACAACAACAGCTCCTGGGATCATTCGGGCACACAAACCCCTCCACCACGATAAGGTGACGATTCAAGAAGGGGGGCTATCTTTTTTTTTCTCACAAAAACTAAAGAAATTAACAACTAAACAAAAACTACTGATTTTTTTGTACCTTTGACGGTGTGTTTGTTTCTCTCCTCTCTCTGAGCTTCATTCTCTCTTTCTGATCTCCATTTTCCTGTTCTACCCGGATAGTCTTCAGTAATAGAAGCTATATACATAAAATAAACTAAATTAAAAAATAAAATAAAATAAACACTGAAGATTTGTCAACCAACTTGGGCACTGTAGAGAAAAAAATGCTGCGTGGTACTAAAATAAATATGTGAATATATATATGATTTTTTTTTTTTTTACAGTGGGATAAAACCGGAACTCCCGGAGAAAACCCATTAAAATCTAGTAGATCCTACATCTGCCGTTTGCACCAACCTAACAGAAGCAGAAAGCCTTTTTCATTTTGTCAAAAAACAATGCAAGTCCCGACTTCTTTTTTCGGGCTTCCACCTCGCGTCGAAGGAAATTGATCACAGCCTGGTCAAAAATGGGATCTTTAATGAACAACTACATTAAACAAAGAACAAAGATTATTAGACTCTACCCAAACTCTAGTGACCTATTTAGAAATTTTTTCTTTTTATATGACTTCATTAATTAATAATTAATATAAGAATTTACACAAAAGCTATCTAACCATCTATCTCAATCCAATTTATTTTTAGCTTTGATGGACGGAGTAATGTTTTTACGAAAAAGCAACTTACAGACTGTGATGAACAGTCTAATTGAAGCGAATCTCAGTCAATTATATTATATATGCTACTCATTGGTAACCTGCATCCGATGATATCAGATTTTCTGTTGGTGTGTGTGAATGAATCGTTCTTAGTCTGGCTCGTCCCCCAGTAACGGTTGTCTCGGGAGACCCTCCCAACAACAACAGCTCCTGGGATCATTCGGGCACACAAACCCCTCCACCACGATAAGGTGACGATTCAAGAAGGGGGCTATCTTTTTTTTTTTTTTCACAAAAACTAAATAAAATTAACAACTAAGCAAAAACTACTGATTTTTTTTGTACCTTTGACGGTGTGTTTGTTTCTCTCCTCTCTCTGAGCTTCATTCTCTCTTTCTGATCTCCATTTTCCTGTTCTACCCGGATAGTCTTCAGTAATAGAAGCTATATACATAAAATAAACTAAATTAAAAAATAAAATAAAATAAACACTGAAGATTTGTCAACCAACTTGGGCACTGTAGAGAAAAAAATGCAGCGTGGTACTAAAATAAATATGTGTATGATTTTTTTTTTTTTTTTTACAGTGGGATAAAACCGGAACTCCCGGAGAAAACCCATTAAAATCTAGTAGATCCTACATCTGCCGTTTGCACCAACCTAACAGAAGCAGAAAGCCTTTTTCATTTTGTCAAAAAACAATGCAAGTCCCGACTTCTTTTTTCGGGCTTCCACCTCGCGTCGAAGGAAATTGATCACAGCCTGGTCAAAAATGGGATCGTCCGGAATCATAGCTGCCCGCAGAAAGTTTTCTGGCGTGACAAAAATCCTCATAAGATCTTTGATCATGGCCTTGGCGATGTCATCTATGTTATCTTTAATAACCATATAATCCCGGTCACCAATTTTCACTTTGGCCAACACTAATGTTGACAGACGGTACCACAAAGTGTCAGTGTGTCTTAGATAAATGCTGTTTTTCGTCTTGGAATACTTCAACAGCAAACGCATAAGTAAAGCATTGCAAAGTCTGAAATTTAAATTCTCAAATTCAGACGATGAGCTGTCAATCACCCCTGATTTGAAAGTTTTTTCAGCATAAGCGACACTAGGTGCAGGCTTTGATGGGGGAAATGGTGGGGGGTATGATGGGGGCATTCGTGCGGGCTTTGGTGGGGGGTTTGCCGGGGGCTTTGGTGCATCCATGCAGTTTTTTAGAAGGATCAGTATATCCTGCAGTGACTGACATATCTGTCTAATGTACACATCTTCGTTGGGATTCGTCTTGTCGCTTTGGTGCAGTCTGTGCTGCAGCCTTACAAAATTCTCGCTGACCGCTCTTATTGCCTGAAGACAAGTGTCCTGACTTCCCTCTGTTGTCTTCTGATAAATATTAGGCAGATCCTTTCTCTGGTCTCGGGTCTCTCTGACGGTGCAGCCCTGAGACGATGGCATCTTCATACAGTCCTGTATGGTTATGACAGATTCTTTTTTGTTGTTATGTTCGTTCGTTTGTTTGTTCTTAAACAACAACAGCTCCTGGGATCATTCGGGCACACAAACCCCTCCACCACGATAAGGTGACGATTCAAGAAGGGGGGGGCTATCTTTTTTTTTTTTTTTTTTTCACAAAAACTAAATAAAATTAACAACTAAACAAAAACTACTAATTTTTTTGTACCTTTGACGGTGTGTTTGTTTCTCTTCTCTCTCTGAGCTTCATTCTCTCTTTCTGATCTCCATTTTCCTGTTCTACCCGGATAGTCTTCAGTAATAGAAGCTATATACATAAAATAAACTAAATTAAAAAATAAAATAAAAAAACACTGAAGATTTGTCAACCCACTTGGGCACTGTAGAAAAAAAAATGCTGCGTGGTACTAAAATAAATATGTGAATATATATATGATTTCTTTTTTTTTACAGTGGGATAAAACCGGAACAGTTTGCACCAACCTAACAGACCTGGCTGGTAACAATGGTGAATCACTGTGGGCCCCTGAGCAAGGCCCGATCTGTCCCCGAGCACTGGGAGAGCACCGCACTGCTCCTAGTGAAACTAGTTAAAAGCAGAGGTCCAGATTCGGTGTGTATTGTGAGATACATACTGACAAGAATGGAAAAAATGAAAGAGACAATGTACAACAGATTTAATTTCAGCTTGTTTTTACAGCTCTGTCCATTTAGATTGTGCTGACAAAACAACCCACTGAACTCACTTCTGAAACTGGTGGAACATCTTTTAAGCTGCATGCTCATGATGGGCAGGGGAACATTGTTGAAATGATGGGGCTTTTGATTTGGCTGTCACCTCAGTCACACCAACATATCCTCTCAAGTACAATTTTTCTTCCGCTTCCCTCTCAGCTGGGACCATTACATAATACATTTATTGAACACTAGAGGAAGCCAAAGACACACCGTATAACCGCTCATCCAAAACACCATTATGGCAACTCAAAATGTTCACATTTTACTGTGTGCTTCTCACGCGTTCGTATCTTCTAGACTAGATTACTGTAACGTGTTGTTGGCTGGATGTCCAAGTAATTCTCTGAACAGCCTCCAGCTGATCCAAAATAAACTCAGAATCCAATTCAAAATGTAATTAGTTGCATATAAAGTCCAAAAATGGCCTAGCGCCGGAATATTTTCAAGACCCGGTACAACCATATGTTCCTATTAAAGCTCTCTGTAATGTGTTAGGACCAGTAGTCAGAGCTGCAGCTGCAGGTCCAGACCAGAGCAGCTGGTTTAAACACAGCTTCATCCTGGATCTGCTGCTGTAGACCTGCTGCAGGGGGACCCCAACATGATCCACTGAGTGGTGTCCCTCACCTCCTCTGTTTCTCTTTCCCTTCTTCAGCTCAGTCCTCAGTTATTAATTAGAAGTATCTCATAAGTATAATTGTTCTCCATTGTTCTTGTAGTTTGTTGTGCTGGTCTGTCTCCTCTTTTTCTCTTCTGTACATGTTTGCAGACCAGAATCTCAGGAGCTGCATCCTGACCTGGAGTCCCACCCTCTGACCATCCCAGTGTTCACCTCCACCTGTATGTGTAGACGTCTCTGTTGGAGACCTGCTGACATCCTGACCTGCAGTCCCACCCTCTGACCATCCCAGTGTTCACCTCCACCTGTATGTGTAGACGTCTCTGTTGGAGACCTGCTGACATCCTGACCTGCAGTCCCACCCTCTGACCTCCAGTCCCACCCTCGGACCACCCCAGTGTCTGCTGTCTACACCTGTTTATACAGTCGTCTCTGTGGATCACCAACTAACCAGGTATCGGACATATATACATGTAAGTCTTAGTTCTGCTGCTGACAGATAATTATACTGATGTATCTTATCTTTTGTACATTTGACGGTGTGTCTGTGTCTCTCCTTTCTCTTTACTTCCTGTTCCACCCGGCTGGTCTTCAGTAGGAGGGTCCCCCCTTATATTCCAGGTCCTGATCTGGGTTTCTTCCCAGTTAAATGGGAGTTTAACCTGTCGTTGTTTATGTAATAATTGCTCGGGGGTCGTGTTCTGGATCTCTGGAAAGATCTTAGAGACAACTTGTGTTGTAATAGACGCTATATAAATAAAATAGAATTTAGTTGAATTGTCTATGAAAACAAGAAGTAAACTACAGAAAGTGTACTTAAGTGCTGTAAATGAAGGGACTGTGTACTATGAACATGCACATTTAAATTCCCCACAAAGTCCACAAGATGAGTGATCATACGTTTTTCTGAACAGCTGCTTTCAAAAGTTGGATCTGCAACAGAGCACTTGTTTTTAGTAAAACATGAATAAATTAAAGAATTCTGCTCCAGATCTTTTCTACAGTGAAAGTGTATCGTTTTAATACCAATTTAGTGCAATAAAATCAAGGGAGATTAAAGACAAATGTCTGTATTTATTTCAAAATATATGAAGTTTAAGTTATTAACTAAATTTTACATATTATGAATGTACATTTAAATAACATATTTGTGGATATCTCACCCTACTGTGAAGTAATAAGTTATAAGAAACAAAACTAAAGTCTTAAAGTTCCTTTGAACTGTTGATTCAACCTTAATGAAACAGAAACGGCTGCAGTTGCGTTATCATGAACACTTTAAAGCTGCTCCAAACACTGACGCGTACGTGTACGTGTCGCCTGTAAATGTTGGAGTGCACTGGGTTGCACACTGCCGTGCTGCAAACCTTTTCTGATGCCGCACTAGCGGCCGGTATGCAGAGGTACTTCACAGTAAGGTAGTAGATCTGACCTACCTGAGCTTCCCACAGCTGGAGTGGAGGTCTTATTCACAAGTAAGGCCCTCTGCTCTCTGTACCTCAGAGGTTCATAAGGTTCATAAGGCTCAGGCGATCAGGCGACGCACCACCATTCATTCATTCATCATAACTGACTCACAGTTTGAGCTCCCTCTGTGTGTTATTGTCCAATCAGCATAGAGCCATGCCACCAGGGGCCACGCCCCCTTTGGGGTCAATTTCAGACAGTTATGGGGTCTATGAACGTGGAACAGGAACTGCAAAGGCTCTGTCTCCTTTATTATTTAAGGAAGAAGCTTGGAAAGAGTAAAATAACCTCAGACCCCAAAGCTTTATTAAGAAAAATGGGTTCCATAATGCAGGATGAGGCCTGCTAAAAAAGCCTTAAATAAAGTAAAACTTTAAACTGAATTGAAAATAGATGGGCACCAATTGTATGTTGATGTTTTATGGTAGCCATCTGGCGTGACCATCTGTTAGGAAACATACGATGGCCTTTTTCAAAAGTTGACACAGTTAACCGGAGTCTTGATGAAAAGTGTGTGACACACTTTGGTCAAAATGTCACAGAGATGCAGTATAAAAGGTCAGTTTTTAACCATATCTGTACTCTGTTCATAACAGCTGGTGTAGAAGCGGAGTCAGCCACATGACTTCACTTCCCCACGCTGTTTCACTTGGCATGTTTAGATTAGACCCCGTTATTATCCCTGGGTGAAGAACGCGCGTTGGGCAGTGTAAATGCGAGGCGTGTTGTTGCCTCTCACGTGCCCGAAGCTGATTTGAGAGGCTGGAAGACAGCTCGGGAGGTGTTATCGAGCGGTACTATGTAACATGACGACCCGCTGTCTGGTTGGCCTTGCTGGCTTCACCAACACCAGAGGAGCTGGATTCATCCAGGAGATGGAGCGGATGGCGGATCCACACTGCACAGCAACAGGATTTGTTAAGCAACTTCCCCCAACTCGTGTTGCACAAATATGACCTGCAGTCTCCTTCTGCCACTCCTGCTGTTGTTTGTTGAACGCAAATAACTCCTTTGTGGGGTTGTTCTGTTTGTTAATGACCAGAGTTTCATGTCTTGCAAAGCTGCAGTTTGTCTTTTTAGCCGCCAGTTGCAGATTTCGGTTCTGTAACACGCTGATTTATGACGTCCACGGCTCTGAGGATGAATAGCTTGAAGACATCCTCATCTAGTCATCAGCAACCTGTAATACTGCATAAATAACATTCTCATTACAGGGATGGATATCTTATATTTTAGACCATTTCAGTATTATATTATATCCTTTCAATATTCTTTTTTAAAAACTATTCACCCTTTTAATTTAATTGAATGTAATTATTCTGTTTTATTTCACATTGTGGTGTTTTTATTGTCTTAAGTTTAAGTATTTTATTATATGAATTCATTTATTTTGTTTGAACTGAGTATTTTCTAATTGATGTAGTGATTTTCTTTTGGTTTAATACTTAATTTTATTAATTATTTCACTATTCTTATAATAAATACTTTTAATTTATTTCGTTGCTATCATACTACTGTATTTATTTCTTTAGTTTAAATGTATGATTTGGTTTATTTCATTATTTGGATGAGAGGTCACACAATAAATAAACAAGAACATGTTTTAGTAAACACAGATGCGTCACGTGAACACAGGCAGCAGTCCTGACGTGCTCGCGTCCGGTCGGGTCCGGTCGTGACGCCGTCAGGTCGCCGCGGTGCGGTCTGCGTTTTTCCTTCGCAGTTCGTCGTCGCGAAGCTACGAGTGGGCGTGTCTTCAGACGACCATCCTGCCGTCGGTTCGATCCTGGAGCGACAGATCCGGATCCTGCACTCGGCGGGACGCTCGCGACCGACTCCCCGTACTCGGGTATCCTCTTCATCACTGACGCACGCGGCCGTTTAGCGGGATCCGTTGGTCCAGACCCTGAACGGTAACGTGGACTAACGGTTCAGACAGGAAACGTTGTTTTCCCCGTCTTTCTTTCCGAGTTGCAGTTGGTGACGTCACATTGGGTACTTTAAAGTTAAAAACAGGTATTTTCTTTGTTTTCTCCTGACAGTTAAGGAATCTAATTGTTGCTGAGTCAAACGGCTGAGATGTAGTTTTTATCGACTTTATGTGCTTTTCTGCGATAAATACATCACATGTTAATGCACGATTAATGAAACTACAATAACAAAACTGATTCGTCGTTTGATATACTTTTAATTATTTAATTTCCTTTACTGAAGACATTTCTGGAGCTCATCTATTGTGTGTTAAAGTATTTATTTTCTCAAAGAGCTGTTAATAATTACAGATAGTTATTAATAATTTAACTGCTTTGCCTAATCTTTACACTATATATCTCCAATGATCTTATTCTTGTTCTGCAAATAGTTTCAAGTTAAAAGACTGTCAGATTATTATTTTAAAGAATTGAAAAGTTCTACAGGAAACATTTTATTCTTCACATCAATAAATCAGCTGATCTGCCGCTCTGACAACATGTTGGCATTACTATAATCTGCTAAATTAAATTTAAATGACTGATTTCATTCACAAAAACAAATGAAGAGGTGGTGCAAGGAGGGAAATTATAGCTGCTTGATAAACAGATATACAGACTGTAACGTTGACTGACGCTTCAGAGCTCATGAAAAGATGTAAATCAGAACTTCTGATGCTTCTGCTGTTTTTACCCTGAAGTAGACGAGGCACAACGTAAATAAAATATAGAAACGTTTGGGCATGAATCACTTAACAGAATTTTTTAAAGTTTTACCACCTATATTTATGGGTATTATTCATGAAATCTTCCATTTAAACATATTTATAAAAAACTGAAAGTTGTCCAGGCAACTGACAAGCAAATCTCCCAGAACTGTAATGATCACAATAATGATGGTAATTAGGTTTCTTTCCTCCTTTAATTAATGAAATTGTTGGAAAAGTCCAGTTCTCTGGTCTAGTGGAAGTGCAGCTGAGCTGTCGTAAACGTTAGTGCTGGAGTAAAGAACACGTCAGGGTTCATCCCGAGGAGAACGGGAACATCTGAGCCGCATGGGAACGCAGCAGCTGTGTGAGCGCGAGTTGACTGTCTGCAGATGATGAGCTGACCTCGCAGCCGCAGCCATGGCGGACCCGTGGACCACGCTTGTGGTCGTCTTCCAGCTGTGGATCTTCACGGTTCTGTTCCTCATCATGCTGCCCGCCATGTTCGGCCTGTCTCTGAGCGTTACGGGAGTTTACATCCAGATCCTGGTCCGAATCCTCGAGGTAAGATCAGTCCTAACGAGGCTGTGTGAGAGCCCTCATTTCAGGTGTGTGTGAGGTCAGAGGTCAAATGAAACCTTGTCTTTGCAGTGGGCAACAATCCGTATCCAGAGAGGAAGACGGGAGCAGTCCGACATACCTGTCCCTCTGCCCACAGGTGAGTCAGCTGTAGAATAAATAAGATAAAATAAAGCTCATGATGATAATGATGATGATGAAATCTCAGATCTTTTTAATTGAGTGTGAAAACTTAGTGCTGCTTGAATTCACACATTAGGCTTAACTGCAAAAAAAACATAGCTTAACAAAGCGTAGCGTCACTGGACGTAGTGTCGGGCTGGTGTGCACGACTGACTTTAAATTATTTCAACAAATCCTGATTCAACAAGGTGGGGCTTAAAAAAACTCTGACTTGATAAACTCTTAACTAGGCTGCAGTGATGGGGACATGCACAGGTGTTAATAAACTTAACCCAACCTAAATAAGTAATTTAACTTAACTTAATTGAGCTGCAGTGTTCAGGACATGTTCTTGTGTTAACAAACGACCTAATTAAAACCTGACTTAAGAAAACCTAACTTAAGTTAACCTAACTTATTAGAGCCCTACTTATGTCTCTGACTTATAAAATATGTCTTTCTAAAACCTGATTTAAATAAGTCTAACAAAGGTATTTGCTCACCATTCCAAATAATGGGAATCAGGTGTTCCCATCACTTTCGTGGCCACAGGTGTATAAAATCAAGCACCTGGCATGCAGACTGTTTTTACAACTATTTGTGAAAGGATGTGTCGCTCTCAGGAACTCAGTGAATTCCAGTGTGGAATTATGATAGGACACCACCTGTGCAACAAATCCAGTCGTGAAATTTCCTCGCTCCTAAATATTCCACAGTCAATTATATGTATTATAAGAACATGGAAGTGTTTGGGAACGACAGCAACTCAGCCCTTATGTGGTAGGACATGTAAACTGACGGAGCAGGTCAGCGGATGCTGAGGAGCATAGTGAGAAGAGGTCACCAACTTTCTGCAGAGTCAATCACTACAGACCTCCAAACTTCATGTGGCCTTCAGATTAGTTCAAGAACAGTGTTCAGAGAACTTCATGGATGTGTTTCCATGTCCGAGCAGCTGCATCCAAGACAAACATCAAGTGTAATGCAAAGCATCAGATGTAGTGGTGTAAAGCAGCCACCACTGGACTCTGGATCAGTGGAGACACCTTCTCTGGAGTAGCAAATCACGCTTCTCCATCTGGTAATCTGATGGACCAGTCTGGGTTTGGTGGTTGCCAGGACAACGGTACTTGTCTGACTGCATTGGTCCAAGTGTAAAGTTTGGTGGAGGGGGGATCATGGTGTGGGGTTGTGTTTCAGGAGCTGGACTTGGACCCTTAGTTCCAGTGAAAGGAACTCTGAATGCTTCAGCATTCCAAGACATTTTGGACAAGTCCAGCTACCAACTTTGTGGGAACAGTTTGGAGCTGGACCCTTCCTCTTCCAACATGACTGTGCACCAGTGCACAAAGCAGGTCCATAAAGACCTGGATGACAGAATCTGGTGTGGATGAACTTGACTGGCCTGCAAAGAATCCTGACCTCAACCCGACAGAACACCTTTAGGATGAATTAGAGTGGAGACTGAGAACCAGACCTTCTGGTCCAACATCAGCGTGACCTCACAAATGTGCTTCTGGAAGAATGGAAAAACACACTCCTGAACCTTTTGGACAGCCTTCCCAGAAGAGCTGAAGCTGTAAAGGGTGGACCGATGTCATATTGAACCCTATGGATCAGGAATGGGAGGTCACTTAAGTTCATATGTGAGTCCAGGCAGGTGAGCGAATACTTTAGGCCATATAGTGCCATGTCTCTTGACCAGGGAAAAGCTGTCTTAACAATGTCTGACGTCTTAAATGAACCAACCTAATTATTACACAATTATTATTTTGAATTGTATTAATTGGGCTGAAGTGTTAGGGACATGTAGAGGCGTCCTCATACTTGATGAAACTCTAGCTTGAGAAACCAGGTGTAGCAAAACCTGACTCAGCAGAGGCTGACTTAACGGCACTATCTTGAATCAATGTGGCTCTAGTACCAGAACCCAAAAACATAACCCAAGACAACCAAACTTTACAAAGCTGGACGTATAACCTTTGTAAAACTGACAGTGTCTTGGTGCTGGCTTCAGTCATTTCAGTCTGAGTAGCCAACATCAAGCTCCTGTTGAAGCTACAAAATAAACCCTCACACATGTGAAAACAACATGAACAGCTGACCAGTCCATGAGTCATCAACCACAGACATTATTAAAACCGAAAGACAAAATAAAAGAATGAAACAGAAACACAGTAACCTGCAAAACGAAGACGAAATCAGTTCCTGTTGACTGAAGCCTCATGCGAAGGTGCTTTCAGTCGCAAACGTCACAGTAGATTCTGGAAAACATTCCTACTCATTATAACGTCCTATCTTGGAACAGGACTTTGTGAAAACTGGCTTAAGAAGATGCAACAAAAAGTAAGAAGGTTTTCATGCTGTAGGGCTTTGGTTGGTCACGAAGGTGACGTAAGTCACAAGTCCAGGCCAAGTCACGTAAGACTTTTGTAATGTTCAGTCAACTTCGCCAAATGTGAAAAACACATTTAAAAATCAAACTGTAAAAGACTGCGCCTGCACAATGTTAGTAATTTTAACATTAGGGTAGAGGTAAGATCGGGCCTAAAAAATCCAGCCCGACCCGATCCAGCCCCGCGGGTATTAAAGACCGACCCAGCAACTTGATTTGCAGGCCCGAGCCCGATGCAAACACGAAATTTTCATATTTTATTTGTTGGGTTTCGGGAGGAGGAGGTGATTTATGCTAACAAATTAAAGCCTTTTGTAACGAAATCTAAGTTTAACAAGAGTGGATAAACATTTACATCATTAAGGTTTAAACGCCTGCTCAGCGTCGAGGTGCCGGTCTTTTTGCTCTCGTATGAAAGCAAAGCGCCACGTTGACGACATTCAGCGAAGCCAACGCAAGTTTCTGGAGCATTTTCAATTATCAAGTTGAAGCTTTTCCATACCTCACTCTTCCCGGTGTGTGTTTGCCTTTTAAGTTCCCCTGTCTTTAGTTTATCCTCGACTTCTTGCTGCTCCATAATCGGGGATACCAAGTCAAAATAGATGCGGACTTGTAGGGGGGAAGATTATTAAGAGGGCGCGTTCACGTGCGCAGATCTCTGGCTCTGCTCGTATAGTAGTTAAATAGCAGTTACCTTACAGCGCCTTCTCTGTTTTATCCAAATTATTTATTTTACAACAAGTATTCCTTAGTTTAGTATCCACACTCCACACATCGTTTTAGTATACATTTTTATAAACATATATTTATTTAAAAAAAAGTCAGCGAGATAGAAGCCCGGCCCGACCCGACCCGACCCGAACGTAATGAATGACATTTTAGGCCGGGCTCGGGCTTGGGCTTAAGATCTTACCTCTACATTAGGGTTATTGTTGGATCCAGACCCTAGTGGTCAGTAGAGGAGCTGCAGGTCTGGATCTAGAGTCTAGTGGTCAGTAGAGGAGCTGCAGGTCTGGATCTAGACCCTAGTGGTCAGTAGAAGAGCTGCAGGTCTGGATCTAGACCCTAGTGGCCCGTGAAGGAACTGCAGGTCTGGATCCAGACCCTAGTGGTCCGTGAAGGAGCTGCAGGTCTGGATCCAGACCCTAGTGGTCCGTGAAAGAACTGCAGGTCTGGATCCAGACCCTAGTGGTCAGTAGAGGAGCTGCAGGTCTGGATCCAGACCCTAGTGGTCAGTAGAGGAGCTGCAGGTCTGGATCTAGACTCTAGTGGTAAGTAGAGGAACCGCAGGTCTGGATCTAGACCCTAGTGGTCTATGAAGGAACTGCAGGTCTGGATCTAGACCCTAGTGGTCTATGAAGGAGCTGCAGGTCTGGATCCAGACCCTAGTGGCCCGTGAAGGAACTGCAGGTCTGGATCCAGACCCTAGTGGTCCGTGAAGGAGCTGCAGGTCTGGATCTAGACCCTAGTGGTCCGTGAAGGAACTGCATGTCTGGATCTAGACTCTAGTGGTCCGTGAAGGAACTGCAGTTCTGGATCCAGACCCTAGTGGTCCGTGAAGGAACTGCAGGTCTGGATCTAGACGCTAGTGGTCAGTAGAGGAGCTGCAGGTCTGGATCCAGACCCTAGTGGTCTGTGAAGGAACTGCAGGTCTAGATCTAAGCCCTAGTGGTCCGTGAAGGAACTGCAGGTCTGGATCCAGACCCTAGTGGTCAGTAGAGGAGCTGCAGGTCTGGATCCAGACCCTAGTCATCAGTAGAGGAGCTGCAGGTCTGGATCCAGACCCTAGTGGTCAGTAGAGGAGCTGCAGGTCTGGATCTAGACCCTAGTGGTCAGTAGAGGAGCTGCAGGTCTGGATCTAGACCCTAGTGGCCCGTGAAGGAACTGCAGGTCTGGATCCAGACCCTAGTGGTCCGTGAAGGAGCTGCAGGTCTGGATCCAGACCCTAGTGGTCCGTGAAAGAACTGCAGGTCTGGATCCAGACCCTAGTGGTCAGTAGAGGAGCTGCAGGTCTGGATCCAGACCCTAGTGGTCAGTAGAGGAGCTGCAGGTCTGGATCTAGACCCTAGTGGTCAGTAGAGGAACCGCAGGTCTGGATGTAGACCCTAGTGGCCAGTAGAGGAACTGCAGGTCTGGATCTAGACCCTAGTGGTCCGTGAAGGAGCTGCAGGTCTGGATCTAGACCCTAGTGGTCCGTGAAGGAACTGCAGGTCTGGATCTAGACGCTAGTGGTCAGTAGAGGAG
Source organism: Xenentodon cancila (assembly GCA_014839995.1). NCBI lineage: Eukaryota > Metazoa > Chordata > Actinopteri > Beloniformes > Belonidae > Xenentodon > Xenentodon cancila. The sequence continues at coordinate 24,143,760 of CM026215.1, read as the reverse complement.
CTGCAGGTCTGGATCCAGACCCTAGTGGTCTGTGAAGGAACTGCAGCGCTAGATCTAAGCCCTAGTGGTCCGTGAAGGAACTGCAGGTCTGGATCCAGACCCTAGTGGTCCGTGAAGGAACTGCATGTCTGGATCTAGACTCTAGTGGTCCGTGAAGGAACTGCAGTTCTGGATCCAGACCCTAGTGGTCCGTGAAGGAACTGCAGGTCTGGATCTAAACCCTAGTGGTCCGTGAAGGAACTGCAGGTCTGGATCCAGACCCTAGTGGTCCGTGAAGGAACTGCAGGTCTGGATCCAGACCCTAGTGGTCAGTAGAGGAGCTGCAGGTCTGGATCTAGACGCTAGTGGTCAGTAGAGGAGCTGCAGGTCTGGATCTAGACCCTAGTGGTCAGTAGAGGAGCTGCAGGTCTGGATCTAGACGCTAGTGGTCAGTAGAGGAGCTGCAGGTCTGGATCCAGACCCTAGTGGTCCGTGAAGGAACTGCAGGTCTGGATCCAGACCCTAGTGGTCTGTGAAGGAACTGCAGGTCTGGATCCCGACCCTAGTGGTCTGTGAAGGAGCTGCAGGTCTGGATCTAGACCCTAGTGGTCCGTGAAGGAACTGCAGGTCTGGATCTAAACCCTAGTGGTCCGTGAAGGAACTGCAGGTCTGGATCCAGACCCTAGTGGTCAGTAGAGGAGCTGCAGGTCTGGATCTAGAGTCTAGTCGTCAGTAGAGGAGCTGCAGGTCTGGATCCAGACCCTAGTGGTCAGTAGAGGAGCTGCAGGTCTGGATCTAGACGCTAGTGGTCAGTAGAGGAGCTGCAGGTCTGGATCCAGACCCTAGTGGTCCGTGAAGGAACTGCAGGTCTGGATCCAGACCCTAGTGGTCTGTGAAGGAACTGCAGGTCTGGATCCCGACCCTAGTGGTCCGTGAAGGAGCTGCAGGTCTGGATCTAGACCCTAGTGGTCCGTGAAGGAACTGCAGGTCTGGATCTAAACCCTAGTGGTCCGTGAAGGAACTGCAGGTCTGGATCCAGACCCTAGTGGTCCGTGAAGGAACTGCAGGTCTGGATCCAAACCCTAGTGGTCAGTAGAGGAGCTGCAGGTCTGGATCCAGACCCTAGTGATCCGTGAAGGAACTACAGGTCTGGATCCAGACCCTAGTGGTCCGTGAAGGAACTGCAGATCTGTATCCAGACCCTAGTGGTCCGTGAAGGAACTGCAGGTCTGGATCCAAACCCTAGTGGTCCGTGAAGGAACTGCAGGTCTGGATCCAAACCCTAGTTGTCAGTAGAGGAGCTGCAGGTCTGGATCTAGACCCTAGTGGTCCGTGAAGGAACTGCAGCTCTGGATCCAGATAAAGTTCAAAAGCAGTTTGGGAAACGTTGGCCTTTAAGCTGAGTTTGCAGCGCTGCAGAAGTGAGTGTTGTGACAGACTCCAGGCAGTTCCTGTTCATGTGCCGGTACACAGTGTGCTCCTGTGTGAAGGATTTGTTTCAGCTGCAGGGATCATGTGGCGGCCTGTGAGCGGCTTCGGGTCTCCCCATTGGTGTGTTTCAAATGTGTCCTTTAGTCCACAACAGAGTTTGTTGTTGGCGTCTTCGTGACCTGTGTTGTTATTGTACTTGTATCTTTATTCCACACTGATGTGTCGCTACTGAACTCTTGTCTTTATTTCACTCGCCTGTTTCAACAGAACTCCTGCGTGTCTCTTTTGTACACTGCTGCGTCTTTACTGAACCCTGCTTTGCTTTACCGATGCTCCTCGACCTCTGACCTCTGCTCAGCTCTACTGCAGCCACGTCTCCATTACAGTTATGGTGCAGAATTGATGCAATATTTAAAAACTCTGATAAAAATTTTCTGTGAAATGACTGCTTTCCATTACAGTTTTACACAAACATTTAAACACATTTCCTAAAGCTGTGGTTCAGTCTCTAAACTCTAAACACCCATTAAGAAGTGATTAAATTGAGGTGGATTGAATTAACTACATTGTCAAAACTTCTGAAACATCTTAAAACGCACCTACATGCACCAGGCAGCAAAGAGACGAAAACTTATCCAGTTTCCTGTAAATCAGTGCTCTGTGAAGCGCTGCTGCAAAACAATATGTAGCCAATATTACAAATCCGGTAAAAAAATACCACGAAAATACCACAAAAAAAAAAAGATCAACATGTAACAACCTTGAGTGACGTGAGGTGGACATCTGAATCTGGAGCCTTCAGACAGCAGGCTGCAGATGATGGCCTGACCAAAGAAGGAACGTAGAACAATAGATCTAAGTTACTGAGAAATAAACTAAAGCCAGCTCAAACTGGGTGCTGGACTTTATTTTTTTACACCATGAAGTGTACAGTCTTGGACTGTTTCCAGGTCTACCGGGAGCAGACGTCTTCATAAGTCTTCTGGTTCTTCTGAGGGGTCACAGGAGCTTATTAGAGGTCACGTTCTCATCATCTTAACATTTTAATCAACAAGTATATCTTTCAGCCTCAACTTGATGCTGTGGGCCAACAGCACTTCTGTGAAAACATTTCATTGTGGTTTTACTCTTTTAATCTGTGCTCACTAATTCATTTTTCTGCTGGTTTGAATTAACCTGCTTTAAAACAGAAACGGTCTCCAAAGTCTCGTTAAGTCTGAAGCAAGATTACAGCCAGGTAGAGATGCTCCAAAACCTTTTCTTTTTCTGACACAGATTCTGATATTTGGGCTTTTGAGTATTTGCTGATATTGACATCATCCAGATATCAGTGTTATATTAAAATAGTTGTTTTCCTTTTCAAATTTAATACTAATGTTATGTACTAATGAATGATTTCTATGATTGTTATCACTGCATTGTCATCATTGTATGACCGAGAGCACCTATAACTGTCTCTAAAGACGTCCGCACGTAATAATTGGTTTAGAACAGCTATGATTATCTAGTATGGCAGTCATGATAAATTATTATCAAATAAAGATCCACAGATGTCATTTGCACGACGGACTGAACTTTCAATTTTGATGGCGATGTCGTTTCCACCCAGCATGCCATCCAACCTTCCCGAAGACGTGAGGAACGTCAGAGGTCCGAAGTTTTGTTGACAAGCTGACTTCACCTCTTTTATCTCACTTAAAACGATTTCGTCACGGTCTCGTACAGTTCAGACAGAGCAGGTTCAGAGATGCAACCCAACAAACTGTACTGCAGCTTCTAACAGTCAACGAAGTAAAATCTGACGTTTCACAGCCCCGCGAGAGGATGGTCTCCAAAGACCATGAATCCTACTATTGTGTCTGCAATAGTAGTCTTTAAACTAGTCTTTAAACATTGTCCTTACCACTTATAATTAACTCTAATTTAGGGTAAAGTACAGAAATATTTCTGTCCCCTCAGGGTCCAGAGGCTGGAACCAGAACCAACGTCAGTCCAGAGCCGGGAAATCACAGTCAGGAATAATGTTTCTTAACCTTTGGACTCATTTTGGTTGTTTCTCCAAACTGGATACTTTTTTGTTTTAAAAGGAAGTTTTGTTCATGAAAATCTTTAAGATTTAAATTACTTTTCTTTTTTTTTTTAAAGGCAAAAAATGTATTGTGAACAAATTTACAATTCTTTTAGGTCATGAGAGGACAAACATGTCCTCTCCCAAGAACATTACAGACTATTCTTTTCAGATTTCTTTTGTATCTTTCAATTAACTTTAGTCCTAAATCATTTAAATTATGTTAACCCTTTAAATTGCAACACACAACGTCACTGTTTTTATGAAAACAAGTTATTGTTCAGATGACACATGGTGGAGTTCTGGGGGTCACGCTTAAATAAATCACAGATTAGGAAGAACACTGATCTTGATCAGTGTTTGTTTTGTCATTAAGAACCAACAGGTTTTTCATTCATTGGCTAAGACAGAAAAAAGGCCCCATCTCATGTCAAACATTCAAAATAACTTTTTTTTTTAATGTATTTCTTCTAAATGAATCCCTGACATGATTATGCTGAGAAAAAGCTGTGAGATTAAAAAATGTTTTACTGGACTCAATGGGAATTTAAAATCAAATAAATAACTCAATATTTGGTGGTTTTGATCCGAAGTTGAGCAAAAAAAGAGTTTTGGGAGAGGATTCTTTTGTCCTCCAACGACCTGTAAACTGAACACTGAAATCAGGGTAAACTAATGAAGCAAGTTGCTGCGACTCCGTTTATGTTCATACTGCGACTCTGTGAGCTGGTTTATGTTGCGGTGAATGAATAGAAGTCATTTTAACTGTAAATGTCCAGGTACCTTCTCCTGGACCAGCGATATGTACGGTAAGATGAAGAGGCAGTCCTTCCTCCTGCACAGCAGCTCTCTGAGGATGAGGACCTCAGCCACCAGAGTCTTCCCTCCGCTGGTGGGAAGAGAAGAGAGTAGATCAGGTTCTTCCTCTGCTGAACGCAGTCCAGGTTCAGACACGTCTCCTGCCAGTCTGACAAACCAAACCAGTAAAAACGCGTTTTCTCTGCATTTTCTCTTGCGTTATCCTGAAAGGAAAACACACTCGCCGCCTATCAGCATCATACATGGACTTACAACAACATAAAGACAAAACGCAGTTCGGGTCTTCATGTTGCTGGAAGACTGGAGGAAGCGACAGTTTAACAAAGTCATTCACATCATTACATCGTGTCAAATCAACCGACAAAAACCAGGGAAAAAAGAAAAGACCCAGTCCCAGCTGTGCCCAGCTGTTTGACAGATTCTCACCATATAACTTCTGGATTCCTCTCAGCTTGTACATCAGCTCCTTCACTCTGCTGGGGAGTCCAAAGAAAGGCCCGAGGTCCGTCGTCTCAGCAGATATAGTCTCCATGGCCTGCATGGCCACGTTGATCTCCTCAGACACCACCGCTTGCTTCAACACTGCAGTTCGAGAGACGCCGGCAGGCGCTGCTGCGTTCCCGAGCATTGTCCTCTTCAGCTGGTCAATTCTACCACATGTAAGATACAAACAGAATCGAAATTACGTTACTCTCAAACCCTCGGTGCTGCACAGTAAATAAGTTTTAAATTTTAAAATCAGCTTACTTAGTTAAGACTCAGAATTAGTTTCATTGAGGAGCATCTTCCAGATACAATACTAGTAGACATTCATGTTTTAACATCCTGAAGCAGTTTCTGATGATGCTGAAACTTGCTCACTTTCACATGTGAACTCTCCTTCATTCTGGATTTATTAAACAATAAAATATTACATTTTCTCACTGTCAGTTCATGTTCATCTCCACATTTTTTTTCTCCTTTTAAACATCTGAAATGAAGTGAGACTCCACATGTGACTTCAGTGCTGCTAACTGGACTAACAGACCAGTTCTGGTTGGTCAAAAGGGTCTGGGGGGAAACACCCGCAAACTCTCAGCCAGAGGCCGTGGGCTTCCAGCACCCAGCGGTGACCCGGGGACTGGCGACGGACGGTTCTGCCACAGCATATGGAGCCCCAACAGTCCTGTTAAGTGGCAACATCTGGAACGAGAGCCAGTCTGATCACAAACTGGTCGACTCACGTCTGGTTGCAGCATCGCGGCGGCCGGTCGACTCACGGCTGGTTGCAGCATCGCGGCGGCCGGTCGACTCACGGCTGGTTGCAGCATCGCGGCGGCCGGTCGACTCACGGCTGGTTGCAGCATCGCGGCGGCCGGTCGACTCACAGCTGGTTGCAGCATCGCGGCGGCCGGTCGACTCACGTCTGGTTGCAGCATCGTGACGCCCTTCAGAAAGCTCTCATGGTCAGGTCTAGTTAAAGTTAGGAGGCAGAACTGAACCAGATATGCGGTTGGTTCCTACTCGACTCCAACTGCCTCTGAAGCGTCAACCGTCACAGAAGACTGGGAAAACACCAGGAATCAAACCAGCTTACGTTAATACTTTGGTTCAGCTCCTCCAGCTGATTTCTAATAAAACACGTTTACACTTTAACAAACATCAATCATCATCATTGTAGTTAGAAAACATAATTGGAAATTGACAATCAACATTAAAAAAAATTCATTTTAAAAACACGTTTCCTTTTTTCTTTCCTTTTATTTTTACTTTTAAATGAGACAAAGACGTTTTTTCAAAGTGGCGTCAGCTCTTGCTCCTCCGCCGTTTCCGCTCCCTCACCGGCAGCGTCTCACGCAGCCTCCTCCGACACGTCGTCATGCTCGGCTCCAGCGAGGGGAGTTGTTCCTCTACAGTTTCTGGGTTGCCCTGCGTTTCCGTGGAGATGTCAGGGACGGGGCAAGCCTGCTGGTTCACCGTCTGAGTCAGGAGCAGAGGAGCATGTCCCAGCAGAGCTCTGATGGCCTCCATCAGAATCAGGTTGTTCCGCGGCTCGGCTCGCACGGTGACGTCTGTTCACAGAAGAAACAACGAGAATATTCACTGCTGTCATACTACACAATAAATACTACTGACAGTATTAATAGTAATACTAGTATAAGAAGACTGTTAATGCTGCATTTAACTGTTCACTCTGTTAGTACTTAACTGCAGTAATGTGTGCTGCAAACATTACTGCAGCATAAAAATTAAGACAATAAGGAAAAAGCACATTTCAAAAAAAGATTTGTGAAAAAAGCTGAGATTTAAAAAACAGGTTCTCTTTTAATTCTTTGCAGGCAGACCAGAGATATTGTACGTTTTCTTCCTCGTCAACACGACTTCGGTTGTTCATAGACATTTGTTTTTGCTGTCAGATGGACGGAGGAAAGACGGTCAGGGATCATTGACACGTCTGGACTCGGAGGCATCTGGGATTCATCCCACAGATGAATCAGGACTCCAGATCTTTTTTTTTTTAATAAATGGGCCCTCTGGGTTCTGGACCAAAGAGGAAAAGGACCATCCAGACTGTTATCATCAACAGTCCAGAATCCAGACTCTGTGATGGTCTGGGGTCGAGTTCCTGTCCAAAACTCATCTGCTCCAGAGGTGTCCATGAATTTTTCAAGAGGACAATGAACACCACATTCAGGACATGTATGAGGATGAGAGGGAATGATACCGGACTGGTCTGTCTGCCAGAACAGCCCAGAACTGTCCACAACTGAATGTTGGAAGATGTAAAAGACAAAAATGCATCAACAATGACCCAGTGGAACAAAACAACACTTGCGCTGACAAGAAAACATTTAATATCTTTGGTTTAAACTGTCTGTAAACACAGAAAAGACATAAAAACACATTTCAAAATAGTTATTTTCATTTGAAATGGCCTTTAATTTCTTTCAGATTGATTGATAAAAATTAGGAAGTTTAAGATCAAGACTGAAATTGTTTATGTGTGGTGCTCGTCACCTGCTGCGGGAGATGAAGGCGGAGTACTCTGTCCGGTGGGTGGAGCCTGTGGGCGTGGCCCTACTGGGCGTCAGCAGCAGGAAGATCACGTGAGGGTTGGAGAGAGCGCTCTTCAGCTTCTCGTGGACCAGCTTCTCCCTGAAGGTCATGCGCTGCTCCGTGTTCCTACGCTGTCGGTACCAGCCGATCACGCTGTCCTGCACACGCCAAACACGTCACACCGAGCACAAATGCCACGCTGACCCGCCACTCGTTCATCACTCACCTGCTTGTTGTTTGCCAGCATCTCCTGCAGCACCTCCATGTTCATTTCCCCAGAACTGCTGTACAGGCTGACACACACACACATGTTTGTGTGTTGTTTGTAATGACACACAACACACAAACACTTGATGGAGACAACACCACCAGTGCAGGACTCAGTCTGTGTTCAGTCTGTGGCTGGCGACGTGCTTCTGGACGTCTGTCGGAGAAACACACCGAGTCACACCGAAGTACAGCTGTGTACCAGTACTCAAACTCTTGATCTCGTAGGTACCAGAAGGGAAAACAACAAGTTGTCATCAAGTTCTCCTCTAATGACGACATCTGGATGGGAGTATAAGCACATGCTGCTTTAAATCCTCTCTCTCTGCCTGTCTGTGTGTCTGTCCTTTTTACAAACTTCCCATTTTATTTGTACTTGCCCCACATTCAAGTTAAACTGTGGTGGTATTTTATTATCAGTGTGTTTTGTTTGATATTAAACTGTTATAAACGAGTCACAAAAAATACACAAGTAGTTGACTTAAATGTACTAGAGTACTTACTGTATATTTCCTCAATGTGGATGTGGTCAGACTGGGAGTCGCTGATGGTGACCTGCTCATCAAACCTGCTCTCTCCAAACACCAGACCCTCCTGATAGACGGGAAGACACACACACACACACACACACACACACACACACACACACACACACACACACACACACACACACACACGGACGGACGGGAAGACACACAGACGTGACTGTGGGAACTTAAACTTACTTTAAAGGATGAGCTCGTTTCGTTGCAATAAAGTAAAACACAAACGTGTACGGATTTAAGTATAAAATAGGGCCTGGACAAGTTAAGGAGTTAGTCCCCTAACGTTTTCCTGCTACCGTGGCTGCGCACGCTGAGGAGCAGAGACGGCGGCTCACCACGTCCGAGTCGCTGTTAACGTGCTGGAACATGAGCGAAGCCAGAACGATCCCCGACACGCGGACCGTGGGCTCCGACATGACCGACCGCAGCTCAGCGTCGGTCCCGGTCCACGAACTAGTTGAATGTGGAGCCACAGTAACGGAACATTAGCTGGGAGCGCCGAGTACGGTGGCCCGGAAGATCCAATGAGTGCAACCTGCGGCCCGAACGATTGAGACCCGACCTAAACTGAATTAATGAACAACTACATTAAACAAACAAACAAAGATTATTAGACTCTACCCAAACTCTAGTGACCTATTTAGAAATTTTTTCTTTTTATATGACTTCATTAATTAATAATTAATATAAGAATTTATACAAAAGCTATCTAACCATCTATCTCAATCCAATTTATTTTTAGCTTTGATGGACGGAGTAATGTTTTTACGAAAAAGCAACTAACAGACTGTGATGAACAGTCTAATTGAAGCGAATCTCAGTCAATTATATTATATATGCTACTCATTGGTAACCTGCATCCGATGATATCAGATTTTCTGTTGGTGTGTGTGAATGAATCGTTCTTAGTCTGGCTCGTCCCCCAGTAACGGTTGTCTCGGGAGACCCTCCCAACAACAACAGCTCCTGGGATCATTCGGGCACACAAACCCCTCCACCACGATAAGGTGACGATTCAAGAAGGGGGCTATCTTTTTTTTTTTTTCACAAAAACTAAATAAAATTAACAACTAAGCAAAAACTACTGATTTTTTTTGTACCTTTGACGGTGTGTTTGTTTCTCTCCTCTCTCTGAGCTTCATTCTCTCTTTCTGATCTCCATTTTCCTGTTCTACCCGGATAGTCTTCAGTAATAGAAGCTATATACATAAAATAAACTAAATTAAAAAATAAAATAAAATAAACACTGAAGATTTGTCAACCAACTTGGGCACTGTAGAAAAAAATGCTGCGTGGTACTAAAATAAATATGTGAATATATATATGATTTTTTTTTTTTACAGTGGAATAAAACCGGAACTCCCGGAGAAAACCCATTAAAATCTAGTAGATCCTACATCTGCCGTTTGCACCAACCTAACAGAAGCAGAAAGCCTTTTTCATTTTGTCAAAAAACAATGCAAGTCCCGACTTCTTTTTTCGGGCTTTCACCTCGCGTCGTAGAAAATTGATCACAGCCTGGTCAAAAATGGGATCGTCCGGAATCATAGCTGCCCGCAGAAAGTTTTCTGGCGTGACAAAAATCCTCATAAGATCTTTGATCATGGCCTTGGCGATGTCATCTATGTTATCTTTAATAACCATATAATCCCGGTCACCAATTTCCCCTTTGGCCAACACTAATACTGACAGACGTTTCCACAAAGTGTCAGTTTGTCTTAGATAAATGCTGTTTTTCGTCTTGGAATACTTCAACAGCAAATGCATAAGTAAAGCATTGCAAAGTCTGAAATTTAAATTCTCAAATTCAGACGATGAGCTGTCAATCACCCCTGATTTGAAAGTCTTTTCAGCATAAGCAACACTAGGTGCGGGCTTTGATGGGGGATTTGGTGCTGGCTTTGGTGGGGGCTTTGATGGGGGATTTGGTGCTGGCTTTGGTGGGGGGTTTGCTGGGGCCTTTGGTGCATCCATGCAGTTTTTTAGAAGGATCAGTATATCCTGCAGTGACTGACATATCTGTCTAATGTACACATCTTCGTTGGGATTCGTCTTGTCGCTTTGGTGCAGTCTGTGCTGCAGCCTTACAAAATTCTCGCTGACCGCTCTTATTGCCTGAAGACAAGTGTCCCGACTTCCCTCTGTTGTCTTCTGATAAATATTAGGCAGATCCTTTCTCTGGTCTCGGGTCTCTCTGACTGTGCACCCCTGAGACGATGGCATCTTCATACAGTCCTGTATGGTTATGACAGATTCTTTTTTGTTGTTATGTTCGTTCGTTTGTTTGTTCTTAAACAACAACAGCTCCTGGGATCATTCGGGCACACAAACCCCTCCACCACGATAAGGTGACGATTCAAGAAAGGGGGGCTATCTTTTTTCTTTTCACAAAAACTAAATAAAATTAACAACTAAACAAAAACTACAGATTTTTTTTTGTACCTTTGACGGTGTGTTTGTTTCTCTCCTCTCTCTGAGCTTCATTCTCTCTTTCTGATCTCCATTTTCCTGTTCTACCCGGATAGTCTTCAGTAATAGAAGCTATATACATAAAATAAACTAAATTAAAAAATAAAATAAAATAAACACTGAAGATTTGTCAACCAACTTGGGCACTGTAGAGGAAAAAAATGCTGCGTGGTACTAAAATAAATATATGATTTCTTTTTTTTTTTTTTTTTTTTTTTACAGTGGGATAAAACCGGAACTCCCGGAGAAAACCCATTAAAATCTACTAGAGCCTACATCTGCAGTTTGCACCAACCTAACAGAAGCAGAAAGCCTTTTTCATTTTGTCAAAAAACAAAGCAAGTCCCGACTTCTTTTTTCGGGCTTCCACCTCGCGTCGAAGGAAATTGATCACAGCCTGGTCAAAAATGGGATCGTCCGGAATCATAGCTGCCCGCAGAAAGTTTTCTGGCGTGACAAAAATCCTCATAAGATCTTTGATCATGGCCTTGGCGATGTCATCTATGTTATCTTTAATAACCATATAATCCCGGTCACCAATTTCCACTTTGGCCAACACTAATGTTGACAGACGGTACCACAAAGTGTCTGTGTGTCTTAGATAAATGCTGTTTTTCGTCTTGGAATACTTCAACAGCAAACGCATAAGTAAAGCATTGCAAAGTCTGAAATTTAAATTCTCAAATTCAGACGATGAGCTGTCAATCACCCCTGATTTGAAAGTTTTTTCAGCATAAGCAACACTAGGTGCGGGCTTTGATGGGGGATTTGGTGGGGGGTATGATGGGGGCATTCGTGCGGGCTTTGGTGGGGGGTTTGCTGGGGGCTTTGGTGCATCCATGCAGTTTTTTAGAAGGATCAGTATATCCTGCAGTGACTGACATATCTGTCTAATGTACACATCTTCGTTGGGATTCGTTTTGTCGCTTTGGTGCAGTCTGTGCTGCAGCCTTACAAAATTCTCGCTGACCGCTCTTATTGCCTGAAGACAAGTGTCCTGACTTCCCTCTGTTGTCTTCTGATAAATATTAGGCAGATCCTTTCTCTGGTCTCGGGTCTCTCTGACTGTGCAGCCCTGAGACGATGGCATCTTCATACAGTCCTGTATGGTTATGACAGATTCCTTTTTGTTGTTATGTTCGTTCGTTTGTTTGTTCTTAAACAACAACAGCTCCTGGGATCATTCGGGCACACAAACCCCTCCACCACGATAAGGTGACGATTCAAGAAGGGGGGCTATCTTTTTTTTTTTTTTTTTTTTCACAAAAACTAAATAAAATTAACAACTAAGCAAAAACTACTGATTTTTTTTGTACCTTTGACGGTGTGTTTGTTTCTCTCCTCTCTCTGAGCTTCATTCTCTCTTTCTGATCTCCATTTTCCTGTTCTACCCGGATAGTCTTCAGTAATAGAAGCTATATACATAAAATAAACTAAATTAAAAAATAAAATAAAAAAAACACTGAAGATTTGTCAACCCACTTGGGCACTGTAGAAAAAAAAATGCTGCGTGGTACTAAAATAAATATGTGAATATATATATGATTTTTTTTTTTTTACAGTGGGATAAAACCGGAACAGTTTGCACCAACCTAACAGACCTGGCTGGTAACAATGGTGAATCACTGTGGGCCCCTGAGCAAAGCCCGATCTGTCCCCGAGCACTGGGAGAGCACCGCACTGCTCCTAGTGAAACTAGTTAAAAGCAGAGGTCCAGATTCGGTGTGTATTGTGAGATACATACTGACAAGAATGGAAAAAATGAAAGAGACATTGTACAACAGATTTAATTTCAGCTTGTTTTTACAGCTCTGTCCATTTAGATTGTGCTGACAAAACAACCCACTGAACTCACTTCTGAAACTGGTGGAACATCTTTTAAGCTGCATGCTCATGATGGGCAGGGGAACATTGTTGAAATGATGGGGCTTTTGATTTGGCTGTCACCTCAGTCACACCAACTTATCCTCTCAAGTACAACTTTTCTTCCGCTTCCCTCTCAGCTGGGACCATTACATAATACATTTATTGAACACTAGAGGAAGCCAAAGAAACCGTATAACCGCTCATCCAAAACACCCCAATGGCAACTCAAAATGTTCACATTTTACTGTGTGCTTCTCACGCGTTCGTATCTTCTAGACTAGATTACTGTAACGTGTTGTTGGCTGGATGTCCAAGTAATTCTCTGAACAGCCTCCAGCTGATCCAAAATAAACTCAGAATCCAATTCAAAATGTAATTAGTTGCATATAAAGTCCAAAAATGGCCTAGCGCCGGAATATTTTCAAGACCCGGTACAACCATATGTTCCTATTAAAGCTCTCTGTAATGTGTTAGGACCAGTAGTCAGAGCTGCAGCTGCAGGTCCAGACCAGAGCAGCTGGTTTAAACACAGCTTCATCCTGGATCTGCTGCTGTAGACCTGCTGCAGGGGGACCCCAACATGATCCACTGAGTGGTGTCCCTCACCTCCTCTGTTTCTCTTTCCCTTCTTCACCTCAATCCTCAGTTATTAATTAGAAGTATCTCATAAGTATAATTGTTCTCCATTGTTCTTGTAGTTTGTTGTGCTGGTCTGTCTCCTCTTTTTCTCTTCTGTACATGTTTGCAGACCAGAACCTCAGGAACTGCATGCTGACCTGCAGTCCCACCCTCTGACCATCCCAGTGTTCACCTCCACCTGTATGTGTAGACGTCTCTGTTGGAGACCTGCTGACATCCTGACCTGCAGTCCCACCCTCTGACCTCCAGTCCCACCCTCTGACCATCCCAGTGTCTGCTGTCTACACCTGTTTATACAGTCGTCTCTGTGGATCACCAACTAACCAGGTATCGGACATATATACATGTAAGTCTTAGTTCTGCTGCTGACAGATAATTATACTGGTGTATCTTATCTTTTGTACATTTGACGGTGTGTCTGTGTCTCTCCTTTCTCTGTACTTCCTGTTCCACCCGGCTGGTCTTCAGTAGGAGGGTCCCCCCTTATGATCCAGGTCCTGATCTGGGTTTCTTCCCTGTTAAATGGGAGTTTAACCTGTCGTTGTTTATGTAATAATTGCTCGGGGGTCGTGTTCTGGATCTCTAGAAAGATCTTAGAGACAACTTGTGTTGTAATAGACGCTATATAAATAAAATTGAATTGAATTGAATTGTCTATGAAAACAAGAAGTAAACTACAGAAAGTGTACTTAAGTGCTGTAAATGAAGGGAGTGTGTACTATGAACATGCACATTTAAATTCCCCACAAAGTCCACAAGATGAGTGATCATACGTTTTTCTGAACAGCTGCTTTCAAAAGTTGGATCTGCAACAGAGCACTTGTTTTTAGTAAAACATGAATAAATTAAAGAATTCTGCTCCAGATCTTTTCTACAGTGAAAGTGTATCGTTTTAATACCAATTTAGTGCAATAAAATCAAGGGAGATTAAAGACAAATGTCTGTATTTATTTCAAAATATATGAAGTTTAAGTTATTAACTAAATTTTACATATTATGAATGTACATTTAAATAACATATTTGTGGATATCTCACCCTACTGTGAAGTAATAAGTTATAAGAAACAAAACTAAAGTCTTAAAGTTCCTTTGAACTGTTGATTCAACCTTAATGAAACAGAAACGGCTGCAGTTGCGTTATCATGAACACTTTAAAGCTGCACCAAACACTGACGCGTACGTGTACGTGTCGCCTGTAAATGTTGTAGTGCACTGGGTTGCACACTGCCGTGCTGCAAACCTTTTCTGATGCCGCACTAGCGGCCGGTATGCAGAGGTACTTCACAGTAAGGTAGTAGATCTGACCTACCTGAGCTTCCCACAGCTGGAGTGGAGGTCTTATTCACAAGTAAGGCCCTCTGCTCTCTGTACCTCAGAGGTTCATAAGGTTCATAAGGCTCAGGCGATCAGGCGACGCACCACCATTCATTCATTCATTCATTCATTCATTCATTCATTCATTCATTCATTCATTCATTCATCATAACTGACTCACAGTTTGAGCTCCCTCTGTGTGTTATTGTCCAATCAGCATAGAGCCATGCCGCCAGGGGCCACGCCCCCTTTGGGGTCAATTTCAGACAGTTATGGGGTCTATGAACGAGGAACAGGAACTGCAAAGGCTCTGTCTCCTTTATTATTTAAGGAAGAAGCTTGGAAAGAGTAAAATAACCTCAGACCCCAAAGCTTTATTAAGAAAAATGGGTTCCATAATGCAGGATGAGGCCTGCTAAAAAAGCCTTAAATAAAGTAAAACTTTAAACTGAATTGAAAATAGATGGGCACCAATTGTATGTTGATGTTTTATGGTAGTCATCTGGCGTGACCATCTGTTAGGAAACATACGATGGCCGTTTTCAAAAGTTGACACAGTTAACCGGAGTCTTGATGAAAAGTGTGTGACACACTTTGGTCAAAATGTTACAGAGATGCAGTATAAAAGGTCAGTTTTTAACCATATCTGTACTCTGTTCATAACAGCTGGTGTAGAAGCGGAGTCAGCCACATGACTTCACTTCCCCACGCTGTTTCACTTGGCATGTTTAGATTAGACCCCGTTATTATCCCTGGGTGAAGAACGCGCGTTGGGCAGTGTAAATGCGAGGCGTGTTGTTGCCTCTCACGTGCCCGAAGCTGATTTGAGAGGCTGGAAGACAGCTCGGGAGGTGTTATCGAGCGGTACTATGTAACATGACGACCCGCTGTCTGGTTGGCCTTGCTGGCTTCACCAACACCAGAGGAGCTGGATTCATCCAGGAGATGGAGCGGATGGCGGATCCACACTGCACAGCAACAGGATTTGTTAAGCAACTTCCCCCAACTCGTGTTGCACAAATATGACCTGCAGTCTCCTTCTGCCACTCCTGCTGTTGTTCGTTGAACGCAAATAACTCCTTTGTGGGGTTGTTCTGTTTGTTAATGACCAGAGTTTCATGTCTTGCAAAGCTGCAGTTTGTCTTTTTAGCCGCCAGTTGCAGATTTCGGTTCTGTAACACGCTGATTTATGACGTCCACGGCTCTGAGGATGAAGAGCTTGAAGACATCCTCATCTAGTCATCAGCAACCTGTAATACTGCATAAATAACATTCTCATTACAGGGATGGATATCTTATATTTTAGACCATTTCAGTATTATATTATATCCTTTCAATATTCTTTTTTAAAAACTATTCACCCTTTTAATTTAATTGAATGTAATTATTCTGTTTTATTTCACATTGTGGTGTTTTTATTGTCTTAAGTTTAAGTATTTTATTATATGAATTCATTTATTTTGTTTTAACTGAGTATTTTCTAATTGATGTAGTGATTTTCTTTTGGTTTAATACTTAATTTTATTAATTATTTCACTATTCTTATAATAAATACTTTTAATTTATTTCGTTGCTATCATACTACTGTATTTATTTCTTTAGTTTAAATGTATGATTTGGTTTATTTCATTATTTGGATAAGAGGTCACACAATAAATAAACAAGAACATGTTTTAGTAAACACAGATGCGTCACGTGAACACAGGCAGCAGTCCTGACGTGCTCGCGTCCGGTCGGGTCCGGTCGTGACGCCGTCAGGTCGCCGCGGTGCGGTCTGCGTTTTTCCTTCGCAGTTCGTCGTCGCGAAGCCACGAGTGGGCGTGTCTTCAGACGACCATCCTGCCGTCGGTTCGATCCTGGAGCGACAGATCCGGATCCTGCACTCGGCGGGACGCTCGCGACCGACTCCCCGTACTCGGGTATCCTCTTCATCACTGACGCACGCGGCCGTTTAGCGGGATCCGTTGGTCCAGACCCTGAACGGTAACGTGGACTAACGGTTCAGACAGGAAACGTTGTTTTCCCCGTCTTTCTTTCCGAGTTGCAGTTGGTTTCCTAAGGTGACGTCACATTGGGTACTTTAAAGTTAAAAACAGGTATTTTCTTTGTTTTCTCCTGACAGTTAAGGAATCTAATTGTTGCTGAGTCAAACGGCTGAGATGTAGTTTTTATCGACTTTATGTGCTTTTCTGCGATAAATACGTCACATGTTAATGCATGATTAATGAAACTACAATAACAAAACTGATTCTGTTTATTATTTCAGTCGTTTGATATACTTTTAATTATTTAATTTCCTTTACTGAAGACATTTCTGGAGCTCATGTATTGTGTGTTAAAGTATTTATTTGTCAAAGAGCTGTTAATAATTACAGATAGTTATTAATAATTTAACTGCTTTGCCTAATCTTTACACTATATATCTCCAGTGATCTTGTTCTTGTTCTGCAAATAGTTTCAAGTTAAAAGACTGTCAGATTATTCTTTTAAAGTATTGAAAAGTTCTACAGGAAACATTTTATTCTTCACATCAATAAATCAGCTGATCTGCCGCTCTGACAACATGTTGGCATTACTATAATCTGCTAAATTAAATTTAAATGACTGATTTCATTCACAAAAACAAATGAAGAGGTGGTGCTAGAAGGGAAATTATAGCTGCTTGATAAACAGATATACAGACTGTAACGTTGACTGACGCTTCAGAGCTCATGAAAAGATGTAAATCAGAACTTCTGATGCTTCTGCTGTTTTTTACCCTGAAGTAGACGAGGCACAACGTAAATAAAATATAGAAACGTTTGGGCATGAATCACTTAACAGAATTTTTTAAAGTTTTACCACCTATATTTATGGGTATTATTCATGAAATCTTCCATTTAAACATATTTATAAAAAACTGACAGTTGTCCAGGCAACTGACAAGCAAATCTCCCAGAACTGTAATGATCACAATAATGATGGTAATTAGGTTTCTTTCCTCCTTTAATTAATGAAATTGTTGGAAAAGTCCAGTTCTCTGGTCTAGTGGAAGTGCAGCTGAGCTGTCGTAAACGTTAGTGCTGGAGAAAAGAACACGTCAGGGTTCATCCTGAGGAGAACGGGAACATCTGAGCCGCATGGGAACGCAGCAGCTGTGTGAGCGCGAGTTGACTGTCTGCAGATGATGAGCTGACCTCGCAGCCGCAGCCATGGCGGACCCGTGGACCACGCTTGTGGTCGTCTTCCAGCTGTGGATCTTCACGGTTCTGTTCCTCATCATGCTGCCCGCCATGTTCGGCCTGTCTCTGGGCGTTACGGGAGTTTACATCCAGATCCTGGTCCGAATCCTCGAGGTAAGACCAGTCCTAACGAGGCTGTGTGAGAGCCCTCATTTCAGGTGTGTGTGAGGTCAGAGGTCAAATGAAAGCGTTTGTCTTTGCAGTGGGCAACAATCCGTATCCAGAGAGGAAGACGGGAGCAGTCCCACATACCTGTCCCTCTGCCCACAGGTGAGTCAGCTGTAGAATAAATAAGATAAAATAAAGCTCATGATGATAATGATGATGATAAAATCTCAGATCTTTTTAATTGAGTATGAAACCTTAGTGCTGCTTGAATTCACACATTAGGCTTAACTGCAAAAAAAACATAGTTTAACAAAGCGTAGCGTCACTGGACGTAGTGTCGGGCTGGTGTGCACGACTGACTTTAAATTATTTCAACAAATCCTGATTCAACAAGGTGGGGCTTAAAAAAACCCTGACTTGATAAACTCTTAACTAGGCTGCAGTGATGGGGACATGCACAGGTGTTAATAAACTTAACCCAACCTAAATAAGTAACTTAACTTAACTTAATTGAGCTGCAGTGTTCAGGACATGTTCTTGTGTTAACAAACGACCTAATTAAAACCTGACTTAAGAAAACCTAACTTAAGTTAACCTAGCTTATTAGAGCCCTACTTATGTGTCTGACTTATAAAATATGTCTTTCTAAAACCTGATTTAAATAAGTCTAACAAAGGTATTTGCTCACCCATCCAAATAATGGGAATCAGGTGTTCCCATCACTTCCATGGCCACAGGTGTGTAAAATCAAGCATCTCTGCATGCAGACTGTTTTTACAACTATTTGTGAAAGGATGTGTTGCTCTCAGGAACTCAGTGAATTCCAGCGTGGAATTATGATAGGACACCACCTGTGCAACAAATCCAGTCGTGAAATTTCCCGGCGCCTAAATATTCCACAGTCAATTTTCAGCTGTATTATAAGAACATGGAAGTGTTTGGGAACGACAGCAACTCAGCCCTTAAGTGGTAGGCCACGGAAACTGACGAAGCAGGTCAGCGGATGCTGAGGTGCATAGTGAGAAGAGGTCACCAACGTTCTGCAGAGTCAGTCACTACAGACCTCCAAACTTCATGTTTCCTTCAGATTAGTTCAAGAACAGTGTTCAGAGAGCTTCATGAATGTGTTTCCATGTCCGAGCAGCTGCATCCAAGACAAACATCACCAAGTGTAATGCAAAGCATCAGATGTAGTGGTGTAAAGCAGCCACCACTGGACTCTGGATCAGTGGAGACACCTTCTCTGGAGTAGCAAATCACGCTTCTCCATCTGACAATCTGATGGACCAGTCTGGGTTTGGTGGTTGCCAGGACAACGGTACTTGTCTGACTGCATTGGTCCAAGTGTAAAGTTTGGTGGAGGGGGGATCATGGTGTGGGGTTGTGTTTCAGGAGCTGGACTTGGACCCTTAGTTCCAGTGAAAGGAACTCTGAATGCTTCAGCAGAACAAGACATTCTGGACAATTCCAGCTGCCAACTTTGTGGGAACAGTTTGGAGCTGGACCCTTCCTCTTGCAACGTGACAGTGCACCAGTGCACAAAGCAGGTCCATAAAGACCTGGATGACAGAATCTGGTGTGGATGAACTTGACTGGCCTGCAGAGAGTCCTGACCTCAACCCGACAGAACACCTTTAGGAGGAATTAGAGTGGAGACTGAGAACCAGACCTTCTGGTCCAACATCAGTGTGACCTCACAAATGTGCTTCTGGAAGAATGGAAAAACACACTCCTGAACCTTGTGGACAGCCTTCCCAGAAGAGCTGAAGCTGTAAAGGGTGGACCGATGTCATATTGAACCCTATGGATCAGGAATGGGAGGTCACTGAAGTTCATATGTGAGTCCAGGCAGGTGAGCGAATACTTTTGACCATATAGTGCCATGTCTCTTGACCAGGGAAAAGCTGTCTTAACAATGTCTGACGTCTTAAATGAACCAACCTAATTATTACACAATTATTATTTTGAATTGTATTAATTGGGCTGAAGTGTTGGGGACATGTAGAGGCGTCCTCATACTTGATGAAACTCCTGCCTGCACAATGTTAGTAATTTTAACATTAGGGTTATTGTTGGATCCAGAACCTAGTAGTCCGTGAAGGAACTGCAGGTCTGGATTCAGACCCTAGTGGTCCGTGAAGGAACTGCAGGTCTGGATCCAGACCCTAGTGGTCAGTAGAGGAGCTGCAGGTCTGGATCCAGACCCTAGTGGTCTGTGAAGGAACTGCAGGTCTGGATTCAGACCCTAGTGGTCCGTGAAGGAACTGCAGGTCTGGATCCAGACCCTAGTGGTCAGTAGAGGAGCTGCAGGTCTGGATCTAGAGTCTAGTCGTCAGTAGAGGAGCTGCAGGTCTGGATCCAGACCCTAGTGGTCAGTAGAGGAGCTGCAGGTCTGGATCTAGACCCTAGTGGTCAGTAGAGGAGCTGCAGGTCTGGATCTAGACCCTAGTGGCCCGTGAAGGAACTGCAGGTCTGGATCCAGACCCTAGTGGTCCGTGAAGGAGCTGCAGGTCTGGATCCAGACCCTAGTGGTCCATGAAAGAACTGCAGGTCTGGATCCAGACCCTAGTGGTCAGTAGAGGAGCTGCAGGTCTGGATCCAGACCCTAGTGGTCAGTAGAGGAGCCGCAGGTCTGGATCTAGACCCTAGTGGTCAGTAGAGGAGCCGCAGGTCTGGATCTAGACCCTAGTGGCCAGTAGAGGAACCACAGGTCTGGATCTAGACCCTAGTGGTCCGTGAAGGAGCTGCAGGTCTGGATCTAGACCCTAGTGGTCCGTGAAGGAACTGCATGTCTGGATCTAGACTCTAGTGGTCCGTGAAGGAACTGCAGTTCTGGATCCAGACCCTAGTGGTCCGTGAAGGAACTGCAGGTCTGGATCTAGACGCTAGTGGTCAGTAGAGGAGCTGCAGGTCTGGATCCAGACCCTAGTGGTCTGTGAAGGAACTGCAGGTCTAGATCTAAGCCCTAGTGGTCCGTGAAGGAACTGCAGGTCTGGATCCAGACCCTAGTGGTCCGTGAAGGAACTACATGTCTGGATCTAGACTCTAGTGGTCCGCGAAGGAACTGCAGTTCTGGATCCAGACCCTAGTGGTCCGTGAAGGAACTGCAGGTCTGGATCTAGACTCTAGTGGTCAGTAGAGGAGCTGCAGGTTTGGATCCAGACCCTAGCGGTCTGTGAAGGAACTGCAGGTCTAGATCTAAACCCTAGTGGTCCGTGAAGGAACTGCAGGTCTGGATCCAGACCCTAGTGGTCCGTGAAGGAACTGCAGGTCTGGATCCAGACCCTAGTGGTCAGTAGAGGAGCTGCAGGTCTGGATCTAGACGCTAGTGGTCAGTAGAGGAGCTGCAGGTCTGAATCTAGACCCTAGTGGTCAGTAGAGGAGCTGCAGGTCTGGATCTAGACGCTAGTGGTCAGTAGAGGAGCTGCAGGTCTGGATCCAGACCCTAGTGGTCTGTGAAGGAACTGCAGGTCTGGATCCCGACCCTAGTGGTCTGTGAAGGAACTGCAGGTCTGGATCCCGACCCTAGTGGTCTGTGAAGGAGCTGCAGGTCTGGATCTAGACCCTA
The DNA here is from genome assembly GCA_014839995.1 of Xenentodon cancila. Taxonomy (NCBI): domain Eukaryota; kingdom Metazoa; phylum Chordata; class Actinopteri; order Beloniformes; family Belonidae; genus Xenentodon; species Xenentodon cancila. The sequence goes on along the minus strand of CM026215.1, from coordinate 24,122,430 downwards.
GTGGTCCGTGAAGGAACTGCAGGTCTGGATCTAAACCCTAGTGGTCCGTGAAGGAACTGCAGGTCTGGATCCAGACCCTAGTGGTCAGTAGAGGAGCTGCAGGTCTGGATCTAGAGTCTAGTCGTCAGTAGAGGAGCTGCAGGTCTGGATCCAGACCCTAGTGGTCAGTAGAGGAGCTGCAGGTCTGGATCTAGACGCTAGTGGTCCGTAGAGGAGCTGCAGGTCTGGATCTAGACGCTAGTGGTCAGTAGAGGAGCTGCAGGTCTGGATCTAGACGCTAGTGGTCAGTAGAGGAGCTGCAGGTCTGGATCTAGACGCTAGTGGTCAGTAGAGGAGCTGCAGGTCTGGATCTAGACGCTAGTGGTCAGTAGAGGAGCTGCAGGTCTGGATCCAGACCCTAGTGGTCCGTGAAGGAATTGCAGGTCTGGATCCAGACCCTAGTGGTCTGTGAAGGAACTGCAGGTCTGGATCCAGACGCTAGTGGTCCGTGAAGGAACTGCAGGTCTGGATCCAGACCCTAGTGGTCAGTAGAGGAGCTGCAGGTCTGGATCCAGACCCTAGTGGTCCGTGAAGGAACTGCAGGTCTGGATCCAGACCCTAGTGGTCAGTAGAGGAGCTGCAGGTCTGGATCCAGACGCTAGTGGTCCGTGAAGGAACTGCAGGTCTGGATTCAGACCCTAGTGGTCCGTGAAGGAACTGCAGGTCTGGATCCAGACGCTAGTGGTCCGTGAAGGAACTGCAGGTCTGGATCCAGACCCTAGTGGTCAGTAGAGGAGCTGCAGGTCTGGATCCAGACCCTAGTGGTCCGTGAAGGAATTGCAGGTCTGGATCCAGACCCTAGTGGTCCGTGAAGGAACTGCAGGTCTGGATCCCGACCCTAGTGGTCCGTGAAGGAGCTGCAGGTCTGGATCTAGACCCTAGTGGTCCGTGAAGGAACTGCAGGTCTGGATCCAGACCCTAGTGGTCCGTGAAGGAACTGCAGGTCTGGATCCAGACCCTAGTGGTCCGTGAAGGAACTGCAGGTCTGGATCCAAACCCTAGTGGTCAGTAGAGGAGCTGCAGGTCTGGATCCAGATAAAGTTCAAAAGCAGTTTGGGAAACGTTGGCCTTTAAGCTGAGTTTGCAGCGCTGCAGAAGTGAGTGTTGTGACAGACTCCAGTCAGTTCCTGTTCATGTGCCGGTACACAGTGTGCTCCTGTGTGAAGGATTTGTTTCAGCTGCAGGGATCATGTGGCGGCCTGTTAGCGGCTTCGGGTCTCCCCATTGGTGTGTTTCAAATGTGTCCTTTAGTCCACAACAGAGTTTGTTGTTGGCGTCTTCGTGACCTGTGTTGTTATTGTACTTGTATCTTTATTCCACACTGATGTGTCGCTACTGAACTCTTGTCTTTATTTCACTCGCCTGTTTCAACAGAACTCCTGCGTGTCTCTTTTGTACACTGCTGTGTCTTTACTGAACCCTGCTTTGCTTTACCGATGCTCCTCGACCTCTGACCTCTGCTCAGCTCTACTGCAGCCACGTCTCCATTACAGTTATGGTGCAGAATTGATGCAATATTTAAAAACTCTGATAAAACTTTTCTGTGAAATGACTGCTTTCCATTACAGTTTTACACAAACGTTTAAACACATTTCCTAAAGCTGTGGTTCAGTCTCTAAACTCTAAACACCCATTAAGAAGTGATTAAATTGAGGTGGATTGAATTAACTACATTGTCAAAACTTCTGAAACATCTTAAACGCACCTACATGCACCAGGCAGCAAAGAGACGAAAACTTATCCAGTTTCCTGTAAATCAGTGCTCTGTGAAGCGCTGCTGCAAAACAATATGTAGCCAATATTACAAATCCGGTAAAAAAATACCACGAAAATACCACAAAAAAAAAAAAAAAAAGATCAACATGTAACAACCTTGAGTGACGTGAGGTGGACATCTGAATCTGGAGCCTTCAGACAGCAGGCTGCAGATGATGGCCTGACCAAAGAAGGAACGTAGAACAATAGATCTAAGTTACTGAGAAATAAACTAAAGCCAGCTCAAACTGGGTGCTGGAGTTTATTTTTTTACACCATGAAGTGTACAGTCTTGGACTGTTTCCAGGTCTACCGGGAGCAGACGTCTTCATAAGTCTTCTGGTTCTTCTGAGGGGTCACAGGAGCTTATTAGAGGTCACGTTCTCATCATCTTAACATTTTAATCAACAAGTATATCTTTCAGCCTCAACTTGATGCTGTGGGCCAGCAACACTTCTGTGAAAACATTTCATTGTGGTTTTACTCTTTTAATCTGTGCTCACTAATTCATTTTTCTGCTGGTTTGAATTAACCTGCTTTAAAACAGAAACTGTCTCCAAAGTCTCGTTAAGTCTGAAGCAAGATTGCAGCCAGGTAGAGATGCTCCAAAACCTTTTCTTTTTCTCACACAGATTCTGATATTTGGGCTTTTGAGTATTTGCTGATATTGAACATCATCCAGATATCAGTGTTATATTAAAATAGTTGTTTTCCTTTTCAAATTTAATACTAATGTTATGCACTAATGAATGATTTCTATGATTGTTATCCCTGCATTGTCATCATTGTATGACCGAGAGCACCTATAACTGTCTCTAAAGACATCCGCACGTAATAATTGGTTTAGAACAGCTAGGATTATCTAGTATGGCAGTCATGATAAATTATTATCAAATAAAGATCCACAGATGTCATTTGCACGACGGACTGAACTTTCAATTTTGATGGCGATGTCGTTTCCACCCAGCGTGCCATCCAACCTTCCCGAAGACGTGAGGAACGTCAGAGGTCCGAAGTTTTGTTGCAAAGCTGACTTCACTTCTTTTATCTCACTTAAAACGATTTCGTCACGGTCGCGTACAGTTCAGACAGAGCAGTTTCAGAGATGCAACCCAACAAACTGTACTGCAACTTCTAACAGTCAACGAAGTAAAATCTGACGTTTCACAGAGAGGATGGTCTCCAAAGACCATGAATCCTACTATTGTGTCTGCAATAGTAGTCTTTAAACTAGTCTTTAAACATTGTCCTTACCACTTATAATTAACTCTAATTTAGGGTAAAGTACAGAAATATTTCTGTCCCCTCAGGGTCCAGAGGGTGGAACCAGAACCAACGTCAGTCCAGAGCCGGGAAATCACAGTCAGGAATAATGTTTCTTAACCTTTGGACTCATTTTGGTTGTTTCTCCAAACTGGATACTTTTTTGTTTTAAAAGGAAGTTTTGTTCATGAAAATCTTTGAGATTCAAATTTCTTTTTTTTTTTTTTTTTAAAGGCAAAAAATGTATTGTGAACAAATTTACAATTCTTTTAGGTCATGAGAGGACAAACACGTCCTCTCCCAAGAACATTACAGACTATTCTTTTCTTATTACTTTTGTATCTTTGAATTAACTTTAGTCCTAAATCACTTAAATTATGTTAACCCTTTAAATTGCAACACACAACGTCACTGTTTTTATGAAAACAAGTTATTGTTCAGATGACACATGGTGGAGTTCTGGGGTCACGCTTAAATAAATCACAGATTAGGAAGAACACTGATCTTGATCAGTGTTTGTTTTGTCATTAAGAACAGACAGGTTTTTCATTCATTGGCTAAGACAGAAAAAAGGCCCCATCTCATGTCAAACATTCAAAATAACTTTTTTTTTACTGTTTTTCTTCTAAATGAATCCCTGACATGATTATATTGAGAAAAAGCTGTGAGATTAAAAAAAATGTTTTACTCCAGTTGTCACGGGGCACTCGCCAGGGCTGCCCTCTCAGCCCACTACTATTTGCTCTGGCTATAGAGCCCTTATCTATCACACTTAAAACTTTACCGTCAATTAGTGGAATCCACAGGGGGGGCACGGAGCACAGAGTTTCTTTGTATGCAGATGATCTACTGTTATATTTATCAGACCCTGTCCAATGCACCCCCCATATAATTCACGCCTTGAGGAAATTTGGGGCTTTCTCTGGATACAAATTAAATTTAAGTAAAAGTGAATGTTACCCTATTAACGACCTGGCTCTTCAAATACAGGCCGGTGTCTTGCCATTCCAAATATCTACAAATGGCTTTAAGTACTTGGGTATCAATATTACAAGAGATATGCAGCATCTATATCAAAAAAATTTCAGTCCATTATTTGAAAAGACTAAATTAGACCTAAAGAAATGGGGAACCCTTCATCTATCCTTGGCAGTGAAGGTTAGTTGTATTAAAATGACTGTACTTCCTAAATTTCTTTACCTTTTCCAGTGTATCCCACTCCATCTTCCTAAATTGTTTTTTAAAACTCTTGATAAGGCCTTTCTCTCATTCATATGGGATGGTAGGAAACCTAGAATACGGCTTGAATTGTTGCAGAGGCCTAAAAATCAAGGTGGCTTAGCCTTTCCCAATTTCTGCCACTACTATTGGGCATCAAACATAAAAAGTATCATACATTGGTTCCACACTCCCGATGTGGAATGGTGCCTTCTGGAAGCTGCATCGTGTACCTCAACTTCTCTCCGAGCTCTGGTCACCTCTGACCCCCCCCTCTCTGTTCTGAAATATACTAATAACCCGGTGGTCATAAACACCCTAAAAATATGGTTTCAGTTGAGACGAAGCTTCAACTGTGGGAATCTCCTTCAATTAAGTCCTATACACAACAATCACCTTTTTCCCCCAGCTAAACTGGACTCTGGTTTCAATCTCTGGAAAAAACAAGGCATTAACTATTTTAAAGACATGTATATAAACTCTGTCTTTGCAAGCTTTGAGGACCTGTCGCATAAGTTTAATCTCCCCCGGTCTAGTCTATTCCGCTACTTTCAAATTCGTCACTTCCTTCAGCATCATGACTCAGGATTTCCAAATACGCCGTTGCTCTCAGGTATAGGAAAACTCTTGGAAACCCCAGGACATTTTAGAAGATTAATCTCAACAATATATGGTCACATAACTTCTTTAAAAAATTCAAATCTTGCAAAAATCAGGGCAGACTGGGTGGATAAGTTGGGGGAGGAACTGGTGTTGGAGGATGACATCTGGAGTGAAGCTTTACAAAAAGTAAATGGCAGCTCCTCCTGTGCAAAACTGAGCATAATCCCGTTAAAAATTGTATTTCGTATCCACTACTCTAAAGCAAGACTATTGAAAATCTACCCTAATATAGAAGCCAGCTGTGACAGGTGTCATCACACTTCGGCTGACTTAACACATGTGTTTTGGCTGTGTCCAGCTCTGGCATCCTACTGGTCTGTCATTTTTAAAACGTTATCAAAGGCTCTCAGAATTGATCTTCAACCCAATGCAGCCATGGCTATATTTGGCACTACAGAAAGAAGACAGTATACTCTGAGGAAACCACATAAACATATTATTGCTTTTACAACACTACTAGCACGTAGAAGGATTTTATTACACTGGAAGTCAAATAGACCACCCAAAGTGTCTCTTTGGTTTACTGATTTATTGCAATTCATGCAGCTAGAGAAGATCAAATACGCTCTTAAGGGGTCCAGAAGCAAATTTTTGTCTGTGTGGGGCCCGGTGTTGGCATACGTTGATGAACTCAACACTGTTCCTGGTTAGTAGCTTTCAGGAGCTCTGTTATATATATATATATATATATATATATATAGATATATATATATATATATATATATATATATATATATATATATATATATATATATATATATATAGATATATATATATATATATATATATATATATATTTTTTTTTTTTTTTTTCTTTCCTTCTTTTTTTTGTGGTTACACATGTTAAGGTCACAAAGCCTTAGTGGTACATACTTGCTCATATCAATTGACAGAATAATTCATTTCATATTTTCGGTGGGACGTCCCGTATGTTCTGGGAGATGGGAATGGGTTATGTTGGGGAGGGGAAAAAAAAAAAAAAAAAGACAAAATTGGAGCATTGTTTGAATAATCTTTTAGCATTTGCCTTTGTTTTTGTACATGTTCTGTTTGTTTTTGTACATGTTCTGTTTGTTTTTGTACATGTTCTGTGCTCAATAAAAATATTATAATAAAAAAAAAAAATGTTTTACTGGACTCAATGGGAATTTAAAATCAAATAAATTACTCAATATTTGGTGGTTTGGATCCGAAGTTGAGCAAAAAAAGAGTTTTGGGAGAGGATTCTTTTGCCCTCCAACGACCTGTAAACTGAACACTGAAATCAGGGTAAACTAATGAAGCAAGTTGCTGCGACTCCATTTATGTTCATACTGCGACTCTGTGAGCTGGTTTATGTTGCGGTGAATGAATAGAAGTCATTTTAACTGTAAATGTCCAGGTACCTTCTCCTGGACCAGCGATATGTACGGTAAGATGAAGAGGCAGTCCTTCCTCCTGCACAGCAGCTCTCTGAGGATGAGGACCTCAGCCACCAGAGTCTTCCCTCCGCTGGTGGGAAGAGAGTAGATCAGGTTCTTCCTCTGCTGAACGCAGTCCAGGTTCAGACACGTCTCCTGCCAGTCTGACACACCAAACCAGTAAAAACGCGTTTTCTCTGCATTTTCTCTTGCGTTATCCTGAAAGGAAAACACACTCGCCGCCTATCAGCATCACACATGGACTTACAACAACATAAAGACAAAACGCAGTTCGGGTCTTAATGTTGCTGGAAGACTGGAGGAAGCGACAGTTTAACAAAGTCATTCACATCATTACATCGTGTCAAATCAACCGACAAAAACCAGGGAAAAAAGAAAGGACCCAGTCCCAGCTGTGCCCAGCTGTTTGACAGATTCTCACCATATAACTTCTGGATTCCTCTCAGCTTGTACATCAGCTCCTTCACTCTGCTGGGGAGTCCAAAGAAAGGCCCGAGGTCCGTCGTCTCAGCAGATATAGTCTCCATGGCCTGCATGGCCACGTTGATCTCCTCAGACACCACCGCTTGCTTCAACACTGCAGTCCGAGAGACGCCGGCAGGCGCTGCTGCGTTCCCGAGCATTGTCCTCTTCAGCTGGTCAGCCATGCTCCGCCTCAACCCGCTGGTTTTCTTGGCGTTATCGTCCGTGCTTGTGTGTAGTCCAGCCTCGACTGTCCTGTTGGATCTCTGAAGAGGCGTGGAGGTTTGTTCTCCAGCCTGCAGTCGGCTCCTCTTCGCCTGCTCTTTGACTTGCTCTTGAAACTGCAGCTGGCTGGCAGGTAATTCCTCAAAATGTTCGTCTCCCAGCTGGTCATAAAAGGCGTCGGTGGGAATGTGGGCACGGGTTTGATTCCCGATGACGGCTGTTCTGACATTTCCACGGTCCACTGCCCGCTGTCTTTCATTTTTTTCAGCATCATCCAACTTGGCCAGGAGGGAGCTGTCCTCCAGGATGCTGTCGTAGTCCCCAAACAGATCCTCACTGTCGCTGCAGCACTGTCGACAAAACACAAGACATCACTCGTCCTCCTATCAGGGAGGATGAACAAAAAACGGGACTATCATGAAGCGTCCTCCTACGAGTCCTGATCTAAATCATGTTGAACACATCTGTAGAAACATCTGGAACATGCAGTGTGGAGAAGAAACCCTCCAAACCTGACACGCCTGGAGATGTTTGTCCACGAGGACCAGAACACCTGTCTACAGGTGACCAAGTCTCACTGAGACTAACAGTTGAGGGTTTTAACTCATTTGTACCAGTTAGATTTATTAGTTTGATTCTGTTGAATCACAATTCAAAAACGTCTGAAAAAACATCATTTAATAATAATCAGTAAATTGTTATTTATTATTACTTTTGTCAGTTTCAATTTGTTTGTATGGCTTTTTCTTCCTTTGATGGAAGTGTAGCTACACATTTGTCTGTGTGTCTGTCAGGCTGTTATTCATTGACCTGCACATCTTAAACTGCTCATTAACACTCCCTCAGTTGCAGACATAAATGAAAGGTTGTTAACTGAACGTGGCTTTATGGTCAAAAGGATTCCTTTGTTGACTTCAGGATCACAGCTCTGCTTTTTGAGGATGACGTGGTCCTGTTGGCTCCATCAGGTCACGGTCTTCGGATCTCCTTGAGCAGTTTGCAGTCGAGTGTGAAGCAGCCCAGCGTGGTCATGAATTGTGGACCACGACTGAAAGAAAGAAACTGCCATACAAGCGATGGGAATGAGATTCCTCCCCCAGAGACGGCAGGAGTTCTCTGATGAGGAGGAGCGGCATCCTTCCCTCCCAAACAGTGGAGCGACTCTGTTTGGGAGGGACAGACGCTGCTCCTCCTCCTCAGAGTGGCCGGGTGAAACAACAGGAACCACTGCATCAAGTTTATTAGGATTACATTTAGCAAATGAAATCAGTGAGTAAACGCCCTGACTGTCTTTAAATATGATGGTCATTTGACGATCCAATATTTATTCATTATCCAGATGTAGATTTGGAGGACGGCTTTCCGTAATCACGAACCATCACTGTGTCTCTCTTTAGTCTCTACTTCCTACTCTACCTGGCTGGTCTTCTGCAGGAGGGTCCCTCCTTATGATCCAGGTTCTGATCCAGGTTTCTTCCCTCTTAAAGGGGAGTTTTTCTTGCCACTTTTTGGTTTTAATTTTTCCCTCACTAGGGGAGTTTTTACCTGCATTTGTTTATGCAATAATTGCTTGGGAAAAATGAAATAAAAGTGAAGTGAACCAGCTTTAATGTTGCTTCCAGTGTGAGACACCAACATCCACTACTTCTACCTGATGACATTTAAAGTTGTTCCAGCAGACTGGATCTGAGACATGATCACAGAAACAACCAGATAAAGATTTTATAGACACTTTAATCTGAAACACTCAACATGAAATGCTCCGAGGAGGGTAGAAGTGCAGCGTAAATTCCCATTAGGATTTATCAAGTTACCATGGTAACGTAACAGATTATACGGGCACGTTTGGCGTCATTAGTGACGGTTTGCAGTCAGATCGATGAACCGCTGTTTACCTCCGAATCCCGACGGTCCGTCATGGTCGTCCTGTCCGGGGCGCATGCCGGCGGCCCGGCCGTGTCACGTCGGTGTCCGGCAGGTGTCCGGTGGCTCTTCAGAGCATCTCGCGACCTCTTCCTCGCGCACACTCGTTTTACTTTGACCTGGATCCTGCCAGAACTCATCCCTGTCCGGGTTCAGTTACTCTTAAACGGGCCAACGAGCTCACGTACATGCTCGTTTTGGTTATAAGCCAACGGAGGCATCCTTACATTCAGAGGTCGCTTTAACTGGAAGAAAAGTATCTGAAAACGAAAAAGTAACAAGACCAGCTGGAGACGCCGGCGTCCCTCAGTTCAGGCAGCGGCGGGACCATACGTCACTTCCGTTTCATGTTTGTTGTCTAACTAATTCATTAGATCCGCACTCCTATCTGAAAGTATTTTTAAAAAAACTCATGTTAGGAGTCAGTTCAACTAACACTTTAAGTGTAAACGGTGTATTTAAAAAGACCGTACCTACAAATATTAAAACAAATAAACGTAGTAGGAACCATCTAACTGTAGACGCGGTGGTCGGAGTCATTCCCGCGCGCCACCACTTCCGGTCCCGTGTCAGGTCATCATGTTGTGCTTGAGGAGCCTGCAGCGACTAAAACCTGCGCTGTATCTCCATGGAAACACAGGTGAGCGCCCATTTCAGTCGCTATGAGCGTGTTACAGCATCCGACGTGGCTGTTTGTTTGAAATGTGAGCAGAGACGCTCGGTAAAGTGAGATTCTGGCACGCTAACGTCGCGTGTGCTGCTCACCTGTGCAGGTTGCAGGAGCCTGACGTCAGCAGCTCAACATGACAACGACAAGGTAGGTGTCCCGTGGATGGTCGGGTCAGTGCGTAAGATGTCGCGTTAGCGGTCAGACTGTGTTTATGTTTTGCAGTTCGTGAAAATGGAGAATCCTTACAGAAAGCCTCGGAGCACCTGCGTGCTCTGCAACGTCACGGTGGACTACAAAAACATCCAGGTGAGTGCTGACGTCACAGCTCGCCTGCTGGAAGCACTCGCACGCGTCGCTGATCAGGTTATCTGTACCTAATCAGCCATTTAAGTAGCTCTTGTAAAAGGAAAAAGAAACTAATAAATCTAAAATTTGAAGCGAACTCTGCTGCGTCCTGAAAAACGTTCGAGTCACTGATGCCACAGAGTGACTCATGAGTCTGTGGCCACTTCTGTAAACAACATCCTTAAGGCTTCTGCTGCTGCCCGGCCGTTACGTTCCTCTATGGACTGCTGTCCAGCACACAGGACAGTCCAGATGTGCTCGTTTGTGGTTCCACGCTGCTGTTAGAGCAGGAACTTACAGAACACCTCCTCTAACGCCCTGACTTATCTCTCACCTAACTGCACTTCTCTGCATTCACGTTCTCTTGGTGCCTACCCTGCATGTTGTTTTGGTACCTCACATGTCTCTCTTCATATTTATTTGATTGACTGAACACTTATTGCCAGTCTGTCCTGAAGCTCTATTGTTGTTCCTCACTTGTAAGTCGCTTCGAATAAAAGTGTCTGCTAAATGGACCCAACAGTCAAATTGATGAGACAATAAAACATGAACATTCAGACTTTTAAATCTTTGTAGTTTTTAATGTTTTCTGAACGATGTCGATGGAGTTGAGCGAGAACATGGTGGAGCACTAATATCTGGTTTCTCACACCTTTCGCTTCCACAGCTGCTGTCTCAGTTCGTCTCGCCACACACGGGCAGGATTTATGGCCGACACATCACCGGTGAGCAGCTGCAGGTCACCGCAGGTCACCAGTGAGTCATCACACACTCACAGCTCCTCTGTGTTTCAGGTCTGTGCGGGAGGAAGCAGAAGGAAGTCTCCAAAGCCATAAAGAAAGCTCACTCAATGGGTTTGTTTATCTCATCGCCCTTTTGTCTGCAGTTCAGTCTTCCAGCTTCCAAACGTGCTCTAGTTTGATTGACTAAGTAGATCAAAGTTTGGAGTTTAAGCTCCTATTTTCATTGAGTTGTTGCAGATCAAAGTGAGAAACCCGAGCTCTGCTTTTGTCTCGCAGGTTTCATGTCTGTGACACACAAACATCCGGAGTTCATGAAGGATCCCAACATCTGTGCAATCAAACATCTGGATTAGAGGATCGTCGTGTGTGTTTGTTTTCTGTATTAAAGTGTCTGCTGTGGTGTGAAAAACAAGTCGCTTCTTTACATTTGGGGAACGTTTGAATCTGATCCCAGATCAGGTCTTTGTGCTGAGCAGGATCAGTGTCAGCTGGCGACTTCAGGTTCAACTCACATCAGTCCCGTGATGCTTCACTTCCTGTTTAGGTGTATCTCCATGGTAACAGTTGTAAAAGCTGCCAACTAGTCAAGATTATTATCAATTCTACCACATGTAAGATACAAACGGAATAAAAATTATGTTACTCTCAAACCCTCGGTGCTGCACAATAAATACGTTTTAAATTTTAAAATCAGCTTACTTAGTTAAGACTCAGAATTAGTATCATTGAGGAGCATCTTCCAGATACAATACTAGTAGACATTCATGTTTTAACATCCTGAAGCAGTTTCTGATGATGCTGAAACTTGCTCACTTTCACATGTGAACTCTCCTTCATTCTGGATTTATTAAACAATAAAATATTACATTTTCTCACTGTCAGTTCATGTTCATCTCCACATTTTTTTTCTCCTTTTAAACATCTGAAATGAAGTGAGACTCCACATGTGACTTCAGTGCTGCTAACTGGACTAACAGACCAGTTCTGGTTGGTCAAAAGGGTCTGGGGGGAAACACCCGCAAACTTTCAGCCAGAGGCCGTGGGCTTCCAGCACCCAGCGGTGACCCGGGGACTGGCGACAGACAGACTGATCACAGACTGGTCGACTCACGGCTGGTTGCAGCACCGTGACCCCCGGTCGACTCACGGCTGGTTGCAGCATCGCAGCGGCTGGTCGACTCACGGCTGGTTGCAGCATCGCGGCGGCCGGTCGACTCACGGCTGGTTGCAGCATCGCGGCGGCCGGTCGACTCACGCCTGGTTGCAGCATCGTGAAGCCCTTCAGAAAGCTCTCATGGTCAGGTCTAGTTAAAGTTAGTAGGCAGAACTGAACCGGATATGTGGTTGGTTCCTACTCGACTCCAACTGCCTCTGAAGCGTCAACCGTCACAGAAGACTGGGAAAACACCAGGAACCAAACCAGCTTACGTTAATACTTTGGTTCAGCTCCTTCAGGAAAAAGCACATTTCAAAAAAAGATTTGTGAAAAAAGCTGAGATTTAAAAAACAGGTTCTGTTTTAATTCTTTGCAGGCAGACCAGAGATATTGTACGTTTTTCTTCCTCGTCAACACGACTTCGGTTGTTCATAGACATTTGTTTTTGCTGTCAGATGGACGGAGGAAAGACGGTCAGGGATCATTGACACGTCTGGACTCGGAGGCATCTGGGATTCATCCCGCAGATGAATCAGGACTCCAGATCTTTTTTTTTTTAATAATGGGCCCTCTGGGTTCTGGACCAAAGAGGAAAAGGACCATCCAGACTGTTATCATCAACAGTCCAGAATCCAGACTCTGTGATGGTCTGGGGTCGAGTTCCTGTCCAAAACTCATCTGCTCCAGAGGTGTCCATGAATTTTTCAAGAGGACAATGAACACCACGTTCAGGACATGTATGAGGATGAGAGGGAATGATACCGGACTGGTCTGTCTGCCAGAACAGCCCAGAACTGTCCACAACTGAATGCTGGAAGATGTAAAAGACAAAAATGCATCAACAATGACCCAGTGGAACAAAACAACACTGGCGCTGACAAGAAAACACAGAAAAGACATAAAAACACATTTCAAAATAGTTATTTTCATTTGAAATGGCCTTTAATTTCTTTCAGATTGATTGCCTTAAAAATTAGGAAGTTTAAGATCAAGACTGAAATTGTTTATGTGTGGTGCTCGTCACCTGCTGCGGGAGATGAAGGCGGAGTACTCTGTCCGGTGGGTGGAGCCTGTGGGCGTGGCCCTACTGGGCGTCAGCAGCAGGAAGATCAGGTGAGGGTTGGAGAGAGCGCTCTTCAGCTTCTCGTGGACCAGCTTCTCCCTGAAGGTCATGCGCTGCTCCGTGTTCCTACGCTGTCGGTACCAGCCGATCACGCTGTCCTGCACACGCCAAACACGTCACACCGAGCACAAATGCCACGCTGACCCGCCACTCGTTCATCACTCACCTGCTTGTTGTTTGTCAGCATCTCCTGCAGCACCTCCATGTTCATTTCCCCAGAACTGCTGTACAGGCTGACACACACACACACACACACACACACATGTGTTTGTGTGTTGTTTGTAATGACACACAACACACAAACACTTGATGGAGACAACACCACCAGTGCAGGACTCACGTGTTCAGTCTGTGGCAGGCGACGTGCTTCTGGACGTCTGTCGGAGAAACACACCGAGTCACACCGAAGTACAGCTGTGTACCAGTACTCAAACTCTTGATCTCGTAGGTACCAGAAGGGAAAACAACAAGTTGTCATCAAGTTCTCCTCTAATGACGACATCTGGATGGGAGTATAAGCACATGCTGCTTTAAATCCTCTCTCTCTGCCTGTCTGTGTGTCTGTCCTTTTTAAAAACTTCCCATTTTATTTGTACTTTCTCCAAATTCAAGTTAAACTGTGGTGGTATTTTATTATCAGTGTGTTTTGTTTCATATTAAACTGTTATAAACGAGTCACATAAAATACACAAGTAGTTGACTTAAATGTACTAGAGTACTTACTGTATATTTCCTCAATGTGGATGTGTGGATGTGGTCAGACTGGGAGTCGCTGATGGTGACCTGCTCATCAAACCTGCTCTCTCCAAACACCAGACCCTCCTGATAGACGGGAACACACACACACACACACACACACACACACACACACACACACACAAGGACGGACGGGAAGACACACAGACGTGACTGTGGGAACTTAAACTTACTTTAAAGGATGAGCTCGTTTTCGTTGCAATAAAGTAAAACACAAACGTGTACGGATTTAAGTATAAAATAGGGCCTGGACAAGTTAGGGAGTTAGTCCCCTAACGTTTGCTTGCTACCGTGGCTGCGCACGCTGAGGAGCAGAGACGGCGGCTCACCACGTCCGAGTCGCTGTTAACGTGCTGGAACATGAGCGAAGCCAGAACGATCCCCGACACGCGGACCGTGGGCTCCGACATGACCGACCGCAGCTCAGCGTCGGTCCCGGTCCACGAACTAGTTGAATGTGGAGCCACAGTGACGGAACATTAGCTGGGAGCGCCGAGTACGGTGGCCCGGAAGATCCAATGATTGCAACCTGCGACCCGAACGATTGAGACCCGACCTAACCTGAATTAATCAACAACTACATTAAACAAACAAACAAAGATTATTAGACTCTACCCAAACTCTAGTGACCTATTTAGAAATTCTTTCTTTTTATATGACTTCATTAATTATTATTAATATAAGAATTTATACAAAGGCTATCTAACCATCTATCTCAATCCAATTTATTTTTAGCTTTGATGGACGGAGTAATGTTTTTACGAAAAAGCAACTAACAGACTGTGATGAACAGTCTAATTGAAACGAATCTCAGTCAATTATATTATATATGCTACTCATTGGTAACCTGCATCCGATGATATCAGATTTTCTGTTGGTGTGTGTGAATGAATCGTTCTTAGTCTGGCTCGTCCCCCAGTAACGGTTGTCTCGGGAGCCCCTCCCAACAACAACAGCTCCTGGGATCATTCGGGCACACAAACCCCTCCACCACGATAAGGTGACGATTCAAGAAGGGGGGCTATCTTTTTTTTTTTTTTTCACAAAAACTAAATAAAATTAAAGACTAAACAAAAACTACTGATTTTTTTTGTACCTTTGACGGTGTGTTTGTTTCTCTTCTCTCTCTGTTCTTCATTCTCTCTTTCTGATCTCCCTTTTCCTGTTCTACCCGGATAGTCTTCAGTAATAGAAGCTATATACATAAAATAAACTAAATTAAAAAATAAAATAAAATAAACACTGAAGATTTGTCAACCAACTTGGGCACTGTAGAGAAAAAAATGCTGCGTGGTACTAAAATAAATATGTGAATATATATATGATTTTTTTTTTTACAGTGGGATAAAACCGGAACTCCCGGAGAAAACCCATTAAAATCTAGTAGATCCTACATCTGCAGTTTGCACCAACCTAACAGAAGCCGAAAGCTTTATTCATTTTGTCAAAAAACAATGCAAGTCCCGACTTCTTTTTTCGGGCTTCCACCTCGCGTCAAAGGAAATTGATCACAGCCTGGTCAAAAATTGGATCGTCCGGAATCATAGCTGCCCGCAGCAGGTTTTCTGGCGTGACAAAAATCCTCATAAGATCTTTGATCATGGCCTTGGCGATGTCATCTATGTTATCTTTAATAATCATATAATCCCGGTCACCAATTTTCACTTTGGCCAACACTAATACTGACAGACGTTTCCACAAAGTGTCTGTGTGTCTTAGATAAATGCTGTTTTTCGTCTTGGAATACTTCAACAGCAAACGCATAAGTAAAGCATTGCAAAGTCTGAAATTTAAATTCTCAAAGTCAGACGATAAGCTGTCAATCACCCCGGATTTGAAAGTTTTTTAAGCATAAGCAACACTAGGTGCGGGCTTTGATGGGGGCTTTGGTGGGGGGTATGATGGGGGCAGTCGTTTCTGCGTTGGTGGGGGGTTTGCCGGGGGCTTTGGTGCATCCATGCAGTTTTTTAGAAGGATCAGTATATCCTGCAGTGACTGACATATCTGTCTAATGTACACATCTTCGTTGGGATTCGTCTTGTCGCGTTGGTGCAGTCTGTGCTGCAGCCTTACAAAATTCTCGCTGACCGTTCTTATTGCCTGAAGACAAGTGTCCCGACTTCCCTCTGTTGTCTTCTGATAAATATTAGGCAGATCCTTTCTCTGGTCTCGGGTCTCTCTGACGGTGCAGCCCTGAGACGATGGCATCTTCATACAGTCCTGTATGGTTATGACAGATTCTTTTTTGTTGTTATGTTCGTTCGTTTGTTTGTTCTTAAACAACAACAGCTCCTGGGATCATTCGGGCACACAAACCCCTCCACCACGATAAGGTGACGATTCAAGAAGGGGAGCTATCTTTTTTCTTTTCACAAAAACTAAATAAAATTAACAACTAAACAAAAACTACTGATTTTTTTTGTACCTTTGATGGTGTGTTTGTTTCTCTTCTCTCTCTGAGCTTCATTCTCTCTTTCTGATCTCCCTTTCCCTGTTCTACCCGGATAGTCTTCAGTAATAGAAGCTATATACATAAAATAAACTAAATTAAAAAATAAAATCAAATAAACACTGAAGATTTGTCAACCAACTTGGGCACTGTAGAGAAAAAAATGCTGCGTGGTACTAAAATAAATATGTGTATGATTTTGTTTTTTTTTTTTTACAGCGGGATATAACCGGAACTCCCGGAGAAACCCATTAAAATCTAGTAGATCCTACATCTGCCGTTTGCACCAACCTAACAGAAGCAGAAAGCTTTTTTCATTTTGTCAAAAAACAAAGCAAGTCCCGACTTCTTTTTTCGGGCTTCCACCTCGCGTCGAAGGAAATTGATCACAGCCTGGTCAAAAATTGGATCGTCCGGAAACATAGCTGCCCGCAGAAAGTTTTCTGGCGTGACAAAAATCCTCATAAGATCTTTAATCATGGCCTTGGCGATGTCATCTATGTTATCTTTAATAACCATATAATCCCGGTCACCAATTTTCACTTTGGCCAACACTAATACTGACAGACGTTTCCACAAAGTGTCTGTGTGTCTTAGATAAATGCTGTTTTTCGTCTTGGAATACTTCAACAGCAAACGCATAAGTAAAGCATTGCAAAGTCTGAAATTTAAATTCTCAAATTCAGACGATGAGCTGTCAATCACCCCTGATTTGAAAGTTTTTTCAGCATAAGCAACACTAGGTGTGGGCTTTGATGGGGGATTTGGTGGGGGGTATGATGGGGGCAGTCGTTTCTGCGTTGGTGCGGGCATTGGTGGGGGGTTTGCTGGGGGCTTTGGTGCATCCATGCAGTTTTTTAGAAGGATCAGTATATCCTGCAGTGACTGGCATATCTGTCTAATGTACACATCTTCGTTGGGATTCGTCTTGTCGCTTTGGTGCAGTCTGTGCTGCAGCCTTACAAAATTCTCACTGACCGCTCTTATTGCCTGAAGACAAGTGTCCCGACTTCCCTCTGTTGTCTTCTGATAAATATTAGGCAGATCCTTTGTCTGGTCTCGGGTCTCTCTGACGGTGCAGCCCTGAGACGATGGCATCTTCATACAGTCCTGTATGGTTATGACAGATTCTTTTTTGTTGTTATGTTCGTTCGTTTGTTTGTTCTTAAACAACAACACTTCCTGGGATCATTCGGGCACACAAACCCCTCCACCACGATAAGGTGACGATTCAAGAAGGGGGGCTATCTTTTTTTTTTTTTTTCACAAAAACTAAATAAAATTAACAACTAAACAAAAACTACAGATTTTTTTGTACCTTTGACGGTGTGTTTGTTTCTCTTCTCTCTCTGAGCTTCATTCTCTCTTTCTGATCTCCATTTTCCTGTTCTACCCGGATAGTCTTCAGTAATAGAAGCTATATACATAAAATAAACTAAATTAAAATATAAAATAAAAAAACACTGAAGATTTGTCAACCAACTTGGGCACTGTAGAGAAAAAAATGCTGCGTGGTACTAAAATAAATATGTGTATGATTTTTTTTTTTTTTTTTTGCAGTGGGATAAAACCGGAACTCCCGGAGAAAACCCATTAAAATCTAGTAGATCCTACATCTGCCGTTTGCACCAACCTAACAGAAGCAGAAAGCTTTTTTCATTTTGTCAAAAAACAAAGCAAGTCCCGACTTCTTTTTTCGGGCTTCCACCTCGCGTCAAAGGAAATTGATCACAGCCTGGTCAAAAATTGGATCGTCCGGAATCATAGCTGCTCGCAGAAAGTTTTCTGGCGTGACAAAAATCCTCATAAGATCTTTGATCATGGCCTTGGCGATGTCATCTATGTTATCTTTAATAACCATATAATCCCGGTCACCAATTTTCACTTTGGCCAACACTAATACTGACAGACGTTTCCACAAAGTGTCTGTGTGTCTTAGATAAATGCTGTTTTTCGTCTTGGAATACTTCAACAGCAAACGCATAAGTAAAGCATTGCAAAGTCTGAAATTTAAATTCTCAAAGTCAGACGATGAGCTGTCAATCACCCCTGATTTGAAAGTTTTTTCAGCATAAGCAACACTAGGTGCGGGCTTTGATGGGGGATTTGGTGGGGGGTATGATGGGGGCAGTCGTTTCTGCGTTGGTGGGGGCTTTGGTGGGGGGTTTGCCGGGGGCTTTGGTGGGGGGTATGATGGGGGCATTTGTGCGGGCTTTGGTGGGGGGTTTGCCGGGGGCTTTGGCGCATCCATGCAGTTTTTTAGAAGGATCAGTATATCCTGCAGTGACTGGCATATCTGTCTAATGTACACATCTTCGTTGGGATTCGTTTTGTCGCTTTGGTGCAGTCTGTGCTGCAGCCTTACAAAATTCTCGCTGACCGCTCTTATTGCCTGAAGACAAGTGTCCCGACTTCCCTCTGTTGTCTTCTGATAAATATTAGGCAGATCCTTTGTCTGGTCTCGGGTCTCTCTGACGGTGCAGCCCTGAGACGATGGCATCTTCATACAGTCCTGTATGGTTATGAAAGATTCTTTTTTGTTGTTATGTTCGTTCGTTTGTTTGTTCTTAAACAACAACACTTCCTGGGATCATTCGGGCACACAAACCCCTCCACCACGATAAGGTGACGATTCAAGAAGGGGGACTATCTTTTTTTTTTTTTTTTCACAAAAACTAAATAAAATTACAACTAAACAAAAACTACTGATTTTTTTGTACCTTTGACGGTGTATTTGTTTCTCTCCTCTCTCTGAGCTTCATTCTCTCTTTCTGATCTCCCTTTTCCTGTTCTACCCGGATAGTCTTCAGTAATAGAAGCTATATACATAAAATAAACTAAATTAAAAAATAAAATAAAAAAACACTGAAGATTTGTCAACCAACTTGGGCACTGTAGAGAAAAAAATGCTGCGTGGTACTAAAATAAATATGTGAATATATATATGATTTTTTTTTTTTTACAGTGGGATAAAACCGGAACAGTTTGCACCAACCTAACAGACCTGGCTGGTAACAATGGTGAATCACTGTGGGTCCCTGAGCAAGGCCCGATCTGTCCCCGAGCACTGGGAGAGCACCGCACTGCTCCTAGTGAAACTAGTTAAAAGCAGAGGTCCAGATTCGGTGTGTATTGTGAGATACATACTGACAAGAATGGAAAAAATGAAAGAGACAATGTACAACAGATTTAATTTCAGCTTGTTTTTACAGCTCTGTCCATTTAGATTGTGCTGACAAAACAACCCACTGAACTCACTTCTGAAACTGGTGGAACATCTTTTAAGCTGCGTGCTCATGATGGGCAGGGGAACATTGTTGAAATGATGGGGCTTTTGATTTGGCTGTCACCTCAGTCACACCAACATATCCTCTCAAGTACAACTTTTCTTCCGCTTCCCTCTCAGCTGGGACCATTACATAATACATTTATTGAACACTAGAGGAAGCCAAAGAAACCGTATAACCGCTCATCCAAAACACCATTATGGCAACTCAAAATGTTCACATTTTACTGTGTGCTTCTCACGCGTTCGTATCTTCTAGACTAGATTACTGTAACGTGTTGTTGGCTGGATGTCCAAGTAATTCTCTGAACAGCCTCCAGCTGATCCAAAATAAACTCAGAATCCAATTCAAAATGTAATTAGTTGCATATAAAGTCCAAACATGGCCTAGCGCCGGAATATTTTCAAGACCCGATACAACCATATGTTCCTATTAAAGCTCTCTGTAATGTGTTCGGACCAGTAGTCACAGCTGCAGCTGCAGGACCAGACTGGAGCAGATGGTCTTCAACACAGCTTCATCCTGGATCTGCTGCTGTAGACCTGCTGCAGGGGGACCCCAACATGATCCACTGACTGGTGCCCCTCACCTCCTCTGTTTCTCCTTCTCTTCTTCAGCTCAATCCTCAGTTATTAATTAGAAGTAACTCATCAGTATAAGTGTTCTCCATTGTTCTTGTAGTTTGTTGTGCTGGTCTGTCTCCTCTTTTTCTCTTCTGTACATGTTTGCAGACCAGAACCTCAGGAACTGCATCCTGACCTGCAGTCCCACCTCTGACCATCGCAGTGTTCACCTCCACCTGTTTATACAGTCGTCTCTGTGGATCACCAACTAACCAGGTATCGGACATATATACATGTAAGTCTTAGTTCTGCTGCTGACAGATAATTATACTGGTGTATCTTATCTTTTGTACCTTTGACGGTGTGTCTGTGTCTCTCCTCTCTCTTTACTTCCTGTTCCACCCGGCTGGTCTTCAGTAGGAGGGTCCCCCCCTTATGATCCAGGTCCTGATCTGGGTTTCTTCCCTGTTAAATGGGAGTTTAACCTGTCGTTGTTTATGTAATAATTGCTCGGGGGTCGTGTTCTGGATCTCTGTAAAGATCCTAGAGACAACTTGTGTTGTAATAGACGCTATATAAATAAAATAGAATTTAGTTGAATTGTCTATGAAAACAAGAAGTAAACTACAGAAAGTGTACTTAAGTGCTGTAAATGAAGGGACTGTGTACTATGAACATGCACATTTAAATTCAAACACCTTCCCCACAAAGTCCACAAGATGAGTGATCATACGTTTTTCTGAACAGCTGCTTTCAAAAGTTGGATCTGCAACAGAGCACTTGTTTTTAGTAAAACATGAATAAATTAAAGAATTCTGCTCCAGATCTTTTCTACAGTGAAAGCTAATCGTTTTAATACCAATTTAGTGCAATAAAATCAAGGGAGATTAAAGACAAATGTCTGTATTTATTTCAAAATATATGAAGTTTAAGTTATTAACTAAATTTTACATATTATGAATGTACATTTAAATAACATATTTGTGGATATCTCACCCTACTGTGAAGTAATAAGTTATAAGGAACAAAACTAAAGTCTTAAAGTTCCTTTGAACTGTTGATTCAACCTTAATGAATCAGAAACGGCTGCAGTTGCGTTATCATGAACACTTTAAAGCTGCTCCAAACACTGACGTGTACGCGTACGTGTCGCCTGTAAATGTTGGAGTGCACTGGGTTGCACACTGCCGTGCTGCAAACCTTTTCTGATGCCGCACTAGCGGCCGGTATGCAGAGGTACTTCACAGTAAGGTAGTAGATCTGACCTACCTGAGCTTCCCACAGCTGGAGTGGAGGTCTTATTCACAAGTAAGGCCCTCTGCTCTCTGTACCTCAGAGGTTCATAAGGTTCATAAGACTAATAAGCGCGATCAGGCGACACACCACCATTCATTCATTCATTCATTCATTCATTCATTCATTCATTCATTCATTCATTCATTCATTCATTCATTCATTCATTCATTCATTCATTCATCATAACTGACTCACAGTTTGAGCTCCCTCTGTGTGTTATTGTCCAATCAGCATAGAGCCATGCCACCAGTGGTCACGCCCCCTTTGGGGTCAATTTCAGACAGTTATGGGGTCTATGAACGAGGAACAGGAACTGCAAAGGCTCCGTCTCCTTTATTATTTAAGGAAGAAGCTTGGAAAGAGTAAAATAACCTCAGACCCTAAAGCTTTATTAAGAAAAATGGGTTCCATAATGCAGGATGAGGCCTGCTGAAAAAGCCTTAAATAAAGTAAAACTTTAAACTGAATTGAAAATAGATGGGCACCAATTGTATGTTGATGTTTTATGGTACAGTCATCTGGCGTGACCATCTGTTAGGAAACATACGATGGCATTTTTCAAAAGTGTGTGACACACTTTGGTCAAAATGTCACAGAGATGCAGTACAAAAGGTCAGTTTTTAACCATATGTGTACTCTGTTCATAACAGCTGGTGTAGAAGCGGAGTCAGCCACATGACTTCACTTCCCCACGCTGTTTCACTTGGCATGTTTAGATTAGACCCCGTTATTATCCCTGGGTGAAGAACGCGCGTTGGGCAGTGTAAATGCGAGGCGTGTTGTTGCCTCTCACGTGCCCGAAGCTGATTTGAGAGGCTGGAAGACAGCTCGGGAGGTGTTATCAAGCGGTACTATGTAACATGACAACCCGCTGTCTGGTTGGCCTTGCTGGCTTCACCAACACCAGAGGAGCTGGATTCATCCAGGAGATGGAGCGGATGGCGGATCCACACTGCACAGCAACAGGATTTGTTAAGCAACTTCCCCCAACTCGTGTTGCACAAATACGACCTGCAGTCTCCTTCTGCCACTCCTGCTGTTGTTCTTGAACGCAAATAACTCCTTTGTGGGGTTGTTCTGTTTGTTAATGACCAGAGTTTCATGTCTTGCAAAGCTGCAGTTTGTCATTTTAGCCGCCAGTTGCAGATTTCGGTTCTGTAACACGCTGATTTATGACGTCCACGGCTCTGAGGACGAAGAGCTTGAAGACATCCTCATCTAGTCATCAGCAACCTGTAATACTGCATAAATAACATTCTCATTACAGGGATGGATATCTTATATTTTAGACCATTTCAGTATTATATCATATCCTTTCAATATTCTTTTTTTAAAAACTATTCACCCTTTTAATTTAATTGAATGTAATTATTCTGTTTTATTTCACATTGTGGTGTTTTTATTGTCTTAAGTTTAAGTATTTTATTATATGAAGTCATTTATTTAGTTTGAACTGAGTATTTTCTAATTGATGTAGTGATTTTCTTTTGGTTCAATACTTAATTTTATTAATTATTTCACTATTCTTATAATAAATACTTTTAATTTATTTCGTTGCTATCATACTACTGTATTTATTTCTTTAGTTTAAATGTATGATTTGGTTTATTTTATTATTTGGATAAGAGGTCACACAATAAATAAACAAGAACATGTTTTAGTAAACACAGATGCGTCACGTGAACACAGGCAGCAGTCCTGACGTGCTCGCGTCCGCTCGCGACGCCGTCAGGTCGCCGCGGTGCGGTCTGCGTTTTTCCTTCGCAGTTCGTCGTCGCGAACCACGAGTGGGCGTGTCTTCAGACGACCATCCTGCAGTCGGTTCGATCCCGGAGCGACAGATCCGGATCCTGCACTCGGCGGGACGCTCGCGACCGACTCCCCGTACTCGGGTATCCTCTTCATCACTGACGCACGCGACCGTTTCGCGGGAAATAAAGCATTTATTTTCTCAAAGAGCTGTTAATAATTAAAGATAGTTATTAATAATTTAACTGTTTCGGCTAAAGTTTACACTATATATCTCCAGTGTCTTAAGTTAAAAGACTGTCAGATTACTCTTTTAAAGTATTGAAAAGTTCTACAGGAAACATATTTTATTCTTCACATCAATAAATCAGCTGATCTGCCGCTCTGACACCATGTTGGCATTGCTATAATCTGCTAAATTAAATTTAAATGACTGATTTCATTCACAAAAACAAATGAAGAGGTGGTGCTAGAAGGGAAATTATAGCTGCTTGATAAACAGATATACAGACTGTAACGTTGACTGACGCTTCAGAGCTCATGAAAAGATGTAAATCAGAACTTCTGATGCTTCTGCTGTTTTTACCCTGAAGTAGACGAGGCACAACGTAAATAAAATATAGAAACGTTTGAGCATGAATCACTTAACAGAATTTTTTAAAGTTTTACCACCTATATTTATGGGTATTATTCATGAAATCTTCCATTTAAACATATTTATAAAAAACTGACAGTTGTCCAGGCAACTGACAAGCAAATCTCCCAGAACTGTAATGATCACAATAATGATGGTAATTAGGTTTCTTTCCTCCTTTAATTAATGAAATTGTTGGAAAAGTCCAGTTCTCTGGTCTAGTGGAAGTGCAGCTGAGCTGTCGTAAACGTTAGTGCTGGAGAAAAGAACACGTCAGGGTTCATCCTGAGGAGAACGGGAACATCTGAGCCGCATGGGAACGCAGCAGCTGTGTGAGCGCGAGTTGACTGTCTGCAGATGATGAGCTGACCTCGCAGCCGCAGCCATGGCGGACCCGTGGACCACGCTTGTGGTCGTCTTCCAGCTGTGGATCTTCACGGTTCTGTTCCTCATCATGCTGCCCGCCATGTTCGGCCTGTCTCTGGGCGTTACGGGAGTTTACATCCAGATCCTGGTCCAAATCCTCGAGGTAAGACCAGTCCTAACGAGGCTGTGTGAGAGCCCTCATTTCAGGTGTGTGTGAGGTCAGAGGTCAAATGAAAGCGTTTGTCTTTGCAGTGGGCAACAATCCGTATCCAGAGAGGAAGACGGGAGCAGTCCCACATACCTGTCCCTCTGCCCACAGGTGGGTTAACTTAAGTTAACCTAGCTTATTAGAGCCCTACTTATGTGTCTGACTTATAAAATATGTCTTTCTAAAACCTGATTTAAATAAGTCTAACAAAAGTATTCGCTCACCCATCCAAATAATGGGAATCAGGTGTTCCCATCACTTCCATGGCCACAGGTGTGTAAAATCAAGCATCTCTGCATGCAGACTGTTTTTACAACTATTTGTGAAAGGATGTGTTGCTCTCAGGAACTCAGTGAATTCCAGTGTGGAATTATGATAGGACACCACCTGTGCAACAAATCCAGTCGTGAAATTTCCCGGCACCTAAATATTCCACAGTCAACTGTCAGATGTATTATAAGAACATGGAAGTGTTTGGGAACGACAGCAACTCAGCCCTTATGTGGTAGGACACGTAAACTGACGGAGCAGGTCAGCGGATGCTGAGGTGCATAGTGAGAAGAGGTCACCAACTGTCTGCCGAGTCAATCACTACAGACCTCCAAACTTCATGTGGCCTTCAGATTAGTTCAAGAACAGTGTTCAGAGAACTTCATGGATGTGTTTCCATGTCCGAGCAGCTGCATCCAAGACAAACATCACCAAGTGTAATGCAAAGCATCAGATGCAGTGGTGTAAAGCAGCCACCACTGGACTCTGGAGCAATGGAGACACCTTCTCTGGAGTGACGAATGGTGCTTCTCCATCTGACAATCTGATGGACCAGTCTGGGTTTGGTGGAACCAGGACAACGGTACTTGTCTGACTGCATTGTTCCAAGTGTAAAGTTTGGTGGAGGGGGGATCATGGTGTGGGGTTGTTCTTCAGGAGCTGGGTATGGCCCCTCAGTTCCAGTGAAAGGAACTCTGAATGCTTCAGCAGAACAAGACATTCCGGACAATTCCATACTGCCAACTTTGTGGGAACAGTTTGGAGCTGGACCCTTCCTCTTCCAACATGACTGTGCACCAGTGCACAAAGCAGGTCCATAAAGACCTGGATGACAGAGTCTGGTGTGGATGAACTTGACTGGCCTGCAGAGTCCTGATCAACCCGACAGAACACCTTTAGGATGAATTAGAGTGGAGACTGAGAACCAGACCTTCTGGTCCAACATCAGTGTGACCTCACAAATGTGCTTCTGGAAGAATGATCAAAATTATCCATAAACACACTCCTGAACATTGTGGACAGCCTTCCCAGAAGAGCTGAAGCTGCAAAGGGTGGACCGATGTCATATTGAACCCTATGGATCAGGAATGGGAGGTCACTGAAGTTCATATGTGAGTCCAGGCAGGTGAGCGAATACTTTTGACCATATAGTGCCATGTCTCTTGACCAGGGAAAAGCTGTCTCAACAATGTCTGACGTCTTAAATGAACCAACCTAATTATTACACAATTATTATTTTGAATTGTATTAATTGGGCTGAAGTGTTGGGGACATGTAGAGGCGTCCTCATACTTGATGAAACTCTAGCTTGAGAAACCAGGTGTAGCAAAACCTGACTCAGCAGAGGCTGACTTAACGGCACCATCTTGAATCAATGTGGCTCTAGTACCAGAACCCAAAAACATAACCCAAGACAACCAAACTTTACAAAGCTGGACGTATAACCTTTGTAAAACTGACAGTGTCTTGGTGCTGGCTTCAGTCATTTCAGTCTGAGTAGCCAACATCAAGCTCCTGTTGAAGCTACAAAATAAACCCTCACACATGTGAAAACAACATGAACAGCTGACCAGTCCATGAGTCATCAACCACAGACATTATTAAAACCGAAAGACAAAATAAAAGAATGAAACAGAAAGACTTTTGTACACTGCTGCGTCTTTACTGAACCCTGCTTTGCTTTACCGATGCTCCTCGACCTCTGCTCAGCTCTACTGCAGCCACGTCTCCATTACAGTTATGGTGCAGAATTGATGCAATATTTAAAAACTTTTCTGTGAAATGACTGCTTTCCATTACAGTTTTACACAAACATTTAAACACATTTCCTAAAGCTGTGGTTCAGTCTCTAAACTCTAAACACCCATTAAGAAGTGATTAAATTGAGGTGGATTGAATTAACTACATTGTCAAAACTTCTGAAACATCTTAAAACGCACCTACATGCACCAGGCAGCAAAGAGATGAAAACGTATCCAGTTTCCTGTAAATCAGTGCTCTGTGAAGCGCTGCTGCAAAACAATATGTAGCCAATATTACAAATCCGGTAAAGAAATACCACGAAAATACCACAAAAAAAAAAAAAAAAAAGATCAACATGTAACAACCTTGAGTGACGTGAGGTGGACATCTGAATCTGGAGCCTTCAGACAGCAGGCTGCAGATGATGGCCTGACCAAAGAAGGAACGTAGAACAATAGATCTAAGTTACTGAGAAATAAACTAAAGCCAGCTCAAACTGGGTGCTGGACTTTATTTTTTTACACCATGAAGTGTACAGTCTTGGACTGTTTCCAGGTCTACCGGGAGCAGACGTCTTCATAAGTCTTCTGGTTCTTCTGAGGGGTCACAGGAGCTTATTAGAGGTCACGTTCTCATCATCTTAACATTTTAATCAACAAGTATATCTTTCAGCCTCAACTTGATGCTGTGGGCCAACAGCACTTCTGTGAAAACATTTCATTGTGGTTTTACTCTTTTAATCTGTGCTCACTAATTCATTTTTCTGCTGGTTTGAATTAACCTGCTTTAAAACAGAAACTGTCTCCAAAGTCTCGTTAAGTCTGAAGCAAGATTGCAGCCAGGTAGAGATGCTCCAAAACCTTTTCTTTTTCTCACACAGATTCTGATATTTGGGCTTTTGAGTATTTGCTGATATTGACATCATCCAGATATCAGTGTTATATTAAAATAGTTGTTTTCCTTTTCAAATTTAATACTAATGTTATGTACTAATGAATGATTTCCATGATTGTTATCACTGCATTGTCATCATTGTATGACCGAGAGCACCTATAACTGTCTCTAAAGACATCCGCACGTAATAATTGGTTTAGAACAGCTATGATTATCTAGTGTGGCAGTCATGATAAATTATTATCAAATAAAGATCCACAGATGTCATTTGCACGACGGACTGAACTTTCAATTTTGATGGCGATGTCGTTTCCACCCAGCGTGCCATCCAACCTTCCCGAAGACGTGAGGAACGTCAGAGGTCCGAAGTTTTGTTGCAAAGCTGACTTCACTTCTTTTATCTCACTTAAAACGATTTCGTCACGGTCTCGTACAGTTCAGACAGAGCAGTTTCAGAGATGCAACCCAACAAACTGTACTGCAGCTTCTAACAGTCAACGAAGTAAAATCTGACGTTTCACAGAGAGGATGGTCTCCAAAGACCATGAATCCTACTATTGTGTCTGCAATAGTAGTCTTTAAACTAGTCTTTAAACATTGTCCTTACCACTTATAATTAACTCTAATTTAGGGTAAAGTACAGAAATATTTCTGTCCCCTCAGGGTCCAGAGGCTGGAACCAGAACCAACGTCAGTCCAGAGCCGGGAAATCACAGTCAGGAATAATGTTTCTTAACCTTTGGACTCATTTTGGTTGTTTCTCCAAACTGGATACTGTTTTGTTTTAAAAGGAAGTTTTGTTCATGAAAATCTTTGAGATTCAAATTTCTTTTCTTTTTTTTTTAAAGGCAAAAAATGTATTGTGAACAAATTTACAATTGTTTTAGGTCATAAGAGGACAAACACGTCCTCTCCCAAGAACCCATCCATCCATCCATTATCTGTACCCGCTGTATCCGTTTCCGGGTCACGGGGGTCTGTCGGAGCCTATCCCGACGCATATCAGGCGAAAGGCAGGGGTACACCCTGGACAGGTCGCCAGTCTATCCAGGGCCACATACAATCACACTCACATGCACACCTAGGGAGAATTTAGAAAGATCAATTAACCTACCCTGCATGTTTTTGGACTGTGGGAGGAAGCCGGAGTACCCGGAGGGAACCCACGCAAGCACGGGGAGAACATGCAAACTCCACACAGAAAGACCCACCGGGCCGGGAATTGAACCGGGAACCTTCTTGCTGTGAGGCAACAGTGCTAACCACTAAGCCACCGTGCCGCCTCTCCCAAGAACATTACAGACTATTCTTTTCAGATTTCTTTTGTATCTTTCAATTAACTTTAGTCCTAAATCACTCAAAAGGCCCCATCTCATGTCAAACATTCAAAATAACTTTTTTTTTTTTTTTTTTACTGTTTTTCTTCTAAATGAATCCATGACATGATTATACTGAGAAACAGCTGTGAGATTAAAAAAATGTTTTACTGGACTCAATGGGAATTTAAAATCAAATAAATAACTCAATATTTGGTGGTTTTGATCCGAAGTTGAGCACCAGAGTCTTCCCTCCGCTGGTGGGAAGAGAGTAGATCAGGTTCTTCCTCTGCTGAACGCAGTCCAGGTTCAGACACGTCTCCTGCCAGTCTGACACACCAAACCAGTAAAAATGCGTTTTCTCTGCATTTTCTCTTGCGTTATCCTGAAAGGAAAACACACTCGCCGCCTATCAGCATCACACATGGACTTACAACAACATAAAGACAAAACGCAGTTCGGGTCTTCATGTTGCTGGAAGACTGGAGGAAGCGACAGTTTAACAAAGTCATTCACATCATTACATCGTGTCAAATCAACAGACAAAAACCAGGGAAAAAGAAAGGACCCAGTCCCAGCTGTGCCCAGCTGTTTGACAGATTCTCACCATATAACTTCTGGATTCCTCTCAGCTTGTACATCAGCTCCTTCACTCTGCTGGGGAGTCCAAAGAAAGGCCCGAGGTCGGTCGTCTCAGCAGATATAGTCTCCATGGCCTGCATGGCCACGTTGATCTCCTCAGACACCACCGCTTGCTTCAACACTGCAGTCCGAGAGACGCCGGCAGGCGCTGCTGCGTTCCCGAGCATTGTCCTCTTCAGCTGGTCAATTCTACCACATGTAAGATACAAACAGAATCGAAATGACGTTACTCTCAAACCCTCGGTGCTGCACAGTAAATAAGTTTTAAATTTTAAAATCAGCTTACTTAGTTAAGACTCAGAATTAGTTTCATTGAGGAGCATCTTCCAGATACAATACTAGTAGACATTCATGTTTTAACATCCTGAAGCAGTTGCTGATGATGCTGAAACTTGCTCACTTTCACATGTGAACTCTCCTTCATTCTGGATTTATTAAACAATAAAATATTACATTTTCTCACTGTCAGTTCATGTTCATCTCCACATTTTTTTTCTCCTTTTAAACATCTGAAATGAAGTGAGACTCCACATGTGACTTCAGTGCTGCTAACTGGACTAACAGACCAGTTCTGGTTGGTCAAAAGGGTCTGGGGGGGAAACACCCGCAAACTCTCAGCCAGAGGCCGTGGGCTTCCAGCACCCAGCGATGACCCGGGGACTGGCGACAGACAGACTGATCACAGACTGGTCGACTCACGGCTGGTTGCAGCACCGTGACCCCCGGTCGACTCACGGCTGGTTGCAGCATCGCAGCGGCCGGTCGACTCACGTCTGGTTGCAGCATCGCGGCGGCCGGTCGACTCACGGCTGGTTGCAGCATCGCGGCGGCCGGTCGACTCACGGCTGGTTCCAGCATCGTGACGCCCTTCAGAAAGCTCTCATGGTCAGGTCTAGTTAAAGTTAGTAGGCAGAACTGAACCGGATATGTGGTTGGTTCCTACTCGACTCCAACTGCCTCTGAAGCGTCAACCGTCACAGAAGACTGGGAAAACACCAGGAATCAAACCAGCTTACGTTAATACTTTGGTTCAGCTCCTCCAGCTGATTTCTAATAAAACACGTTTACACTTTAACAAACATCAATCATCATCATTGTAGTTAGAAAATATAATTGGAAATTGACAATCAACATTAAAAAAAATTCATTTTAAAAACACGTTTCCTTTTTTCTTTCCTTTTATTTTTACTTTTAAATGAGACAAAGACGTTTTTTCAAAGTGGCGTCAGCTCTTGCTCCTCCGCCGTTTCCGCTCCCTCACCGGCAGCGTCTCACGCAGCCTCCTCCGACACGTCGTCATGCTCGGCTCCAGCGAGGGGAGTTGTTCCTCTACAGTTTCTGGGTTGCCCTGCGTTTCCGTGGAGATGTCAGGGACGGGGCAAGCCTGCCGGTTCACCGTCTGAGTCAGGAGCAGAGGAGCATGTCCCAGCAGAGCTCTGATGGCCTCCATCAGGCGCAGGTTGTTCCGCGGCTCGGCTCGCACGGTGACGTCTGTTCACAGAAGAAACAACGAGAATATTCACTGCTCTCATACTACACAATAAACACTACTGACAGTATTAATAGTAATAATAGTATAAGAAGACTGTTAATGCTGCATTTAACTGTTCACTTTGTTAGTACTTAACTGCAGTAATGTGTGCTGCAAACATTACTGCAGCATAAAAATTAAGACAATAAGGAAAAAGCACATTTCAAAAAAAGATTTGTGAAAAAAGCTGTGAAAATTTAAAAAACAGGTTCTCTTTTAATTCTTTGCAGGCAGACCAGAGATATTGTACGTTTTCTTCCTCGTCAACACGACTTCGGTTGTTCATAGACATTTGTTTTTGCTGTCAGATGGACGGAGGAAAGACGGTCAGGGATCATTGACACGTCTGGACTCGGAGGCATCTGGGATTCATCCCGCAGATGAATCAGGACTCCAGATCTTTTTTTTTTTAATAATGGGCCCTCTGGGTTCTGGACCAAAGAGGAAAAGGACCATCCAGACTGTTATCATCAACAGTCCAGAATCCAGACTCTGTGATGGTCTGGGGTCGAGTTCCTGTCCAAAACTCATCTGCTCCAGAGGTGTCCATGAATTTTTCAAGAGGACAATGAA
Source organism: Xenentodon cancila (assembly GCA_014839995.1). Classification (NCBI taxonomy): domain Eukaryota; kingdom Metazoa; phylum Chordata; class Actinopteri; order Beloniformes; family Belonidae; genus Xenentodon; species Xenentodon cancila. The sequence goes on along the minus strand of CM026215.1, from coordinate 24,091,147 downwards.
CACCACATTCAGGACATGTATGAGGATGAGAGGGAATGATACCGGACTGGTCTGTCTGCCAGAACAGCCCAGAACTGTCCACAACTGAATGCTGGAAGATGTAAAAGACAAAAATGCATCAACAATGACCCAGTGGAACAAAACAACACTGGCGCTGACAAGAAAACATTTAATATCTTTGGTTTAAACTGTCTGTAAACACAGAAAAGACATAAAAACACATTTCAAAATAGTTATTTTCATTTGAAATGGCCTTTAATTTCTTTCAGATTGATTGCCTTAAAAATTAGGAATTTTAAGATCAAGACTGAAATTGTTTATGTGTGGTGCTCGTCACCTGCTGCGGGAGATGAAGGCGGAGTACTCTGTCCGGTGGGTGGAGCCTGTGGGCGTGGCCCTACTGGGCGTCAGCAGCAGGAAGATCACGTGAGGGTTGGAGAGAGCGCTCTTCAGCTTCTCGTGGACCAGCTTCTCCCTGAAGGTCATGCGCTGCTCCGTGTTCCTACGCTGTCGGTACCAGCCGATCACGCTGTCCTGCACACGCCAAACACGTCACACCGAGCACAAATGCCACGCTGACCCGCCACTCGTTCATCACTCACCTGCTTGTTGTTTGCCAGCATCTCCTGCAGCACCTCCATGTTCATTTCCCCAGAACTGCTGTACAGGCTGACACACACACACACACACACACACACACACACACACACACACACACACACACACACACACACACACACACACACACACACACACACACACACACACACACATGTTTGTGTGTTGTTTGTAATGACACACAACACACAAACACTTGATGGAGACAACACCACCAGTGCAGGACTCACGTGTTCAGTCTGTGACAGGCGACGTGCTTCTGGACGTCTGTCGGAGAAACACACCGAGTCACACCGAAGTACAGCTGTGTACCAGTACTCAAACTCTTGATCTCGTAGGTACCAGAAGGGAAAACAACAAGTTGTCATCAAGTTCTCCTCTAATGACGACATCTGGATGGGAGTATAAGCACATGCTGCTTTAAATCCTCTCTCTCTGCCTGTCTGTGTGTCTGTCCTTTTTACAAACTTCCCATTTTATTTGTACTTGCCCCACATTCAAGTTAAACTGTGGTGGTATTTTATTATCAGTGTGTTTTGTTTGATATTAAACTGTTATAAACGAGTCACATAAAATACACAAGTAGTTGACTTAAATGTACTAGAGTACTTACTGTATATTTCCTCAATGTGGATGTGGTCAGACTGGGAGTCGCTGATGGTGACCTGCTCATCAAACCTGCTCTCTCCAAACACCAGACCCTCCTGATAGACGGGAAGACACACACACACACACACACACACACACACACACACACACACACACACACACACACACACACACACACACACACACACACGGACGGGAAGACACACAGACGTGACTGTGGGAACTTAAACTTACTTTAAAGGATGAGCTCGTTTCGTTGCAATAAAGTAAAACACAAACGTGTACGGATTTAAGTATAAAATAGGGCCTGGACAAGTTAGGGAGTTAGTCCCCTAACGTTTGCTTGCTACCGTGGCTGCGCACGCTGAGGAGCAGAGACGGCGGCTCACCACGTCCGAGTCGCTGTTAACGTGCTGGAACATGAGCGAAGCCAGAACGATCCCCGACACGCGGACCGTGGGCTCCGACATGACCGACCGCAGCTCATCGTCGGTCCCGGTCCACGAACTAGTTGAATGTGGAGCCACAGTGACGGAACATTAGCTGGGAGCGCCGAGTACGGTGGCCCGGAAGATCCAATGAGTGCAACCTGCGGCCCGAACGATTGAGACCCGACCTAACCTGAATTAATCAACAACTACATTAAACAAACAAACAAATATTATTAGACTCTACCCAAACTCTACTGACATATTTAGAAATTCTTTCTTTTTTATATGACTTCATTAATTAATAATTAATATAAGAATTTATACAAAAGCTATCTAACCATCTATCTCAATCCAATTTATTTTTAGCTTTGATGGACGGAGTAATGTTTTTACGAAAAAGCAACTAACAAACTGTGATGAACAATCTAATTGAAGCGAATCTCAGTCAATTATATTATATATGCTACTCATTGGTAACCTGCATCCGATGATATCAGATTTTCTGTTGGTGTGTGTGAATGAATCGTTCTTAGTCTGGCTCGTCCCCCAGTAACGGTTGTCTCGGGAGCCCCTCCCAACAACAACAGCTCCTGGGATCATTCGGGCACACAAACCCCTCCACCACGATAAGGTGACGATTCAAGAAGGGGGGCTATCTTTTTTTTTTTTTCACAAAAACTAAATAAAATTAACAACTAAACAAAAACTACTGATTTTTTTGTACCTTTGACGGTGTGTTTGTTTCTCTCCTCTCTCTGAGCTTCATTCTCTCTTTCTGATCTCCATTTTCCTGTTCTACCCGGATAGTCTTCAGTAATAGAAGCTATATACATAAAATAAACTAAATTAAAAAATAAAATAAAATAAACACTGAAGATTTGTCAACCAACTTGGGCACTGTAGAGAAAAAAATGCTGCGTGGTACTAAAATAAATATGTGAATATATATATGATTTTTTTTTTTTACAGTGGGATAAAACCGGAACTCCCGGAGAAAACCCATTAAAATCTACTAGATCCTACATCTGCAGTTTGCACCAACCTAACAGAAGCAGAAAGCTTTATTCATTTTGTCAAAAAACAAAGCAAGTCCCGACTTCTTTTTTCGGGCTTCCACCTCGCGTCGTAGAAAATTGATCACAGCCTGGTCAAAAATGGGATCGTCCGGAATCATAGCTGCCCGCAGAAAGTTTTCTGGCGTGACAAAAATCCTCATAAGATCTTTGATCATGGCCTTGGCGATGTCATCTATGTTATCTTTAATAATCATATAATCCCGGTCACCAATTTCCCCTTTGGCCAACACTAATACTGACAGACGTTTCCACAAAGTGTCTGTGTGTCTTAGATAAATGCTGTTTTTCGTCTTGGAATACTTCAACAGCAAACGCATAAGTAAAGCATTGCAAAGTCTGAAATTTAAATTCTCAAATTCAGACGATGAGCTGTCAATCACCCCTGATTTGAAAGTTTTTTCAGCATAAGCAACACTAGGTGTGGGCTTTGATGGGGGCTTTGGTGGGGGGTATGATGGGGGCATTCGTGCGGGCTTTGGTGGGGGGTTTGCCGGGGGCTTTGGTGCATCCATGCAGTTTTTTAGAAGGATCAGTATATCCTGCAGTGACTGACATATCTGTCTAATGTACACATCTTCGTTGGGATTCGTCTTGTCGCGTTGGTGCAGTCTGTGCTGCAGCCTTACAAAATTCTCGCTGACCGTTCTTATTGCCTGAAGACAAGTGTCCTGACTTCCCTCTGTTGTCTTCTGATAAATATTAGGCAGATCCTTTCTCTGGTCTCGGGTCTCTCTGACGGTGCAGCCCTGAGACGATGGCATCTTCATACAGTCCTGTATGGTTATGACAGATTCTTTTTTGTTGTTATGTTCGTTCGTTTGTTTGTTTGTTCTTAAACAAAAACAGCTCCTGGGATCATTCGGGCACACAAACCCCTCCACCACGATAAGGTGACGATTCAAGAAGGGGGCTATTTTTTTTCTTTTCACAAAAACTAAATAAAATTAACAACTAAACAAAAACTACAGATTTTTTTTGTACCTTTGACGGTGTGTTTGTTTCTCTTCTCTCTCTGAGCTTCATTCTCTCTTTCTGATCTCCATTTTCCTGTTCTACCCGGATAGTCTTCAGTAATAGAAGCTATATACATAAAATAAACTAAATTAAAAAATAAAATAAACACCGAAGATTTGTCTCCCAACTTGGGCACTGTAGAGGAAAAAAATGCTGCGTGGTACTAAAATAAATATATGATTTTTTTTTTTTTTTTTTTTTTTTACAGTAGGATAAAACCGGAACTCCCGGAGAAAACCCATTAAAATCTAGTAGATCCTACATCTGCCGTTTGCACCAACCTAACAGAAGCAGAAAGCCTTTTTCATTTTGTCAAAAAACAAAGCAAGTCCCGACTTCTTTTTTCGGGCTTCCACCTCGCGTCGAAGGAAATTGATCACAGCCTGGTCAAAAATGGGATCGTCCGGAATCATAGCTGCTCGCAGAAAGTTTTCTGGCGTGACAAAAATCCTCATAAGATCTTTGATCATGGCCTTGGCGATGTCATCTATGTTATCTTTAATAACCATATAATCCCGGTCACCAATTTCCACTTTGGCCAACACTAATACTGACAGACGTTTCCACAAAGTGTCTGTGTGTCTTAGATAAATGCTGTTTTTCGTCTTGGAATACTTCAACAGCAAACGCATAAGTAAAGCATTGCAAAGTCTGAAATTTAAATTCTCAAATTCAGACGATGAGCTGTCAATCACCCCTGATTTGAAAGTTTTTTCGGCATAAGCAACACTAGGTGCGGGCTTTGATGGGGGATTTGGTGCTGGCTTTGGTGGGGGGTTTGCTGGGGGACTTGGTGCGGGCTTTGGTGGGGGGTTTGCCGGGGGCTTTGGTGCATCCATGCAGTTTTTTAGAAGGATCAGTATATCCTGCAGTGACTGACATATCTGTCTAATGTACACATCTTCGTTGGGATTCGTTTTGTCGCTTTGGTGCAGTCTGTGCTGCAGCCTTACAAAATTCTCGCTGACCGTTCTTATTGCCTGAAGACAAGTGTCCCGACTTCCCTCTGTTGTCTTCTGATAAATATTAGGCAGATCCTTTGTCTGGTCTCGGGTCTCTCTGACGGTGCACCCCTGAGACGATGGCATCTTCATACAGTCCTGTATGGTTATGACAGATTCTTTTTTGTTGTTATGTTCGTTCGTTTGTTTGTTCTTAAACAACAACAGCTCCTGGGATCATTCGGGCACACAAACCCCTCCACCACGATAAGGTGACGATTCAAGAACGGGGGGCTATCTTTTTTTTTTTTTTTTTTCACAAAAACTAAATAAAATTACAACTAAACAAAAACTACTGATTTTTTTGTACCTTTGACGGTGTGTTTGTTTCTCTCCTCTCTCTGAGCTTCATTCTCTCTTTCTGATCTCCCTTTTCCTGTTCTACCCGGATAGTCTTCAGTAATAGAAGCTATATACATAAAATAAACTAAATTAAAAAATAAAATAAAAAAACACTGAAGATTTGTCAACCAACTTGGGCACTGTAGAGAAAAAAATGCTGCGTGGTACTAAAATAAATATGTGAATATATATATGATTTTTTTTTTTTTACAGTGGGATAAAACCAGAACAGTTTGCACCAACCTAACAGACCTGGCTGGTAACAATGGTGAATCACTGTGGGTCCCTGAGCAAGGCCCGATCTGTCCCCGAGCACTGGGAGAGCACCGCACTGCTCCTAGTGAAACTAGTTAAAAGCAGAGGTCCAGATTCGGTGTGTATTGTGAGATACATACTGACAAGAATGGGAAAAATGAAAGAGACAATGTACAACAGATTTAATTTCAGCTTGTTTTTACAGCTCTGTCCATTTAGATTGTGCTGACAAAACAACCCACTGAACTCACTTCTGATACTGGTGGAACATCTTTTAAGCTGCGTGCTCATGATGGGCAGGGGAACATTGTTGAAATGATGGGGCTTTTGATTTGGCTGTCACCTCAGTCACACCAACTTATCCTCTCAAGTACAACTTTTCTTCCGCTTCCCTCTCAGCTGGGACCATTACATAATACATTTATTGAACACTAGAGGAAGCCAAAGAAACCGTATAACCGCTCATCCACAACACCCCAATGGCAACTCAAAATGTTCACATTTTACTGTGTGCTTCTCACGCGTTCGTATCTTCTAGACTAGATTACTGTAACGTGTTGTTGGCTGGATGTCCAAGTAATTCTCTGAACAGCCTCCAGCTGATCCAAAATAAACTCAGAATCCAATTCAAAATGTAATTAGTTGCATATAAAGTCCAAAAATGGCCTAGCGCCGGAATATTTTCAAGACCCGATACAACCATATGTTCCTATTAAAGCTCTCTGTAATGTGTTAGGACCAGTAGTCACAGCTGCAGCTGCAGGACCAGACTGGAGCAGCTGGTCTTCAACACAGCTTCATCCTGATCTGCTGCTGTAGACCTGCTGCAGGGGGACACCAACATGATCCACTGAGTGGTGCCCCTCACCTCCTCTGTTTCTCTTTCACTTCTTCAGCTCAATCCTCAGTTATTAATTAGAAGTAACTCATCAGTATAAGTGTTCTCCATTGTTCTTGTAGTTTGTTGTGCTGGTCTGTCTCCTCTTTTTCTCTTCTGTACATGTTTACAGACCAGAACCTCAGGAACTGCATCCTGACCTGCAATCCCACCTCTGACCATCGCAGTGTTCACCTCCACCTGTTTATACAGTCATCTCTGTGGATCACCAACTAACCAGGTATCGGACATATATACATGTAAGTCTTAGTTCTGCTGCTGACAGATAATTATACTGGTGTATCTTATCTTTTGTACCTTTGACGGTGTGTCTGTGTCTCTCCTCTCTCTTTACTTCCTGTTCCACCCGGCTGGTCTTCAGTAGGAGGGTCCCCCCTTATGATCCAGGTCCTGATCTGGGTTTCTTCCCTGTTAAATGGGAGTTTAACCTGTCGTTGTTTATGTAATAATTGCTCGGGGGTCGTGTTCTGGATCTCTGTAAAGATCCTAGAGACAACTTGTGTTGTAATAGACGCTATATAAATAAAATAGAATTTAATTGAATTGTCTATGAAAACAAGAAGTAAACTACAGAAAGTGTACTTAAGTGCTGTAAATGAAGGGACTGTGTACTATGAACATGCACATTTAAATTCAAACACCTTCCCCACAAAGTCCACAAGATGAGTGATCATACGTTTTTCTGAACAGCTGCTTTCAAAAGTTGGATCTGCAACAGAGCACTTGTTTTTAGTAAAACATGAATAAATTAAAGAATTCTGCTCCAGATCTTTTCTACAGTGAAAGCTAATCGTTTTAATACCAATTTAGTGCAATAAAATCAAGGGAGATTAAAGACAAATGTCTGTATTTATTTCAAAATATATGAAGTTTAAGTTATTAACTAAATTTTACATATTATGAATGTACATTTAAATAACATATTTGTGGATATCTCACCCTACTGTGAAGTAATAAGTTATAAGAAACAAAACTAAAGTCTTAAAGTTCCTTTGAACTGTTGATTCAACCTTAATGAAACAGAAACGGCTGCAGTTGCGTTATCATGAACACTTTAAAGCTGCTCCAAACACTGACGTGTACGCGTACGCGTACGTGTCGCCTGTAAATGTCGGAGTGCACTGGGTTGCACACTGCCGTGCTGCAAACCTTTTCTGATGCCGCACTAGCGGCCGGTATGCAGAGGTACTTCACAGTAAGGTAGTAGATCTGACCTACCTGAGCTTCCCACAGCTGGAGTGGAGGTCTTATTCACAAGTAAGGCACTCTGCTCTCTGTACCTCAGAGGTTCATAAGGTTCATAAGGCTCAGGCGATCAGGCGACACACCACCATTCATTCATTCATTCATTCATTCATTCATTCATTCATACTCACTCACAGTTTGAGCTCCCTCTGTGTGTTATTGTCCAATCAGCATAGAGCCATGCCACCAGTGGTCACGCCCCCTTTGGGGTCAATTTCAGACAGTTATGGGGTCTATGAACGAGGAACAGGAAGTGCAAAGGCTCTGTCTCCTTTATTATTTAAGGAAGAAGCTTGGAAAGAGTAAAATAACCTCAGACCCCAAAGCTTTATTAAGAAAAATGGGTTCCATAATGCAGGATGAGGCCTGCTGAAAAAGCCTTAAATAAAGTAAAACTTTAAACTGAATTGAAAATAGATGGGCACCAATTGTATGTTGATGTTTTATGGTACAGTCATCTGGCGTGGCCATCTGTTAGGAAACATACGATGGCATTTTTCAAAAGTGTGTGACACACTTTGGTCAAAATGTCACAGAGATGCAGTACAAAAGGTCAGTTTTTAACCATATGTGTACTCTGTTCATAACAGCTGGTGTAGAAGCGGAGTCAGCCACATGACTTCACTTCCCCACGCTGTTTCACTTGGCATGTTTAGATTAGACCCCGTTATTATCCCTGGGTGAAGAACACGCGTTGGGCAGTGTAAATGCGAGGCGTGTTGTTGCCTCTCACGTGCCCGAAGCTGATTTGAGAGGCTGGAAGACAGCTCGGGAGGTGTTATCGAGCGGTACTATGTAACATGACGACCCGCTGTCTGGTTGGCCTTGCTGGCTTCACCAACACCAGAGGAGCTGGATTCATCCAGGAGATGGAGCGGATGGCGGATCCACACTGCACAGCAACAGGATTTGTTAAGCAACTTCCCCCAACTCGTGTTGCACAAATATGACCTGCAGTCTCCTTCTGCCACTCCTGCTGTTGTTCTTGAACGCAAATAACTCCTTTGTGGGGTTGTTCTGTTTGTTAATGACCAGAGTTTCATGTCTGGCAAAGCTGCAGTTTGTCATTTTAGCCGCCAGTTGCAGATTTCGGTTCTGTAACACGCTGATTTATGACGTCCACGGCTCTGAGGACGAAGAGCTTGAAGACATCCTCATCTAGTCATCAGCAACCTGTAATACTGAATAAATAACATTCTCATTACAGGGATGGATATCTTATATTTTAGACCATTTCAGTATTATATCATATCCTTTCAATATTCTTTTTTTAAAAACTATTCACCCTTTTAATTTAATTGAATGTAATTATTCTGTTTTATTTCACATTGTGGTGTTTTTATTGTCTTAAGTTTAAGTATTTTATTATATGAAGTCATTTATTTTGTTTTAACTGAGTATTTTCTAATTGATGTAGTGATTTTCTTTTGGTTCAATACTTAATTTTATTAATTATTTCACTATTCTTATAATAAATACTTTTAATTTATTTCGTTGCTATCATACTACTGTATTTATTTCTTTAGTTTAAATGTATGATTTGGTTTATTTTATTATTTGGATAAGAGGTCACACAATAAATAAACAAGAACATGTTTTAGTAAACACAGATGCGTCACGTGAACACAGGCAGCAGTCCTGACGTGCTCGCGTCCGGTCGTGACGCGGTCAGATCGCCGCGGTGCGGTCTGCGTTTTTCCTTCGCAGTTCGTCGTCGCGAACCACGAGTGGGCGTGTCTTCAGACGACCATCCTGCAGTCGGTTCGATCCCGGAGCGACAGATCCGGATCCTGCACTCGGCGGGACGCTCGCGACCGACTCCCCGTACTCGGGTATCCTCTTCATCACTGACGCACGCGGCCGTTTCGCGGGAAATAAAGCATTTATTTTCTCAAAGAGCTGTTAATAATTAAAGATAGTTATTAATAATTTAACTGTTTCGGCTAAAGTTTACACTATATATCTCCAGTGTCTTAAGTTAAAAGACTGTCAGATTACTCTTTTAAAGTATTGAAAAGTTCTACAGGAAACATATTTTATTCTTCACATCAATAAATCAGCTGATCTGCCGCTCTGACACCATGTTGGCATTGCTATAATCTGCTAAATTAAATTTAAATGACTGATTTCATTCACAAAAACAAATGAAGAAGTGGTGCTAGAAGGGAAATTATAGCTGCTTGATAAACAGATATACAGACTGTAACGTTGACTGACGCTTCAGAGCTCATGAAAAGATGTAAATCAGAACTTCTGATGCTTCTGCTGTTTTTACCCTGAAGTAGACGAGGCACAACGTAAATAAAATATAGAAACGTTTGGGCATGAATCACTTAACAGAATTTTTTAAAGTTTTACCACCTATATTTATGGGTATTATTCATGAAATCTTCCATTTAAACATATTTATAAAAAACTGACAGTTGTCCAGGCAACTGACAAGCAAATCTCCCAGAACTGTAATGATCACAATAATGATGGTAATTAGGTTTCTTTCCTCCTTTAATTAATGAAATTGTTGGAAAAGTCCAGTTCTCTGGTCTAGTGGAAGTGCAGCTGAGCTGTCGTAAACGTTAGTGCTGGAGAAAAGAACATGTCAGGGTTCATCCTGAGGAGAACGGGAACATCTGAGCCGCATGGTAACGCAGCAGCTGTGTGAGCGCGAGTTGACTGTCTGCAGATGATGAGCTGACCTCGCAGCCGCAGCCATGGCGGACCCGTGGACCACGCTTGTGGTCGTCTTCCAGCTGTGGATCTTCACGGTTCTGTTCCTCATCATGCTGCCCGCCATATTCGGCCTGTCTCTGGGCGTTACGGGAGTTTACATCCAGATCCTGGTCCGAATCCTCGAGGTAAGACCAGTCCTAACGAGGCTGTGTGAGAGCCCTCATTTCAGGTGTGTGTGAGGTCAGAGGTCAAATGAAAGCGTTTGTCTTTGCAGTGGGCAACAATCCGTATCCAGAGAGGAAGACGGGAGCAGTCCCACATACCTGTCCCTCTGCCCACAGGTGAGTCAGCTGTAGAATAAATAAGATAAAATAAAGCTCATGATGATAATGATGATGATAAAATCTCAGATCTTTTTAATTGAGTGTGAAAACTTAGTGCTGCTTGAATTCACACATTAGGCCTAACTGCAAAAAAACATAGTTTAACAAAGCGTAGCATCACTGGACGTAGTGTCGGGCTGGTGTGCACGACTGACTTTAAATTATTTCAACAAATCCTGATTCAACAAGGTGGGGCTTAAAAAAACCCTGACTTGATAAACTCTTAACTAGGCTGCAGTGATGGGGACATGCACAGGTGTTAATAAACTTAACCCAACCTAAATAAGTAATTTAACTTAACTTAATTGAGCTGCAGTGTTCAGGACATGTTCTTGTGTTAACAAACGACCTAATTAAAACCTGACTTAAGAAAACCTAACTTAAGTTAACCTAGCTTATTAGAGCCCTACTTATGTGTCTGACTTATAAAATATGTCTTTCTAAAACCTGATTTAAATAAGTCTAACAAAGGTATTTGCTCACCCATCCAAATAATAGGAATCAGGTGTTCCCATCACTTCCATGGCCACAGGTGTGTAAAATCAAGCATCTCTGCATGCAGACTGTTTTTACAACTATTTGTGAAAGGATGTGTTGCTCTCAGGAACTCAGTGAATTCCAGTGTGGAATTATGATAGGACACCACCTGTGCAACAAATCCAGTCGTGAAATTTCCTGGCGCCTAAATATTCCACAGTCAATTTTCAGCTGTATTATAAGAACATGGAAGTGTTTGGGAACGACAGCAACTCAGCCCTTAAGTGGTAGGACACGGAAACTGACGGAGCAGGTCAGCGGATGCTGAGGTGCATAGTGAGAAGAGGTCACCAACTTTCTGCAGAGTCAATCACTACAGACCTCCAAACTTCATGTGGCCTTCAGATTACTTCAAGAACAGTGTTCAGAGAACTTCATGGATGTGTTTCCATGTCCGAGCAGCTGCATCCAAGACAAACATCACCAAGTGTAATGCAAAGCATCGGATGCAGTGGTGTAAAGCAGCCACCACTCTGGATCAGTGGAGACACCTTCTCTGGAGTGATTAATGGCGCTTCTCCATCTGGCAATCTGGTGGACCAGTCTGAGTTTGGTGGTTGCCAGGACAACGGTACTTGTCTGACTGTATTGTTCCAAGTGTAAAGTTTGGTGGAGGGGGGATCATGGTGTGGGGTTGTGTTTCAGGAGCTGGACTTGGACCCTTAGTTCCAGTGAAAGGAACTCTGAATGCTTCAGCAGAACAAGACATTCTGGACAATTCCATGCTCCAACTTTGTGGGAACAGTTTGGAGCTGGACCCTTCCTCTTCCAACATGACTGTGCACCAGTGCACAAAGCAGGTCCACAAAGACCTGGATGACAGAATCTGGTGTGGATGAACTTGACTGGCCTGCACAGAGTCCTGACCTCAACCCGACAGAACACCTTTAGGATGAATTAGAGTGGAGACTGAGATCCAGACCTTCTGGTCCAACACCAGTGTGACCTCACAAATGTGCTTCTGGAAGAATGGAAAAACACACTCCTGAACCTTGTGGACAGCCTTCCCAGAAGAGCTGAAGCTGCAAAGGGTGGACCGATGTCATATTGAACCCTATGGATCAGGAATGGGAGGTCACTTAAGTTCATATGTGAGTCCAGGAAGGTGAGCGAATACTTTAGGCCATATAGTGCCATGTCTCTTGACCTATCAAAAGCTGTCTTAACAATGTCTGACGTCTTAAATGAACCAACCTAATTATTACACAATTATTATTTTGAATTGTATTAATTGGGCTGAAGTGTTGGGGACATGTAGAGGCGTCCTCATACTTGATGAAACTCCAGCTTGAGAAACCAGGTGTAGCAAAACCTGACTCAGCAGAGGCTGACTTAACGGCACTATCTTGAATCAATGTGGCTCTAGTACCAGAACCCAAAAACATAACCCAAGACAACCAAACTTTACAAAGCTGGACGTATAACCTTTGTAAAACTGACAGTGTCTTGGTGCTGGCTTCAGTCATTTCAGTCTGAGTAGCCAACATCAAGCTCCTGTTGAAGCTACAAAATAAACCCTCACACATGTGAAAACAACATGAACAGCTGACCAGTCCATGAGTCATCAACCACAGACATTATTAAAACCGAAAGACAAAATAAAAGAATGAAACAGAAACACGGGAACCTGCAAAACGAAGACGAAATCTTAACAGTTCCTGTTGACTGAAGCCTCATGCGAAGGTGCTTTCAGTCGCAAACGTCACAGTAGATTCTGGAAAACATTCCTACTCATTATAACGTCCTATCTTGGAACAGGACTTTGTGAAAACTGGCTTAAGAAGATGCAACAAAAGGCAAGAAGGTTTTCATGCTGTAGGGTTTTGGTTGGTCACGAAGATGACGTAAGTCACAAGTCCAGGCCAAGTCACGTAAGACTTTTGTAACGTTCAGTCAACTTCGCCAAATGTGAAAAACACATTTAAAAATCAAACTGTGAAAGACTGCGCCTGCACAATGTTAGTAATTTTAACATTAGGGTTATTGTTGGATCCAGACCCTAGTGGTCAGTGAAGGAACTGCAGGTCTGGATCCAGACCCTAGTAGTCCGTGAAGGAACTGCAGGTCTGGATCTAGACCCTAGTGGTCCGTGAAGGAACTGCAGGTCTGGATCCAGACCCTAGTGGTCCGTGAAAGAACTGCAGGTCTGGATCCAGACCCTAGTGGTCCGTGAAAGAACTGCAGGTCTGGATCTAGACGCTAGTGGTCAGTAGAGGAGCTGCAGGTCTGGATCCAGACCCTAGTCGTCAGTAGAGGAGCTGCAGGTCTGGATCTAGACCCTAGTGGTCCGTGAAAGAACTGCAGGTCTGGATCCAGACCCTAGTGGTCCGTGAAAGAACTGCAGGTCTGGATCAAGACCCTAGTGGTCTATGAAGGAGCTGCAGGTCTGGATCTAGACTCTAGTGGTCAGTAGAGGAGCTGCAGGTCTGGATCTAGACCCTAGTGGTCCGTGAAAGAACTGCAGGTCTGGATCCAGACCCTAGTGGTCCGTGAAGGAACTGCAGGTCTGGATCCAGAACCTAGTGGTCCGTGAAGGAACTGCAGGTCTGGATCCAGACCCTAGTCGTCAGTAGAGGAGCTGCAGGTGTGGATCTAGACCCTAGTGGTCTATGAAGGAACTGCAGGTCTGGATCTAGACTCTAGTGGTCAGTAGAGGAGCTGCAGGTGTGGATCTAGACCCTAGTGGTCTATGAAGGAACTGCAGGTCTGGATCTAGACTCTAGTGGTCAGTAGAGGAGCTGCAGGTGTGGATCTAGACCCTAGTGGTCTATGAAGGAACTGCAGGTCTGGATCTAGACTCTAGTGGTCAGTAGAGGAGCAACTGCAGGTCTGGATCTAGACGCTAGTGGTCAGTAGAGGAGCTGCAGGTCTGGATCCAGACCCTAGTCGTCAGTAGAGGAGCTGCAGGTCTGGATCTAGACCCTAGTGGTCCGTGAAAGAACTGCAGGTCTGGATCCAGACCCTAGTGGTCCGTGAAAGAACTGCAGGTCTGGATCAAGACCCTAGTGGTCTATGAAGGAACTGCAGGTCTGGATTTAGACTCTAGTGGTCAGTAGAGGAGCTGCAGGTCTGGATCCAGACCCTAGTGGTCGGTAGAGGAGCTGCAGGTCTGGATCTAGACACTAGTGGTCCGTGAAAGAACTGCAGGTCTGGATCCAGACCCTAGTGGTCCGTGAAAGAACTGCAGGTCTGGATCCAGACCCTAGTGGTCCGTGAAGGAACTGCAGGTCTGGATCCAGAACCTAGTGGTCCGTGAAGGAACTGCAGGTCTGGATCCAGACCCTAGTCGTCAGTAGAGGAGCTGCAGGTGTGGATCTAGACCCTAGTGGTCTATGAAGGAACTGCAGGTCTGGATCTAGACTCTAGTGGTCAGTAGAGGAGCTGCAGGTGTGGATCTAGACCCTAGTGGTCTATGAAGGAACTGCAGGTCTGGATCTAGACTCTAGTGGTCAGTAGAGGAGCTGCAGGTGTGGATCTAGACCCTAGTGGTCTATGAAGGAACTGCAGGTCTGGATCTAGACTCTAGTGGTCAGTAGAGGAGCAACTGCAGGTCTGGATCTAGACGCTAGTGGTCAGTAGAGGAGCTGCAGGTCTGGATCCAGACCCTAGTCGTCAGTAGAGGAGCTGCAGGTCTGGATCTAGACCCTAGTGGTCCGTGAAAAAAACTGCAGGTCTGGATCCAGACCCTAGTGGTCCGTGAAAGAACTGCAGGTCTGGATCAAGACCCTAGTGGTCTATGAAGGAACTGCAGGTCTGGATCTAGACTCTAGTGGTCAGTAGAGGAGCTGCAGGTCTGGATCCAGACCCTAGTGGTCGGTAGAGGAGCTGCAGGTCTGGATCTAGACCCTAGTGGTCCGTGAAAGAACTGCAGGTCTGGATCCAGACCCTAGTGGTCCGTGAAGGAACTGCAGGTCTGGATCCAGAACCTAGTGGTCCGTGAAGGAACTGCAGGTCTGGATCCAGACCCTAGTCGTCAGTAGAGGAGCTGCAGGTGTGGATCTAGACCCTAGTGGTCTATGAAGGAACTGCAGGTCTGGATCTAGACTCTAGTGGTCAGTAGAGGAGCTGCAGGTGTGGATCTAGACCCTAGTGGTCTATGAAGGAACTGCAGGTCTGGATCTAGACTCTAGTGGTCAGTAGAGGAGCTGCAGGTGTGGATCTAGACCCTAGTGGTCTATGAAGGAACTGCAGGTCTGGATCTAGACTCTAGTGGTCAGTAGAGGAGCAACTGCAGGTCTGGATCTAGACCCTAGTGATCCGTGAAGGAGCTGCATGTCTGGATCCAGACCCTAGTGGTCCATGAAAGAACTGCAGTTCTGGATCCAGACCCTAGTGGTCCGTGAAGGAACTGCAGGTCTGGATCTAGACGCTAGTGGTCAGTAGAGGAGCTGCAGGTTTGGATCTAGACCCTAGTGGTCCGTGAAGGAACTGCAGGTCTGGATCCAGACCCTAGTGGTCAGTAGAGGAGCTGCAGCTCTGGATCCAGACCCTAGTGGTCCGTGAAGGAACTGCAGGTCTGGATCTAGACGCTAGTGGTCAGTAGAGGAGCTGCAGGTCTGGATCTAGACCCTAGTGGTCCGTGAAGGAACTGCAGGTCTGGATCTAGACCCTAGTGGTCCGTGAAGGAACTGCAGGTCTGGATCCAGACGCTAGTGGTCCGTGAAGGAACTGCAGGTCTGGATCCAGACCCTAGTGGTCAGTAGAGGAGCTGCAGCTCTGGATCCAGACCCTAGTGGTCTGTGAAAGAACTGCAGGTCTGGATCCAGACCCTAGTGGTCCGTGAAGGAACTGCAGGTCTGGATCTAGACTCTAGTGGTCAGTAGAGGAGCTGCAGGTCTGGATCCAGACCCTAGTGATCCGTGAAGGAACTGCAGGTCTGGATCCAGACTCTAGTGGTCAGTAGAGGAACTGCAGGCTTTGCCACATGACGGTTTAGCAAGCTGGATGTTTATCCTTGGTTGTGATAAAGTTCATTAAAAATTTTGATAAACAATGGAAATTGTTTGGATAAAGTTTAGATAAAATAGCATAAACCCTGGATAAAGTTGAAATAGAAAAAGCTGTGATAAAGTGTGGAAGTGTTTTAGATAAAGTTCAAAAGCAGTTTGGGAAACGTTGGCCTTTAAGCTGAGTTTGCAGCGCTGCAGAAGTGAGTGTTGTGACAGACTCCAGGCAGTTCCTGTTCATGTGCCGGTACACAGTGTGCTCCTGTGTGAAGGATTTGTTTCAGCTGCAGGGATCATGTGGCGGCCTGTGAGCGGCTTCGGGTCTCCCCATTGGTGTGTTTCAAATGTGTCCTTTAGTCCACAACAGAGTTTGTTGTTGGCGTCTTCGTGACCTGTGTTGTTATTGTACTTGTATCTTTATTCCACACTGATGTGTCGCTACTGAACTCTTGTCTTTATTTCACTCGCCTGTTTCAACAGAACTCCTGCGTGTCTCTTTTGTACACTGCTGTGTCTTTACTGAACCCTGCTTTGCTTTACCGATGCTCCTCGACCTCTGACCTCTGCTCAGCTCTACTGCAGCCACGTCTCCATTACAGTTATGGTGCAGAATTGATGCAATATTTAAAAACTTTGATAAAACTTTTCTGTGAAATGACTGCTTTCCATTACAGTTTTACACAAACGTTTAAACACATTTCCTAAAGCTGTGGTTCAGTCTCTAAACTCTAAACACCCATTAAGAAGTGATTAAATTGAGGTGGATTGAATTAACTACATTGTCAAAACTTCTGAAACATCTTAAAACGCACCTACATGCACCAGGCAGCAAAGAGACGAAAACTTATCCAGTTTCCTGTAAATCAGTGCTCTGTGAAGCGCTGCTGCAAAACAATATGTAGCCAATATTACAAATCCGGTAAAGAAATACCACGAAAATACCACAAAAAAAAAAAAAAAAAAAGATCAACATGTAACAACCTTGAGTGACGTGAGGTGGACATCTGAATCTGGAGCCTTCAGACAGCAGGCTGCAGATGATGGCCTGACCAAAGAAGGAACGTAGAACAATAGATCTAAGTTACTGAGAAATAAACTAAAGCCAGCTCAAACTGGGTGCTGGAGTTTATTTTTTTTACACCATGAAGTGTACAGTCTTGGACTGTTTCCAGGTCTACCGGGAGCAGACGTCTTCATAAGTCTTCTGGTTCTTCTGAGGGGTCACAGGAGCTTATTAGAGGTCACGTTCTCATCATCTTAACATTTTAATCAACAAGTATATCTTTCAGCCTCAACTTGATGCTGTGGGCCAACAGCACTTCTGTGAAAACATTTCATTGTGGTTTTACTCTTTTAATCTGTGCTCACTAATTCATTTTTCTGCTGGTTTGAATTAACCTGCTTTAAAACAGAAACTGTCTCCAAAGTCTCGTTAAGTCTGAAGCAAGATTGCAGCCAGGTAGAGATGCTCCAAAACCTTTTCTTTTTCTCACACAGATTCTGATATTTGGGCTTTTGAGTATTTGCTGATATTGAACATCATCCAGATATCAGTGTTATATTAAAATAGTTGTTTTCCTTTTCAAATTTAATACTCATGTTACGTACTAATGAATGATTTCCATGATTGTTATCACTGCATTGTCATCATTGTATGACCGAGAGCACCTATAACTGTCTCTAAAGACATCCGCACGTAATAATTGGTTTAGAACAGCTATGATTATCTAGTATGGCAGTCATGATAAATTATTATCAAATAAAACCAACCAACCGTCAGAAAACGACGTGGCCTTTATTGACAATTGGAAGACGTTTTGGGGAAAGCCTGGTCTGCTTAGAAGAGACGGCATTCATCCCACCCGGGATGGTGCAGCTCTTATCTCTAGAAATCTGGCTGATATTATCAGATCCTCCCCCTGACAATCCAGGGTCCAGGCCGGGATGCAGAGCTGCAGTCTTACACGCTTCTCTGCTGCTTCTCGAGGACTATCGCCTGCCAATAAAAAGGTAGAAGTAAATGATGTAATTGGAGATTCTAACGAGGTGCCAAGTAAAATAGATTTAGTATCGATTCCCCGTCCTCCAAATGTTCACCAAGCGCGACGTAATAGAGGCGTTAACCAAAATAACCTCGTAAAAATAAAAACAAATACGCATTTAGTGCGAACTAAAGACCAAACAATTAGATGCGGATTACTAAATATACGATCTTTAAGCTCCAAGTCTCTATTAGTAAACGATCTAATTACTGAGACCCGGAGTGACATTTTCTGCCTAACAGAAACGTGGCTCCAAGAGGAAGAGTTTGTTAGTTTAAATGAATCGACGCCATCCGGTTACTTTAATTATCATATTCCTCGAATCACAGGTCGAGGTGGAGGAGTAGCGGCGATCTACGACTCCAGTCTTACAATAAAATCCAAACCTAAATGCGATTATGATACGTTTGAAAGCCTCACGCTTAGCTTAAAACTGCCGAGCTGGAAATCAGAGAAGCCAGTCTTGTTGGTTGTAGTTTACCGGCCTCCTGCTGGAGCTTATCTGGAGTTTCTGTCTGAGTTCTCAGATTTCTTATCTAGTTTATTGATCAGTACAGATAAAGTCATCATAGTGGGCGACTTTAACATTCATATGGATGTTGACAACGACAGTCTTAAGTTGGCTTTTGATTCTCTTCTAGAATCGATGGGGATTTTACAAAAAGTTAACGAACCAACACATTGTCTTAATCATACTCTTGATCTGGTCCTCGTCTACGGTGTAGAACTTGATAATCTGTTAGTGTCACATGTTAACTCCCTCCTATCCGACCACTATTTAATAACGTTTGAATTCAACATTGTCAACGTTACGCATAATAGGAGGAATTACTTTAGCAGGTGTCTATCCGATAAAGCTATCACTAAATTTAGGGAGGCCGTTGCTCTTCATCTTCTTACAGAGGAACATAGTGAAGCAGTTGAGGGCTGTGACCTCGGTTCTACCTCTGCAGACGTTGATTTCCTTGTTGGTAGCACTGCAGATGTGTTGCATACAGCTTTAGATGTTGTTGCTCCTTTGAGAAAGAGGGTCTCTAACCATAGGAGCTTAACTCCCTGGTTTAACTCACATATTCGTATGTTAAAACAGAAAGTGCGTAAAATGGAAAGAAAGTGGTACTCTAGTAGGTCTGTAGATATTTATTATGCATGGAAAGATAGTCTAATAGTGTATAAAAAAGCGCTTCGCAAAGCTAGAACAGCCTATTATTCAGTGTTAATTCAGTGCTAATAGAGGATAATAAAAATAACCCACGTTTTCTGTTCAGCACTGTAGCCAGGCTGACAAAGAGCCACAACTCTGTTGAGCCGTGCATCCCTGCAGCTCTCAGTAGTGAAGACTTTATGAGCTTCTTTAGCATTAAAATTGTCAGAATTAGAGAGGAAATCGGCCAGGCCCTCCCGGCAGTGGCTGTGGGAATTTCTTCAACCTCGGCGACCCCCTTATGCTCCGACCTGACTCTAGACTGTTTTGTTCCTGTTGACCTCTCTGAGCTGACCTCAGTCGTCAATGGATCTAAATCATCCACGTGTCTGTTAGACCCAATCCCTACTCGACTACTCAAAAATGTTTTCTCTCTGATTGGACCGACAATACTGAAACAGATCAACTTGTCCCTAGTCTTAGGATATGTACCACAGGCTTTTAAAGTCGCAGTAATCAAACCATTACTTAAAAAACCCACTCTTGACCCAGACATTTTAGCTAACTATAGACCAATTTCCAACCTTCCATTTATCTCTAAAATTCTGGAAAGGGTAGTTGCAAGCCAGCTGTGTGAGCATTTGTATAGAAATGATCTATTTGAAATTTTTCAGTCAGGGTTCAGAATGCATCATAGCACAGAAACAGCACTGGTTCGAGTCTCGAATGACCTTCTTATGGCCTCAGATAATGGGTTAGTGTCCATACTGGTTCTGCTGGACCTCAGCGCTGCTTTTGATACTATAGATCACAGCATTTTACTGCAGAGGCTAGAGAATGTTGTTGGGATTAAAGGGACAGCTCTAGATTGGTTTAAATCATATCTGTCTGATAGATTCCAGTTTGTTCATGTTCATGAGGTTTCTTCCGTACAGACGAGGGTCTGCTATGGTGTCCCGCAGGGTTCAGTGCTAGGGCCAATCCTGTTCAGTTTATACATGCAGCCCTTGGGAAGTATTATCCGGAACCACGGCATTAATTTTCATTGTTATGCTGATGATACGCAGCTGTATCTGTCTATGAAGCCAGATGAAACAGAACCATTAGACAAACTTCAGATGTGTATTAAGGACATCAAGGACTGGATGTCCAGAAATTTTTTGCTACTAAATTCTGATAAAACAGAAGTTGTTGTTTGTGGTCCCAAACACCTCAGGAAGGGATTAGATGGTCTTGCGATGGCCTCCAGTAAAACTGTGCGAAATCTTGGCGTTATATTCGATCAGGATTTGTCATTTAAACAGCATATTAATCAGGTTTGTAAAACTGCATTTTTCCACCTCCGTAATATCGCAAAGATTAGGAGCATCCTCTCGCAGAGTGATGCCGAAAAACTAATTCATGCGTTCGTATCTTCTAGACTAGATTACTGTAACGTGTTGTTGGCTGGATGTCCAAGTAATTCTCTTAACAGCCTCCAGCTGATCCAAAATGCAGCAGCGCGAGTGCTGACAGGAATCAACAAGAGAGACCACGTCTCTCCAGTTTTAGCTTCCCTCCATTGGCTCCCTGTAAAATTTAGAATCCAATTCAACATTTTATTACTGGCATATAAAGTCCAAAATGGCCTAGCGCCGCGATATTTGCAAGACCTGATAGTACCGTACGTTCCTAATAGAGCTCTCCGTTCTCAGGGTGCAGGTTTACTCGTAGTTCCTAGAAGATCCAGATGTAGATTTGGAGGACGGCTTTCTGTTATCAGGAACCATCACTCTGGAACCAACTTCCAGTTCGGGTGAAGGAGGCTGATACCACCTCCACCTTTAA
Source organism: Xenentodon cancila (assembly GCA_014839995.1). Classification (NCBI taxonomy): domain Eukaryota; kingdom Metazoa; phylum Chordata; class Actinopteri; order Beloniformes; family Belonidae; genus Xenentodon; species Xenentodon cancila. The sequence continues at coordinate 24,070,112 of CM026215.1, read as the reverse complement.
AACTAAACTTAAAACATTTCTGTTTAATAAAGCATATAGTTAGTGTACATTTAGTACCTTAATGTGTCAGGGCCAGTAGTCAAAGCTGCAGCTACAGGACCAGATTAGAGCAGCTCATCTTAAACAGCTTCGGTGTAGATATGCTGTTATAGGCCTATGCTGCAGGGGGGCACCAACATGATCCACTGAGTGGTGCCTTTCACCTTCTCTGTTTCTCTTTGCCTTCTCTGTCTCTTCTTCACCTCAATATCCCATAAACTTAATTGTGGTCCATTGTTCTGGTAGTTTTTTGTGCTTGTCTGGCCCTTCTTTTCCTCTTCTTTGCATGTCCTGCGGACCAGAGCCTCAGGAGCTGCTTGCTGACCTGCAGTTCCACCTCTGACCATCCCAGTGTCTGCCTTCACCTGTCTGTGTGGATGTCTGTTGGATGTTTGCTGACACCCCGACCTGCAGTCCTCATCCCCTTGTATCACCGTCTATCCATATATCACCCATATTCACAGAAGTCTAATTGGACTACCAAGGACAGTTACTAATGTATCCTGTCTTGTACCTTTGACGGTGTCTCTATGTCTCTATTCTTTCTTATTTCTTGCTCTACCCGGCTGGCCTTCAGCAGGAGGGTCCCCCCTCATGATCCAGGTCCTGCTCAAGGTTTCTTCCCTCTTAAAGGGGAGTTTTTCCTTGCCACTGTTTGGCTTACGGTTTTTCTTCCACTAGGGGAGTTTTTACCTGCCGCTGTTTATGTAATAATTGCTCGGGGGTCATGTTCCGGGTCTCTGGAAAGCGCCTAGAGACAACTTGTGTTGTAATAGACGCTATATAAATAAAATTGAATTGAATTAAAGATCCACAGATGTCATTTGCACGACGGACTGAACTTTCAATTTTGATGGCGATGTCGTTTCCACCCAGCGTGCCATCCAACCTTCCCGAAGACGTGAGGAACGTCAGAGGTCCGAAGTTTTGTTGCAAAGCTGACTTCACTTCTTTTATCTCACTTAAAACAATTTTGTCACGGTCGCGTACAGTTCAGACAGAGCAGTTTCAGAGATGCAACCCAACAAACTGTACTGCAGCTTCTAACAGTCAACGAAGTAAAATCTGACGTTTCACAGAGAGGATGGTCTCCAAAGACCATGAATCCTACTATTGTGTCTGCAATAGTAGTCTTTAAACTAGTCTTTAAACATTGTCCTTACCACTTATAATTAACTCTAATTTAGGGTAAAGTACAGAAATATTTCTGTCCCCTCAGGGTCCAGAGGCTGGAACCAGAACCAACGTCAGTCCAGAGCCGGGAAATGACAGTCAGGAATAATGTTTCTTAACCTTTGGACTCATTTTGGTTGTTTCTCCAAACTGGATACTTTTTTTGTTTTAAAAACAAAATTTTGTTCATGAAAATCTTTGAGATTCAAATTTCTTTTCTTTTTTTTTTTTTTTAAAAGGCAAAAAATGTATTGTGAACAAATTTACAATTCTTTTAGGTCATGAGAGGACAAACACGTCCTCTCCCAAGAACATTACAGACTATTCTTTTCTTATTACTTTTGTATCTTTGAATTAACTTTAGTCCTAAATCACTTAAATTATGTTAACCCTTTAAATTGCAACACACAACGTCACTGTTTTTATGAAAACAAGTTATTGTTCAGATGACACATGGTGGAGTTCTGGGGTCACGCTTAAATAAATCACAGATTAGGAAGAACACTGATCTTGATCAGTGTTTGTTTTGTCATTAAGAACCGACAGGTTTTTCATTCATTGGCTAAGACAGAAAAAAGGCCCCATCTCATGTCAAACATTCAAAATAACTTTTTTTTTACTGTTTTTCTTCTAAATGAATCCCTGACATGATTATATTGAGAAAAAGCTGTGAGATTAAAAAAAATGTTTTACTCCAGTTGTCACGGGGCACTCGCCAGGGCTGCCCTCTCAGCCCACTACTATTTGCTCTGGCTATAGAGCCCTTATCTATCACACTTAAAACTTTACCGTCAATTAGTGGAATCCACAGGGGGGGCAAGGACCACAGAGTTTCTTTGTATGCAGATGATCTACTGTTATATTTATCAGACCCTGTCCAATGCACCCCCCATATAATTCACGCCTTGAGGAAATTTGGGGCTTTCTCTGGATACAAATTAAATTTAAGTAAAAGTGAATGTTACCCTATTAACGACCTGGCTCTTCAAATACAGGCCGGTGTCTTGCCATTCCAAATATCTACAAATGGCTTTAAGTACTTGGGTATCAATATTACAAGAGATATGCAGCATCTATATCAAAAAAATTTCAGTCCATTATTTGAAAAGACTAAATTAGACCTAAAGAAATGGGGAACCCTTCATCTATCCTTGGCAGGGAAGGTTAGTTGTATTAAAATGACTGTACTTCCTAAATTTCTTTAACCTTTTCCAGTGTATCCCACTCCATCTTCCTAAATTGTTTTTTAAAACTCTTGATAAGGCCTTTCTCTCATTCATATGGGATGGTAGGAAACCTAGAATACGGCTTGAATTGTTGCAGAGGCCTAAAAATCAAGGTGGCTTAGCCTTTCCCAATTTCTGCCACTACTATTGGGCATCAAACATAAAAAGTATCATACATTGGTTCCACACTCCCGATGTGTAATGGTGCCTTCTGGAAGCTGCATCGTGTACCTCAACTTCTCTCCGAGCTCTGGTCACCTCTGACCCCCCCCTCTCTGTTCTGAAATATACTAATAACCCAGTGGTCATAAACACCCTAAAAATATGGTTTCAGTTGAGACGAAGCTTCAACTGTGGGAATCTCCTTCAATTAAGTCCTATACACAACAATCACCTTTTTCCCCCAGCTAAACTGGACTCTGGTTTCAATCTCTGGAAAAAACAAGGCATTAACTATTTTAAAGACATGTATATAAACTCTGTCTTTGCAAGCTTTGAGGACCTGTCGCATAAGTTTAATCTCCCCCGGTCTAGTCTATTCCGCTACTTTCAAATTCGTCACTTCCTTCAGCATCATGACTCAGGATTTCCAAATACGCCGTTGCTCTCAGGTATAGGAAAACTCTTGGAAACCCCAGGACATTTTAGAAGATTAATCTCAACAATATATGGTCACATAACTTCTTTAAAAATTCAAATCTTGCAAAAATCAGGGCAGACTGGGTGGATAAGTTGGGGGAGGAACTGGTGTTGGAGGATGACATCTGGAGTGAAGCTTTACAAAAAGTAAATGGCAGCTCCTCCTGTGCAAAACTGAGCATAATCCCGTTAAAAATTGTATTTCGTATCCACTACTCTAAAGCAAGACTATTGAAAATCTACCCTAATATAGAAGCCAGCTGTGACAGGTGTCATCACACTTCGGCTGACTTAACACATGTGTTTTGGCTGTGTCCAGCTCTGGCATCCTACTGGTCTGTCATTTTTAAAACGTTATCAAAGGCTCTCAGAATTGATCTTCAACCCATTGCAGCCATGGCTATATTTGGCACTACAGAAAGAAGACAGTATACTCTGAGGAAACCACATAAACATATTATTGCTTTTACAACACTACTAGCACGTAGAAGGATTTTATTACACTGGAAGTCAAATAGACCACCCAAAGTGTCTCTTTGGTTTACTGATTTATTGCAATTCATGCAGCTAGAGAAGATCAAATACGCTCTTAAGGGGTCCAGAAGCAAATTTTTGTCTGTGTGGGGCCCGGTGTTGGCATACGTTGATGAACTCAACACTGTTCCTGGTTAGTAGCTTTCAGCAGCTCTGTTATATATATATATATATATATATATATATATATATATATATATATATATTTTTTTTTTTTTTTTTCTTTCCTTCTTTTTTTTTTGGTTACACATGTTAAGGTCACAAAGCCTTAGTGGTACATACTTGCTCATATCAATTGACAGAATAATTCATTTCATATTTTCGGTGGGACGTCCCGTATGTTCTGGGAGATGGGAATGGGTTATGTTGGGGAGGGGAAAAAAAAAAAAAAAAAGACAAAATTGGAGCTTTGTTTGAATAATCTTTTAGCATTTGCCTTTGTTTTTGTACATGTTCTGTTTGTTTTTGTACATTTTCTGTGCTCAATAAAAATATTATAATAAAAAAAATAAAATGTTTTACTGGACTCAATGGGAATTTAAAATCAAATAAATTACTCAATATTTGGTGGTTTGGATCCGAAGTTGAGCAAAAAAAGAGTTTTGGGAGAGGATTCTTTTGCCCTCCAACGACCTGTAAACTGAACACTGAAATCAGGGTAAACTAATGAAGCAAGTTGCTGCGACTCCGTTTATGTTCATACTGCGACTCTGTGAGCTGGTTTATGTTGCGGTGAATGAATAGAGGTCATTTTAACTGTAAATGTCCAGGTACCTTCTCCTGGACCAGCGATATGTACGGTAAGATGAAGAGGCAGTCCTTCCTCCTGCACAGCAGCTCTCTGAGGATGAGGACCTCAGCCACCAGAGTCTTCCCTCCGCTGGTGGGAAGAGAGTAGATCAAGTTCTTCCTCTGCTGAACGCAGTCCAGGTTCAGACACGTCTCCTGCCAGTCTGACACACCAAACCAGTAAAAACGCGTTTTCTCTGCATTTTCTCTTGCGTTATCCTGAAAGGAAAACACACTTGCCGCCTATCAGCATCACACATGGACTTACAACAACACAAAGACAAAACGCAGTTCGGGTCTTCATGTTGCTGGAAGACTGGAGGAAGCGACAGTTTAACAAAGTCATTCACATCATTACATCGTGTCAAATCAACCGACAAAAACCAGGGAAAAAAGAAAGGACCCAGTCCCAGCTGTGCCCAGCTGTTTGACAGATTCTCACCATATAACTTCTGGATTCCTCTCAGCTTGTACATCAGCTCCTTCACTCTGCTGGGGAGTCCAAAGAAAGGCCCGAGGTCCGTCGTCTCAGCAGATATAGTCTCCATGGCCTGCATGGCCACGTTGATCTCCTCAGACACCACCGCTTGCTTCAACACTGCAGTCCGAGAGACGCCGGCAGGCGCTGCAGCGTTCCCGAGCATTGTCCTCTTCAGCTGGTCAGCCATGCTCCGCCTCAACCCGCTGGTTTTCTTGGCGTTATCGTCCGTGCTTGTGTGTAGTCCAGCCTCGACTGTCCTGTTGGATCTCTGAAGAGGCGTGGAGGTTTGTTCTCCAGCCTGCAGTCGGCTCCTCTTCGCCTGCTCTTTGACTTGCTCTTGAAACTGCAGCTGGCTGGCAGGTAATTCCTCAAAATGTTCGTCTCCCAGCTGGTCATAAAAGGCGTCGGTGGGAATGTGGGCACGGGTTTGATTCCCGATGACGGCTGTTCTGACATTTCCACGGTCCACTGCCTGCTGTCTTTCATTTTTTTCAGCATCATCCAACTTGGCCAGGAGGGAGCTGTCCTCCAGGATGCTGTCGTAGTCCCCAAACAGATCCTCACTGTCGCTGCAGCACTGTCGACAAAACACAAGACATCACTCGTCCTCCTATCAGGGAGGATGAACAAAAAACGGGACTATCATGAAGCGTCCTCCTACGAGTCCTGATCTAAATCATGTTGAACTCATCTGTAGAAACATCTGGAACATGCAGTGTGGAGAAGAAGCCCTCCAAACCTGACACACCTGGAGATGTTTGTCCACGAGGACCAGAACACCTGTCTACAGGTGACCAAGTCTCACTGAGACGAACAGTTGAGGGTTTTAACTCATTTGTACCAGTTAGATTTATTAGTTTGATTCTGTTGAATCACAATTCAAAAACGTCTGAAAAAACATCATTTAATAATAATCAGTAAATTGTTATTTATTATTACTTTTGTCAGTTTCAATTTGTTTGTATGGCTTTTTCTTCCTTTGATGGAAGTGTAGCTACACATTTGTCTGTGTGTCTGTCAGGCTGTTATTCATTGACCTGCACATCTTAAACTGCTCATTAACACTCCCTCAGTTGCTGACATAAATGAATGGTTGTTAACTGAACGCTCTGCTTTTTGAGGATGACGTGGTCCTGTTGGCTTCATCAGGTCACGGTCTTCAGATCTCCTTGAGCAGTTTGCAGTCGAGTGTGAAGCAGCCCAGTGTGGTCATGAACTGTGGACCACGACTGAAAGAAAGAAACTGTCATACAAGCGATGGGAATGAGATTCCTCCCCCAGAGACGGCAGGAGTTCTCTGATGAGGAGGAGCGGCATCCTTCCCTCCCAAACAGTGGAGCGACTCTGTTTGGGAGGGACAGACGCTGCTCCTCCTCCTCAGAGTGGCCGGGTGAAACAACAGGAACCACTGCATCAAGTTTATTAGGATTACATTTAGCAAATGAAATCAGTGAGTAAACGCCCTGACTGTCTTTAAATATGATGGTCATTTGACGATCCAATATTTATTCATTATCCAGATGTAGATTTGGAGGACGGCTTTCCGTAATCACGAACCATCACTGTGTCTCTCTTTACTCTCTACTTCCTACTCTACCTGGCTGGTCTTCTGCAGGAGGGTCCCTCCTTATGATCCAGGTTCTGATCCAGGTTTCTTCCCTCTTAAAGGGGAGTTTTTCTTGCCACTTTTTGGTTTTAATTTTTCCCTCACTAGGGGAGTTTTTACCTGCATTTGTTTATGCAATAATTGCTTGGGAAAAATGAAATAAAAGTGAAGTGAACCAGCTTTAATGTTGCTTCCAGTGTGAGACACCAACATCCACTACTTCTACCTGATGACATTTAAAGTTGTTCCAGCAGACTGGATCTGAGACATGATCACAGAAACAACCAGATAAAGATTTTATAGACACTTTAATCTGAAACACTCAACATGAAATGCTCCGAGGAGGGTAGAAGTGCAGCGTAAATTCCCATTAGGATTTATCAAGTTACCATGGTAACGTAACAGATTATACGGGCACGTTTGGCGTCATTAGTGACGGTTTGCAGTCAGATCGATGAACCGCTGTTTACCTCCGAATCCCGACGGTCCGTCATGGTCGTCCTGTCCGGGGCGCATGCCGGCGGCCCGGCCGTGTCACGTCGGTGTCCGGCAGGTGTCCGGTGGCTCTTCAGAGCATCTCGCGACCTCTTCCTCGCGCACACTCGTTTTACTTTGACCTGGATCCTGCCAGAACTCATCCCTGTCCGGGTTCAGTTACTCTTAAACGGGCCAACGAGCTCACGTACATGCTCGTTTTGGTTATAAGCCAACGGAGGCATCCTTACATTCAGAGGTCGCTTTAACTGGAAGAAAAGTATCTGAAAACGAAAAAGTAACAAGACCAGCTGGAGACGCCGGCGTCCCTCAGTTCAGGCAGCGGCGGGACCATACGTCACTTCCGTTTCATGTTTGTTGTCTAACTAATTCATTAGATCCGCACTCCTATCTGAAAGTATTTTTAAAAAACTCATGTTAGGAGTCAGTTCAACTAACACTTTAAGTGTAAACGGTGTATTTAAAAAGACCGTACCTACAAATATTAAAACAAATAAACGTAGTAGGAACCATCTAACTGTAGACGCGGTGGTCGGAGTCATTCCCGCGCGCCACCACTTCCGGTCCCGTGTCAGGTCATCATGTTGTGCTTGAGGAGCCTGCAGCGACTAAAACCTGCGCTGTATCTCCATGGAAACACAGGTGAGCGCCCATTTCAGTCGCTATGAGCGTGTTACAGCATCCGACGTGGCTGTTTGTTTGAAATGTGAGCAGAGACGCTCGGTAAAGTGAGATTCTGGCACGCTAACGTCGCGTGTGCTGCTCACCTGTGCAGGTTGCAGGAGCCTGACGTCAGCAGCTCAACATGACAACGACAAGGTAGGTGTCCCGTGGATGGTCGGGTCAGTGCGTAAGATGTCGCGTTAGCGATTAGACAGTGTTTATGTTTTGCAGTTCGTGAAAATGGAGAATCCTTACAGAAAGCCTCGGAGCACCTGCGTGCTCTGCAACGTCACGGTGGACTACAAAAACATCCAGGTGAGTGCTGACGTCACAGCTCGCCTGCTGGAAGCACTCGCACGCGTCGCTGATCAGGTTATCTGTACCTAATCAGCCATTTAAGTAGCTCTTGTAAAAGGAAAAAGAAACTAATAAATCTAAAATTTGAAGCGAACTCTGCTGCGTCCTGAAAAACGTTCGAGTCACTGATGCCACAGAGTGACTCATGAGTCTGTGGCCACTTCTGTAAACAACATCCTTAAGGCTTCTGCTGCTGCCCGGCCGTTACGTTCCTCTATGGACTGCTGTCCAGCACACAGGACAGTCCAGATGTGCTCGTTTGTGGTTCCACGCTGCTGTTAGAGCAGGAACTTACAGAACACCTCCTCTAACGCCCTGACTTATCTCTCACCTAACTGCACTTCTCTGCATTCACGTTCTCTTGGTGCCTACCCTGCATGTTGTTTTGGTACCTCACATGTCTCTCTTCATATTTATTTGATTGACTGAACACTTATTGCCAGTCTGTCCTGAAGCTTTATTGTTGTTCCTCACTTGTAAGTCGCTTCGAATAAAAGTGTCTGCTAAATGGACCCAACAGTCAAATTGATGAGACAATAAAACATGAACATTCAGACTTTTAAATCTTTGTAGTTTTTAATGTTTTCTGAACGATGTCGATGGAGTTGAGCGAGAACATGGTGGAGCACTAATATCTGGTTTCTCACACCTTTCGCTTCCACAGCTGCTGTCTCAGTTCGTCTCGCCACACACGGGCAGGATTTATGGCCGACACATCACCGGTGAGCAGCTGCAGGTCACCGCAGGTCACCAGTGAGTCATCACACACTCACAGCTCCTCTGTGTTTCAGGTCTGTGCGGGAGGAAGCAGAAGGAAGTCTCCAAAGCCATAAAGAAAGCTCACTCAATGGGTTTGTTTATCTCATCGCCCTTTTGTCTGCAGTTCAGTCTTCCAGCTTCCAAACGTGCTCTAGTTTGATTGACTAAGTAGATCAAAGTTTGGAGTTTAAGCTCCTATTTTCATTGAGTTTTTGCAGATCAAAGTGAGAAACCCGAGCTCTGCTTTTGTCTTGCAGGTTTCATGTCTGTGACACACAAACATCCGGAGTTCATGAAGGATCCCAACATCTGTGCAATCAAACATCTGGATTAGAGGATCGTCGTGTGTGTTTGTTTTTTGTATTAAAGTGTCTGCTGTGGTGTGAAAAACAAGTCGCTTCTTTACATTTGGGGAACGTTTGAATCTGATCCCAGATCAGGTCTTTGTGCTGAGCAGGATCAGTGTCAGCTGGCGACTTCAAGTTCAACTCACATCAGTCCCGTGATGCTTCACTTCCTGTTTAGGTGTATCTCCATGGTAACAGTTGTAAAAGCTGCCAACTAGTCAAGATTATTATCAATTCTACCACATGTAAGATACAAACGGAATAAAAATTATGTTACTCTCAAACCCTCGGTGCTGCACAATGAATACGTTTTAAATTTTAAAATCAGCTTACTTAGTTAAGACTCAGAATTAGTTTCATTGAGGAGCATCTTCCAGATACAATACTAGTAGACATTCATGTTTTAACATCCTGAAGCAGTTGCTGATGATGCTGAAACTTGCTCACTTTCACATGTGAACTCTCCTTCATTCTGGATTTATTAAACAATAAAATATTACATTTTCTCACTGTCAGTTCATGTTCATCTCCACATTTTTTTTTCTCCTTTTAAACATCTGAAATGAAGTGAGACTCCACATGTGACTTCAGTGCTGCTAACTGGACTAACAGACCAGTTCTGGTTGGTCAAAAGGGTCTGGGGGGGAAACACCCGCAAACTCTCAGCCAGAGGCCGTGGGCTTCCAGCACCCAGCGATGACCCGGGGACTGGCGACAGACAGACTGATCACAGACTGGTCGACTCACGGCTGGTTGCAGCACCGTGACCCCCGGTCGACTCACGGCTGGTTGCAGCATCGCAGCGGCTGGTCGACTCACGGCTGGTTGCAGCATCGCGGCGGCCGGTCGACTCACGGCTGGTTCCAGCATCGTGACGCCCTTCAGAAAGCTCTCATGGTCAGGTCTAGTTAAAGTTAGTAGGCAGAACTGAACCGGATATGTGGTTGGTTCCTACTCGACTCCAACTGCCTCTGAAGCGTCAACCGTCACAGAAGACTGGGAAAACACCAGGAATCAAACCAGCTTACGTTAATACTTTGGTTCAGCTCCTCCAGCTGATTTCTAATAAAACACGTTTACACTTTAACAAACATCAATCATCATCATTGTAGTTAGAAAATATAATTGGAAATTGACAATCAACATTAAAAAAAATTCATTTTAAAAACACGTTTCCTTTTTTCTTTCCTTTTATTTTTACGTTTAAATGAGACAAAGACGTTTTTTCAAAGTGGCGTCAGCTCTTGCTCCTCCGCCGTTTCCGCTCCCTCACCGGCAGCGTCTCACGCAGCCTCTTCCGACATGTCGTCATGCTCGGCTCCAGCGAGGGGAACTGTTCCTCTACAGTTTCTGGGTTGCCCTGCGTTTCCGTGGAGATGTCAGGGACGGGGCAAGCCTGCTGGTTCACCGTCTGAGTCAGGAGCAGAGGAGCATGTCCCAGCAGAGCTCTGATGGCCTCCATCAGAATCAGGTTGTTCCGCGGCTCGGCTCGCACGGTGACGTCTGTTCACACAGAAAACATGGGGTCAGGCCCGTATGGCCTGGCAAAAACATACATCCGTTTTCATAACTACTAAAATCTGTGACGGCTTGCCATAGCCGTGGAACCCGACGCTGGCAGAAGTTCCTGCACCTCACCTGAAGCTTTCCCTGCTGTGCTTCGCTGCTCCTCTCGGAGTCTCTTCCTGAGAGCTGAAACTTCTGCCTGCAGTGTTTCAAGCTCACGCTCACTCTCCTCCACGTCTCGGCACGATTTCTGTCCACAAACACACCAACAGGTGAAGTGAAGCCCGGCAGCTGGAGGTTAGACTGCTCCCTCAGACCTCCCTCACCTGCAGCTCCGCCTGTAGACCCTCATTCATCTTGTTCATGTCATTGACCTCCCTCAGCAGCCCGTTGGGAGAGAAGAACTTGGACCTGAAACAGAGGATCAGAGGGGAGCGGTGGAATCACGGACGTGGCCTGGAGACGTTGGCGTGTGCAGGACTTTACCCGTGTTTCTTCACAGTGAGGTTGTAACCTGCAGCAGAGCAGGGAGCTGAGGCCTTCCAGTACGCCTGCTGCTCCAGAAGACCCAGGTTGTTGATGAGCACGGGGATGTTCACGAAGCTCCTTCACCGAAGAAGAAACAACGAGAATATTCACTGCTCTCATACTACACAATAAACACTACTGACAGTATTAATAGTAATAATAGTATAAGAAGACTGTTAATGCTGCATTTAACTGTTCACTTTGTTAGTACTTAACTGCAGTAATGTGTGCTGCAAACATTACTGCAGCATAAAAATTAAGACAATAAGGAAAAAGCACATTTCAAAAAAAGATTTGTGAAAAAAGCTGAGATTTAAAAAACAGGTTCTGTTTTAATTCTTTGCAGGCAGACCAGAGATATTGTACGTTTTCTTCCTCGTCAACACGACTTCGGTTGTTCATAGACATTTGTTTTTGCTGTCAGATGGACGGAGGAAAGACGGTCAGGGATCATTGACACGTCTGGACTCGGAGGCATCTGGGATTCATCCCACAGATGAATCAGGACTCCAGATCTTTTTTTTTTTAATAATGGGCCCTCTGGGTTCTGGACCAAAGAGGAAAAGGACCATCCACACTGTTATCATCAACAGTCCAGAATCCAGACTCTGTGATGGTCTGGGGTCGAGTTCCTGTCCAAAACTCATCTGCTCCAGAGGTGTCCATGAATTTTTCAAGAGGACAATGAACACCACATTCAGGACATGTATGAGGATGAGAGGGAATGATACCGGACTGGTCTGTCTGCCAGAACAGCCCAGAACTGTCCACAACTGAATGACCCAGTGGAACAAAACAACACTGGCGCTGACAAGAAAACACAGAAAAGACATAAAAACACATTTCAAAATAGTTATTTTCATTTGAAATGGCCTTTAATTTCTTTCAGATTGATTGCCTTAAAAATTAGGAAGTTTAAGATCAAGACTGAAATTGTTTATGTGTGGTGCTCGTCACCTGCTGCGGGAGATGAAGGCGGAGTACTCTGTCCGGTGGGTGGAGCCTGTGGGCGTGGCCCTACTGGGCGTCAGCAGCAGGAAGATCAGGTGAGGGTTGGAGAGAGCGCTCTTCAGCTTCTCGTGGACCAGCTTCTCCCTGAAGGTCATGCGCTGCTCCGTGTTCCTACGCTGTCGGTACCAGCCGATCACGCTGTCCTGCACACGCCAAACACGTCACACCGAGCACAAATGCCACGCTGACCCGCCACTCGTTCATCACTCACCTGCTTGTTGTTTGCCAGCATCTCCTGCAGCACCTCCATGTTCATTTCCCCAGAACTGCTGTACAGGCTGACACACACACACACACACACACACACATGTGTTTGTGTGTTGTTTGTAATGACACACAACACACAAACACTTGATGGAGACAACACCACCAGTGCAGGACTCACGTGTTCAGTCTGTGGCAGGCGACGTGCTTCTGGACGTCTGTCGGAGAAACACACCGAGTCACACCGAAGTACAGCTGTGTACCAGTACTCAAACTCTTGATCTCGTAGGTACCAGAAGGGAAAACAACAAGTTGTCATCAAGTTCTCCTCTAATGACGACATCTGGATGGGAGTATAAGCACATGCTGCTTTAAATCCTCTCTCTGCCTGTCTGTGTGTCTGTCCTTTTTAAAAACTTCCCATTTTATTTGTACTTTCTCCAAATTCAAGTTAAACTGTGGTGGTATTTTATTATCAGTGTGTTTTGTTTCATATTAAACTGTTATAAACGAGTCACATAAAATACACAAGTAGTTGACTTAAATGTACTAGAGTACTTACTGTATATTTCCTCAATGTGGATGTGGTCAGACTGGGAGTCGCTGATGGTGACCTGCTCATCAAACCTGCTCTCTCCAAACACCAGACCCTCCTGATAGACGGGAACACACACACACACACACACACACACACACACACACACACACACACACACACACACACACACACACACACACACACACACAAGGACGGACGGGAAGACACACAGACGTGACTGTGGGAACTTAAACTTACTTTAAAGGATGAGCTCGTTTTCGTTGCAATAAAGTAAAACACAAACGTGTACGGATTTAAGTATAAAATAGGGCCTGGACAAGTTAAGGAGTTAGTCCCCTAACGTTTGCTTGCTACCGTGGCTGCGCACGCTGAGGAGCGGAGACGGCGGCTCACCACGTCCGAGTCGCTGTTAACGTGCTGGAACATGAGCGAAGCCAGAACGATCCCCGACACGCGGACCGTGGGCTCCGACATGACCGACCGCAGCTCAGCGTCGGTCCCGGTCCACGAACTAGTTGAATGTGGAGCCACAGTGACGGAACATTAGCTGGGAGCGCCGAGTACGGTGGCCCGGAAGATCCAATGAGTGCAACCTGCGGCCCGAACGATTGAGACCCGACCTAACCTGAATTAATCAACAACTACATTAAACAAACAAACAAAGATTATTAGACTCTACCCAAACTCTAGTGACCTATTTAGAAATTCTTTCTTTTTTATATGACTTCATTAATTATTATTAATATAAGAATTTATACAAAGGCTATCTAACCATCTATCTCAATCCAATTTATTTTTAGCTTTGATGGACGGAGTAATGTTTTTACGAAAAAGCAACTAACAGACTGTGATGAACAGTCTAATTGAAACGAATCTCAGTCAATTATATTATATATGCTACTCATTGGTAACCTGCATCCGATGATATCAGATTTTCTGTTGGTGTGTGTGAATGAATCGTTCTTAGTCTGGCTCGTCCCCCAGTAACGGTTGTCTCGGGAGACCCTCCCAACAACAACAGCTCCTGGGATCATTCGGGCACACAAACCCCTCCACCACGATAAGGTGACGATTCAAGAAGGGGAGCTATCTTTTTTCTTTTCACAAAAACTAAATAAAATTAACAACTAAACAAAAACTACTGATTTTTTTTGTACCTTTGATGGTGTGTTTGTTTCTCTTCTCTCTCTGAGCTTCATTCTCTCTTTCTGATCTCCCTTTCCCTGTTCTACCCGGATAGTCTTCAGTAATAGAAGCTATATACATAAAATAAACTAAATTAAAAAATAAAATCAAATAAACACTGAAGATTTGTCAACCAACTTGGGCACTGTAGAGAAAAAAATGCTGCGTGGTACTAAAATAAATATGTGTATGATTTTGTTTTTTTTTTTTTACAGCGGGATATAACCGGAACTCCCGGAGAAACCCATTAAAATCTAGTAGATCCTACATCTGCTGTTTGCACCAACCTAACAGAAGCAGAAAGCTTTTTTCATTTTGTCAAAAAACAAAGCAAGTCCCGACTTCTTTTTTCGGGCTTCCACCTCGCGTCGAAGGAAATTGATCACAGCCTGGTCAAAAATTGGATCGTCCGGAATCATAGCTGCCCGCAGAAAGTTTTCTGGCGTGACAAAAATCCTCATAAGATCTTTGATCATGGCCTTGGCGATGTCATCTATGTTATCTTTAATAACCATATAATCCCGGTCACCAATTTTCACTTTGGCCAACACTAATACTGACAGACGTTTCCACAAAGTGTCTGTGTGTCTTAGATAAATGCTGTTTTTCGTCTTGGAATACTTCAACAGCAAACGCATAAGTAAAGCATTGCAAAGTCTGAAATTTAAATTCTCAAATTCAGACGATGAGCTGTCAATCACCCCTGATTTGAAAGTTTTTTCAGCATAAGCAACACTAGGTGTGGGCTTTGATGGGGGATTTGGTGGGGGGTATGATGGGGGCAGTCGTTTCTGCGTTGGTGCGGGCATTGGTGGGGGGTTTGCTGGGGGCTTTGGTGCATCCATGCAGTTTTTTAGAAGGATCAGTATATCCTGCAGTGACTGGCATATCTGTCTAATGTACACATCTTCGTTGGGATTCGTCTTGTCGCTTTGGTGCAGTCTGTGCTGCAGCCTTACAAAATTCTCACTGACCGCTCTTATTGCCTGAAGACAAGTGTCCCGACTTCCCTCTGTTGTCTTCTGATAAATATTAGGCAGATCCTTTGTCTGGTCTCGGGTCTCTCTGACGGTGCAGCCCTGAGACGATGGCATCTTCATACAGTCCTGTATGGTTATGACAGATTCTTTTTTGTTGTTATGTTCGTTCGTTTGTTTGTTCTTAAACAACAACACTTCCTGGGATCATTCGGGCACACAAACCCCTCCACCACGATAAGGTGACGATTCAAGAAGGGGGGCTATCTTTTTTTTTTTTTTTCACAAAAACTAAATAAAATTAACAACTAAACAAAAACTACAGATTTTTTTGTACCTTTGACGGTGTGTTTGTTTCTCTTCTCTCTCTGAGCTTCATTCTCTCTTTCTGATCTCCATTTTCCTGTTCTACCCGGATAGTCTTCAGTAATAGAAGCTATATACATAAAATAAACTAAATTAAAATATAAAATAAAAAAAACACTGAAAATTTGTCAACCAACTTGGGCACTGTAGAGAAAAAAATGCTGCGTGGTACTAAAATAAATATGTGAATATATATATGATTTTTTTTTTTTTTTACAGTGGGATAAAACCGGAACTCCCGGAGAAAACCCATTAAAATCTAGTAGATCCTACATCTGCCGTTTGCACCAACCTAACAGAAGCAGAAAGCTTTTTTCATTTTGTCAAAAAACAAAGCAAGTCCCGACTTCTTTTTTCGGGCTTCCACCTCGCGTCAAAGGAAATTGATCACAGCCTGGTCAAAAATTGGATCGTCCGGAATCATAGCTGCTCGCAGAAAGTTTTCTGGCGTGACAAAAATCCTCATAAGATCTTTGATCATGGCCTTGGCGATGTCATCTATGTTATCTTTAATAACCATATAATCCCGGTCACCAATTTCCACTTTGGCCAACACTAATACTGACAGACGTTTCCACAAAGTGTCAGTGTGTCTTAGATAAATGCTGTTTTTCGTCTTGGAATACTTCAACAGCAAACGCATAAGTAAAGCATTGCAAAGTCTGAAATTTAAATTCTCAAAGTCAGACAATGAGCTGTCAATCACCCCTGATTTGAAAGTTTTTTCAGCATAAGCAACACTAGGTGCGGGCTTTGATGGGGGATTTGGTGCTGGCTTTGGTGGGGGGTATGATGGGGGCATTTGTGCGGGCTTTGGTGGGGGGTTTGCCGGGGGCTTTGGTGCATCCATGCAGTTTTTTAGTAGGATCAGTATATCCTGCAGTGACTGGCATATCTGTCTAATGTACACATCTTCGTTGGGATTCGTTTTGTCGCTTTGGTGCAGTCTGTGCTGCAGCCTTACAAAATTCTCGCTGACCGCTCTTATTGCCTGAAGACAAGTGTCCTGACTTCCCTCTGTTGTCTTCTGATAAATATTAGGCAGATCCTTTGTCTGGTCTCGGGTCTCTCTGACGGTGCAGCCCTGAGACGATGGATCTTCATACAGTCCTGTATGGTTATGACAGATTCTTTTTTGTTGTTATGTTCGTTCGTTTGTTTGTTCTTAAACAACAACACTTCCTGGGATCATTCGGGCACACAAACCCCTCCACCACGATAAGGTGACGATTCAAGAAGGGGGACTATCTTTTTTTTTTTTTTTTCACAAAAACTAAATAAAATTACAACTAAACAAAAACTACTGATTTTTTTGTACCTTTGACGGTGTGTTTGTTTCTCTCCTCTCTCTGAGCTTCATTCTCTCTTTCTGATCTCCCTTTCCCTGTTCTACCCGGATAGTCTTCAGTAATAGAAGCTATATACATAAAATAAACTAAATTAAAAAATAAAATAAAAAAACACTGAAGATTTGTCAACCAACTTGGGCACTGTAGAGAAAAAAATGCTGCGTGGTACTAAAATAAATATGTGAATATATATATGATTTTTTTTTTTTTACAGTGGGATAAAACCGGAACAGTTTGTACCAACCTAACAGACCTGGCTGGTAACAATGGTGAATCACTGTGGGCCCCTGAGCAAGGCCCGATCTGTCCCCGAGCACTGGGAGAGCACCGCACTGCTCCTAGTGAAACTAGTTAAAAGCAGAGGTCCAGATTCGGTGTGTATTGTGAGATACATACTGACAAGAATGGAAAAAATGAAAGAGACAATGTACAACAGATTTAATTTCAGCTTGTTTTTACAGCTCTGTCCATTTAGATTGTGCTGACAAAACAACCCACTGAACTCACTTCTGATACTGGTGGAACATCTTTTAAGCTGCGTGCTCATGATGGGCAGGGGAACATTGTTGAAATGATGGGGCTTTTGATTTGGCTGTCACCTCAGTCACACCAACATATCCTCTCAAGTACAACTTTTCTTCCGCTTCCCTCTCAGCTGGGACCATTACATAATACATTTATTGAACACTAGAGGAAGCCAAAGAAACCGTATAACCGCTCATCCAAAACACCATTATGGCAACTCAAAATGTTCACATTTTACTGTGTGCTTCTCACGCGTTCGTATCTTCTAGACTAGATTACTGTAACGTGTTGTTGGCTGGATGTCCAAGTAATTCTCTGAACAGCCTCCAGCTGATCCAAAATAAACTCAGAATCCAATTCAAAATGTAATTAGTTGCATATAAAGTCCAAACATGGCCTAGCGCCGGAATATTTTCAAGACCCGATACAACCATATGTTCCTATTAAAGCTCTCTGTAATGTGTTAGGACCAGTAGTCACAGCTGCAGCTGCAGGACCAGACTGGAGCAGATGGTCTTCAACACAGCTTCATCCTGGATCTGCTGCTGTAGACCTGCTGCAGGGGGACCCCAACATGATCCACTGACTGGTGCCCCTCACCTCCTCTGTTTCTCCTTCTCTTCTTCAGCTCAATCCTCAGTTATTAATTAGAAGTAACTCATCAGTATAAGTGTTCTCCATTGTTCTTGTAGTTTGTTGTGCTGGTCTGTCTCCTCTTTTTCTCTTCTGTACATGTTTGCAGACCAGAACCTCAGGAACTGCATGCTGACCTGCAGTCCCACCTCTGACCATCGCAGTGTTCACCTCCACCTGTTTATACAGTCGTCTCTGTGGATCACCAACTAACCAGGTATCGGACATATATACATGTAAGTCTTAGTTCTGCTGCTGACAGATAATTATACTGGTGTATCTTATCTTTTGTACCTTTGACGGTGTGTCTGTGTCTCTCCTCTCTCTTTACTTCCTGTTCCACCCGGCTGGTCTTCAGTAGGAGGGTCCCCCCTTATGATCCAGGTCCTGATCTGGGTTTCTTCCCTGTTAAATGGGAGTTTAACCTGTCGTTGTTTATGTAATAATTGCTCGGGGGTCGTGTTCTGGATCTCTGTAAAGATCCTAGAGACAACTTGTGTTGTAATAGACGCTATATAAATAAAATAGAATTTAATTGAATTGTCTATGAAAACAAGAAGTAAACTACAGAAAGTGTACTTAAGTGCTGTAAATGAAGGGACTGTGTACTATGAACATGCACATTTAAATTCAAACACCTTCCCCACAAAGTCCACAAGATGAGTGATCATACGTTTTTCTGAACAGCTGCTTTCAAAAGTTGGATCTGCAACAGAGCACTTGTTTTTAGTAAAACATGAATAAATTAAAGAATTCTGCTCCAGATCTTTTCTACAGTGAAAGCTAATCGTTTTAATACCAATTTAGTGCAATAAAATCAAGGGAGATTAAAGACAAATGTCTGTATTTATTTCAAAATATATGAAGTTTAAGTTATTAACTAAATTTTACATATTATGAATGTACATTTAAATAACATATTTGTGGATATCTCACCCTACTGTGAAGTAATAAGTTATAAGGAACAAAACTAAAGTCTTAAAGTTCCTTTGAACTGTTGATTCAACCTTAATGAATCAGAAACGGCTGCAGTTGCGTTATCATGAACACTTTAAAGCTGCTCCAAACACTGACGTGTACGCGTACGTGTCGCCTGTAAATGTTGGAGTGCACTGGGTTGCACACTGCCGTGCTGCAAACCTTTTCTGATGCCGCACTAGCGGCCGGTATGCAGAGGTACTTCACAGTAAGGTAGTAGATCTGACCTACCTGAGCTTCCCACAGCTGGAGTGGAGGTCTTATTCACAAGTAAGGCCCTCTGCTCTCTGTACCTCAGAGGTTCATAAGGTTCATAAGACTAATAAGCGCGATCAGGCGACACACCACCATTCATTCATTCATTCATTCATTCATTCATTCATTCATTCATTCATTCATCATAACTGACTCACAGTTTGAGCTCCCTCTGTGTGTTATTGTCCAATCAGCATAGAGCCATGCCACCAGTGGTCACGCCCCCTTTGGGGTCAATTTCAGACAGTTATGGGGTCTATGAACGTGGAACAGGAAGTGCAAAGGCTCTGTCTCCTTTATTATTTAAGGAAGAAGCTTGGAAAGAGTAAAATAACCTCAGACCCTAAAGCTTTATTAAGAAAAATGGGTTCCATAATGCAGGATGAGGCCTGCTGAAAAAGCCTTAAATAAAGTAAAACTTTAAACTGAATTGAAAATAGATGGGCACCAATTGTATGTTGATGTTTTATGGTACAGTCATCTGGCGTGACCATCTGTTAGGAAACATACGATGGCATTTTTCAAAAGTGTGTGACACACTTTGGTCAAAATGTCACAGAGATGCAGTACAAAAGGTCAGTTTTTAACCATATGTGTACTCTGTTCATAACAGCTGGTGTAGAAGCGGAGTCAGCCACATGACTTCACTTCCCCACGCTGTTTCACTTGGCATGTTTAGATTAGACCCCGTTATTATCCCTGGGTGAAGAACGCGCGTTGGGCAGTGTAAATGCGAGGCGTGTTGTTGCCTCTCACGTGCCCGAAGCTGATTTGAGAGGCTGGAAGACAGCTCGGGAGGTGTTATCAAGCGGTACTATGTAACATGACAACCCGCTGTCTGGTTGGCCTTGCTGGCTTCACCAACACCAGAGGAGCTGGATTCATCCAGGAGATGGAGCGGATGGCGGATCCACACTGCACAGCAACAGGATTTGTTAAGCAACTTCCCCCAACTCGTGTTGCACAAATACGACCTGCAGTCTCCTTCTGCCACTCCTGCTGTTGTTCTTGAACGCAAATAACTCCTTTGTGGGGTTGTTCTGTTTGTTAATGACCAGAGTTTCATGTCTTGCAAAGCTGCAGTTTGTCATTTTAGCCGCCAGTTGCAGATTTCGGTTCTGTAACACGCTGATTTATGACGTCCACGGCTCTGAGGACGAAGAGCTTGAAGACATCCTCATCTAGTCATCAGCAACCTGTAATACTGCATAAATAACATTCTCATTACAGGGATGGATATCTTATATTTTAGACCATTTCAGTATTATATCATATCCTTTCAATATTCTTTTTTTAAAAACTATTCACCCTTTTAATTTAATTGAATGTAATAATTCTGTTTTATTTCACATTGTGGTGTTTTTATTGTCTTAAGTTTAAGTATTTTATTATATGAAGTCATTTATTTAGTTTGAACTGAGTATTTTCTAATTGATGTAGTGATTTTCTTTTGGTTCAATACTTAATTTTATTAATTATTTCACTATTCTTATAATAAATACTTTTAATTTATTTCGTTGCTATCATACTACTGTATTTATTTCTTTAGTTTAAATGTATGATTTGGTTTATTTTATTATTTGGATAAGAGGTCACACAATAAATAAACAAGAACATGTTTTAGTAAACACAGATGCGTCACGTGAACACAGGCAGCAGTCCTGACGTGCTCGCGTCCGCTCGCGACGCCGTCAGGTCGCCGCGGTGCGGTCTGCGTTTTTCCTTCGCAGTTCGTCGTCGCGAAGCCACGAGTGGGCGTGTCTTCAGACGACCATCCTGCCGTCGGTTCGATCCCGGAGCGACAGATCCGGATCCTGCACTCGGCGGGACGCTCGCGACCGACTCCCCGTACTCGGGTATCCTCTTCATCACTGACGCACGCGGCCGTTTCGCGGGAAATAAAGCATTTATTTTCTCAAAGAGCTGTTAATAATTAAAGATAGTTATTAATAATTTAACTGTTTCGGCTAAAGTTTACACTATATATCTCCAGTGTCTTAAGTTAAAAGACTGTCAGATTACTCTTTTAAAGTATTGAAAAGTTCTACAGGAAACATATTTTATTCTTCACATCAATAAATCAGCTGATCTGCCGCTCTGACAACATGTTGGCATTACTATAATCTGCTAAATTAAATTTAAATGACTGATTTCATTCACAAAAACAAATGAAGAGGTGGTGCTAGAAGGGAAATTATAGCTGCTTGATAAACAGATATACAGACTGTAACGTTGACTGACGCTTCAGAGCTCATGAAAAGATGTAAATCAGAACTTCTGATGCTTCTGCTGTTTTTACCCTGAAGTAGACGAGGCACAACGTAAATAAAATATAGAAACGTTTGAGCATGAATCACTTAACAGAATTTTTTAAAGTTTTACCACCTATATTTATGGGTATTATTCATGAAATCTTCCATTTAAACATATTTATAAAAAACTGACAGTTGTCCAGGCAACTGACAAGCAAATCTCCCAGAACTGTAATGATCACAATAATGATGGTAATTAGGTTTCTTTCCTCCTTTAATTAATGAAATTGTTGGAAAAGTCCAGTTCTCTGGTCTAGTGGAAGTGCAGCTGAGCTGTCGTAAACGTTAGTGCTGGAGAAAAGAACACGTCAGGGTTCATCCTGAGGAGAACGGGAACATCTGAGCCGCATGGGAACGCAGCAGCTGTGTGAGCGCGAGTTGACTGTCTGCAGATGATGAGCTGACCTCGCAGCCGCAGCCATGGCGGACCCGTGGACCACGCTTGTGGTCGTCTTCCAGCTGTGGATCTTCACGGTTCTGTTCCTCATCATGCTGCCCGCCATGTTCGGCCTGTCTCTGGGCGTTACGGGAGTTTACATCCAGATCCTGGTCCGAATCCTCGAGGTAAGACCAGTCCTAACGAGGCTGTGTGAGAGCCCTCATTTCAGGTGTGTGTGAGGTCAGAGGTCAAATGAAAGCGTTTGTCTTTGCAGTGGGCAACAATCCGTATCCAGAGAGGAAGACGGGAGCAGTCCCACATACCTGTCCCTCTGCCCACAGGTGGGTTAACTTAAGTTAACCTAGCTTATTAGAGCCCTACTTATGTGTCTGACTTATAAAATATGTCTTTCTAAAACCTGATTTAAATAAGTCTAACAAAGGTATTTGCTCACCCATCCAAATAATGGGAATCAGGTGTTCCCATCACTTCCATGGCCACAGGTGTGTAAAATCAAGCATCTCTGCATGCAGACTGTTTTTACAACTATTTGTGAAAGGATGTGTTGCTCTCAGGAACTCAGTGAATTCCAGTGTGGAATTATGATAGGACACCACCTGTGCAACAAATCCAGTCGTGAAATTTCCCGGCACCTAAATATTCCACAGTCAACTGTCAGATGTATTATAAGAACATGGAAGTGTTTGGGAACGACAGCAACTCAGCCCTTAAGTGGTAGGACACGTAAACTGACGGAGCAGGTCAGCGGATGCTGAGGTGCATAGTGAGAAGAGGTCACCAACTGTCTGCCGAGTCAATCACTACAGACCTCCAAACTTCATGTGGCCTTCAGATTACTTCAAGAACAGTGTTCAGAGAACTTCATGGATGTGTTTCCATGTCCGAGCAGCTGCATCCAAGACAAACATCACCAAGTGTAATGCAAAGCATCAGATGCAGTGGTGTAAAGCAGCCACCACTGGACTCTGGAGCAATGGAGACACCTTCTCTGGAGTAGCAAATCACGCTTCTCCATCTGACAATCTGATGGACCAGTCTGGGTTTGGTGGAACCAGGACAACGGTACTTGTCTGACTGCATTGTTCCAAGTGTAAAGTTTGGTGGAGGGGGGATCATGGTGTGGGGTTGTTCTTCAGGAGCTGGGTATGGCCCCTCAGTTCCAGTGAAAGGAACTCTGAATGCTTCAGCAGAACAAGACATTCCGGACAATTCCATACTGCCAACTTTGTGGGAACAGTTTGGAGCTGGACCCTTCCTCTTCCAACATGACTGTGCACCAGTGCACAAAGCAGGTCCATAAAGATCTGGATGACAGAATCTGGTGTGGATGAACTTGACTGGCCTGCAGAGTCCTGATCAACCCGACAGAACACCTTTAGGATGAATTAGAGTGGAGACTGAGAACCAGACCTTCTGGTCCAACATCAGTGTGACCTCACAAATGTGCTTCTGGAAGAATGATCAAAATTATCCATAAACACACTCCTGAACATTGTGGACAGCCTTCCCAGAAGAGCTGAAGCTGTAAAGGGTGGACCGATGTCATATTGAACCCTATGGATCAGGAATGGGAGGTCACTGAAGTTCATATGTGAGTCCAGGAAGGTGAGCGAATACTTTAGGCCATATAGTGCCATGTCTCTTGACCTATCAAAAGCTGTCTTAACAATGTCTGACGTCTTAAATGAACCAACCTAATTATTACACAATTATTATTTTGAATTGTATTAATTGGGCTGAAGTGTTGGGGACATGTAGAGGCGTCCTCATACTTGATGAAACTCTAGCTTGAGAAACCAGGTGCAACAAAACCTGACTCAGCAGAGGCTGACTTAACGGCACCATCTTGAATCAATGTGGCTCTAGTACCAGAACCCAAAAACATAACCCAAGACAACCAAACTTTACAAAGCTGGACGTATAACCTTTGTAAAACTGACAGTGTCTTGGTGCTGGCTTCAGTCATTTCAGTCTGAGTAGCCAACATCAAGCTCCTGTTGAAGCTACAAAATAAACCCTCACACATGTGAAAACAACATGAACAGCTACCAGTCCATGAGTCATCAACCACAGACATTATTAAAACCGAAAGACAAAATAAAAGAATGAAACAGAAAGACTTTTGTACACTGCTGCGTCTTTACTGAACCCTGCTTTGCTTTACCGATGCTCCTCGACCTCTGACCTCTGACCTCTGCTCAGCTCTACTGCAGCCACGTCTCCATTACAGTTATGGTGCAGAATTGATGCAATATTTAAAAACTTTTCTGTGAAATGACTGCTTTCCATTACAGTTTTACACAAACATTTAAACGCATTTCCTAAAGCTGTGGTTCAGTCTCTAAACTCTAAACACCCATTAAGAAGTGATTAAATTGAGGTGGATTGAATTAACTACATTGTCAAAACTTCTGAAACATCTTAAAACGCACCTACATGCACCAGGCAGCAAAGAGATGAAAACGTATCCAGTTTCCTGTAAATCAGTGCTCTGTGAAGCGCTGCTGCAAAACAATATGTAGCCAATATTACAAATCCGGTAAAAAAATACCACGAAAATACCACAAAAAAAAAAAAAAAAAAGATCAACATGTAACAACCTTGAGTGACGTGAGGTGGACATCTGAATCTGGAGCCTTCAGACAGCAGGCTGCAGATGATGGCCTGACCAAAGAAGGAACGTAGAACAATAGATCTAAGTTACTGAGAAATAAACTAAAGCCAGCTCAAACTGGGTGCTGGAGTTTATTTTTTTACACCATGAAGTGTACAGTCTTGGACTGTTTCCAGGTCTACCGGGAGCAGACGTCTTCATAAGTCTTCTGGTTCTTCTGAGGGGTCACAGGAGCTTATTAGAGGTCACGTTCTCATCATCTTAACATTTTAATCAACAAGTATATCTTTCAGCCTCAACTTGATGCTGTGGGCCAACAGCACTTCTGTGAAAACATTTCATTGTGGTTTTACTCTTTTAATCTGTGCTCACTAATTCATTTTTCTGCTGGTTTGAATTAACCTGCTTTAAAACAGAAATTGTCTCCAAAGTCTCGTTAAGTCTGAAGCAAGATTGCAGCCAGGTAGAGATGCTCCAAAACCTTTTCTTTTTCTCACACAGATTCTGATATTTGGGCTTTTGAGTATTTGCTGATATTGACATCATCCAGATATCAGTGTTATATTAAAATAGTTGTTTTCCTTTTCAAATTTAATACTAATGTTATGTACTAATGAATGATTTCCATGATTGTTATCACTGCATTGTCATCATTGTATGACCGAGAGCACCTATAACTGTCTCTAAAGACATCCGCACGTAATAATTGGTTTAGAACAGCTATGATTATCTAGTGTGGCAGTCATGATAAATTATTATCAAATAAAGATCCACACATGTCATTTGCACGACGGACTGAACTTTCAATTTTGATGGCGATGTCGTTTCCACCCAGCGTGCCATCCAACCTTCCCGAAGACGTGAGGAACGTCAGAGTCCGAAGTTTTGTTGCAAAGCTGACTTCACTTCTTTTATCTCACTTAAAACGATTTCGTCACGGTCTCGTACAGTTCAGACAGAGCAGTTTCAGAGATGCAACCCAACAAACTGTACTGCAGCTTCTAACAGTCAACGAAGTAAAATCTGACGTTTCACAGAGAGGATGGTCTCCAAAGACCATGAATCTTACTATTGTGTCTGCAATAGTAGTCTTTAAACTAGTCTTTAAACATTGTCCTTACCACTTATAATTAACTCTAATTTAGGGTAAAGTACAGAAATATTTCTGTCCCCTCAGGGTCCAGAGGCTGGAACCAGAACCAACGTCAGTCCAGAGCCGGGAAATCACAGTCAGGAATAATGTTTCTTAACCTTTGGACTCATTTTGGTTGTTTCTCCAAACTGGATACTTTTTTGTTTTAAAAGGAAGTTTTGTTCATGAAAATCTTTGAGATTCAAATTTCTTTTCTTTTTTTTTTTAAAGGCAAAAAATGTATTGTGAACAAATTTACAATTGTTTTAGGTCATAAGAGGACAAACACGTCCTCTCCCAAGAACCCATCCATCCATCCATTATCTGTACCCGCTGTATCCGTTTCCGGGTCACGGGGGTCTGTTGGAGCCTATCCCGACGCATATCAGGCGAAAGGCAGGGGTACACCCTGGACAGGTCGCCAGTCTATCCAGGGCCACATACAATCACACTCACATGCACACCTAGGGAGAATTTAGAAAGATCAATTAACCTACCCTGCATGTTTTTGGACTGTGGGAGGAAGCCGGAGTACCCGGAGGGAACCCACGCAAGCACGGGGAGAACATGCAAACTCCACACAGAAAGACCCACCGGGCCGGGAATTGAACCGGGAACCTTCTTGCTGTGAGGCAACAGTGCTAACCACTAAGCCACCGTGCCGCCTCTCCCAAGAACATTACAGACTATTCTTTTCAGATTTCTTTTGTATCTTTCAATTAACTTTAGTCCTAAATCACTCAAAAGGCCCCATCTCATGTCAAACATTCAAAATAACTTTTTTTTTTTTTTTTTTTTACTGTTTTTCTTCTAAATGAATCCATGACATGATTATACTGAGAAACAGCTGTGAGATTAAAAAAATGTTTTACTGGACTCAATGGGAATTTAAAATCAAATAAATAACTCAATATTTGGTGGTTTTGATCCGAAGTTGAGCACCAGAGTCTTCCCTCCGCTGGTGGGAAGAGAGTAGATCAGGTTCTTCCTCTGCTGAACGCAGTCCAGGTTCAGACACGTCTCCTGCCAGTCTGACACACCAAACCAGTAAAAATGCGTTTTCTCTGCATTTTCTCTTGCGTTATCCTGAAAGGAAAACACACTCGCCGCCTATCAGCATCACACATGGACTTACAACAACATAAAGACAAAACGCAGTTCGGGTCTTCATGTTGCTGGAAGACTGGAGGAAGCGACAGTTTAACAAAGTCATTCACATCATTACATCGTGTCAAATCAACAGACAAAAACCAGGGAAAAAAGAAAGGACCCAGTCCCAGCTGTGCCCAGCTGTTTGACAGATTCTCACCATATAACTTCTGGATTCCTCTCAGCTTGTACATCAGCTCCTTCACTCTGCTGGGGAGTCCAAAGAAAGGCCCGAGGTCGGTCGTCTCAGCAGATATAGTCTCCATGGCCTGCATGGCCACGTTGATCTCCTCAGACACCACCGCTTGCTTCAACACTGCAGTTCGAGAGACGCCGGCAGGCGCTGCTGCGTTCCCGAGCATTGTCCTCTTCAGCTGGTCAATTCTACCACATGTAAGATACAAACAGAATCGAAATGACGTTACTCTCAAACCCTCGGTGCTGCACAGTAAATAAGTTTTAAATTTTAAAATCAGCTTACTTAGTTAAGACTCAGAATTAGTTTCATTGAGGAGCATCTTCCAGATACAATACTAGTAGACATTCATGTTTTAACATCCTGAAGCAGTTGCTGATGATGCTGAAACTTGCTCACTTTCACATGTGAACTCTCCTTCATTCTGGATTTATTAAACAATAAAATATTACATTTTCTCACTGTCAGTTCATGTTCATCTCCACATTTTTTTTTCTCCTTTTAAACATCTGAAATGAAGTGAGACTCCACATGTGACTTCAGTGCTGCTAACTGGACTAACAGACCAGTTCTGGTTGGTCAAAAGGGTCTGGGGGGGAAACACCCGCAAACTCTCAGCCAGAGGCCGTGGGCTTCCAGCACCCAGCGGTGACCCGGGGACTGCCGACAGACTGCCACAGCATATGGAGCCCCAACAGTCCTGTTAAGTGGCAACATCTGGAACAAGGGCCAGTCTGCTCACAGACTGGTCTACGTACGGCTGGTTGCAGCATCGTGACCCCCGGTCGACTCACGGCTGGTTGCAGCATCGCAGCGGCTGGTCGACTCACGGCTGGTTGCAGCATCGCGGCGGCCGGTCGACTCACGGCTGGTTGCAGCATCGCGGCGGCCGGTCGACTCACGCCTGGTTGCAGCATCGTGAAGCCCTTCAGAAAGCTCTCATGGTCAGGTCTAGTTAAAGTTAGTAGGCAGAACTGAACCGGATATGTGGTTGGTTCCTACTCGACTCCAACTGCCTCTGAAGCGTCAACCGTCACAGAAGACTGGGAAAACACCAGGAATCAAACCAGCTTACGTTAATACTTTGGTTCAGCTCCTCCAGCTGATTTCTAATAAAACACGTTTACACTTTAACAAACATCAATCATCATCATTGTAGTTAGAAAATATAATTGGAAATTGACAATCAACATTAAAAAAAATTCATTTTAAAAACACGTTTTCTTTTTTCTTTCCTTTTATTTTTACGTTTAAATGAGACAAAGACGTTTTTTTCAAAGTGGCGTCAGCTCTTGCTCCTCCGCCGTTTCCGCTCCCTCACCGGCAGCGTCTCACGCAGCCTCTTCCGACATGTCGTCATGCTCGGCTCCAGCGAGGGGAACTGTTCCTCTACAGTTTCTGGGTTGCCCTGCGTTTCCGTGGAGATGTCAGGGACGGGGCAAGCCTGCTGGTTCACCGTCTGAGTCAGGAGCAGAGGAGCATGTCCCAGCAGAGCTCTGATGGCCTCCATCAGAATCAGGTTGTTCCGCGGCTCGGCTCGCACGGTGACGTCTGTTCACACAGAAAACATGGGGTCAGGCCCGTATGGCCTGGCAAAAACATACATCCGTTTTCATAACTACTAAAATCTGTGACGGCTTGCCATAGCCGTGGAACCCGACGCTGGCAGAAGTTCCTGCACCTCACCTGAAGCTTTCCCTGCTGTGCTTCGCTGCTCCTCTCGGAGTCTCTTCCTGAGAGCTGAAACTTCTGCCTGCAGTGTTTCAAGCTCACGCTCACTCTCCTCCACGTCTCGGCACGATTTCTGTCCACAAACACACCAACAGGTGAAGTGAAGCCCGGCAGCTGGAGGTTAGACTGCTCCCTCAGACCTCCCTCACCTGCAGCTCCGCCTGTAGACCCTCATTCATCTTGTTCATGTCATTGACCTCCCTCAGCAGCCCGTTGGGAGAGAAGAACTTGGACCTGAAACAGAGGATCAGAGGGGAGCGGTGGAATCACGGACGTGGCCTGGAGACGTTGGCGTGTGCAGGACTTTACCCGTGTTTCTTCACAGTGAGGTTGTAACCTGCAGCAGAGCATGGAGCTGAGGCCTTCCAGTACGCCTGCTGCTCCAGAAGACCCAGGTTGTTGATGAGCACGGGGATGTTCACGAAGCTCCTTCACCGAAGAAGAAACAACGAGAATATTCACTGCTGTCATACTACACAATAAACACTACTGACAGTATTAATAGTAATAATAGTATAAGAAGACTGTTAATGCTGCATTTAACAGTTCACTTTGTTAGTACTTAACTGCAGTAATGTGTGCTGCAAACATTACTGCAGCATAAAAGTTAAGACAATAAGGAAAAAGCACATTTCAAAAAAAGATTTGTGAAAAAAGCTGAGATTTAAAAAACAGGTTCTGTTTTAATTCTTTGCATGCAGACCAGAGATATTGTACGTTTTCTTCCTCGTCAACACGACTTCGGTAGTTCATAGACATTTGTTTTTGCTGTCAGATGGACGGAGGAAAGACGGTCAGGGATCATTGACACGTCTGGACTCGGAGGCATCTGGGATTCATCCCACAGATGAATCAGGACTCCAGATCTTTTTTTTTTTAATAATGGGCCCTCTGGGTTCTGGACCAAAGAGGAAAAGGACCATCCAGACCGTTATCATCAACAGTCCAGAATCCAGACTCTGTGATGGTCTGGGGTCGAGTTCCTGTCCAAAACTCATCTGCTCCAGAGGTGTCCATGAATTTTTCAAGAGGACAATGAACACCACATTCAGGACATGTATGAGGATGAGAGGGAATGATACCGGACTGGTCTGTCTGCCAGAACAGCCCAGAACTGTCCACAACTGAATGCTGGAAGATGTAAAAGACAAAAATGCATCAACAATGACCCAGTGGAACAAAACAACACTGGCGCTGACAAGAAAACATTTAATATCTTTGGTTTAAACTGTCTGTAAACACAGAAAAGACATAAAAACACATTTCAAAATAGTTATTTTCATTTGAAATGGCCTTTAATTTCTTTCAGATTGATTGATAAAAATTAGGAAGTTTAAGATCAAGACTGAAATTGTTTATGTGTGGTGCTCGTCACCTGCTGCGGGAGATGAAGGCGGAGTACTCTGTCCGGTGGGTGGAGCCTGTGGGCGTGGCCCTACTGGGCGTCAGCAGCAGGAAGATCAGGTGAGGGTTGGAGAGAGCGCTCTTCAGCTTCTCGTGGACCAGCTTCTCCCTGAAGGTCATGCGCTGCTCCGTGTTCCTACGCTGTCGGTACCAGCCGATCACGCTGTCCTGCACACGCCAAACACGTCACACCGAGCACAAATGCCACGCTGACCCGCCACTCGTTCATCACTCACCTGCTTGTTGTTTGCCAGCATCTCCTGCAGCACCTCCATGTTCATTTCCCCAGAACTGCTGTACAGGCTGACACACACACACACACACACACACACACACACACACACACACACACACACACACACACACACACACACGTGTTTGTGTGTTGTTTGTAATGACACACAACACACAAACACTTGATGGAGACAACACCACCAGTGCAGGACTCACGTGTTCAGTCTGTGACAGGCGACGTGCTTCTGGACGTCTGTCGGAGAAACACACCGAGTCACACCGAAGTACAGCTGTGTACCAGTACTCAAACTCTTGATCTCGTAGGTACCAGAAGGGAAAACAACAAGTTGTCATCAAGTTCTCCTCTAATGACGACATCTGGGTGGGAGTATAAGCACATGCTGCTTTAAATCCTCTCTCTCTGCCTGTCTGTGTGTCTGTCCTTTTTACAAACTTCCCATTTTATTTGTACTTTCTCCAAATTCAAGTTAAACTGTGGTAGTATTTTATTATCAGTGTGTTTTGTTTCATATTAAACTGTTATAAATGAGTCACATAAAATACACAAGTAGTTGACTTAAATGTACTAGAGTACTTACTGTATATTTCCTCAATGTGGATGTGGTCAGACTGGGAGTCGCTGATGGTGACCTGCTCATCAAACCTGCTCTCTCCAAACACCAGACCCTCCTGATAGACGGGAAGACACACACACACACACACACACACACACACACACACACACACACACACACACACACACACACGGGTGGACATCAGCGTGTTATTCAGACATCCGGTTCGGATATAACTCAGTCAGCGAGACTTCACCAACAGACGTCGACATCTGCGAGTTTGTTCGTGTCGCTGCTCGATTCCAGTTTCATTGATGTCTGAATGAAGCTGGTTTGTTGTTACCAACAGCCGTTAGCCTTGTTAAAAGGTTGCAGTGACGTGACTGTGGGAACTTAAACTTACTTTAAAGGATGAGCTCGTTTCGTTGCAATAAAGTAAAACACAAACGTGTACGGATTTAAGTATAAAAGAGGGCCTGGACAAGTTAGGGAGTTAGTCCCCTAACGTTTGCTTGCTACCGTGGCTGCGCACGCTGAGGAGCAGAGACGGCGGCTCACCACGTCCGAGTCGCTGTTAACGTGCTGGAACATGAGCGAAGCCAGAACGATCCCCGACACGCGGACCGTGGGCTCCGACATGACCGACCGCAGCTCAGCGTCGGTCCCGGTCCACGAACTAGTTGAATGTGGAGCCACAGTGACGGAACATTAGCTGGGAGCGCCGAGTACGGTGGCCCGGAAGATCCAATGATTGCAACCTGCGACCCGAACGATTGAGACCCGACCTAACCTGAATTAATCAACAACTACATTAAACAAACAAACAAAGATTATTAGACTCTACCCAAACTCTAGTGACCTATTTAGAAATTCTTTCTTTTTTATATGACTTCATTAATTATTATTAATATAAGAATTTATACAAAGGCTATCTAACCATCTATCTCAATCCAATTTATTTTTAGCTTTGATGGACGGAGTAATGTTTTTACGAAAAAGCAACTAACAGACTGTGATGAACAGTCTAATTGAAACGAATCTCAGTCAATTATATTATATATGCTACTCATTGGTAACCTGCATCCGATGATATCAGATTTTCTGTTGGTGTGTGTGAATGAATCGTTCTTAGTCTGGCTCGTCCCCCAGTAACGGTTGTCTCGGGAGACCCTCCCAACAACAACAGCTCCTGGGATCATTCGGGCACGCAAACCCCTCCACCACGATAAGGTGACGATTCAAGAAGGGGGCTATTTTTTTTTTCTTCACTAAAACTAAATAAAATTAAAGACTAAACAAAAACTACTGATTTTTTTTGTACCTTTGACGGTGTGTTTGTTTCTGTTCTCTCTCTGAGCTTCATTCTCTCTTTCTGATCTCCCTTTTCCTGTTCTACCCGGATAGTCTTCAGTAATAGAAGCTATATACATAAAATAAACTAAATTAAAAAATAAAATAAAATAAACACTGAAGATTTGTCAACCAACTTGGGCACTGTAGAGGAAAGAAATGCTGCGTGGTACTGAAATAAATATGTGTATGATTTTTTTTTTTTTTTTTTTTTTACAGCGGGATAAAACCGGAACTCCCGGAGAAAACCCATTAAAATCTACTAGATCCCACACCTGCCGTTTGCACCAACCTAACAGAAGCAGAAAGCTTTTTTCATTTTGTCAAAAAACAAAGCAAGTCCCGACTTCTTTTTTCGGGCTTCCACCTCGCGTCGAAGGAAATTGATCACAGCCTGGTCAAAAATGGGATCGTCCGGAATCATAGCTGCCCGCAGAAAGTTTTCTGGCGTGACAAAAATCCTCATAAGATCTTTGATCATGGCCTTGGCGATGTCATCTATGTTATCTTTAATAACCATATAATCCCGGTCACCAATTTTCACTTTGGCCAACACTAATACTGCCAGACGTTTCCACAAAGTG
The DNA here is from genome assembly GCA_014839995.1 of Xenentodon cancila. NCBI lineage: Eukaryota > Metazoa > Chordata > Actinopteri > Beloniformes > Belonidae > Xenentodon > Xenentodon cancila. The sequence continues at coordinate 24,037,247 of CM026215.1, read as the reverse complement.
TCAGTGTGTCTTAGATAAATGCTGTTTTTCGTCTTGGAATACTTCAACAGCAAACGCATAAGTAAAGCATTGCAAAGTCTGAAATTTAAATTCTCAAATTCAGACGATGAGCTGTCAATCACCCCTGATTTGAAAGTTTTTTCAGCATAAGCAACACTAGGTGCGGGCTTTGATGGGGGATTTGGTGGGGGGTATGATGGGGGCAGTCGTTTCTGCGTTGGTGGGGGGATTGCTGGGGGCTTTGGTGGGGGGTTTGCTGGGGGCTTTGGTGGGGGGTTTGCTGGGGGACTTGGTGGGGGGTTTGCTGGGGGACTTGGTGGGGGGTTTGCCGGGGGCTTTGTTGGGGGATTTGCTGGGGGACTTGGTGCGGGCTTTGGTGGGGGGTTTGACGGGGGCTTTGGTGCATCCATGCTGTTTTTTAGTAGGATCAGTATATCCTGCAGTGACTGGCATATCTGTCTAATGTACACATCTTCGTTGGGATTCGTTTTGTCGCTTTGGTGCAGTCTGTGCTGCAGCCTTACAAAATTCTCACTGACCGCTCTTATTGCCTGAAGACAAGTGTCCCGACTTCCCTCTGTTGTCTTCTGATAAATATTAGGCAGATCCTTTGTCTGGTCTCGGGTCTCTCTGACGGTGCAGCCCTGAGACGATGGCATCTTCATACAGTCCTGTATGGTTATGACAGATTCTTTTTTGTTGTTATGTTCGTTCGTTTGTTTGTTCTTAAACAATAAAGATTTGCTGCTCATTTCCGTAAATATAAGAAGTTTTTGGTTTGAATAGTTTGTTTTTGGGTTTTTTTCACAATGTCGCGCTCTATTCAGTAAAAGCGTCTGCCTCTCCTGAAAACCTCGACGAACTGAGCTGGAACGTCCCGCACGCTATTTATATAGACTGCAGAAAGAGGAACTGGTCGTATATGTGACGTAACCGTCCGTTCCAAACGCCAACATCGCGTGACGTCAGGCATGACGCACGCAATCACGGGGGTACGCGTACGGGGAATTCCGAGTAAACCCCGTAAAACTACAACGATCTCTCGCTTCCAACCTTCTAACTAAGCTGATCAAGTATTTCCTACACGAATACGGCGCCGGGATCCGCGGGCAACTACACTGCATAGGTCCCCCGCCCAGACGAAATAAACTCACACGGAGGGCGGGGTGAGCCCTCGTCCCTGGTGAATCCGAACCAGTGATGCTCTGCCAGGGTAAGTAGCTGAAGGGCGGCGGGGTCACGCAGTGGGCCTTTCGTCGCCTTCGAGGGGGTCTGACGGCGTCCACGTCGCCTGGACCCTCACAGGTCCCCGGTTCAGGCCGCCGGGGTTCCGCTGCGTCCGCTTCCAGACCCGCCGTGGTTTTTGTTTCCTGGCAACCAGTAGCGAGGCTACGCTCGCGCGCGTTCCCGTTACACTCTAAGCTGAGATAGATTTAGACATTTTTAGTGTTAAATGTATTTACATTCTACACATAAAATAACAGTGACAGGAAGAGTGTGAGCGTTGACTCCCACATCACAGTGTGGTTTTAAACCAAGTAGCACAAGCGCCGGGCCTGCTCCCCTCCCCCACTCATACACGTGTGAAAAACTTAAAAGACCACTGGAAATGTCTTCCTTAAATCCCCCTCTCTACACCTATGACTTCCAGCAGCAACAGATGACTGACTGCGTTTGGGTATTACCCCGGATGCAGCACAGCTTCCCTCCGGAGGACAGGCGGCTGACCATGCCTCGTCAGGGAGGATGACGGTGGCCCCAGCCCCGCCCCCACGTCTGCTGTGTAGGTGTCCCAGGTGGTTGGTGAGTTTCACCCTCTGGGACACATTTCACACCTTAGTGTGTTCCTTCTCGTCCAACTCTGTCCCTGATGGTCAAACCACCTTCTTTGTCCACTGAAGCAAATAAAAATAAAGATCTGGAAAGTAGGCACGCCTCACTGAGAGTTTATCACACCAGTCACAATTTAAACCATGTTTAGTTATCTTATATTTACAGTTGGATAAATTGGCTCATATATTTGCAGATTATGATTAAGGTTATGAATAAACAAAAAAGAGGAGAGTGATAGCCTAGTTGTTACAGAGGTGGGCTTGGGCCTGGAGGACCCAGGTTCGACTACACCATTGTTACCAGCCAGGTGACAATGGTGAATCACTGTGGGCCCCTGATCAAGGCCCGATTGGTCCCCGAGCACTGGGAGAGCACCGCACTGCTCCTAGTGAAACTAGTTAATGTAATAAACTAGTTAGATGGGCAGGGGGACATTGTTGAAATGATGGGGCTTTTGATTTGGCTGTCACCTCAGTCACACCAACATATCCTCTCAAATACAACTTTTCTTCCGCTGCCCTCTCAGCTGGGACCATTACATAATACATTTATTGAACACTAGAGGAAGCCAAAGAAACCGTATAACCGCTCATCCAAAACACCATTATGGCAACTCAAAATGTTCACATTTTACTGTGTGCTTCTCACGCGTTCGTATCTTCTAGACTAGATTACTGTAACGTGTTGTTGGCTGGATGTCCAAGTAATTCTCTTAACAGCCTCCAGCTGATCCAAAATGCAGCAGCGCGAGTGCTGACAGGAACCAACAAGAGAACACGTCTCTCCAGTGTTAACTTCCCTCCATTGGCTCCCCGGAAAACTCAGAATCCAATTCAAAATGTAATTAGTTGCATATAAAGTCCAAAAATGGCCTAGCGCCGGAATATTTTCAAGACCCGATACAAACATATGTTTCTATTAAAGCTCTCTGTAATGTGTTAGGACCAGTAGTCACAGCTGCAGCTGCAGGTCCAGACCAGAGCAGCTGGTTTAAACACAGCTTCATCCTGATCTGCTGCTGTAGACCTGCTGCAGGGGGACCCCACCATGATCCACTGAGTGGTGCCCCTCACCTCCTCTGTTTCTCTTTCACTTCTTCAGCTCAATCCTCAGTTATTAATTAGAAGTATCTCATCAGTATAATTTTTCTCCATTGTTCTTGTAGTTTGTTGTGCTGGTCTGTCTCCTCTTTTTCTCTTCTGTACATGTTTGCAGACCAGAACCTCAGGAGCTGCATGCTGACCTCCAGTCCCACCTCTGACCTCCAGTCCCACCCTCCGACCACCCCAGTGTCTGCTGTCTATACCTGTTTATACAGTCGTCTCTGTGGATCACCAACTAACCAGGTATCGGACATATATACATGTAAGTCTTAGTTCTGCTGCTGACAGATAATTATACTGGTGTATCTTATCTTTTGTACCTTTGACGGTGTGTCTGTGTCTCTCCTCTCTCTTTACTTCCTGTTCCACCCGGCTGGTCTTCAGTAGGAGGGTCCCCCCTTATGATCCAGGTCCTGATCTGGGTTTCTTCCCTGTTAAATGGGAGTTTAACCTGTCGTTGTTTATGTAATAATTGCTCGGGGGTCGTGTTCTGGATCTCATGAAAGATCCTAGAGACAACTTGTGTTGTAATAGACGCTATATAAATAAAATAGAATTGAATTGTCTATGAAAACAAGAAGTAAACTACAGAAAGTGTACTTAAGTGCTGTAAATGAAGGGACTGTGTACTATGAACATGCACATTTAAATTCAAACACCTTCCCCACAAAGTCCACAAGATGAGTGATCATACGTTTTTCTGAACAGCTGCTTTCAAAAGTTGGATCTGCAACAGAGCACTTGTTTTTAGTAAAACATGAATAAATTAAAGAATTCTGCTCCAGAACTTTTCTACAGTGAAAGCTAATCGTTTTAATACCAATTTAGTGCAATAAATTCAAGTGAGATTAAAGACAAATGTCTGTATTTATTAAGTTTAAGTTATTAACTAAATTTTACATATTATGAATGTACATTTAAATAACATATTTGTGGATATCTCACCCTACTGTGAAGTAATAAGTTATAAGAAACAAAACTAAAGTCTTAAAGTTCCTTTGAACTGTTGATTCAACCTTAATGAAACAGAAACGGCTGCAGTTGCGTTATCATGAACACTTTAAAGCTGCTCCAAACACTGACGTGTACGCGTACGCGTACGTGTCGCCTGTAAATGTCGGAGTGCACTGGGTTGCACACTGCCGTGCTGCAAACCTTTTCTGATGCCGCACTAGCGGCCGGTATGCAGAGGTACTTCACAGTAAGGTAGTAGATCTGACCTACCTGAGCTTCCCACAGCTGGAGTGGAGGTCTTATTCACAAGTAAGGCCCTCTGCTCTCTGTACCTCAGAGGTTCATAAGGTTCATAAGGCTCATGCGATCAGGCGACACACCACCATTCATTCATTCCTTCATTCATTCATCATAACTGACTCACAGTTTGAGCTCCCTCTGTGTGTTATTGTCCAATCAGCATAGAGCCATGCCACCAGGGGCCACGCCCCCTTTGGGGTCAATTTCAGACAGTTATGGGGTCTATGAACGAGGAACAGGAACTGCAAAGGCTCCGTCTCCTTTATTATTTAAGGAAGAAGCTTGGAAAGAGTAAAATAACCTCAGACCCCAAAGCTTTATTAAGAAAAATGGGTTCCATAATGCAGGATGAGGCCTGCTAAAAAAGCCTTAAATAAAGTAAAACTTTAAACTGAATTGAAAATAGATGGGCACCAATTGTATGTTGATGTTTTATGGTACAGTCATCTGGCGTGACCATCTGTTAGGAAACATACGATGGCATTTTTCAAAAGTGTGTGACACACTTTGGTCAAAATGTCACAGAGATGCAGTACAAAAGGTCAGTTTTTAACCATATGTGTACTCTGTTCATAACAGCTGGTGTAGAAGCGGAGTCAGCCACATGACTTCACTTCCCCACGCTGTTTCACTTGGCATGTTTAGATTAGACCCCGTTATTATCCCTGGGTGAAGAACGCGCGTTGGGCAGTGTAAATGCGAGGCGTGTTGTTGCCTCTCACGTGCCCGAAGCTGATTTGAGAGGCTGGAAGACAGCTCGGGAGGTGTTATCAAGCGGTACTATGTAACATGACAACCCGCTGTCTGGTTGGCCTTGCTGGCTTCACCAACACCAGAGGAGCTGGATTCATCCAGGAGATGGAGCGGATGGCGGATCCACACTGCACAGCAACAGGATTTGTTAAGCAACTTCCCCCAACTCGTGTTGCACAAATATGACCTGCAGTCTCCTTCTGCCACTCCTGCTGTTGTTCGTTGAATGCAAATAACTCCTTTCTGGGGTTGTTCTGTGTGTTAATGACCAGAGTTTCATGTCTTGCAAAGCTGCAGTTTGTCATTTTAGCCGCCAGTTGCAGATTTCGGTTCTGTAACACGCTGATTTATGACGTCCACGGCTCTGAGGACGAAGAGCTTGAAGACATCCTCATCTAGTCATCAGCAACCTGTAATACTGCATAAATAACATTCTCATTACAGGGATGGATATCTTATATTTTAGACCATTTCAGTATTATATTATATCCTTTTAATATTCTTTTTTAAAAGCTATTCACCCATTTAATTTAATTGAATGTAATTATTCTGTTTTATTTCACATTGTGGTGTTTTTATTGTCTTAAGTTTAAGTATTTTATTATATGAATTCATTTATTTTCTTTGAACTGAGTATTTTCTAATTGATGTAGTGATTTTCTTTTGGTTTAATACTTAATTTTATTAATTATTTCACTATTCTTATAATAAATACTTTTAATTTATTTCGTTGCTATCATACTACTGTATTTATTTCTTTAGTTTAAATGTATGATTTGGTTTATTTTATTATTTGGATAAGAGGTCACACAATAAACAAACAAGAACACGTTTTAGTAAACACAGATGCGTCACGTGAACACAGGCAGCAGTCCTGACGTGCTCGCGTCCGCTCGCGACGCCGTCAGGTCGCCGCGGTGCGGTCTGCGTTTTTCCTTCGCAGTTCGTCGTCGCGAACCACGAGTGGGCGTGTCTTCAGACGACCATCCTGCAGTCGGTTCGATCCTGGAGCGACAGATCCGGATCCTGCGTCTCGGCGGGACGCTCGCGACCGACTCCCCGTACTCGGGTATCCTCTTCATCACTGACGCACGCGGCCGTTTAGCGGGATCCGTTGGTCCAGACCCTGAACGGTAACGTGGACTAACGGTTCAGACAGGAAACGTTGTTTTCCCCGTCTTTCTTTCCGAGTTGCAGTTGGTTTCCTAAGGTGACGTCACATTGGGTACTTTAAAGTTAAAAACAGGTATTTTCTTTGTTTTCTTCTGACAGTTAAGGAATCTAATTGTTGCTGAGTCAAACGGCTGAGATGTAGTTTTTATCGACTTTACGTGCTTTTCTGCGATAAATACGTCACATGTTAATGCACGATTAATGAAACTACAATAACAAAACTGATTCTGTTTATTATTTCAGTCGTTTGATATACTTTTAATTATTTAATTTCCTTTACTGAAGACATTTCTGGAGCTCATGTATTGTGTGTTATAGTATTTATTTTCTCAAAGAGCTGTTAATAATTACAATTAGTTATTAATAATTTAACTGCTTTGCCTAATCTTTACACTATATATCTCCAGTGTCTTATTCTTGTTCTGCAAATAGTTTCAAGTTAAAAGACTGTCAGATTACTCTTTTAAAGTATTGAAAAGTTCTACAGGAAACATATTTTATTCTTCACATCAATAAATCAGCTGATCTGCCGCTCTGACAACATGTTGGCATTGCTATAATCTGCTAAATTAAATTTAAATGACTGATTTCATTCACAAAAACAAATGAAGAGGTGGTGCTAGAAGGGAAATTATAGCTGCTTGATAAACAGATATACAGACTGTAACGTTGACTGACGCTTCAGAGCTCATGAAAAGATGTAAATCAGAACTTCTGATGCTTCTGCTGTTTTTACCCTGAAGTAGACGAGGCACAACGTAAATAAAATATAGAAACGTTTGGGCATGAATCACTTAACAGAATTTTTTAAAGTTTTACCACCTATATTTATGGGTATTATTCATGAAATCTTCCATTTAAACATATTTATAAAAAACTGACAGTTGTCCAGGCAACTGACAAGCAAATCTCCCAGAACTGTAATGATCACAATAATGATGGTAATTAGGTTTCTTTCCTCCTTTAATTAATGAAATTGTTGGAAAAGTCCAGTTCTCTGGTCTAGTGGAAGTGCAGCTGAGCTGTCGTAAACGTTAGTGCTGGAGAAAAGAACACGTCAGGGTTCATCCTGAGGAGAACGGGAACATCTGAGCCGCATGGGAACGCAGCAGCTGTGTGAGCGCGAGTTGACTGTCTGCAGATGATGAGCTGACCTCGCAGCCGCAGCCATGGCGGACCCGTGGACCACGCTTGTGGTCGTCTTCCAGCTGTGGATCTTCACGGTTCTGTTCCTCATCATGCTGCCCGCCATGTTCGGCCTGTCTCTGGGCGTTACGGGAGTTTACATCCAGATCCTGGTCCGAATCCTCGAGGTAAGATCAGTCCTAACGAGGCTGTGTGAGAGCCCTCATTTCAGGTGTGTGTGAGGTCAGAGGTCAAATGAAAGCGTTTGTCTTTGCAGTGGGCAACAATCCGTATCCAGAGAGGAAGACGGGAGCAGTCCCACATACCTGTCCCTCTGCCCACAGGTGAGTCAGCTGTAGAATAAATAAGATAAAATAAAGCTCATGATGATAATGATGATGATGAAATCTCAGATCTTTTTAATTGAGTGTGAAAACTTAGTGCTGCTTGAATTCACACATTAGGCTTAACTGCAAAAAAAACATAGCTTAACAAAGCGTAGCGTCACTGGACGTAGTGTCGGGCTGGTGTGCACGACTGACTTTAAATTATTTCAACAAATCCTGATTCAACAAGGTGGGGCTTAAAAAAACCCTGACTTGATAAACTCTTAACTAGGCTGCAGTGATGGGGACATGCACAGGTGTTAATAAACTTAACCCAACCTAAATAAGTAATTTAACTTAACTTAATTGAGCTGCAGTGTTCAGGACATGTTCTTGTGTTAACAAACGACCTAATTAAAACCTGACTTAAGAAAACCCAACTTAAGTTAACCTAACTTATTAGAGCCCTACTTATGTGTCTGACTTATAAAATATGTCTTTCTAAAACCTGATTTAAATAAGTCTAACAAAGGTATTTGCTCACCCATCCAAATAATGGGAATCAGGTGTTCCCATCACTTCCATGGCCACAGGTGTATAAAATCAAGCATCTCTGCATGCAGACTGTTTTTACAACTATTTGTGAAAGGATGTGTTGCTCTCAGGAACTCAGTGAATTCCAGCGTGGAATTATGATAGGATACCACCTGTGCAACAAATCCAGTCGTGAAATTTCCTGGCGCCTAAATATTCCACAGTCAACTGTCAGATGTATTATAAGAACATGGAAATGTTTGGGAACGACAGCAACTCAGCCCTTAAGTGGTAGGACACGTAAACTGACGGAGCAGGTCAGCGGATGCTGAGGTGCATAGTGAGAAGAGGTCACCAACTGTCTGCCGAGTCAATCACTACAGACCTCCAAACTTCATGTGGCCTTCAGATTACTTCAAGAACAGTGTTCAGAGAACTTCATGGATGTGTTTCCATGTCCGAGCAGCTGCATCCAAGACAAACATCAAGTGTAATGCAAAGCATCAGATGTAGTGGTGTAAAGCAGCCACCACTGGACTCTGGATCAGTGGAGACACCTTCTCTGGAGTAGCAAATCACGCTTCTCCATCTGACAATCTGATGGACCAGTCTGGGTTTGGTGGAACCAGGACAACGGTACTTGTCTGACTGCATTGTACCAAGTGTAAAGTTTGGTGGAGGGGGGATCATGGTGTGGGGTTGTTCTTCAGGAGCTGGACTTGGACCCTTAGTTCCAGTGAAAGGAACTCTGAATGCTTCAGCAGAACAAGACATTCTGGACAATTCCATGCTCCAACTTTGTGGGAACAGTTTGGAGCTGGACCCTTCCTCTTCCAACATGACTATGCACCAGTTCACAAAGCAGGTCCACAAAGACCTGGATGACAGAATCTGGTGTGGATGAACCTGACTGGCCTGCAGAGTCCTGACCTCAACCTGACAGAACACCTTTAGGATGAATTAGAGTGGAGACTGAGAACCAGACCTTCTGGTCCAACACCAGTGTGACCTCACAAATGTGCTTCTGGAAGAACGGTCAAAAATTCCCATAAACACACTCCTGAACATTGTGGACAGCCTTCCCAGAAGAGCTGAAGCTGTAAAGGGTGGACCGATGTCATATTGAACCCTATGGATCAGGAATGGGAGGTCACTGAAGTTCATATGTGAGTCCAGGCAGGTGAGCGAATACTTTTGACCATATAGTGCCATGTCTCTTGACCTATCAAAAGCTGTCTTAACAATGTCTGACATCTTAAATGAACCAACCTAATTATTACACAATTATTATTTTGAATTGTATTAATTGGGCTGAAGTGTTGGGGACATGTAGAGGCGTCCTCATACTTGATGAAACTCTAGCTTGAGAAACCAGGTGTAGCAAAACCTGACTCAGCAGAGGCTGACTTAACGGCACTATCTTGAATCAATGTGGCTCTAGTACCAGAACCCAAAAACATAACCCAAGACAACCAAACTTTACAAAGCTGGACGTATAACCTTTGTAAAACTGACAGTGTCTTGGTGCTGGCTTCAGTCATTTCAGTCTGAGTAGCCAACATCAAGCTCCTGTTGAAGCTACAAAATAAACCCTCACACATGTGAAAACAACATGAACAGCTGACCAGTCCATGAGTCATCAACCACAGACATTATTAAAACCAAAAGACAAAATAAAAGAATGAAACAGGAACACGGGAACCTGCAAAACGAAGACGAAACCTTAACAGTTCCTGTTGACTGAAGCCTCATGCGAAGGTGCTTTCAGTCGCAAACGTCACAGTAGATTCTGGAAAACATTCCTACTCATTATAACGTCCTATCTTGGAACAGGACTTTGTGAAAACTGGCTTAAGAAGATGCAACAAAAGGTAAGAAGGTTTTCATGCTGTAGGGTTTTGGTTGGTCACGAAGGTGACGTAAGTCACAAGTCCAGGCCAAGTCACGTAAGACTTTTGTAACGTTCAGTCAACTTCGCCAAATGTGAAAAACACATTTAAAAATCAAACTGTGAAAGACTGCGCCTGCACAATGTTAGTAATTTTAACATTAGGGTTATTGTTGGATCCAGACCCTAGTGGTTCGTGAAGGAACTGCAGGTCTGGATCCAGACCCTAGTGGTCCGTGAAGGAACTGCAGGTCTGGATCTACACCCTAGTGGTCCGTGAAGGAACTGCCGGTCTGGATCCAGACCCTAGTGGTCCGTGAAGGAACTGCAGGTCTGGATCCAGACTCTAGTGGTCCGTGAAGGAACTGCATGTCTGTTCTAGACCCTAGTCGTCAGTAGAGGAGCTGCAGGCTTTGCTACATGACGGTTTAGCAAGCTGGATGTTTATCCTTGGTTGTGATAAAGTTCATTTAAAGTTTGGATAAACAATGGAAATTGTTTGGATAAAGTTTAGATAAAAATAGCTTAAAAGTTTTGAAAAAGCTGCGATAAAGTGTGGAAGTGTTTTAGATAAAGTTCAAAAGCAGTTTGGGAAACGTTGGCCTTTAAGCTGAGTTTGCAGCGCTGCAGAAGTGAGTGTTGTGACAGACTCCAGGCAGTTCCTGTTCATGTGCCGGTACACAGTGTGCTCCTGTGTGAAGGATTTGTTTCAGCTGCAGGGATCATGTGGCGGCCTGTGAGCGGCTTTGGGTCTCCCCATTGGTCAGCCGCAGTGTGTGATGTCAGGGCGTCGCTCAGTGTGAGACAACACGGCCAGTCTCCGGATGATGAGGCAACAGCAGATTGGGCAACGTTGACCAAACAGACAAGCCCAGATGCAGTTTAAAGTCTTACAAATAAGCACACTTAGACCCACTGAAATATGCTGACACCCCCCCCCCCACCCCACACACACACACACACACACACACATGCACGCACACACGCACGCACACACACACGCACGCACGCACACACACACACACAGTTTACTCAATTGAACCGTTTGATTACTCAACCCTGCTATTGAACTCTAAAGTGTCATTATTGGATTATGTGTGTTTCAAATGTGTCCTTTAGTCCACAACAGAGTTTGTTGTTGGCGTCTTCGTGACCTGTGTTGTTATTGTACTTGTATCTTTATTCCACACTGATGTGTCGCTACTGAACTCTTGTCTTTATTTCACTCGCCTGTTTCAACAGAACTCCTGCGTGTCTCTTTTGTACACTGCTGCGTCTTTACTGAACCCTGCTTTGCTTTACCGATGCTCCTCGACCTCTGACCTCTGCTCAGCTCTACTGCAGCCACGTCTCCATTACAGTTATGGTGCAGAATTGATGCAATATTTAAAAACTCTGATAAAACTTTTCTGTGAAATGACTGCTTTCCATTACAGTTTTACACAAACGTTTAAACACATTTCCTAAAGCTGTGGTTCAGTCTCTAAACTCTAAACACCCATTAAGAAGTGATTAAATTGAGGTGGATTGAATTAACTACATTGTCAAAACTTCTGAAACATCTTAAAACGCACCTACATGCACCAGGCAGCAAAGAGATGAAAACGTATCCAGTTTCCTGTAAATCAGTGCTCTGTGAAGCGCTGCTGCAAAACAATATGTAGCCAATATTACAAATCTGGTAAAGAAATACCACGAAAATACCACAAAAAAAAAAAAAAAAGATCAACATGTAACAACCTTGAGTGACGTGAGGTGGACATCTGAATCTGGAGCCTTCAGACAGCAGGCTGCAGATGATGGCCTGACCAAAGAAGGAACGTAGAACAATAGATCTAAGTTACTGAGAAATAAACTAAAGCCAGCTCAAACTGGGTGCTGGACTTTATTTTTTTACACCATGAAGTGTACAGTCTTGGACTGTTTCCAGGTCTACCGGGAGCAGACGTCTTCATAAGTCTTCTGGTTCTTCTGAGGGGTCACAGGAGCTTATTAGAGGTCACGTTCTCATCATCTTAACATTTTAATCAACAAGTATATCTTTCAGCCTCAACTTGATGCTGTGGGCCAGCAACACTTCTGTGAAAACATTTCATTGTGGTTTTACTCTTTTAATCTGTGCTCACTAATTCATTTTTCTGCTGGTTTGAATTAACCTGCTTTAAAACAGAAATTGTCTCCAAAGTCTCGTTAAGTCTGAAGCAAGATTGCAGCCAGGTAGAGATGCTCCAAAACCTTTTCTTTTTCTCACACAGATTCTGATATTTGGGCTTTTGAGTATTTGCTGATATTGACATCATCCAGATATCAGTGTTATATTAAAATAGTTGTTTTCCTTTTCAAATTTAATACTAATGTTACGTACTAATGAATGATTTCCATGATTGTTATCACTGCATTGTCATCATTGTATGACCGAGAGCACCTATAACTGTCTCTAAAGACATCCGCACGTAATAATTGGTTTAGAACAGCTATGATTATCTAGTGTGGCAGTCATGATAAATTATTATCAAATAAAGATCCACAGATGTCATTTGCACGACGGACTGAACTTTCAATTTTGACGGCGATGTCATTTCCATCCAGCGTGCCATCCAAACCTTCCCGAAGACGTGAGGAACGTCAGAGGTCCGAAGTTTTGTTGCAAAGCTGACTTCACTTCTTTTATCTCACTTAAAACGATTTTGTCACGGTCTCGTACAGTTCAGACAGAGCAGTTTCAGAGATGCAACCCAACAAACTGTACTGCAGCTTCTAACAGTCAACGAAGTAAAATCTGACGTTTCACAGCCCCGCGAGAGGATGGTCTCCAAAGACCATGAATCCTACTATTGTGTCCGCTACTGCTGTTGTTTTCTGCTGCTGGTATCTGTCTCCTCCTTGGACTTAATAAACTCAAGGGCTTGAATGGGATTTCCATGTGTGGAACATCCCAAAGTTCCTGGGTCAATGCTTATCATTGCAGAGTTACGCAAAGCAGCACTGTGGAGCTTCCTGTGCTGGTTCTTAGAGCAACGACGAAGAATTAAAACAAAAACGCGTGTGAGTGTTTTCAGCAGCATATGTCCGATGCTAGTGTAGGTAGTTGAACAACTGTAGGCCATTTATGGCCATTATAGTTACATTTATGACTTTTTTAAAAGTCTGAAGGAAGCTTAAGCTGTTCCATTTGACCCGAACCGTCTCGTTTGACCGTCCCGTTTGACCCGAACCGTCCCGTTTGACCGTCCCGTTTGACCGTCCCGTTTGACCCGAACCGTCTCGATTGACCCGAACCGTCCCGTTTGACCGTCCCGTTTGACCCGAACCGTCCCGTTTGACCGTCCCGTTTGACCATCCCGTTTGACCCGAACCGTCTCAACTGATCCGAGCCGTCTGGCCTTCTTAAAATCCCTGAGCTTCTTTGTTCATTTCTACTGTATCTCTGTATAAGTCTTTCCTGAACATTACTGTTTTTTTAAAACTAAGATCTGCTGCTTTGCTGAACTCGTGCTTTTTGTTTTTAATTCTAGTGCATCTGTATTTCATTCTCCTGCCTCTTTGCCCTACTGTTTTATTTTAGTTTATTTTAGATCTATTCAGGTCTGAACTTTGCTTCTCCATTGCGTTGCTTTTTTATGCTTTTAGGTTTAAACGTTTTACTCAGCTGTAAGATTTCAAAATACCAATTTTGAAAATAAACCTAACATTTTTATTATTTTACATTAGGGATGGGGATATTTGTAGTTCTCAAACTAGTCGAAGCAGCAGTCAGTTCAAACATGGATACGGTTCCCCGCCACTGCTCTCATCCCTTTTTCTAAATTTAATCTTCAGAAAGACACTTTCTTGTTTTTTGAGCTTGTACTAGAGTCGCTGACTCGTGCTACTAATGAGCGGGTTCCAAATGTTCTGTAATAAATTACTGCATGTAAACTGCATTTGAACGCCTTTAAAGGCTTTTCCTGCTTTTCACATGAACTACAGCTTTGCGCTCACACATGCTCACACATCTCAACATTCTCCTCGAATCCCGCTTGAAGCCCTCGTCTGGCTCTCAGGCTGTATTTTGCTTTTGTTAGTTTTACATCAAACGAGAAGTGACTCTGAACCATTTCTACTGATACAGGTAATCATCTAATGTTTTCAGTTCAGTTCAATTCAAAATACTTTACAATCCTTGTAGGAAAATTCGTTGTTTCAATAGTTTTTTTACATCAGTGTCTTCAGAGATTACTTGTACAGGTTTATTGCTGTAGGCGATCTCCTGATAAAGTCTCTGACAGAAGACACTCTGTTGCTGAGTAGCTGTGCTGTGAAGAGGAAGCTCAGGATTGTCGATGATCTTCTTCATTTGATCAAGTGTCATCCTTTGCACAACCATCTCCAGCGGCTCCAGAAAATATCTCCAGAGAGCCTTTCTGTTTTCTCAGCCTAAAAAATATGTGCATACTTGATTCTCATCTTTCATCCCACCTGCTGACTTCTGCGGGCCTGCAACTGTGTGTGCTGCCCGTCTTTCAGGGATCATCGAGCGGGAAGGCGGCTCTATGGAGGAGGAGATGGTGCAGCGACGGCGGTCTCAGTCCCTGGCGGCGGGGGAGTTTGATCTCAGCGATACAATGTATTTCTACAAAAAGGGCTTGGAGAGCATCGTGGACGACGAGGTGACGCAGCGTTTCTCCTCCGAGGAGCTGGCCTCCTGGAACCTCTTGACCCGCACAAACCAGAACTTCCGCTACATCAGCCTCCGCCTCACCATCATCTGGGGTATCGGCGTCCTTGTGCGGTACTGCATCCTCTTCCCTCTCAGGTCAGTCAGAGAGATGATGGCTTAAGGTTTTTCTCCCACTAGTGGAGTTTTTACCTGCCATTGTTTGTGTAATAATTGCTCGGGGTTCATGTTCTGGTTCTCTGGAAAGATCATGGAGACATCTTGTGATGTAATAGACGCTATATAAATAAAATTGAATTGAATTGAATTGAATCTGAGAAAAGAAACATTGTGGTCAACAAGAAACAGTCAGTTAAGTAAACACTTTATGACCAGAGCTGAGGTGTTGATTAACTGCAAGAACTCATCCAACCATTAGAGCTTTGTCACTGTCTATATAAAGATGAAAAAACAAAACCACAAACACAAATTGAAGTTTTAAATAGAAGATCGTCTTTAACGTCATTCTTCAGAGGAGGTCTGTTGTGTCCCTGCAGAATTACTCTGGCCCTCATCGGCCTCTCGTGGCTCTTGATTGGAACGTCTCTGGTTGGGTTTCTGCCAGAGAGCAGGTACACAGCATCAGATCTCATCTTTTAAAACATCTTCTGCTCAGATTTTTTCACAAAGACTTTCATTTTTCCTGTGTGGCAGTGCGAAGAGCTGGCTGAGTGAGGTGGTCCACCTGACCTGCTACAGGATCTGTGGCAGGGGACTCTCCGTGACCATCCACTACCACAACAAGTCAGTCACCTCACGCTTCCAGCCACTCGTACATCCTGGAAATGTACTTTCACTTCATGATATTGACCTCATAGCTGCAGATTAGAAACATCTCTTTACTTTAATTTCACTGATTATTTTCTAAATTAGCAGGTTGGCTGGTGAAAAGATACCTAAAGAAACACAAAGCAAAGTAGAAAATACAACCCCAAATAACACAAAGGTGGAGTGATATAAACATGCCAACAAAAGAACACGGTGATGTGTTACTTTACACTTATGTTACATTTAAAATGAGCTCTGGAAGAGGAACCTCTGGAACTCCAACTCCAGTCCTGCATGTTTTAGATGTGTCCCTGCTTCAGCACACCCTGAAACAAAGGGTTGTGTCATTACCGGACCGATGACAAGCTGATGATGATGATCCATTCATTTGAATAAGGTTTGTTGATGCGGGGAAACATCTAAAACATGCAGGAAAGCGGTCCACGAGGACTGGAGTCTTGGAGTCCTGGAGTCTTGGAGTCCTGGAGCCCACCTGTGGAGGTAGAGGTAGAAGCAACGCACGAGGTTTATGGACAATTTATTGAAAAGAAGTCAGTTGGCCTGTGTGGTTCCTTCATTATTTCAAGACAAATGAAGCAGATTAAATGTCTGGAGTTGATTTCAGGTCTTGACTTGATATTTAGAAGCCGTTTAACAGGAGATATCAATACGAAGTCCAGGAGAAGTCAGTTCAAGTGAAGGAGGTCATCAGTAGGGTGAGAAACAACATCAATATAAGAGAAATAGGACAATGTTTGGTGTGGCAAAGTCAACAAGAAGAACCATAGAAGACAAAACAAAAGTAAAAGAAAAACTCCTTCACAACATCAACACGAGTCAAGATCCTCTGGGGAAGGCAGGAGGGTCACTGTCAACATCTACAATCAGAGGTGCTTCATGAATGGAAAGTCAAAGCTCACATCAAACTACCAACCTCTGGGGACGTTGAAACACAGGAAAGACAGACTAGACCTTCACAGGAAACATCTAATAAGATCCTCCATGTTCTGGAATCACAGTCCTTGTTCTGATGACACCAAGATAAACTTGTATCAGAATGATGGAAGATGAAGAATGATATAAAGTGATGGAAATTTGGGCTGAATTTTCCCTGTCAGGTCATATTTTTCTGATTTGGAATTGCTCTGTTTCAGATATCAGAACTAAAATATTTTAGCGATTGTAATTTAAATAGTTTGTGAAACTGAGATACTGTGTGTAAACGTAATCGATTTACTTTTGCTACATGTAATTCATATTATTTTGTATTTTGACTGTAAGCGCCTGATAACTCTTCCATGCACGTTGCAGTGTTGGAAGTTAAACTGGAGTAAACGATGTGAGAACTTCCATCCACGTCCTTCCTCATGTCTTCCTCTGGTTTCTGCAGAGACAACCGACCTCAGAAAGGAGGAATCTGTGTTGCGAATCACACCACGCCGATCGATGTGGTGATTCTGGCCAACGATGGTTGCTATGCGATGGTGAGTATCCGCAGTGACCTTGGGCGTGTCTGTGACAGGATGTGTCCTGATGCGGCGTCTCTCACAGGTGGGACAGATTCACGGAGGACTGATGGGGGTCATTCAGAGGTCCATGGTGAGATCCTGCCCCCACATTTGGTTTGAGAGGTCAGAGATGAAGGACCGTCACGCAGTGACCAGCAGGTGAGGCTACATGTCTCAAAGTTTTATATCTGTTCAACTGGAAGCTGAGATGAAAACCATGCTGGGTTTTACAGCAAACTAATGGCAAAGGAAACCCGTTCATCAAATATGTGACACCAAGGGCCTTCAGGCATGAAGAGATCATGCTTCATATCTCTGAAGTGTGTGAGAGTGTTTATTACTCACCTGTCACCTGTCACCTCACACAGTAACACTCAAACTTACCGCTGTGATCAGTTTAGAGTAATTTCTTGACCTATTGGTAAATCCCCCCGCCCCTTAGTTACTGTTGCTACCTATCAGGGTGGGGTGGCGGGTCAGGTCTAATGTAAACACAGCTAATGCGGGGTGCTGGGTCGTGAGAGAGATTTGTTGATCACATTACCAGGGTACAACCCACCAGGGGAGTTAAAAATAAATAACTTGTTATTATTATAAAACAATGGCAGCGGGACTTCACAGGTACGGCCTGTGTTTTCAAGATGAGTAACTGGGGAGACAAGGAGGTCCGTGACCTACTCAGCCTCCGAGTCGACGACCCATAAACTGGCGCATGTCTGGAAAATACGCCAGTAATGCCAATGTAGGGATAAAACTGCACGCCCACACATCTTACGTTATGTTACATGGATAACACCTCCCAACTCGCCTTCAGGCACGGGGTGGCAAACAACACGCCTTGAGTTTATATTGCCCAACGTTGAACATGCATTCATCATCCAGAGATAATAACGGGACTAGTCTAAAAACGCCTAGTGTTGCAATGGCTCTGTTTGTCTAAAAACCTTTTCCCAAAACGTTTTAGACAGCTTTCATGGAGGAGGACTTAAATATGTCTAGGTTGGTTTCGGTCCTGTGGACTTTTAACTCCTGAATGACATTTCCAGCTGGAACTACAAGGTCTTTAAGACGTGATGGAGTTCAATATTTAAGAGGTTTTTCTCTGGGGAGAACAAATAAAAAATGTTATCTAATGCCTATCGAGTGAGGTCAGAGGAAGCCGATAAAGAAACATTCCTGCTAATCCTCGGCAGTGTTTTAAGGCCCAGTCACACCTTGATGATTTAACCAGCTTATGCTGACTTGTGAAAAATTTGGTGAATACGCCAGCACACGTCAAATAAGTTATGGGCAGGTTTTCCATAAGTTAGGAGCACGATGAAGCATGCTGCCATAGGCTGTAGTACGGCGAGGTTGGAGAAAAATGTTATGCACGCAGAAAATTTCTTGACTTATAACAACGTACAGCTCATACCTCCTGCATGGGCGAGCCTTAAGTTATGCAATCGTTGACACTCATTCACACACGTCACCTCGAGACTCCATGGTAAACAGATGTCCATCCGAGAGATGGAGGCTCCAGCACGGCTGAGGGGAGAGTACGTACCCGGTGTCCTCCAACATCAGCATCACCTTGTCATAACAGCATCACGGACCCTTTAACTGGCTGAGCTCAGTGTGTGTGAGCGTGCACATGCATGAGAGGCACGTGGACGAGCTAGTGATGGCGTGGTACTGTGAGGATGTGTGGGAACCCGTATTCCTACATGCACTGGAACCTGCATCATCTCCGTTGAGGGTGATGATGGATACTGAACGCTGGCAACATGCAAAGCATTTGTTGGCATAAGTTATCTATTCATTATCAAAATGTTTCATAAGTGTGACTAACACTTTGTGTTAAAAACCTTGGTAGTACAGCGTATAGCAGCATTATAGAGAAATGTTAATATGTCGGCATATGCAGGCTTAATCGTCAAGGTGTCAGGCCTTTGGAACAGCTGGAGGCTGTTCAGAGTCGTGTTGGGACATCCTACTAACAGGGAATTTCAGTTGTCTTATCTTGAGGTAACCAAAGCAGATGGAAGGACTGGAGCAAAGGATGAAATGGTGATCCAGCCAGTCATCGCGGGAGGTGGGGCCTAACAGAAAAGGAAACACACAATTACTAAGACGGTCAAATCAGAGAGGCGGGCATGTCAGGACTGCAGTACTCTTCTGCTATGTGGACCAGTAATTGTTGGCTGTTTTGCTGCCCAGATTCCCGGTCCACCCTCAGCCTCACTGGGCTCTGCATTTTCTAAGCTGGAGGATTTAATGTGACCAGATGTGATGATTCACTCTGATCTGTTTCCTTAACTCAACGGGACTCACCGCAGACTTGATCTCGAGTGTTTGTGGATCTCCACAGCTTTGTGACCTCAGACAGGAAAAACACAACACACACGTTAACTTGGACTTCCCCGCCGACACAGAGGTCAGGTGGATTCAGATCATCTGAATAACACTCCGAATTGTTAAGAAGAACAGTTAATAGGTTCTCTATAAACCTGACATGAGAGGTTCCATCGCTTTGAACTGTAGAGATGTTTCTCTGCAGTTTCTCCTCATGGTGACTCATGTTGCTGTGTCATCTGTTTGCAGGCTGAGAGCTCATGTCGCAGCAAAGACTAAACTTCCCATCCTCATATTTCCCGAAGGTTGGTGTCACATGACAACAGCGATGTTGATGATGGTGGTTTTAATGGCTGGTTGACTTCTGCCCCCATTTCCAACAGGAACCTGCATCAACAACACCTCAGTCATGATGTTCAAGAAGGGAAGCTTTGAAATTGGAGGGACCATTTATCCAGTTGCAATCAAGGTAGAAACGTTTGCTGTTTCTAGAGTTGTTAAAGCGTTTTAACCACAGATAATATTAAAAACAAAAACAAGTCCTCTGTGACGTCTGAAGAGAGGTTTCGAAGACCGTTTTTTTGGGAACAACTGTGTTTAAGTAAAAGAAAAAAATGAGTGAATGGTTGGGACGAACAAACATCACCTCATATTGATCGTTAGCTCCTAAACTGAATGCCGTACGGGGATCAAACCTGCGATTTACTCCCCTACTAATCAGCATGACCTTGCATTCATTCTGATCGGCTCTATCAGTTGTTGTGTGAGATGTAGCTACTAAAATACCACTTGGAGTGGGTCCCATCGGTGTTGAACCAAGGACCGTCATCGTGCTGACCAAGATCCTCCAGGACCAGTCCAGGAGCCTCAGCTAGCTCTGACAGATGCTTTCACCTGGTGGTCAGAAGAGGAACTGTAATTTCTCCCTACTTCGGCACCGCATCAGCTCTGTAAACCGGGTGTTTCCCGTTGGTTCTCCCCAGCTCTAACCAGAGCGTCGTGCAGATTTTCAGAAAGTCTCCTTCAGTTTTGTCTCCGTGTGTTTCAGTACGACCCCCGGTTTGGTGATGCTTTCTGGAACAGCAGCAAGTACAACATGGTCAGCTACCTGCTGCGTATGATGACCAGCTGGGCCATCGTCGTCAACGTGTGGTACCTCCCTCCAATGACCATTCAGGTACACCTCAGGTCCTACCAGCTCCAAAACACTCCTATCATATAAGAACATGAACTGCAAGTGAACTAAAAAACACTTTGATCGTCACTATAAACAAATTTGCTGCTTAAAACCCAAATACCGCAAAGAAAAGCCAAAGTAATGGAAACGGCTCGAATTTGAACAAAATGCCAAATATCACAAAAACCCTTTTACACATTTCACAAGGATTTATCAGATATATTGATAATCCAGCTTATGGCAAATCTGTAATGGAAACACTTTTTGTGCATTTTCACATCTCTGGCAAAGCTGGATGTGACGAAGCCAGTTAATCTAAAGTCACCAGCTGTTTTTTGGCCTCATTAATACAATGTAATTCTGCGTAACACAGCTTTATCATTATACATTATATAAGGGCTTTAACTCTGAGTAATCTGCTGACTATTCTCTCAGCAACGGTAGCAGCAATCGCAATAGTTTGTTTAGACAAAATATATTTTTGTACATCTTCTTCAAAGTCGGGATCTTCTTTTTCATTGTTTTGAAGAGAAGTCTCGCAGGAGGACGTACGGAGCGTTACGGAGACTCAGAGACGAGTAGAAGAGTTCAGCACGGACACAGGACCCCCGCAGCAAACTATAGGAGTTCAGCTTTTCTTTTTTGCGAAGGAGTGTTTTGGAAATGCAACTTTTGCTTTCATATTATCTGAAATAATACAATCAAAACAGTAATAAGAGAATTTAATTATTGGTGACGTTTGTAGCGTAACTGTACTGTGAAGAATCAGATTCAATGAATCTTTACTACTGAAAACTCAACTGGGACAGACTGAGAGAACCTGCATGTGAACTCATAAAGACTAGAACTGAATTCAGTCAATGTTTCAACATTCCTCCAATCACTTGTCTCAAAAATGCAATAAAGCTGTTTTATTTCATCTTGATTTAATACCAGTATTCTCAATAAAAACAGGGGACTAGGCTGTAATTTTCTTGCTTGATGGCAGCAGTGTTGTCTTGGTTTCAGACACAGTGGACCAGTTGTACTGTTACTGGTTTAGTACTAGTTTAGACACTGTCCATGTTTCAGATGTCCCTCCTGTGAAAGGACATCTGAAACAGGGACTGCCAGATCCCCCAGAGCGATAACGGCCATCCTGGACCTGGTTAGGTGACTCAGAGCTCCAGCAGCGGCGGCAGGTGTCTCGTCTGGAGCTGGACGCTGAGTCGGCAGTCAGCTGATTGGCATCAGGCTGGTTGGTGGTGGTCCCACTGCACAGAAGCCAGTTCAGCTGCTGGTTCCACTCTCAGAGAAGACCCTGAGCTGGTTATCCCCCCAGATCACCGCTGAAATATCATCAGAGCGTCTGGAAGACGTTTACAGCAGAATATACTTATATTCTGTATAAATATATATACAGAATATACGTTTACCATGTTGATTCATGTTGCTGATACATGTTAAATGATACATGTTGATGGGAAAAGTCAAAAATGACTGGTGTGCGTGTCCGATGCCGGGTTAGTAGATGTTGATGGCTTCAGTGAGTTTGGTGGTACGACGGCGACGGATGAGGAAGTGATAACGGCTAAGCATCAGCAGAGCCGTCTGTCAGTTCATCATATTAGAAATAAATGTATTGCTTTATAAAACCTCTTATGATGTGGTACAAAAAAATCACCCTCCTCAGAGTCGTTGTGGATGTGAAATCCAACGTGGGTCATGTGACCCTTTGGTTTATTTAGTACTGTTTTAAACTGCAGCCAAGTTGCTGACTGACCTTCATCCTGCTGAAGCTGCGTTACAGCTGCTTGACTGACTGACTGGAGCATGATGGAGCTGCTCACTTTTGTTGACCACAGCTCAGTGATGAAGATAAATCTGATGATGATGATGACTAGCTTTGGGTTTTATTGGGGATGTCCTTCAAAAGCAGATCCAGAACATGAAAGGACAGTCAGAAATGTACATATGACATTTTATTTTTTTTCTACTTAAATTGCGGCGTGCACCAGGATTCCATATGAGGACCTCTGTTCGTTAAAGGATCATGTTCCAAGTGGATGAACTCCTACAGAAATGACAGCACATTTCCATTTATATTAGTTCCTACTCTACTGTTCCAGGGAAACGTTTACAGCCAAACTTTTCAAAAGTCCTTGGTTCGGTCCAGAATCAGACGTGCGTCAACTGAAAGCTTCCTCATCTGTCCATCCACATGCAGGACAGCGGGGACAGCGGGGACAGCGGGGACAGCGCCGCAGTCGGCCTGCAGTAACCAGCAGCTCATGACTGTGATTTGTGATGATTGTGCTGACAGATGGAGGTCTGGTGCTCTGAGGTCACAGAAGATGTTTTCAGTGGTTTACCCTCCTGACCGGAGCTATACTCACATGAGCTGGACCAAACATGTGAGAGTGTTGTGTTTTTGTGTGTGTTGTGTGCAGGATGATGAGGACGCAGCTCAGTTTGCCAACAGAGTGAAATCCGCCATCGCCCATCAGGGAGGACTGCTGGACCTCGCATGGTGAAACACATTTCTTATCAGTTTCTTTTCATTTGTTGATATACATGAATATTTGCATTTCAGTCCTGCAACACATTCCAGGAGAAGTGGAGCTTTGATGTTAATGATAATGTTGTCGTTTTAATTCTCAAACTCTTGCGCGTGATGATGAGTTTTAGATGTAACTTTGTCCCATTCTTCCTGCAAATCTTTCTCATGGTGTGCAACAATTACAGAGTCATGGACACATTTCTGGTTTCAGAGTCTTCCAACATTCTCAGTTGTGGTCAGTTCAGGACTACAGCCAGTCCAGTATCTAGTCCCTCTTCCCCCTCACACACGTCTTTGTACAGAACCTGATTTTGCATGGATGTTCCTGGAAGACATGTGGCCATGAACGGAGCATATGTTGCTCTACAGTGTTGTCGTGCTTTTAAAGGTGCCATCAATGAAGAAGAAGTGACCTTTAGCAAGGACACCGATACAACCTCAGACCCTCACAGAGCTGGACAATCCTTTCCTCTGCTTTGGTCGGGTGGGAACACCATCCATTTCTTTTATTTATCTGACCACAGTGCACGTTTCCATTGTGTGACAGTCCATCCCAGTTGCCTCCGAGTCCAGAGATGTCACCTCTGCTTCTGGACAAGGCTCACAAACAGCTTCTCTTTTTCAGAGTAAAGTGTTATTAGTAAATGTACACTATATTGCCAAAAGTAGTCACTCACCCATCCAAATAATCAGAATCAGGTGTTCCCATCACTTCCAGGTGTATAAAATCAAGCACCTCAGCATTCAGACTGTTTTTACTATTTATGCAAGAATGAGTCGCTCTCAGGAACTCAGTGAATTCCAGCGTGGAACTGTGATAGGATGTCACAAGTGCCACAAATCCAGTTGTGAAATTTCCTGGCTTCTAAATATTCCACAGTCAACTGTCAGCTCCATTATAAGAACATGGAAGTGTTTGGAATTGACAGCAATTCAGCCACAAAGTGTTAGGTAACATAAACTGATGAAGTGGGGTCAAAGGATGCTGAGGTGCATAATGCAAAGAGGTCGCCAACTTTCTGCAGAGTCAAACTTCATGTTTCCTTCAGATTAGTTCATGAACAGTCCGCAGAGAGCTTCATGGATGTGTTTCCATGGCTGAGCAGCTGCATCCAGGACAAACATCACCAAGTTCAATTCACTTCTATAAGCCGTTGATGAATGACGGCTGTTGTCTGAAAGACCTCAGGTGTCCAGCTTAGACCTGCTTGTCCTTTACACTGAAATTCCTCTAGATTCCTAAGGATAGAAAGATAAGTATACAAATCCTTTCTAGTCTTTCCCGGAGGAGCACTGTTTAAATGTTCAAAAGACTTTTGGATCTTTGCTTTTTTCATCTTTGCTTTTCAAACACTTAACCTTTTGTACCTAATCATCATTGCAATTGCTTGCTGTCCAAAATAACACCTTCACATCCTTACAAACACTTTATTGCCCTCATACGAACACAGTTTTAGAATGTGTTGCAGGTAGGAAATTCAAAAGTGGATATATATTAATAAATAAAATAAGGTTGATGCAAAAAGTCACAAAAAATCTTGGGTTCAAACTGTCTGCAAAGAAATAAAACACTGACATTTTTCTTTTCCTAATATTTTCAGTATCGCTTGAACTTCTTTGAATTTGTGGTTCGAACATTTTTTAAAAATTACTTTCTTAAAATCTAAATGATGTTTTTTTTCAATACTCAAAAGAGTGCGACTTGATTGATATAAACTGCAGTTTTGCTTCTGTTCCTTATAAAAATGATCCCTAAACTGAAGGTTTGTGTTTGGTTCTTGCAGGGATGGAGGACTGAAAAGAGGAAAGGTGAAGGATTCGTTTAAGGAGGAGCAACAGAAGATGTACAGCAGCATCGTCGTGGGACAGAACGGCATGGAACCACCAGGAACATGTGGCGAGGCCACCAAGGATCAATAATCCTGGACGCAATCAGTCGCCGAGTTCATCCTCCTTTTTACCACATGTTTTGGAAAGCTGGAAAACTTGGAAAAGTCAGAGCTTAAGCTGATATCGCTGGAACCAGTTATTTTACTCATTTTAAACTTTTTCTATCAAATTCTACAAACTCAATTTAAATCAGTCGTTTTTCTGAATTGTTGCTGGTGTTGTAAGAGCGCATGTCCACCAGCAGGGGGCAGTGTGCGACAACAAAATCCGCCTGTCTCGCTCCTCCTCGTCTTCCGCCTGATCATCGGTCAGGACTGAACCCGACAGACGTGTCCTCAAGGCTGCAGTCCCCACAAAACTCATCATGACGCTGGCTGTCATCAGGACCTTTGTAAACCAAACATGAGGAAGCAAATAAACTCAAACTCACAAACGCTTCCAATCCCAGGGGGTTTGCTCACTGAGCCAAAACCAGAAACCTTCTGAAATTCCACATTGTCTTCTGATTTACAAGGACTTTCTCAGTGTTTTTGTTGTTGCCAATCTGAAAAAAGATGTTTGATTTAAAATCCAAGTAATGAGTCAAGTGTAACAGCTGTGAAGCAAATGTAGCTGCATCCCTGCGGTGATGTGTCAGCAGTTACTGCAATCGAACTATTAACAGCCGTGATGAGAGCTAAAACAACCAGCTGCTGCAGCTTTCACACTTTCAGATGTTTACTGGACAAATAACATAGGAATATGTGCCGTTATAAAGCTGCTGGCTTAATCAGTCTGAGAAGATAAACCCAGCTTCAGGCCGCAGGGCAGTCTGCTGTCAGAGAGCTGCGATATGTTCAGACGTTTAAGATAAAAGAGCAAGAGATCTGTGGAAGCAGAGCGAAGAAAGATAAATAAAGAGGAAGGAGTGATGAAGGACGAGGAGGAAAGGATGATAAAATAGTGAAAACAGCATCAAAGCATCAGGGAAATGTTTCTGTGCTTCAAATTTGTTTTATATATTTGCAAAAAATAAAAAACCTATTCTGCATGTCTTATTATTATTATTATTATTTTTATTATTATTATTATTATTATTATTGCAAAAGTCTGTAGTTAAGTTATATGTGCGCATGTCCAGCAGTCTGGGGAAAACAGCATCAGTAAAACGACCATAAACGCATGTGAGACACACAAAAAAAGCAAAAAACAAAAAGAAGTTAAAAAAAACAAGAAAACACCAAAAAACAAATCAAGAAAATAGAAAAGTAAAACCTGTTGGAGAAAAATCCAGAACCTTGTGATGGACAAATGCTTGAAACGCTTTTTTTCCATCCAAACGTTTGTCATTTTTCCAAATGCAAAAGTGAACTCTAAAACAGCACTTTTACACGAGTGGATCAGAACCTCACGCTGGGTCGTGCATTCAATATTTATTCATTACAGAAACAAAAACATTTATTTAGTAATGCTGATGTGCTAAAACAGAAACATTCATATTTTTTGTTATGAAAACACTTACGACATAAAATAAGAGAGAAAACGACAGACGATGCGTTCAGAAGCTGTCCGAGCAGATCGCAAGAACACATCACCTCACTGCTTCAGCTCAGGTTTTGTAGAAGCTCGGGCACATTTGTATTTACATACAACAGTAGACATTAACGTTTAGTTTCATATTTCATGGCTAAAATTAACTGTGCTTCTTTGGGATTTTAACATCATCACCACATTATGTCAAAAGAAGGTTTGAATGTTAAACTCAAAAGAAACGAGCTCCTGTGAGAAGGTGAAGGCTACGTTTAGGAGCTGGCTTTGGTTGGACTTAAAATACATCTGGTCCACAAGTAAAAATGGAAGAAGATGTCTTACAACCTGGACATGCGACCTGCCCATCACAGCCACTGACACAACCACACCCTAAACCTGGGCGGAGTGGTAGCCTAGTGCTTACAGGACCAGATCTCGGGTCTGGAGGACACGGGTTCAACTGCTCCCCGGAGCTGGAAAACTGGCAACCCACTGCTGCAAGTATAAGTAGTGATGCTGTTCACAGCAGACCCCACATCACAACTTTGTTTTTTCTTTTTTTTTGTGTCTTACATCTGCTATAGTTGTTTCTGTCACGACTTGGGGATGTAGGACCCAAATGCAGGAGACTGAGACGACAGGAGTTCCAAACCAAAGATACTAATTTAACTAAAGGTGCTACATAGGCAGGTATCCAAAAAGAATCAGATAAAAAGCCCAAACTAGACAGAACCAGGAACAGACTATAAATGGAGAGCAAACAGTCCGGTAGGGACACAGGCAGAAACGGTCAACTGGACATGTCACCCGGAGACGTCACCTGAACAGATCACTTGGACAGGTCTCCAAGACAGGTCTTTCAGACAGGTCTTCCAGACAGATCACCCGGACATGTCACCTGGACATGTCACCAGTCCATCACAATCACACACTTGCTCCTTTGAACAATTTAGAGTATTTAATTAACCTAACACACGTTTTTGGACTGTGGGAGGAAGCTGGAATACTCGGAGAAAACCCACGAAAACTCCACACAGACAGACTCCTGCTAGGACTCGAACCCGGAGCCTTCTGAATGTGAGGCAACAGTGGTGTCCACCAAGAACCTTGTCCACTTAAAAAATAGTTATATAAAAACTCCATCTGAAAAAATATTTTTGAGTATTTTAAAGCCAAAAAAATTTTTTTATTTTGTTACATATCTAAAATACTTTAATATACTTTAAATAATAAAAAGTATTTTGATGTATTTATTTGTGTAAGTCAGAAGGTCCTTGTTCATGCCTGACACACAAAATGATTTGTTCATTTTTTTAGGAACAAACTGCATCGTTTCTTGACACTTTAATGGTTCACAAAACGAAATTAAGGCTTAAAAATGGTTTATATGCTGTTTTCCACCAAAATCACCAAGTTTTTGAAATGTTCACAATGTTCTTAATTACAATCCAGAACACACAAACACAAAGATAAAGATAAATCTATAATTCACAAATAAAACAGATGCAAACACGTGAGTCGTGATGAGTTTGTTTTTGCTGCTGGTCCAACAAGCATCCTGCTGTTGTTCACATGTTTATTCTTTATACAAGTGTCTTCATCAAATTTATAATCAATTTAGTGGTTGAAAATACTGCAGACTAATATATACATATATATATATATATATATATATATATATATATATATATATATATATATATAGTTTTTTTATTATGTTCTTTATAGATCTTGAATCAAGAGTCACAAACCTAAAAAACAGGTGAACTAATGAAATCTGAATTTTCATCCCTGTGAATCCTGAATGAAAAAATAGACAGAAAATCCTATTTGTTTTTCACGTGTTTGTTGTACCTTTAAATAACAGTTTTAACCTTTTTTTCCAAGCATATCTGTATGTTACATTTCAATCATATTCATGGTAATTTACTGACTACAAGAATGTATTTTTTTTAAATTGGTTTTAATTTTTTAACAGGATACAGCTTCAGTACAGTTTCTGGGAGAGTTTTGATTTTGTGGACGACTCAGATTTCTCAGACATCTATACATCAAATATGACACGCCTGGTTTACAGTTTAGGATTAAAGATGTCAGTGTCGGAATTTAAATTAATTTTTTTTTTTAACATATCGTAGCTTGTAAATCATGTGCCGCAGCCCTTTAAAATGAAAACTCTGATGGAATCTAAATTCTTTAAGAATTATGAATATATCTAATAATTAAATGTATTAAAAATATTCAATAATCCCACAGTAAAGTGAATGTTTGTGGGCTGTAAATGAAAAACTGCACCTATATTATGAACAGTTTTAGGTCCATGTTCTGGTTGATAGAGCTGATAAATAATTGTGTGGTGAATCCTGTAAAGTCGCTCTGACGATGATGATGATGATGGTGGCGGCAAGAGCGACCTTCAGAGCAGAAGTGAAAATGGGGCGGCGGCTTTGTGTGAAGGCGGCGCCGGAGGCTGCGGCATGTTTACTGTGACGGCGCTTTAATAAAGAAAGCAGAGAGTGTGAAATAGCACCGAGTTATTCTTCCACACACAGCCAGCCTCTCCTCCTCCTCCTCCTCCTCCTCCTCTTCCTCCGCCCGCCTGTAATAACAATCCCACAACTCAAATAGCTTGAACAGAAATGTTTGTTCTCCCCTAACAAGATTGTGAATTATTAATAGGATCTAAAGCCGATTCTATAACCCGATTGTTGAGGTGGGATTCTTGGCGAGCGATGCTCTGCCACACCATTTACTGTGATGTATGTGTCTGCACATCTTTATATCCAATTTAATGTGATTCAGATAGATTTCAGAGGGACATCATAAAAGGCATGGGAGCGACCCCGGCGGTGGACTCCATACAACCGCCCCGTATGTCCCCATATGCTGATTCGATTTGCTCAGTTTTACTTTTACCCTTGAGTGATCTATACAAATGCAATGCAGGTACACTAAGTAAATATGAATACATTTCCAAATTGAATCCAAGTGAGTGTAGTCTGCGGAGGACATCATTTTAAATGGCGCTGTGCTGGGAACTGAGCACTGTGACCACTCTCAGGGTAAATGACCAAGGCTCCTTCTGAGACTTGCTATTAGTTGGAGTGTAATGCCTTTAAATACATTGTTCTGCCATCCTGCTGCGCTGCCGCTGTAATGTATGTGATGCTGAGGAGGTACGATGCAGCTCGGAGGGACGGATCGATACCGGCCTGAGATCTGCCCTCACATCCACTCAGCTGCTGTTCAGCTACCCGGACACACAGAAACCAGGTTCTCAGCTGGAAGAACCCAACAAGGGATCCTTCCAGGTCACGTCCCCTGCAGTGTGTCAGAGTTCAGTGCTGAACCGACGACGAGGTCAATGACTTTGATCAGATAACTGTTGCTGCTCGCTGTTTTAAAAGTCTCGTTACGAACTGAATTCCAGTAATATTGTTGATGTAATGCTACAACTAAATAAATACATCTTGACAGCATAACTTTAAATGAATTTTGTAGGAACAGCTCTTCTGGGGGATTCCTGAGGCGTTCCCAGGCTGGCTGATGGATGCTCTCCAGGATGTCCTGGGTCTGCTCTTTGGACTCCACCTGGTTGGATACACCTGAAATACCTGACCCAGAGAGGTGTACAAAAACCCCAACTAGATCCATGTGGGGAGCAGCAGAGCTACCCTGACTCTCCTGAATGGTGCAACTTCTCACCCTATGTCTAAGGTGAAGGTCAGCCACCCTGAAATCATTTCAGCTGAACTCACAATGTTGTTCTTTTAGTCCCCACCGGGAACCAACGTTCCAACTTTCCAATTAAAGCCAACATGGAAGGAGCAGTTCCTGCAGGAACTTGGTAAAGGTGGATCATTTCAGGACGTTCCAGGTGTAGGTCTTTTGGACAGATTTGACCAGAATGAGTGTAAAGTAATGTTAATCTTCATCATAGGTTTACTAAGTCAGTCAAGTTCAAATAGCTAAATGTGACTGATATAAAAATATTGGTGATTGACATAAAGGTGGGTGTGTTCTGGCGGGCTTTCCGGTATGTTTGTTCAGCCCCTTTTCCCTACGGCTCTGGGAGCACGGGAAAGAGGGTTTCAAAAGCACTCCTCAAAGTGGGTGACATCACAGGGGGGTTGTCCAGTTCTTCTAATATAGTCCACAGTCACAACCAACATCAAGTAACGAGCATAGATGAGGGCAGGAACCTATCGACTGGTAGACAGAGAACATTGCTTTTGGTTCGTCTCCCCGTTTTCACTACAGCAGACCAGTTCAGGGTCTGCAGACGCCCAGGGCCCGCTGTTCTGTCCGTCACTCTCCCGCTTCATTCTTCCGTGACTCATCTCTCCCTCCATGTGAGACAAACCCTCACCCCCATCTCCGAGAGGGCACTGGATGTGTTTCCCACTGAACCATGGTCTCAGATTGGGAGGTTCTGATTCCTGCTCAGCCCTTCACACTCGGCTGTGAACCGCGCCAGGAAGAGCTGAAGAGCTCAACTCAATGAAGCCTGCAGACCACATCAGTCACAAAAAGGCAGTGCTATAACCTTGAGGCCACCAAACTGGACAGATGTCCTCTGAAATAAGTGATGATCATATCAGAATTTTTGCAGATTCCTGGGTGCGGGAAAAGACGTGTGGTCTCAAGCTTTGAGGCCTATTTGCTAATGACCTCAACTATTATTACAGTTGGTATGAATTTCAAAGGTTATGCTTTTCTTGCGTGAACAAGGCTTTAGTGGCACTTTAACAGGTGCACATGAAGGTTGAAATTTTAACAAAAAAAACCCCACGCAGTTACCAGTTTAATGTGATGCAGCTAACGTAAAAGAAAATGACTGATGAAGCAGAGTAGTAACATTAAAAAGCATTTAGAGGAACTCTTATCTCATCCATCCATCACTTATCTGGGATCAGATCACCTGAGCAGACTAACTAGTGTCACTTGACATTTACTCTGATCCAATCTGTCCATTTTTCCTCATTTCTGATGTCACTATCAGAGCAAAAAATGAGGTTGTGCAGCAAGGTGAGTCAGGCCTGGAACTGAACCTGGACCAGAAGCGAGGACCTCAGCTTCTGACCATGGTGCTCAACCACAGACTGTATAAAACAGTGGAGGAAGCATTCGGTCACGTGACCTCGTTGTGTTCAGAAGAGCGGTTTTGAAGCTCGTTTTCCTTTGTACGTAGCGCAGCCGTGTTGCTCAGCAAGCCGACGGGAAGTCAGTCGAGGAACTGCAACAAAACTTAGTTCTGGAGGAGCGTCAATGTTGAAGTGAGATGGTTGGTGCTGGTGATCCACCCAGGGGACTATCCCCAGCCCACTTTGTAGCAAGTTAATAACTGAAGAGGAAATGGTGACAACAAACCACTGGCTATGGTCTCACCCATCAGGGTTTTTATCTGGCCCCTGAGAACATGCAAAGACTATGATGTCAGAACTACATGTCCCACAATACATCTTGATTTTGTCACCTGCACCCCAGATGTTATCTTCTCATTGGACATTTTCTCATTTTTCACGTGAGTTCAGTGGTCCAGTGATGCTTTAGAGACACAAATGTCCGAGAAAAGTAAAACCCATGAACAGGGAAGACCACATCCGTGTTTCTGCCTGATGGAGACAAGGTGTCACTTTCAACAGTTTGATGCAGATGTTGAGATGTTAAGGTGCAGCAGCCGCTGGCTGAGCTTCTCTTTCTGGTTTGCGTACTCTAAAGAAACTGGTTGCAATGGGTCAGAACTGTTTGGTTTTCTTCTTCTTCGTCTCTGACTTTGACTTAGCTGGAATTGGCTCCTCTTCCAGTAGGGCCCTGACTGATTTGTGGTTAAATTCCAGTTTATTTGCTTTGCAGAATAACGTCGCAGTGATTGGCTGGTGGAGAACAGCCGCTGACCTCCTCGCCCAATCACCGTCAGTCCTGCAACATGTTATCACTGGAATCATGCAGAATCTGATCAGACGCCTCTGAGTGAGCAAGGAGCTGCAGGCGCATGAAAAATGTCCTCCGCAGAGGTACATGAAGGTGTGAAATTGCAGACTCCTCTTTGCCCTCGGCCCCGCGCCTCAGAAGGTATTTCTTCTTTTATTGACAGGCTGATGGAGGCCACTGCCTCCCCCCTCCGCCTCCCCCCTCCAACCTTGATTGCTTTTGTTTCCAGGTCACCTCCTATCTATTGCTGCAACTTTTCCAATTTCTCAGGGCTCGTTGTATGAAGACAGAAGACAGAAGACAGCAGCTGTGAGGGAAACAAACATGAACCTCAGCAGAGAGACGGCACTGAGAGCCTCTCAGTTTCATGCTCAGTGAGCGACACACAACTTCATCAAAGCAACAATCACATAAAAGTCCTGCTTCATTAATATGGACTTATCTCAGCATTAAGATTAATTGCATTAAACTGATGAGAGAGTGTTGGTGTGGATGGAAGCAGCAGAAATGATGGATGATGAGAGGCGTGATGAATGGAGAAACCAGCGGAACTAAATTGAAAGTGTACTCATCCGTTCTTCCCTCACAACTAATGATAAATTGAGCGTGTCACGTCGAACAATACACGGCGAGGTTTGAGCGAGGCCTCCTCCTCCTCCTCCTCCTCCTGCTCCTCCTCCTCCTAAACCTCGCCCATCAGGTAGCTGCTCTTGACAGGAGGACGGACATCCTGGAGGAGTACGACCTCTGACACACACACACACACACACACACACACACACACACACACATGAGTGTGTGTGTTTTCTGTCCATTTGTGGCAGCTCTGTGTTTGTTGTCTCTGACAGTCATTTTTATCCGCTTTTCATCTTTACATCATCTCTGTATCATCCGTTTCCATCTGTTGGAAGTTTTTCTTGTTTCTTTTTTTGAAACCTTTTGCACTTTTTCTGCATTTCTAAACCATTTACATTTTATGAATCCCTTTGTTTTGTATTGTGTTTCTGTTTTGTGTATTTTTAAGATTGTTTTGGAAGTTTTCCAGTCATACTTGCATCAGCTCTCACCTGGGTTACAGCTGTTTTTTTTTTTTTTTTTTTATCTTTGTGGTGATTTTGAGTGCTTGAGATTATTTTGTAAATGTTTTTTTTTGACCAGTTTTCTGTTGTTTGTGGTCATTTTAAAACTCTATGTGTTCTCCCTGCTTCTTCTTTTGCATCTTTGTGGTTGTTTAATAAAATGTTTAGGGCATTTTTCAAACAGTTTTGCATCTGTTTAAAGTTTTCTTGTGTTTTCTTGATACTTTTTATCCTGACCAGCCATCTAAATTCCTCTTTGCCTCGAAGAATTGATGTGGTCCTGCTGGACTTGACTTCCAGTGGCAGAACCGACAGATGCAGAAACATCCTCTGGACGTCGCTGGATCGGAAAAGACCCGACCAGAGAAACGGAGCATGTGACGCAGCCGTGCTGGAGGTTTTAGAAGTGGCTCCTGGACGACTCTTGTCTTTTTAGTTGCTTCAAATTCTCGTCTTATTTTGGATCTTTTAGTGATTTTTTTCTTTGTATTGATTGCCACTTATGGGATGATCCTGCATTGTCTTGTGATATTTCTTTAAATAGTTTGTTGTTATTTTTGTCTGTTTGTTTCTCTGGAGGTGTTTTGAATTTCTTGTGTTTTTCACCATCTTTTATAAAGTGCTTCTCAAACCTCTCCTGATACACCTGCCTTTGGAGGAAGAAATGAACAGATTTAACTCAAATTGGAACAAAACATTTCCATTTTTTTCTAAATAATTTACTTTGTCAAGCAGTTTTTATGAACGTGTCAGTATATTTTCAAAATCTGTATGTTGTCAGAGCAAAAGCATCAAACTCTACTTCCCCAACAGTTGTGCTTCTCTCAAATGAGATAAAATTAACATAAAACATTTGAATCTTTTTTTTTAAATAGCTATAATAATAAACAATGTGTGTAAAGAAAATGATATTACCACAGAGGCTCCAGTGAGCCTGGTTTCCACTCTAGATGATTAGAAAAAAGCTGATATGAGACTTCTTTAAATGATCAACACTTTGATCGTGGTCGTGCTGCACCTTCACGGTCGTCTCTGACGCCGCTGGATTTGTTTGACTGAGGGATGTGAATTGTTCGCTCTGTGCAGGTTCTCCTCTGTACTTGTTTGTAGCTTTGTGGTTTGTAACCGTGCACCTTCTTGGTCGGTAACTGCCAGGTTCAGCTCAGATTGAAGTTATATGACAGCGTTGCGTGAGTTTGTGTTGGGAGGCCCTGACCTGTACGTCAGTGCGTTGTAGACGTTTTCAAAATGTCCCTGCATGCTCTGTTCCTGTTACTCTCAATTGTTGCTCAGCGTTCAGCCTAGATCTGTACGCAAACTGAGTCGTCCATCATGAAACAGTAGTTTTCTGGTTATTTTGAGATCTTTGCTTCGCTTCACCATTGATTTTACATTGATCAGTTGTTTAGATCATTTTATTGGCAATTTTGTGTCTCTGAGGTTGTTTTGTATAATTGAAGATCTCCCTTTTGCCTCTTTTCTGCTGTTTCATCTGATTTTGAAATATTTTCTGGTCACTTCTTACGTTTTTTTTTTATTTGTCTTGTTGTTGTTCGGTGAGTGTTTTGAGGTGTTCTTTAGTTAGTTTTGTGTTTATGTTGAACCGATAATAATGCTGTCCTTCCTGAAGCTCCCATCGCTCTTTTGCTCCCGGGGGTTTTCATGATGCCCAACTGTCTTCATTAAAACCCTGCTGCGGATGTTAGCTTTGGTCATTTTTGAAATGATCAATTAGAATAATCTATAACAATTCATTTACATAGTATTTTCTTTCATGCTTTTTTTTTTAGTGTTCCTTGTGTAAAATCCCAAACAAGTGACAGGCAGCCAGCGTTCCAGATGATGAACCTCCGTCTGGCCCGGCTCCAGCTGACAGCCTCCATCGTAAATGATATTGCCATCTGTGAGATCACAACAGTTGGAGAATGGAGAAGAAGATCTCAATCAATCTCCACTGGGCTCGTTCATATTACATCTCTGCAGGTTTGACAAATGCAGCAGGAACGACTCCCCCAGTGTCATTACTGGCATTTTCTGCATTAAAACACTGCGTCACGTCAGCTTCAACATTTCATTTTTTATCTTCTTCATTGAGGCAGAACATACGTGCTTATATATTTAATGCTGGTTCAGCTGCTGAGTGAGATTCTTGTTTTGTGTTTCTACAGGAGCCCAGAAAGAAAAAACATAAAACTGTCTCTACAACAGGAGTTCAGACCATTTTAGGAATGGGTAGGGGATAATCAGTTGGTTGTAATTTGTAATTCATGCCACTAGATGTCACTACATCTGACATCCACCCATCCATTTTCTATACCTGTTTTATCCTTTGCAGGGTCACGGGGGTTCAAACTAATCCCTTTTCCATATTTTGTGTAGCCTTTTACAACTGTTGCTGAGCTTTGATGCACATGAAAATACAGTTTTTGGTACCAAAATAAAATGATTTATTTTGGAAAACTCTATATGGAATGAAGATACTTAGTAACTGCAGCTTTTCTGACTTATAATATAGATGAAGGACAAATTGCTGCTGCTGACCTTGTAGGTAGGATGTTTTACATGTGTGCACATCAACGTATCGTTACTGTCACACAATACTGAAGAACAAAGGCCTCGGGTTCCTCCATGACACATAATCCCACACAAAACCAGCCAGGTTTTCGACTAGACCAGCTGGTGAGACGCCACAGACTGTATAAAAAGAACTGGACAAGTCTCCAGTGACATCACCCACAAGTTTCTGACGTGCACGTGTGAAGCCTCTTTTCTTCTGTCTGCACTGCACCATGTTGATGGGAACTAACGTCGCCCAAACCCAGCTAAAGAAAAGAACCTGTTAGTCAATAATTCTAAAAAAATCCAAAAATTGTAA
The DNA here is from genome assembly GCA_014839995.1 of Xenentodon cancila. NCBI lineage: Eukaryota > Metazoa > Chordata > Actinopteri > Beloniformes > Belonidae > Xenentodon > Xenentodon cancila. Next base: position 24,000,949 of record CM026215.1, on the reverse strand, counting down.
TTTTAGATTTAGCTACCTAAATGATATCTGCATGTGACTGTGGGCAACAAACCCAACGGCAGCTAACCGAGCAGCAGACAGCAGCGTCTAGCAGCTCGGGCCTCTGGTTGAGAGAACTATTTCACTGTTCGGACTATTTCATTTTCAGACAACTAAACAAAGGATAGCTAGCGGTCCAGTTAGTCAACCTGGAAGGATCTGCTATGAGATGAGGCTCAACCGGCCCACTTTAGAGCCAGTGTTTCTTTACCTCCCTCAGTGGTTGGTGGTACATGAAGGTTTGGATAAAAGAAACAGTAAATGAACCAAAGGCAGGTTATTCACTAAAATTAATATTGTGTCGGTGTGTAACTACGTTTAAACCATGTCGGTCTCCGTAGTTTTCTCAGGTCCCCTCCCCAATCTGACCGGTGATGACATGTTTAGCCGCATGTTGTTGCTCCGTCGCTGGTTGTCTCTGTGGTTCAGAAAACGACGTGGCCTTTATTGACAATTGGAAGACGTTTTGGGGAAAGCCTGGTCTGCTTAGAAGAGACGGCATTCATCCCACCTGGGATGGTGCAGCTCTTATCTCTAGAAATCTGGCTGATATTTGTCCAAGCAAAATAGAATTGGTGTTGTTTCTCCGCCCTCCAAAGGTTTACCAATGTGACAGAGGTGTTAATCAAAATAATCTTGTGAAAATAAAAACCAATACGTGTTTAGTGCCAACTAAAGACCGAAAAGTTACGATACGATATACAATCCGTCCTCCTGCTGGTGCTGATCTGTTTCTGTCTGAGTTCTCAGATTTCTTATCTAGTTTATTGATCAGTACAGATAAAGTCATCATAGTGGGCGACTTTAACATTCATATGGATGTTGACAACGACAGTCTTACGTTGGCTTTTGATTCTCTTCTAGAATCAATGAGGATTTTACAAAAAGGTAACAAACCGACGCGTTGTCTTAATCATACTCTCGATCTGGTCCTCGTCTACGGTGTAGAACCTGATAATCTGTTAGTGTTGCATGTAAACAACATCCTATCCGACCACTATTTAATATTGTTTTAATTTACATTGTTGACGTAAAAGTGCAAAATAGGAGGAATTACTTTAGCAGGTGTCTATCCGATAAAGCTATTACTAAATTTAGGGAGGCCATTGCTCTTCATCTTCCTACAGAGGAACATAGTGAAGCAGTTGAGGGCTGTGACCTCGGTTCTACCTCTGCAGATGTTGATTTCCTTGTCGGTAGCACTGCAGAGTTGCTACACTCAGCTTAAGATGCAGTTGCTCTTTTAAGAAAGAGGGTCTCTAACCGTAGGAGCTTAACTGCCTGGTACAGTTTGCATATTCACTGAAACAAAAAGTCCGTAAAATGAAAAGGAAGTGGTACTGTAGGTCTGTAGATTCTATTTGTGCATGGAAAGAGAGTCTAATAGTCTAATAGTTTATAAAAAAAAGCCATTCGCAAAGCTAGAACAGCTTATAATTCATTGTTGATAGAGGACAGTAAAAATAACCCACGTTTTCTGTTCAGCACTGTAGCCAGGATGACAAAGAGTCTGCCAGAGCCTCAGGAGCGGCATCCTGCCCTGCAGTCCCACCCTCTGACGACCTCATTGTCTGCTGTCTGCACCTGTTCATTGTCCTCTCTGTAGTCCACCAACTAACCAGGTATCAGTCATATATACATTTAACTCTTAGTTCTGCTGCTGATGGATTGTTATACTAACATATAATGTCTTTTGTACCTTTGATGGTGTGTCTGTGTCTCTCCTCTCTCTCCCTCCCTCTCCTCCCTTTTTCTGTTCTACCCGGCTGGCCTTTGGCAGGAGGGTCCCCCCTAAATGATCCAGGTCCTGCTCAAGGTTTCTTCCCTCTTAAAGGGGAGTTTTTCCTTGTCACTGTGGTAAAATGTCAGTTAAAACCATTAAGATAAAAAAAAAGGAGTCAGAGACACTTAATAGTCATTTTAAACATAGAAACATGAAAAAGATAGGCTGTATTTAAGTTTTGGTGCTATAAATGAACAGTGTGGTAATTATTTTCAAAACATAACAATAACTGCAAAACACTTTAAAATATTTTAAAATTAAATCAGTTGTCAAATACACAGCTGCTTATGGAAACAACAAAAAACCAGACAATAATAGATCAAATTGTAGGTATAAAAATTTCATTGCCTAAACTGCCATGTTTTTTTTTTCACAAAAACAACTTTCCAGGAAAATTACGCAGCTCGATTTTATTCCAGGTTCATATTTGCCAAGTCCACGCTGAGTGTCATCCATCATGGTCCACACCTCCTGATCACCGTCTCCCGGGGAACCGGGTTCATCGCTCCTCTTCCTCCACCCTGTTTGAGCACAGCAAAAAGCAACAGCGTCTCCAATTTTCTTTTCAGCAGTGATGCAAAGAAAAAAAAAAACTCAGTCCCGCGCAGCAGCACGCTCTACAACTTCTCTGCAAAATGAATACTTTTAATTTGTGTGCCTGGGATGGCCCCGGGCCCCTGGACAATGTTGATGGATGATGTTTTAATGCTGCTGAATGTTATTTTTACTGAACAGGGAAAACTATAAATTTTTACTTCATTGGCAATGATTGTGCCACATGCATAAAAGCGGCGGCTGCACGTTGCCCATGAATAATCGCCGCTCACAGCAGATGTTACTTTGCAGAAACCAATTCCTCGGATAAGATTTGCACAAGATTAATTGTCTACAGCTGTGTCATGGGCCGCTGCAATCCTAATACATTTATGATAAGTTTAAAAGCTGAGCAGAGGCAGCGGAGCCTCCGGAGCGAGGAGGTGCTTTATTCTCACATCTGGATTCATATCCTCCGTCAGATTCATCATTAGCCTTTATCCAAGACGATGAAGAGGCCGCTCGTCATTACCGAGCCACGTGGCTCTTTCTGCTTCTCCCCTTCTCTTCCATGTTTTCATCTTTCCTTTTTGACTGACTGAATTATTCAGATGTGTGCAAATGAGTTGTTTTCATTTTTCTCCCAGGAAGTGGAAATTGAAAGTGACCCAGCGTGACCTCCATCTATTACTCAAGCTAAATTGCGGTGAGTGTGCGGCGTGGATCATTGTAGCCGTGCAGGGCTTTGTTAAGCGCCGCGCCGTGACCCGACACGTGCAGCCGCGTGGGAGAGTCGTCACTCCGCGACCCGCGCCCGCCGCTTTTATAAGCCTCCATTTGAATATTCTCCGCAGAACAAAAGCAATCATGTTGGGCGCGCGGGGCCGGGTCAGGGGCCTCGGCGGGGCCCGTACTTCCAGGTGAGGGTTTGAAGACCTATTCGGTGCTTCAGAGTTCCTGACACTGACAGAGGAGACATGAACGCTCACAGCTTTTCATTTGCTGAGCATTTAACCCTCCCTCCTCGCTCATTGTGTGCCTTTCTCTCCGACGGGGATCATTTAACTCCACGGAGCTGCCTCCTCTCAGATCCTCTATTATTTATCACGTGGATGGTCTCCGTATGGGAAGAATCAGTCAGTCCAGCGTGAGTCAATCCTGAGTGGGATCACGTTCATTTACAGGAACAGGACCTGGATTTAACCCTGATTTACTCCATAATCAGCATGCACACGTGTGATAATGAAGCTGTTTGTGAGTTTACTTTGAGCTCCCCAGCACAGGCCAGAATAATTCAGTTATTACATATTTATAAACACTCAAACAACACATTTTACACTGTAAAAATAGAGTATCTGCTTTAACTTATTAGTTAACTGTGTTTGGCTTATTAATAAAATGCTCCTTATTTATAAAGGTCAATAAATTAAAACTGCCCTGTTTACACAAAACCTTTATTTCTCCACAGATAAAAATAAAGCAGAAAACACCATCAACAGACATCCTCTTGAAGGTGACCGGGAGCAGAGGATCTTTACCTTCTGTACCACATGAGCTGATGCACATGAGACAAGCTGCACATGTTGACAAAGATCTTAAATTTATTACTGATGGGACTAAGACTGAACCATACGGTCAACATTATGTTTGGTGGGAGGGGGTGAAACTTCAGAACAGGAACCCACCTGTACAGCACAGAGGTGGTAGCATTATCATGTGGAGCTGCTTTACTGCAGCAGGAACTGGTGCACTTCACTAAAGTCATCACAAGAAACGAAACATGAATGTATGTGGAGGAAACAAGGTCAAGCTCAGGTGTTGATGGTTCTTCCAAATGAACAATGTCTCCAAACATATTTCTATTTAAGGTCAATAAAGTTAAGATATTAATCACAAAGATCGGACCTCAGTATGAAACAGTATGTTTCACCTTCACAGAGCAGGAACTCTTCACTACCGACACTATAAAACCATCATTTGTTCCCGCTTTTATTGGATTTTATTTTATTATAATTATTTCATATATCAGGAAGCAGTGAAAGTTATCGTACAAGTTAAAGTCACCTGACCAACTAAATGTTTTTTACTTTTTACTTCTTTACTTTAGCACAATTGTAATTTCAGGACGTTTATGTTTTTCATGGTGCTGATTGGACGGACGGATGTTAACACCTCAGGAGGACACACACACACACACACACACACACACACACACACACACACACACACACACACACACACACACACACACACACACACACACACACACAGGAAGTGGTCATAAACAATAGAGAAGAAGCAGTGCCAGCTCCTTCCTGAGACAGCTCAGACACTGAACATGACATAACTCGCTGTAATAAAACAAAAGCGTCACTTCATGAATTTGCATGATTGTAAGGAGGGCGTGGGATGAATTCAGCATCATAAATTTGCAGAAACAGGAAAGCTTTGCAGACTTCTCCTTTGTTCCGCTGGGACTCTGTCACTAATTGGTTTCTTTCCCAGCTTTGCACTCATTAGCAAATGTGTTAATGAACTGAGCTACCTTTATTTTCTGCTTTTTAATTCAGACCTCTGCAGCTCTGCACTACATTTAATGCACATTTCCCAGCATTTTTGCAGCAGGACGTGAGTCTTGTTTCCCCGCAGGGGTCAAACATCAGGAGTCGCCTCACGTTGGGCCTCGTCCTCGGTGTCCTCACACACCTTCCCAGCCTGTACAAACAGATACCTGTCACGTATGAAGAATAGCACTGCTCCTTAGCGGATTATTTACTTTTAATGGGCGGGAGGATGAGGAGAGCACTTAATATGTGCTCACACGAGGTGTGATGTATGGGGTCATGGTGACGGGGCGGCTCCGGCCCGGGCTGCTCGTTTAAAACAAATCTGTGGGAGGCTGCCAGGCTCTGCTGTGATGTTCGATCAACCACATCCCCTCAAAGCTCAGCTTTTAGCTGCTTTTATTGTTCAAAGGCCAGAAGAAGAGGTGAGGTCAGACGAAGGCAACTTGATGATAGATTTAATGTGAATTTTAAGGTCAAGTTTGCTTTCGTAGGGTCCTGAGAGAGAAAACTGTCGTCAATGAAAGTAAGTGCTGCATATGAGGTGAGTCTCACTTCCCTCTACGTTGTTCTGCTTCAAGCTCCGCCTCCTCATAGAGCTGGCGGCGAACAGCGACCTTTAAATGAGCAGAGCACAGGACAAGGTGCCCCCCCGAGACACACGCACGCACGCACGCATGCACGCACGCACGCACACGCACACACGGACACAGGCACGCATGCACACACACGCACACACACACACGCACGCATGCACACACACGCACACACACACGCACGCATGCATGCACACACAAAGACACACACATATACAGAATGACACAAAAGTCTATTATTCAAAAATAATTGCACCTTTTCACAGTGCAATCCTTTATAAAGCATCAACCTGACGGTATGAGGTTTTGTAGTGGTTATCAGCAGAATCCAACCCTGAAAATTATTTTCATGTAGAACTGCACCTGATTACGTTTCTTCCGCATAATGAGGAAAATTAACATATTTATCAATTATCAGTAAAATAGATTTGTTTTCTCCTGAAAGGTCTCGTCTCTATTCAACCACAGCTTCAGAAACTGATCAAACTGATCATAGTCATCTATCTATCTATCTATCTATCTATCTATCTATCTATCTATCTATCTATCTATCTATCTATCTATCTATCTATCTATCTATCTATCTATCTATCTATCTATCTATCTATCTATCTATCTATCTATCTATCTATCTATCTATCTATCTATCTATCTATCTATCTATCTATCTATCTATCTATCTATCTATCTATCTATCTATCTATCTATCTATCTATCTATCTATCTATCTATCTATCTATCTATCTATCTATCTATCTATCTATCTATCTATCTATCTATCTATCTATCTATCTATCTATCTATCTATCTATCTATCTATCTATCTATCTATCTATCTATCTATCTATCTATCTATCTATCTATCTATCTATCTATCTATCTATCTATCTATCTTGTATGCATGCTGTGCCATTACTTATCAATGATTTTTTTTGCAGTTTTTGAATTTTAAAGCCCAGAATCGCTTACTTACCTCCTCCACAGACTGATTTTGACACTTCACCAGATTCTCCAGTGGTTAATATGTTTGTGATGTCAGTGCTTGACTCGTCATTCCCCCCCTGGATGTGTTTCCTAACAGCTGTACGAATGCAAATGACGCATGGAGGTGAGCAGGTACACAAGGTTTGGAATAGAAAGCTGGTGAACGTTTGGCCTGGTGAAGTGGCTCCGAGGGTGCTTCTGAAGTGCACCGTGTTGCTTCTGGTGGCGCCACTCTCGTTGACTAGAGCGACCACATTCCTCAGCAGCTGGCATTGTACAGCTGCTTTCTACTCCTGGTGGGACCCAAAGGTTGCTGTTTCCTTGAGGGCCGTTCTTCTGATTAAAAAGGCATCATCTTCATACCCTGGATAGGAACAGATGGACACCCCACCTCTGTTCCCAACCTAGTCAGCAACAACCAGGTGCCAGAGGTGAGAGGATATAGAGAACACATGAAACTGAAGATCCAGATGTTTTCCTGAGACATTGCTGGAGACCAAAAATGGTCAAAGGTGAGGAGATATTGGTCCAATAGATTTTAGAGGAACTTCGATCATGCTGCTTTGCAACTTCTGGATGGAAAATGCTCCCAAGCTCAAACTGATGATGTGACGATGAGGGTCTGTTGACTTCCACCGAAAACAACTGAACAAAGCCAGATCCTGTAAAGCAGGGTGGACATACACCCTCATCTTTGTTGTAAATGATGCTCTTGCTTTATTTGACAGCTTTTCTGGATGAAATATGTTTCCACTTTAGGCTCAGCACCTCAATGACGAGACATATAAGGAAGATTTAAACACAACCATTTATTTGCCATTTTAGGTTGTTAATATTCATGATCAATCACCAGACACGAGGCCCCGAAGAGCCACATCTTCTGTGTTTTATGATGGTTATTAATGAGGACCTGAGCGCTTACTTCTCCACTCACACAGCTCTAAACTCTTAATGATCAAAAGTATTAATTCCCACAGTATTCCATTATTAATATCCTGGATGGAGATAAAAGGTAATATTAATGTAAGGCCAACATAAAGACAGAGTCATTATTTAAGTCCTGCCATCATTTGTCTTATTTAAATACCACAGTGATAAGGTCTTCTTTTAATTTAAATAAAGACATTAATTTCTTTAATGTTGAGCAATCAAAGCAATATTTTACAGTTTAACTGAGAAGCTTGTTAGAGCACTCATAAATCTTTCTGGGATTTTCGGGTTATGGATCACCTTCGATTACAGTCACATTATGTGTCTTTACTTGTGTTGTCAAAGCAGAAAAATGGAGCAGAGCAGCTTCTGGATAAAGAGCTGATCTGGTGAACACCTGAAGCGTCTCTGAAGCAGCAGCAGCGGGTCACTTAAATCAAGTTTGTGTCGCAGCTCCCGAAGGCTTTTAGAAAGGGAAGTTTTTATGTTTACAGCCTTTCCACTTTCTCTGACGTGCCGGATGTTTTTTGTAATGTGTTTTTTATTAGTTCTATAAAAAGGTGCACGCCATGATGTTTTAAAATTGTGCGTTTAGCATCACGTAAACAAACCTGCGTGCTGCACAGTCCATTAGCAAGTAGCTACTTTAGCTGCAGTTTATCACATTACTAAACAAACTCTAAAATCACAGATATGACTTAAGTTGAACATGATTTTAGTACAATTTTAAGATTTAGTTGAGGGTAAACACCAAAGTTTTTAGAGAAAATGTGAGTGCAGAAGGAGGGAAAGTTGCAGTTCACTAAATGACCACCGGGGGTTGAACATGTGGTCTGGAACAATGTGGTTTAAAGCCTGCTTCTAAGGTTCCACCTTCCTTCTCCCAGTGCTCCACCAGAATCCAGGCTGAGCTGGGACTCAGCTTCGCTGATGTCCTGGCTGATGGTCTTTTGCTAGCAGAGGATTCAGGTGGAGGGTTGGCTAACATGAGCTAAGCTAAAATAACTTGTGTTGTAACTGAGGTTGAGTGGACATGTTATAACCCACGGTACCCAGTTACCAGGCTTTCTTGTTCCACCACATGGCCAAATGTGAGTTGACTGCGTTGGGCAGAATGAGCTCCTGGCAAAATGGTGGTGCCCAGAGCCCCGAAAAACATACTTCAGCAGCCCTGCTCAGAAATCACGAGTGGCCAACAGAAGGGTTGTCCAGTTCTTTTTATACAGTCTGTAACCAAAATGCCCCAAAATCTCTGAAGCAACGCAAAAGAGACCACTCCTCCACAATCATGTGAGACACTGATGATGTTATACAGGAAACACTATTTCTAGATAGTGTTGCTGCTAAAGGTTGATCTCCAAGAAACTAAATAATAATGATGACATGGTGAAACGTGACTGAAGTTTTATTTGCCTCATAATGAGACCCACTATCTTGTCCTGAAAGACCATCAAAGGTAGTTCCATGACGACCAGGGCTTGTCCTGGCCCTGTTGCTATGGTGACCTTGATAAAGATGAAGAGAGGTTGGATGGATGGATGGATGGATGGATGGATGGATGGATGGATGGATGGATGGATGGATGGATGGATGGATGGATGGATGGTGGTTGTAATCCTGGCAGGAGTCGGCATGTGCGTGGGTGGGCTTTTCTTAAGGTACTCCGGCTTCTTCTCATGGTCCAAAAACGTGTATATCAAGGTTACTGGTGAATTTAAATTTCCTACTGACGTGACGGTGAGCATGCGTGCTTGTTCGTATGTGGTGCTGTGATGGACAGGCGACCTTTCCAGGTGGACTCTTGCAAACAGACCTGGTCAGACTCCAGCAGACCCTTGTGACCCTGAACAGGAAGAAGCAGCTCTAGAAACTGCAGGGAGGGAGCCACCAAGGCTGTGCTCCCACTGCCAGCTCAAATCTGATGTTTAAGACCTGGCATCCACATACGTGGACATCACATGTTGGGCTGTCTATACCACAATACTTGATTACGCTTAACTGGGGCCTGAAGAAACAAGAAATAAAAAGCCTAACAAACAGGAGCTTGGGTCTTAAGTTAGCTGATCAGAGTTCGATCTTTCTCACCGACCATTTACATTATATACTTCAAATGTTCGGATCTGATCTCGCTGATGTTGAAGATGGTGAAATGGCTTTGCTGCACAGGTAGGCGAGTGAAGCGAGGTGCATTTCACTGTTCAGAGTTCAATAAATCTATTTAAATGTGGTCTCAATATGGTAAAAATGACATTTAAGCTGCTAAAGTCCATAAATGCTCTAACTGCTCTAGAAAAATGTTGTTTCCTTTTCTGTTTTTTCCTGGTAAATGTTGGATTTTCTGCTACTGATCTTCACATTTCCATCTTGATGTATGCTCATTTTAGATGCACTTACATCTGGATGTGTCATATTTGGTACAATTTTCGGAGACTTCTGAACCACCCCATAATAATAATAATAAAAAAGGTTATATACAATAACAATATACAATTACCCGATGTATTTATAACAAACATTATATAGAAACTGGCAAAAACAAAAGTGGGGATAATTTTGATTTCCATATATAATAAGCACTTTTTCTGTGCATCATTTCATATGTCATGTTTTAAAGGGTTTATCAGTTGCTCATTTCTGTGACTAGGACAGGTCCAGGTTGGTCGTTTCCTCGGGTTTCTACGACAACACCTGTGGCTGTTTGTGTTGCAAGCTGCAGTAAACCTGCTCAGGAGGTGGAGGCACTTGTTGACGGAGGGAGGCGGGTGGATGAATGGCTCGATTATGCTGAGAAAATGAGAAGACATAGCCAGCCGGCTGCCTCGTGATCGTCCTTTTAATAACCTGCAATCTTGTGGCAGGAGATTTGTGCCCGGATGAATCTGATTGATGACACATCACAAGTGTGAGGCAGACTGACCAAACATCTAAACACACAAATTATTAAAAAAGGAGGGGTCATTCTCTGCTCCCTGGGAGGAGGAGGGGAGTGAATCACCTTTAGTTAAGATGGTATCATTCTCCAAGAGCAATTTATAGTCTATTGACTGGGGAAAGTGTCTTTTCAGATGTGCGGAAATTGTCTTACATTGCAGATGAGATCTGCTGCTTGACACCGGATTCAGGGGCCACGGCGACAGCAAATATCACATTAGCTGCCTGGGAGCAGCACAGATGATATCAGACTGTGTTTCAGCTCTGGACAAACACAAGCACATATCAGCCCATCTCCCACACTGCCCCATCACCCCATGGCAGACTCCCACAGACACTGGAGAACCTGCAGAGCAGCAGGAAGCACGTCTTGGATGGAGAGCAGGGACATAGATGTCAGGGCGGGGCGGGCGGGCGGGCGGATGGGTAACACCGATGTTGTTTTTGTAACAAACTCTGATGATTCATAAAAAAAAAAACTGAGCTCAGTGTGTTTTACACGCATCATTAAAGTGGTCCTGTACATCAACACGAATATCTGTGAAACTGTCAGAAACATAAAGACTATAAATCGATCTGCGTCCTGGAGTGTTGATGAAGGTTTGTGCGTCAGTGATGTGCAGGTAGGCTTAGAAACAACCCGCAATCGCCTGACATTTCAGCCACCCCGACTGCAACTGAAAACACAAAATAATACTCGCTATGTGAACCCCATTTTTCTTCCTTTCAAAAGAGTAAAATAAACAAAGGTAAGCTCTTGATTAAAAAGTGTCTCAAGATTACATGAACAGTAAATACAAGTGTTGATCAAGACATCAGCATCATCATACTGCTGGAGCCTATTGTCCAGATTTAAAAAGGGCTTTCCCAACGGTTCTTGTCTGACTCTATTGGTCCAAGTGTAAAGTTTGGTGGAGGGGGATTATGATGTGGGGTTGTTCTTCAGGAGCTGGACTTGGCCCCTTAGTTCCAGTGAAAGGAACTATGAATGCTTCAGCATTCAAAGACATTTTGGACAATTCCAGCTCCCAACTTTGTGGAAACAGTTTGGAGCTGGACCCTTCCAGTGCACAAAGCAGGTCCATAAAGACCTGGAGGACAGAGTCTGGTGTGGATGAACTTGACTGGCCTGCAGAGTCCAGACCTCAACCTGACAGAACACCTTTAGGATGAATTAGAGCGAAGACTGAGAGCCAGAACTTCTGGTCCAACATCAGCGTGACCTCACAACTGCACTCCTGGAAGAATGGTCAAAAATTCCCATAAACACACTCCTGAACCTTGTGGACAGTCTTCCCAGAAGAGTTTAAGCTGTTATAGTTGCAAAGGGTGGACCGACGTTATATTAAACCCCTTGGACCAGGAATGGGAGGTGAGTTAATACTTTTGGCCATATAGTGTGTGTATATATATATATATATATATATATATATATATATATATATATATATATATATATATATATATATATATATATATATATATATATATATATATATATATATATATATATATATATATATATATATATATATATATATATATATATATATTGCATCCTCCGTTACACCACTCACCCTGCGCACAAACTGTGTACTCCTCTGCCCTTTAGGATGGAGGCTGTGTTGCATCCAGCCAAAAACATCAAGACTGAAAAACAGCTTCTACCCAGACAGATGCAGACAGACCTTTGGACAACTCATACCCAACTCATACCCAACTCACATTCATCACGTCACACTGAACTGAACCTGTACCTCTCACTTTACAATTGTATTTCATTCATCCTGTAGTGGGTCAAATGACAATAAAGAAGTCTGAGTCTGAGATTGTATAGTATCGCTTAGATGATCCTGCCTAAACCCCGCCCCCACCCTGTTCGGTATGTTGTGTACCAGTGGAAATGGCTGTAAATGGGAGGGGCACCAGATTCCTTAATAAAAAAGAGAATATTTGAGTAAGTGGACATGGTTGGCTTGGCTACCTGGAGATTATCATTATCTTATCAAATTATGCTATACAGAATTAATTCAAAATCTCAATATAACTTCTTTCTTATACATTACAACTTTTGTGTCATAACAGCTTTACTTTTAATTAAGTATGACTTGATTCTCAGATTTCGTTTCCTAGATTATCGCAACTTTTATCTAAAATTCTGTTTTTCCATTGAAAAGAATCAGCTCTGACCTGTGAAATTGATAATCTGATTATTTTTTAAATCTGTATGTATTTGGCAGAGGCTATAGACGCTTGATGAAATTGTGTTTCCGTGTGACATTTGCTTGTTGAAAAGACCTTGTGCACGGGAATGACGTGCTACTTTTTCACTAACATCTGAACGTTCTCACACAGCTTCATGACTGAATGTGGCTTTATTGATGTTGCTGACATCAGATCCATATTTTAGTTAACGCTGTCTGAGCTTTCGCTCTGCTGATTTGGTGGGATTTGCAGGTGCTGCAGAGACCACACGGTGAGCTGTTGTAGGACGCTCCGGTATTGATCGCCTCCCTCTCACAGACACACACCAACCCCACCTCCACAGCCACACGGTGATTATATGATTACAGGAAGAAATCAGGCTTTTTTGCTGGAGAGTTTACACTCAGGCGGCGCTCCTCATTACCTCTCAGTCTGGGATTTTTTGACAGCGATGGATCCTTCACTTGCCACTCAAGTCTATCAGTGTCAGCACCAGGGTTCAGCCACACACCCATATATTTGGATTAAACAGTCAGAGTCATTACAGCCGCTGCTATTGACCTTTTAAGATACAACTTTAATAGCTTTTCTCTCGCCTCTCTGTCTGTCACGCTGTGAAACGCCACAGGCCGCCGTGCTGATGAAGTCCCCCTCAGGGTTTGCCTGGAATTGGAATCAAATACTTTAGATCCCCTCTTCCTCGGAGGTAATGCCGCCGGCTTTGTGGCGCAGAAAGGAGAAATTAAAGGAAAAGCACACAATGAGAATGAGGAGCAGGTGATGAGGATTACCGGACAGGATGCACATTTTCCAAGAGACTGGCCAAACAGATGGAGGTGAGAGTTGGGGGGAACGCTGGAGAAAATTATTTCCCTCCAACAACACAAGGAGGTGTGGCACTTCTCAGTAAATCCAATAAATCCCCCAAAACAAAAACAGTGTGAATAAAAAAAATGAACTGATGAATCATAAAGCAGTTCAACAGCTTCAGATGCTGCAGATGTTCTCTAACAGACCAGGAGAACACCATTCGCCCATCATCTTTACCTGTTCATTCCTATTGGTGGTGGTGGAGTGTATCCCAGCTCTCAAGGCGAGGCAGGATTAACCAAATCCAAAATCATCTTGTAACAAAAGAAAAAGTAATTATTTTTGAAGGCTGTTATTTGGCCTTTAGGTCTTTTTTTTTTTTTTTTTTTTCACGGCTCAGACGTTAATACAGCAAACAGGATGACGGCTAGCTGTAGGCCAGCTGCCAGTCAAAAGACCACGCCCCTAAATAATTCTGCCACTAGGGGGCGTTTTTACCTGTCGTTAATGTTTATGTGATAATTGCTCGGGGGTCATGTTCTGGGTCTCTGGAACGAACCTAGAGGCAACTTGTGTTGTAATAGATGCTATATAAATAAAATTGAATTGAATTAGACATTTAATTAGTTTAGACAATTAGTTGCTTTCCATAATTTTTCCTAATGAGTTATGAAAAATAATTCCCCCGTACAGATGTTGAGGATGTGAAATCTAATGAGTCCAAAACTGGTCTTTTGTACCAGACTGTAAAAGTGCTTATTTCTGGTGTAAAGTTGAACTTTTTAACATGGATGTCAAAGGAGACAGACTCACTGCGGATCCAGACCCTAGTGGTCAGTAGAGGAACTGCAGATCCAGATCCAGACCCCAGTGGTCAGTAAAGGAACTGCAGATATGGATCCAGACCCCAGTGGTCAGTAAAGGAACTGCAGATATGGATCCAGACCCTAGTGGTCAGTAGAGGAACTGCAGATCCGGATCTAGACCCCAGTGGTCAGTAAAGGAACTGCAGATATGGATCCAGACCCCAGTGGTCAGTAAAGGACCTGCAGATCCGGATCCAGACCCCAGTGGTCAGTAGAGGACTTCAGATCCGGATCCAGACCCTAGTGGTCAGTAGAGGAACTGCAGATCCGGATCCAGACCCCAGTGGTCAGTAGAGGAACTGCAGATCCGGATCCAGACCCCAGTGGTCAGTAAAGGGACTGCAGATATGGATCCAGACCCCAGTGGTCAGTAGAGGACCTGCAGATCCGGATCCAGACCCCAGTGGTCAGTAGAGGACTTCAGATCCGGATCCAGACCCTAGTGGTCAGTAGAGGAACTGCAGATCCGGATCCAGACCCCAGTGGTCAGTAGAGGAACTGTAGATGCGGATCCAGACCCCAGTGGTCAGTAAAGGACCTGCAGATCCGGATCCAGACCCCAGTGGTCAGTAGAGGACTTCAGATCCAGATCCAGACCCCAGTGGTCAGTAAAGGACCTGCAGATCCGGATCCAGACCCCAGTGGTCAGTAGAGGAACTGTAGATGCGGATCCAGACCCCAGTGGTCAGCAGAGGACTGCAGATCCAGATCCAGACCCCAGTGGTCAGTAGATGCAGATCCGGATTTTTAATTTGTCCTCAAATTGAAAGTTGAAATATTGACTCTTGCGTACTGATCGTACTGATCCAGTTCTGTAGAAACTAACGCATACACTCACCAGTGACTGTACTCTTCTTTAACTCAGAACTGCTTTGATTCACATGACTTTTGGTCCCTTACACGTCCTGACAAATAATCTCAGATGTGCGATTGATTGATCCCTTAAGCCACATGAGTAAAACAAAAGGCCTGTGCGCCAAATCCGGCCCACCAAAACTATTTATGTGGCCCTCTAGAGATTAAAAGTCATAATTGTCTGATCAAAGCACCTGGTGTTAGTAGAACCTGGAACTATGAAGAGTCCTGCTGTTAAAAAAACACTAAGGTATCTCTGCATTTTGAACTTTGGAGACATTTAAAATGAAGTTCTTATGTTGCACTTCATAGGAGGAAACAGACGGGGGAGCACCATAACAAGCAGTCTTTGAATTTAGTGTGTTTAAACGTTTGTTTGGTCCCGACAGCTTGTTCATTTGATGTTTAATCTCTCGTCTGGTGGGTGGGTTCGGTGCAGTTTTCTGTTTTGATGCTGGAAGATGTTTAATCTCCCATTAATGGGAGTAAGGAATGAATTTCTCTTGCCAAGAGTAAAGTGAAGAGTAAAACTCCTGATGTTTGCTGACTTTATTCAGATAGTGTTGCCCTGTTTTCCTACATTTCCGAGTGTCCGTCCAGCTGCAGACTGAAGCAGTAACTTTGGCTTTTGTGTTTGCGTGCAGCCCGTGAGGTTAATATCCTGCTTCTATTCATCATCTCAGGTGTGTCTAAGTGCTGATGTGTGTGATGGAGGATGACTCACATGTACTGACAACAGCCATTTGTAAATCATGGTGCAGCGCCGGGTCGCAGCTTAATCCCTCCTCTCACTTTATATAAGAGGAAGATAATGCGATAGAACTTTTCTGAACTCGTAACCTTTTATCGCCGTCGGCCTCGGCGCTCTCCCACCTGTCCGCATGGCTCTTATTGTTTTTGTGCTCGTACCTGCCCTCGCCGCCCGCGGCGGCGATGTCCTGTTATTCACTGTCTGCAGCCATCAGCCTTTTCCAATCTCACCATCAGGGAAGTCGCAGCTCTTTGTACAAGTGCCTCCAGTAATTGAATTTGCTGCAGAAATAGCAGCCTGGAAAATTTCATTTTCGCTCCTGGTGTGTGCGTGTGTCTGAGACTGTGTGTTGCCCTCTTTCCTAACTGATCTATTCTCCCCTTCATCTCCCAGCCTCCGTGCTCTCTCCATTTTGGACTCTACTGCTCCTCTATGTTCACTCATCCACCCACAAAACCACAACACCACCGCTGGGAACCCAGATGGTGCTAAACGTCTGACAGCAGAGCACTTATCTAGCTGGAGGACAACCGGTCCTCACATTTTCTCCAGACCTGTTGCTCTCCAGTCCAACAGACTGAAGCCGAACACCTGTGATGTCCTCAGGAAAATCAGAACCACTTTACTGTGGTGGTTGTCAGGCGTGCAGATGAAAATGCTGTGAGGAGGGATTCAGAGACAGGAAACGAAGTCTGTGATGGTGTCGGAGGAAGAGAAGCAGCTGATGTTTTTCTGAATTTTAATTCTGTCCATCAAGCTTGAAGGAAAAGCTCAAACTCAGAGAGTTTATTTATTATGGGAATTGTTTTTTTCTTTTACAACTAAATGCACAATAAAGAAAGCAGCATGTTTGGGGATTAAACATTACATTTCTCACAGCGCTTAAAGAAGGTATTTACTGTTGCTCTTAGTTACCTAAAAAAAAAGTAACAAAAACTAAGTATTTTATTGTATTTATAACATTTTTTGGCTGAATCAAATCCACCGTTATTATTATTATTTTTGAATCCCTCTAAAAGTTCTTCAGCAATCAAACGTGATCACAAGCATCTCTGCATTTGGGGCCCGACATGAAGGTCGATTCTCTGTTTTATATATTTGTGTATATATATTGTTAAACATATTTGTCAGAATGTTGACAAGCTGATTAAGCTTATTCCCCTGAAACACCTGAAAATGGGGCCGGCCTACCGGCGCTTGTTCAGATTTGGATTGTAGGCAGCATCACAGAAAAACGAGAGGCTTCATTCTGAATTGTGAAAACTTAATTCATTTTCTTTAATTTCACTTTTGTTTTCAAAAATGATATAATTTTTTTTATAAATATCAGAAATGGAGGGATAGGTGTGTTGGACTTCATCGTTCACAAAGGCGGCCACTAGTAGATGATTTGTTTTATGTTTTGTATATAACTATTATGGGCTTGTAAAGTTTGACCGGTGGGCGCCTTCCAGAAGGGTTTTCCGAGGGGCATCTTACAATATGAAACAAGCCCAGTGTGATTGCACCAAAGTTCAGATCTTTCGAGTTTAACTGTTCTTGTGTTGTGTGTCTTGTGTGTATGATGTTAAATTGTGTCAACTGTGTTGACTGTCTGTTAAAATAGTGCAAAGTTTAATGTATTTAATGTAAGTGTTGGCATAGGAGGTAATCTGACCCAAGCTTGAGGCTGTTTCGGTCTTATGAAGCGAACAGTTTATTATATAAGTTTATTATAGCAGCACCTAGAGGCCACTCCGGGTCATTTCACAGAGGAGCAAACAAACATGTTCAGTGCTGTTTCGGGTTTTTGCTGCCCATCATGTTTTCCAAATGAAATACAGAACAGTGTGTTTGTCAGATAAAATCTGAAGTTTTGGTTTTAGTGTCTTGTTTTGAATGTAAAAAAACCTCAGAAGGCAGCAAGTATCCAGCAGGGGGCGCTGCAGTGAGACGCTTCTGGGATGCTCCTTCCTGCACCGCTGCGTCCTGCCGTAACTTGGTCCTAACCTCTCCGACCACCGCCGAGCCACAGACACACAGGTGGAGGCGGTGGGGGAGAGTCCAGGGTTTGTTACGGTGGCAATTTTCTCCTAAATACCTTCCACAAATAATGGTTTTCAGAATGAGCATTAACAGGGTTGATTATACGAAATGGCCCTTTTAATTTACAGCGGGCTCCTATTGATCACAGGAGTGCAGATTAAAGCGTTCAATGAAGCCGGTGATGAGGTATTAAGCAGCTGGAGCCCCCCGGGGGCCTGCGGGGATCGGGGAGGCTGCCCGGGGCTCTGCCTGTGTACAGTTATTCCCCTGTAATGAAGTGCCTCTATGCAGCGGCATGGAGCCCCGGCAGGAAAAATAGATTGAAGATGATGAGCTCTTCAAAGTCATTTCTTGCTCTCTCATTCCACCTCATGCCCGGCGCCTCCTGCCCCTCCGTCCCCGCTCCTGAAAATGCCTCGGATTTACTTAGCTGGCCGGACCGATGCAATTTTTATGACCTTATTGCTTTTTTACCATGGTAATAGTTTTGAATCAATTTATCAATCTGCCGGAGCCATCAGGCATGTTGCCCTCAAAGATCAAGTCCAGGTCATTCCATCATTGCACTCCGGAGCACTGAGATGGAAAGATACCCGCCCCCCGCCCCCCCGCTACCCCATCACTGCCACCGGTCATATGAGAATGCTCCTCAAACAGCTTAGCAAACATGCTCTCACCAGTTTAGCCCCTCATCCAGATCCCCCACCATCACGCCGCCTTTAAAAGCCGACTGCAGAGATTTCTTATTATCTATCAGAGGGGGACCGAGAGGCAGCGCCACAATAAGAGCCACTCCACTTTCACAAGAGCGTGTGTGTGTGTGTGTGTGTGTGTGTGTGTGTGTGTGTGTGTGTGTGTGTTGCACCAGCAGCTCCTTTAATTCTGCTCTGCCATGAATGTGCTCCCCTAATCAAATGCTGCCGGTTTTAAATACGTTCACATAAATCTGCAGAAATGCTCGTCCCAGTTGCTTTTCTATTTTCTGGATTGATTTAACTCGTTTTCAAATCAATAACGCATTGAAGAGGACAATTTATTCTGGGGATTAATATGTTTAAATGAGCGTTACAGCTCTACTGTCCTTTGTTCGGCTTCAGCAAATGTCAATTAATGTTCCATATCCTTGCTGAGATCAGGCCTGAGAGCTTTCATTCAATTAGGCTGAATTATCTGAGGCTCTGTCTACTGTACGCCACATAATGCCACATCAGTAACGTGATAATGGCAGCAAAGCTTTGTTTCACAGCGCTGCACAGCTGGAGCTCCCAGGAGATGAAAATGTTAAAATATTCTTCAATACATTTTAAATAGTTTTCCTTCAAACATTTCACATCTGTGAGCGTGGAAGCAGCTCATCCTTAAAATGTCCTTTAAATGTTGACACGGTGGTTGCGTACAAGCAGCCTGAACTCTCCCAGGCTGCTGTGTGTGCGTCGGGGGTGGGGGTGGGGGTGGGGGTGGGGGGGTTTGTGTCAGTGTCGGTGTTTACTCAGATTAAGTCTGGATACTAATATGACGCCTGTTGTTGGTGTTTGACCTGAGAAAACACAAATGACGAGGAATTAAGGGAATTATTAGGGATTTTTCTTGTGATGTCAAGCGAATAATTGCGTGATTAACTGCTTCACAGCAGAATACAAATATTTACAGGTTGCAAATATAATCTGCTGGACCCTATCCAGCTGAGACATCGAGCTCCTCGTGAATTTGACGGCAGCAACACATCAAAAGACAAACAAACAAAAAGATGTTGGACATGGAGAACAGAAGTCAGGCACTGAAATCAAACGTCTACAACTAATTAGATTGTCAACGGGACAGTGACATGACTGAGTAGAAAAGATCATCTTACTCTGACTGAGTCAGGAATAAAAAAACGGAGGTTCACGAATCTGAAAGAAATGACAACCACAAATTGTGCAACACGTTCTTCAGCGCTTGTTTAGGCTGAATATCTCTTCATCTACAGCACGTATCATCAACTCATTCCAACAAAATGGAGAAATCTCTGTGTGCATGGGACAACCCCCCTCAGGCAACGCTGTATTAAAGATGATTGTGTTTTGGACACTTCCAGAAATCTTCCAGAAAGGACAAAGTTTGTCATGTCATCCCACAGTTCAGGTTTAAAGCTCCAGTCCTTGCATGGCCTTTACTTTATTTTAGGGATGTGGAAGAAGTAGATGAAGAAGGACAACCTGGCTTATTATCAACACTCAGCTCAGTAGTCTCCATCTCTGATCATTTGTGTGCATCAGTGTTTTTTGGAATGGCAGTTGGCACATCTGGAAAGGAAAAGTTTTAGAGCCACATAGGCTCCCTTTTATTTCAACAAGACGATGCTAAGAAGGTGCTGAACTGACCTGGCTGCAGTCCAGACCTTTGACCAACTGAAAACATTTGGTGCAAAATGAAATGAAAAATAGGACAAAAAAGACCAAGGACTTCTGAGCAGCTCCAATCCTTCGTTAGACAATAACTGGACAACATTCCTCTTCAAAAATTCCATAATTTGTTCTCCTCAGTTCCCAGACATGTACAGACATTTGTGGAAAGACGAGGAGATGCCACACAGTGGTGAACATTGTCCTGTCCCGATTTTTTCTAGGTACAGAATTAAGATGGTCAAGTTCTGAGTTTAGATCAACAAGACCCAGACTCCACCAATCCATGGTGCAAGACCAGCATGGCCAGAATTAAGACTTAGAAATTATGACAAGCATGAGCACCAAGACCAGCATTAAAACCAAAAAAATCAAGTTGAGGGTATCAACTACCAAGTCCAAAAGTCAAGTTAAAAAAAGACTGAGCACATCCAAAGTCAAGATGACCAGGTTCCAAGTGAAGACCAGACCATCGAGGTCTAGCTCAGGACCGGCAGGGCCAGACCCAAGGCCAACAAGTCACGGTTCAAAACCAACATGTCTTATTATGGTTTTAAGAGCAAGCACATACGGAATCAGGACCAGAACCACATGGTTCAACAACAGCAAAGTCAGACAGAAGGCCCCCTCATTTAGAGTCCAGACCAGCAAGCCTCAAGTTAATGTCATGATGTACTGAGTTGAAACCAGTATCTCCAGTCAAGAGAAGCTTTTATAGCAAATCCATCATCAGATCAAAAGGTCCTGAGTGAAGGTCAGCAAGTCCAGAACCAACACCAGCAACACAATGACGTCCTGAGTCAAACGGCCAGCAAGTCTAAGATCAGGACAGCAAGAGCGGCAAGTCTGAAGTGAAGACCAGCAACAATTAGTCCTGGGTCAAGACCAAAAGTCCAAAAGACAAAAAGTGAGTGCACATGGTTTGTTCAACCTGAACATCAAATACGGATGATGACGTCCATCCTCATCTCAGCTTTAGTTTGGAGTTTTGGAGAAAGACACTGAAAACTAACTGGTCAAAGCTTACAAGACGCTCATGTGATTCCACACAGCTGCGCACCGACGTCCATCCTCATCTCAGCTTTACATCAGACGTCCTGCATGGGACCTCATCCTGTAGGTTCATTTAGTCCGGGCTGGTTATTCCCACATGGGTCCTTGTCCAGTAACAAAGTGGGATTCTTACCAGCCTGGGGACATTTATTCGATTGCTAAAATGCTTTATGTGATAATCAATAGCTGTGTGGTGATTTCATTACATGTTGTTATTCATTTTAACCTTTAGAGACGCTCACGAGTGTGAGAGATGAGTCCATCTTCAAACACGTGCAGATTTCCAAACAGAAAGAGGCAGCAGATGGTTTTCACAGGAAGCTAAATATAGAGGGTCTGCGTGGAGCCTGTGTGGTGACGACCTCCCCGCCACGTCAGAGAAACCAGATCTAACACAAACACACTTTTACAAAAATGACTGTGATCTCAGCGTGAGTCCACGCTGAGATCCTTCAATGACTCCTGGGCACGTTCACACGTGATTCTGCTCGTGTTCCTCAGCAGTTCACTCAGGTTGAGAAACCATCCCTGTTTACACTCTTGGATTTGTTAAATATTCAAAAAAGTACAAATAAAACACTGGATTATTTCAGAAAATTAAAACGGGACAGTTAAATTCTGTGTTGAGCAGCGCCCCCTTGTGTTCGGAGGCTTGTGAAACACATTTGTTTACGTGTAAAGAAGCTTCAGTCTGACGTTTATAAATGCAGCTGGTCTTTTCTGTTTTTACGTCAACAGTAAACTACATTTGGACACTGATGAACATTGAAACACTTTTATCATCAAAAATATTTTACGATTAAAATACATCTTAATGATATCTTCTCTTATAAAAAATTGCAGGTGAGATTTATATTACATAAACTTCTCCTTATTTCCTCACGGCCTCAGCACTGAGATCTAACAGGACAACAAGTCCTTCTGAACGTGTGTATATATATATATATATATATATATATATATATATATACACACATATATATATATATATATATATATATATATATATATATATATATATATATATATATATATATATATATATATGTGTATATATATATATATACACGTTTATTGTTAATTTTACCACATGTGAGGCACATACAGAGAATTGAAATCAAACCCTCTGTGCTACAGAAAAAAATAAACTGCAAATCTGTCTTTATCTCTATTGTTGTTTTTTTCTTGTTTAAATTTTAAATCATGTTATTGATTTTCTACTATGTGATGATGTTTTAATGTCTGTAAAGCTCTGAGTCACGTTGTTGAAACGACATATAAATAAAGTTGTCTTGTTTGCAGATTTACCATTTTTGAAAATGCAAAATGTAGTGCGTATAATTCAATATGGGAACAATTTCCTGCAGTGTGCAGAAATTACTGGGAGTGTTTGTTTTCTCCATTTCTAAACTGCATTGACCAGTCCAGCTCGCCTACTATATCCCAGAATGCAATGCAACACTACATCATAAGCCGGTCAGAGTGGTCACATGACCAGGTCTCACTTGTGTTGTAGTACAGTTGTTTTTACAAAAGCATACTACATACTCACTACAACTGCAGGAGCAGTACACAGTGCTGTATCCTTGTATGTGTTTTTGAAGACTGCCACTATGTCTTTTTTTTTTTTTTTTAACTAAATCAAGAACAAAACTCCTGTCAAAAGTCAGAAATTTTATCCTTGAGTAAGAGGTGACTATCATTCATTTCAGACCTAAATTCTAGTTGAGTATGTTTAATTTCAGGAAAACTTCACTTCAAGGAAAGCTGACCTTGGGCAGAGGGACCTGGTGTTTGATATGGACCTGGAGGAGGTTCGGTATCAAAGGTCACCTGATATGAACCTCATTAGCACACACAGCTGAATTCATCCTCTTCTTGTAATACCACCCTGATGCGTCTTCCCTATTCATTCCCTCCTAATATATTGAAATACTATGCAACACACTTAAGTAATAGATGAGTACAATCACAGCCGGGCAGAATGATTGATTATTTGATGACACTTTGTGGAGGTTTTGAACTCATCCTCTCCAGCCTGTGTGTGGGTATTGAACATGGAACACAGTAATGGGTTCATGAGGCCACATGTGATGAATATTTAAAATCTAACTTACATGAATCTGTGCCAAGGGCACAGACTGAATTATTAGATTAGCATCTGAGGTGAGAAAGAGTCCATAAACAAACCATTTCTCTTCTTCAGGCTCTTTAACATTATCATTATTATTTTTGTTGCAGTAAATACAAATACATTTTTTCTGCTGACTGAGAGGCGTAACTAACAAAGAGTGTACCTCAGGGGTTCCCAACCTGAGGTTCAGGATTCCAACAAGGTCAATTCAGAATCACTAATCAACCTGACTTATGTGATCTGGAACTTCGGAAGGAAGCTGGAGTACCTGGAGAAAACCCACACAAGCACGAGGAGAAGATGGAAACTCCACACAGAAAGACTCCTGCCAGAACTCCAACCAGAAAGCAAAAAAAAAAAATCCAAAAGTGCAAAACAATGTTCTTTGATCATCTCAAACCATCTCCAAACTGTTGGACTGATGGAACGTTTTAAACCTCATTTTTGTAACTGTAAACTAACAGTAAACTAAGTCTTGTCATTCACTTTGGTTTATATGTGCCGAGAGCAGGAAGAAATTAGATCGGTTGTTTATGGTTTGATGAAGGCAGGTCAGATGAACCACCTGTGGAGCTACAGCGACGCAGCTGAGTCAGTGTATGATGCTGACATACGTCCTTCATCATAGTCTCTGTTGTTACCTCAACGCAATAGTGCTCTCAAAGAGGTAAAGACAAACCCAAGATCTGAAGTCATTACTGGAACTGGAAACATCTCCAGCAGTGTCTGTCTATCAACTAAAGCTTGGTGCAAGTTGGGAGATGCAACATAAGAGTATGGCTTCAGAACAAGAAAATCCACCTTCTGATGTGGTCCATTCAGAGTCCAGACCTGAAGCCCATAGAGACGCTGTGGAATGATCTCCAGAGAATCGATCACACCAGACAAAAGTGAAATAATTCTGGAAACAGGAATGATCCAGAAGTCCTCCTGAACGTTGAGTAGCTCTGATCCAGAGATCCTGGAAGATCTTCTTGAAGTCACTGCTGCAGCTCACATTTTATGGTAAAATCATGCAAAAAAAAAAACAAGAAAAAAAAACTGTTAATACCATCTAAATATCATCTCTGAACGTCACAGATCTCTGTGAGTGTCTGAACTTGTTTGTTCCTAATGAGAGGATATATCTGTGAAAACCCCTGCCATGTTCAGTTTGCTTAGAATAAAAAGCATTACAGAAACAGCTCCTCCCTGAACAGGATGAAGTATTGTTGACATTTGTTGGGGACTATTCCCTGCCGTAGATGAATCCACATTTGCTGCTCTAGTGAGTATTTGTAGCTTTTGTTCGACAACAAGTGCAAAAGTAGTTGATATTTACTTTCCAAACTGGTCACAGATCAAGTCCAGACATCGCTTCTTTTTAAAAGGTTGGACTCAGTGCTGCAATGCAACGATCTGGAGGCTCTTTAATTGAATGTCATGGCAGTAAATAGGCAATAATGAAAGGATGAGGTCTTTGGGATTAGAACAGCCAATCAGGAGTCAGAGCCCAGAGTCCTCCGACTGGCCTGACCTCCAGCATTCCCAGAAAGAGGTTCAGTATTCTGGCCAATATCGGACTAATCCTTCCTCCATCTCCCTGCTGCTGGAGGTCAGCCTTAAAAAAAGCATTAAGCAAACAGCTAATGGAATTAAGGCTATAATAATATAGGGATATAGTGAGACAATTCTATTAACAAGATATAAATCATGTTGAGTGTGAGGTAAGTGTTTTTTAATTGATTGATGGAAACAGCGATCCATAGGTTTTCTGGAGACTAACAGCCATTTACCGTCTCCTGCAGAGTAAAAGAGGCAAAAAAGGAGAGATAAGAAAATTACCCTGGGCTGAGGAATAAATTATTCAGAAAAGATAATCATTTTGTGCTGACATTACTAATGTGAAGAAGCATTTAATCTCCCTCCTGTGGGAATGGGAACTGGGGCAAAGCTTTTTATAAAGATTAAAACTGCAGCCAGAGCGCCAGGCTCTCATTACCCACACTGCTGTCCTCTAATCAAGGAGAGGAGGGCTCTGCAGACGGTTTACCGAGAGTTTACCCCAAAACAAACACACACGTTACCGTACATGAGCACATGCCTGCCCGTTCACTGCATGCACCAGGACACGTCACCTGGCAACCACAGGGCGGCTGCGTACGCCAACAAACTGCTTCCATCGGTTGGCTGGGTCACGTTCATGTTTTTCAGACGCCAATCAATAGAAAACTGAACATCTGAATTTGTTTATAAAAGTAATGTTATACAGTGAATACAAAAAAAACACATGTCTGGACAAACAGGAGTGGCATGTCATTAACAAGCACGACTCGTAAAGAAAAAGAGGAACGACAAATCAGTGAGCAGGAAGAATGGCCTGACTGTTGGAGTTCCCATGAAGCACCAGCGGAGGCATATTTTCATCTGTAAATTAGATCAAAGGCTGGAGCTGCTCTGATTGGTCAGCTCCAGAGGCCCAATCTGGCCCCGCCCACTGCACTCCGTCATCTGAGCTGACTTTTTAAAACTGGAAAATGTGTTTGGCCAAACTCAAGGTCTCTTAATGCTCCTAATGGGAACATGAGTCCTCAACATTTTCATCTTTTAATCTTTTATTTTTATCTTTGAAATTACCTTCATTTTAATTACTGGGCCAGAATAAAAACTTGGTGAACCAAACTAAATAATTTTGTTTAACTTCTCACTTGTAACATGGGTCTGCTACTCTTAATGTTTCTTTTCTCAGATTCAATTCAATTCAATTCAATTTTATTTATATAGCATCTATTACAACACAAGTTGTCTCTAGGATCTTTCCAGAGACCAGAACATGACCCCCGAGCAATTATTACATAAACAGCGGCAGGCAAAAACTCCCCTAGTGGAAGAAAAACCTTAAGCCAAACAGTGGCAGGAAAAACTTCCCTTTAAGAGGGAAGAAAGCTTGAGCAGGACCTGGCTCATGAGGGGGGACCCTCCTGCCGAAGGCCAGCCGGGTAGAGCAAGAAATAAGAAAGAATAGAGACATAGAGACACCGTCAAAGGTACAAGACAGGATACATTAGTAACTGTCCTTGGTAGTCCAATTAGACTTCTGTGTATATGGGTGATATATGGATAGACGGTGATACAAGGGGATGAGGACTGCAGGTCGGGGTGTCAGCAAGCATCCAACAGACATCCACACAGACAGGTGAAGGCATTTTATCTTCTTTTATCTATCAGTGATCTTACCATTGATCACTGGTACAGAGCGTACCAGACCAATCACAAAAGGGTGTGGGCGGGATTTATCTGATGACCCATGGAGTCCCAGAGTCCCCGTTCGAAACAACCAAACTTGCTGCATAGTTAATAAACTTCAGATCAACCAGTTTTACTGTAAACAGTCCATCATTGTTTTTGCTCCACCTCAGACATTCTGGGCGTTTTTGTTGAAATCAAAACTTTCTGGTAACAGAGTTACCAGAGTTAAGATTCAGGATGGCTGGTGAGTCAAAAAAAAGAAAATGTGTAAAAATCAGTAAAAAAAATCACAGTTTAAACCACAGGCTATACATAAAAGATGGATTTAGTCACTTTATGTTGGGCTTTAAAGTGCAAAACCACTGACTAGATGGGGTCTCCAGATTATTCAGACTTCACAACTGACTTCTGTTTTAAATCCGTCAGCTACTCTTGTCAACTTTGTGATTTTCCTTTGGCTGTTTTTCAAATGCCATGCCATATTATAAATGCAAACTGATTTAGTCAGAATGTTGCACATAGTATGCTGCATATGAAGTACTGCACTACTTCTAAAAAACCTCCAGTATATGACTGACCTGTCTGCCCTCCATCCTGTATCCCATAGTGCAACCATGCCTCCATCAAGTGACAGTGCATGAACTCTGCAGTAAAAACATGTTTACAGTTTACTACGAACCGGAGACAACCACCACAGCAGTATGCAGGCTTGAAAAGCCTTCGCTTTTCCTGGTCCTTCTGTGTTGTGGTCTCTTGTGGCTCTGGGGTTGTTTGGGTTTGGGTTCCCTCAGTTGTCCACATTTGGTGCCTCTTGGTGGCGGGTCGGGGGCAGGGTTCTGAGGGTCCTTGTGGACTTTGAGGCGCTGTGCTGGCTTGGGTGTCTGGGCCCTTGGTAGCGATGCTTGAGGTTTGGCTCAGGGGCCTCCCGTTGCTCTTCGTCGCTGCTGGGATGTCTCCACTGCCCAGAGCAGGTCCACCTGTTCTGGAGTGGGTTGGGCAGGCGCCCCAAACCCACCCCAGCAGGGATGCTTCAATTGTGGGGTGTGGGGGTCCTGGGGGCTGGCGGGTGGAGGTGGTCGTGCTTGGTCTGGCTCGTGCGCGTTGCTGTCAGGGGTCTGGGTGCTTGTGTTGTTGTGGTGATTTGTGTGGGTCAACCGGGTTGGGGGACCTCCTGGTTCTGCTCTTGCACTGTCATTGTGAGGTGCTGGGTGAGGGCTGGTAGGGGGGACTGGGCTTGGGTGGTTTTGGTGTCGGAGTGCAGCATAGTGGGATTGGGTGGAGGTCTGGGTGCTCTCGGGGTGTGTGTAGGTGTGAATATGTAATGTAAAGTATATGTAGTGTATAGTGTATAGTGTGAAGTTTATGTAGTACATAGTGTAGTATATATATATGTAGCATATAGTGTAGTATGTGTAGCATATAGTGTAGTATATGTAGTTTGTAGTATAGTATGTGTAGTGTAAAGTGTGACTGTGTATGTTAGTATCAGTGTGTAGTTGGATGTAAACTAAAACTCTTTATATGTATATACATATATGTGTTGGGTTTCTTTTTCTTGTTTTTTTTTTCTTCCTAAATTCATAAGATTCTAAAAACCGGATGAATATCAATTGTAATTATGAAATACTGAAGAAGGGGTAGGATTAAATAAGTTTTACTTCTTCCTGCTCCTTTTCAGACCTGTTCAACAGGATATATGTGTTATGTGTATTTCTATGTGTGTGCATGTGTACAGGTATGTACATATATAGATAGGTGTGTGCACATTGGGTATAGATTTATGTTCAAGGGGTTGTATATGTTCAACTGTGTGTGTATGTACATATATATATATATATATGTATGTATATATATATATATATATATATATATATATATATATATATATATATATATATATATATATATATATATATATATATATATATATATATATATATATATATATTTATTTATAGATTCATACTGGTGTTAACGTTGTTACACAATTGTTTTGACAGGTCTGGAATGACCCAATAAAAATGAAAAAATGAAAACCGCCAAGACGTTTTTACATCAGGCCTCAACGTGTCTCAGGTGTGGTGGCAGAAAGCTCAGACTATTGAGTTTATGGCTTTTGGAAGCAGAAGTAAAGACAGTAGCATCGAGCACTGCCGACACTGCCGAGACTGCCGACGTGCCGACGTGCCGACGTGCCGACGCTGGAAAAAGAAGCAGTAAGTGAGGCAGTCTGCTCAGGTACACGTTTGGCAGCATTGGTACATCATCTGCTTACTGCACACAGCCCAGTTCATTTAGTAAAAATCCGTCCATATCAGTGGTCGAGTTGACTGGTTTGATTGTTTTCTTTGTTACTGAGTGTTTGGTGTCCGTCTCCGTTTGGCCTGTTGCCTCTGCCACCATGTCCTGCTGCAACACCATGTGCAGTATTAAAGGCTGGATAAAGGAAAGATGATGATCAAGAGAGCAGCCAGCGTGACCGATTCTCAGAGTCACAAACAGGAAGTTGGGGGGAGCGTGCTGCAGGCGGCCCGTGTTATCTCCCCGTCATGTTTATTACCGCCGGCCTCTTGTTGCTCGTGGGCCGCACTGACAGTGATGGACAGCTCCTATTAAGACCCTCTCTGCCCAGCAGCTGGCAGCAGCAGATATATTAAATACAACAGTTATTACTTTTCATTGGCTCGTCTGTAAAATATGGCCACTAAATAGCTGTTGCCATCAGATGCAGTTTGATACAAGATTTTAATTTGAGAGACGGCTCCATAACACAGCAGCTATTGACACCAGGCTTTGTGAGAGGACAGT
The DNA here is from genome assembly GCA_014839995.1 of Xenentodon cancila. Classification (NCBI taxonomy): domain Eukaryota; kingdom Metazoa; phylum Chordata; class Actinopteri; order Beloniformes; family Belonidae; genus Xenentodon; species Xenentodon cancila. The sequence continues at coordinate 23,971,469 of CM026215.1, read as the reverse complement.
AATGATGGTGTACATGTGTGGGTATTGATGCTCTGTCTCCGGTGGGCTTTGTCTGCCTGTTGTATACGAGCGGGATGTTATCAGCGCTGCCTCCTCCTTCCTCATTCACAGAGCACGTCTGCTTATCGCAGCGTGTCCCACTGTGGTTTCCACAGCGTTTAACCCCACGTCACGCCCTTTTTAGATCAGCACTCAGCTCCTCAACCTCGCTGTTTTCATCAATGAACTGATACCAAAATAGTAAAATAACCACAAGAGGTGATTGTCCGGATCAAAGCAAAGGTGACCCGCCGTTCATTCATCCTGGTGCATTTTGTGTCGTGATGGGCCGAATGTTTTCAGTTGGTGAAAGTTCTGGCCTGAAGGACGAACAGTTCTGCGCCAGGACTCTTCTAAGGATCGATGTGGTGTGACGTTTGTCATTGTTTTGCTGAGAGGTGCAAGGTCTCCTCTATAAAAGACGAAGTTGCCTGGATGGGAGTAGGTGTTGCTTTTTCTATGAACGATAGAGACTGAACCTGCACTTGTGCTGACCTGTGTTTCCATAACAGTAAATGCATTAACACAACCAGACGACTGTATGAGTCAACTATAATCACGACCAGATAAAGGTGCTACGCTAGAGTGGCAGCCTGTTACTGTTGCTCTGTCAAACTCTGTCTCTCCTTGTTTTTGTTTTTTTTGTCTTTCGTTTTATTATGGAAACTGGACAGAAGTCGATAGATTGATGCAGAGAAGAGAAAAGATACTGAAGTTTACGGAATATGTACATAAAGCACAAAGCTGTAGGCGACGTGTGTCCAGTTCACCGTTCATCTGCTGCACTTTCAGCGGAGAGGACCGAAATGTAGGCGAAGAGGCACTAGGAGTTTCAGAACCAAAATCAACTTAACAAAAAGCGCTGCTCAGGCACGAATACAAAGAAAATCCAAAAAGGGGTTTACTAGAAAACTAGTGGTCAGCACTGTTGCCTCACTGCAAAAAGGTTCCTGGTTCGATTCCCGGCTGCAGTCTTTCTGTGTGGAGTTTGCATGTTCTCCCTGTGCTTGTGTGGGTTCCCTCCGGGTACTCCGGCTTCCTCCCACAGTCCAAAAACGTGCATGTTAGGTTGTTTGGCTATTCTAAATTGCCCGTGAGGCGTGAGCGTGCACGGTTGTCTGTGTCTATATGTGGCCCTGTGATAGAGTGGCGACCTGTCCAGGTGGACCCCTGCCTCTCACCTGTAATGAGATGGGCTCCAGCAGACCCCTGTGACCCTGCAAAGGATGAAGTGGGTATGGAAAATGGATGGATGGAGTTCTGGTTTTTTGACTCATGTGGAGATTTCCATCTTTGGTGCTGTCTGAAGACCTGAAGATCACGTGCAGCCGTGCCCCAAGTGTACACAGATTATTTTTCAAATGATCAGAATCTTTAGCCGATATTCTGTAACTGTAGATGATGAAATATTCAAAACCATCAGATATTAATCATTAGGAACATTACTCTGAAACAGTTTTACAATTTGTGTATATAGTTTTTCTTATTTTTTATTTCTGGGACATTGTCTAACCGTCCCGTTTCTGACGCGTTCACAAAAAGCAGATGTTCCTCCAGGTGTTTCTTTGCTGTAGGACTTAATTCTCCCGTCTTTCCCAACTTTTTTGGAATGTGTTGCTGCCTCAAATTCGAAATATGCTCAAACTCAAAAATGTCTCACTTTCAACATTTGATGTCATCTTTGTTTTCTTGTAAAAAAGGGTCTCATGACATTTGCAAGCTATTGTATTTTAATTTTAATTTTCATCAAAGACAGACAAATATTTGGTTTTGAAACTAGGATTGGAAAAATGATTTGTGTTCGATTTTTTAATATGTTTTAGGTGCATGTCAAGTTAAATTTAAATTAGTTAAATTAGTTCTCATCAGGGAAAGCAGAACCAGGCCAGAACTTCAACAAGAAAGAAAACAAATGACCCACCAAACACATCTCCGGTTAAATCTGTGACTGAAGAGTCTAAATAAAGACACTGTAACACGTTCAGAACGACTTCCAGCTGACTTCTGTCCATCTGGCCTGCGAGCTTCCTCCTCCAAACACTCGTAACACTCATCTAATGATGATGGACGGGAACCAGAGCGTCCAGCAACGCCACGTCTCAACGGTGATGGCGGGACATCTGCATGTTGGCCGGTGGCAGGGATCCATGTCACGTCGCCGCTCTGTGTGCTGCATATGAAAAGCTTTATGGAAGCAATTAAATGTGTGCTTAATGGGCAGGAGCTGGCAGAATGACTGTACAATTGAATTAGCAGTTATGATGCGGCACATTACAAGATGAAGTAAATGCAATTAGCTCATCCCCCCTCCGCCTTCCCGCCTCTAACTTCAGCTGCATGATGGGACTTAATTAGCTCTTGTCACATACACTCTCCTGCTGATCTAATTCTGCGACAGCTCAAAGTGGATGTGAAGCCGAGCTGGCCATCGATGTTACACTGTGATGCATTACAGCTGACTCATCCAGATAATAACGACTGCACAAAGAGATCAGAACAGCAGATTCTTTCTGCAGGACGCAGGAGCTGCTTCAACACTTCAGGAGGAAGACAGCCGTCAGGAAGGTTTTGAAAGCGTTCAGGAAAAGCAGACCGGAGCATCTCATGAAAACCCGCCACGGAAAGGTCTCCTGGCAGTAAGACAAATGGATCTTAATCACAATTTTTCCATAGTAAAGCTGTATGATTTTCTCTAATATCCGTCTTTGTTTCGTCCTCATCAACATCTTCTCCTTTTGAATGTTTTGTTCCTCTCTGATTTAAACTTCACCTCTTGGTCTAAACCAGATTACTACGACTTAAATCTGTATTTGTTTGATCCTTTTTTAAACGTACATAATTACCAGGATTTATACCAACAATGTGCAGCAAACGGAGATGTTATAGAGATGCTGACATGTGGTATTGAAAACGGTCCCGAGTGATCCACTCACACCTGGCCCGCTGGTGTGTTCACACCTGACATGAACATGCATCTGGAGTGACACGTTGTGACTGGATCCCGCTGTCCACCTCATATGCAAATAAAGAGACACAATTTCTGCCTGCAAAGACTAATGTCTTTTTTTTTTTTGTCCGACTCCATTTAACATATGCACTCTATGTGCACATCAACAATGGCAATGAGAAAACACAGACATGGAACATGACCCACAAAACAGAAAGTGATGTGTGAAATATTTAAAGAAAAGAAGTAACGTAGGTAAATCAAACCAGCAGACGAGTCCGTGACCCTGATGCGGGTCGTTTTCAGCGGTTCTGGCTCCTGCGTGATGTCTTCCACTTGAATATGACGGCGCTGTCACATGACTGAGTACGTTCCTCCACCGACACAGCAGTCATCGGTTAAGTAGGTGGCCCTTATGTGGCCCAGGACACGTTGTGTTTACGCCGTTAAAAGAATGCAGTCACATGTGGTCCACACTACCTCTGAATGTGGTTTGACTGATCGTATCTCAGTGCTTCCAAAAATGCTTCCTGGTTTCCTTTACACCTGTATTTAAATGTGCACACGTGTGATCGGATCTTGTACGAGATTTTGTACGATTGATTGCAATATTCTAATTGCTGAGAATTAAACATGGTATTAAAAGAACCAAATTAACATGGTTTAACTCGTTTATCTGGAAGATTCCAGTTAAAACCCAAAACTTAAAACATTTCTGTTTAATAAAACATAAAGTTGGTGTAAACTTTAGTGTGTCAGGACCAGTAGTCACAGCTGCAGCTGCAGGACCAGACTAGAGCAGCTGGTCTTCAACACAGCTTCATCCTGGATCTGCTGCTGTAGACCTACGCTGCCTCAGGAGCCTCAGGAGCTGCATCCTGACCTGCAGTCCCACCTCTGATCTCCAGTCCCGCCCTCTGACCATCCCAGTGTCTGCTGTCTACACCTGTTTTTACAGTCGTCTCTGTAGATCACCAACTAACCAGGTATCAGTCATATGGACATAAAACTGTTAGTTCTCCGGTTCACAGATAATTAATAGTAATATATCTTGTCGGTGTCTCTCCTCTCTCTGTTCTTCATTCTCTCTTTCTGATCTCCGTTTTCCTGTTCCACCCGGCTGGTCTTCAGCAGGAGGGTCCCCCCTTATGATCCAGGTCCTGATCCAGGTTTTTTCCCTCTTAAAAGGGAGTTATTCCTGCCACTGTTTGGCTTAAGTTTTTTCTCCCACTAGGGGAATTTTTACCTGCCGCTGTTTATGTAATAATTGGTCGGGGGTCATGTTCATGTTCTGGGTCTCTGGAAAACGCCTAGAGACAACTTGTGTTGTAATAGATAGCTGTATAAAAAAATTGAATTGAATTGAATTGAATTGAATTGAATTGAATTGAATTGAATTGAATTGAATTGAATTAGGCTTTGGCCTACAGTCGACACAGTCATGGTGTTCCACAGGGTTCTGGACTGGTTCTGACACTTTATTTCAGTAACTGACTGGTTCATGCCCATAAACACAAGTTTTCCATTCTTTTATCCTCTCTCACATCATTTACAAACTAATGTGTTTCAGCTAGAAGTTTCTTTCGATGATCTCGAAGTTTTATTTAACAGATACATTACCAAATATTCAGTCATGGAGTTCTTTAATAATTGTTATTTGATTTAATACTGTTTTTTTTTAATGGTCTTATTGCTATTCACATATTGTCTGTCTCCGTGGTTGCAGGGCTGCATCATGAAGGGCCAACTGGGGAAACCCCTCTGCTCAGAGGAATGGTTGATGATTGCTATTCACCATATTGTCTTTAATATTGAATGTGGTCAACTATTTTTCATTTTAGAAAGAAATAAGAAATCGTTCTTTCCAATAGTAAAACGTATCACGAAAGCTGAAAAATTCACGGATGTCTGTGAAACAGATGTCATCAATCAAGGATGCCTCTGTCGAAACGTCATCTCTGGACAGGTCAGCATCACACTTCTTTTTTTTATCACAGTAAAGTTTTAAGTGTCATTAGTTAATGTATCTCAGTATTTGAGTCTTGACAAAGGTTTCCATGGTAACCCTTAGCCCCGTTGTTCAATCAGCTGATGAATGATGGCTCATGACCAGTGTCATCAGAGACCACACCTTGATTAGACTCACTCTCTTAGTACTTTACACAGAAATTCCTCCAGATCCCTGGAATAATTTAATGATTTTGTCCTCTGCAGGAGAAGAAATATGCAAGTCCCTTTAAATCTCTCTTGGAGAAACACTGTTTTTAAAAACTTTATTGATTTTCTCCCACATTTATTGCCAGACTCTAGATCTTCTGTCCATCTTTTCTCCTCAAAGACTCAGCCCTTCATGGAAGCTGCTTTTGTACCAAACCATCCCTTCTATTTGTCTATTGAAAAATGAAATGAAGTTGACAAGAAATGGCAACATGACGTTTACTGGGTTATTAAAGAAATGTCATTATAACTTGCAGTGAACCTTTATTTTTACTCACTGTAACTTTAAAAAGAAAAGTGCCAGTTCTGTCTAACCACAGCTGGCAGGTGCGGTTCATTTCGATGGAGTTACTTCAACATTAGATCCATTTTTCTGATCAGCAGCTATAACGACCTCCTGCAGGAGAATCGGCTGTTACATCACAGCAGGGTCCTCTGTCAGACTGTCCATGAACCGAGCTGCGCCCGTGTGAAGCTGCGCTGCCAGGATTCAAATCACGCTGGATGTCCCGCCGCTCTCCCTCCTCCTTTCTCGCTGGAGCCATTGATCAGCTCTCAGAGATGGTCATTTGCCGGCGACAGAGGCTCAGCCAGTGTGAATGTGGTGTCCTTGCAGATTTAGTGGTCACTTCTCTCAACTTTGCCCATTAACCTGAGTGCAGCAGGCAGTTTGCCCCCCCGTCCTGGAAGCTCCGCGGGAACATTTATTACCCTGGGACACTCTAATGGATCCCAGTTAAGGTGTGTTAACAATTTTTCTATTGATTAATTGGAAGAGAATCATAGCCAGACTAACTTAGCCTAGAAGATTTAGTGGCTTTTAAGGTAGTAGCGATGAATATAATGCTTTAGAAAGAGCTTCTCTACATTATATATATGACACCTGCTACATTAAGCTACATTAAGCTTTAATACGTCTTCATTACTGGCACTCTGGCCAACCCCTTCAAGGTTGAAATAGAGATCCACCTTTCATTATAGCGGCCATCATCGCTCTATGGAGAGATATCAAATAATAATGGAACTGTTGAGACAGTTCTGCCTCACTTGTTAATGTTAATCGATGTATTAAATATTAAAGATTTCCATAACAGGACTTTGAACTGCTGCCACGCTTCTCCCATCAGGACCACTGGAAGTGCTGCGCCTGCGAAACGCTCGTCTCCACAGTAATAAGGCAAAGTAGAGGATGATGGCGCCCTCGCTACCTTCGACCTGCTGATGCTGGCGCTGAAGGAAGGGGAGCTCAAAGACACGTTTCAACAGGTCATGTGTAGCTGGCGTCAGCCGGCAGGGAGGAGCACCAGCGCTCCAACAAACGGGACCGCTGAAGTCTGTTGAAAGAGTGTCTGGGAGGGTGGGAAGTCCCAAAACCACGCCGCTCTCTTCACAAACAAGACCAACTGAACCGACACATGCACACATGCACACATGCACACACGCACACATGCACACACGCACACACGCACACACGCACACACGCACACACGCACACACGCACACACGCACACATGCACACAGGTAACCATGTTTTTGGGTTTACTTGCTCTGTGAAGCTCTGTGTGAAGCTCCCGTTTTATGTTTGGTGAGTACTTTACTGTATATTCTACTCTATTGCTTATTTCCTTGTGCAGTCTGTGAAGTTTTGACGTTGGGTTTTCTTTCCTAAGTGTCTGTTTGTTATTGGTGTAACATTAATGTCAAAGAGCAGTAAATAAAACCTGCCTGTGAGCGAGCTATATCATTCTCGGAGACAAATCCATCACTTATGCCTGCAGAATTAACTGCCCCATGAGCAAAATAAAACAAAACAAAAAAACCCAAAACAAATAGCCACATGCACAAAAGCCAGATCACACAACAGAAGATTTTAGATTGATCCCTCTCCATGGATGGAGAATCGTGTTTCACAGTGGTAGGTGCAACTGTAAGGCGTGTTCTTGCCTCCCCGGTGCCTGAAGCCGAGTTGAGTGAACAGGAATTCTGGCGTTATAGAGGGGAATGTGTAATAACGGCTCTGTTGTCTGTTTGGTGGACCGCGCTGGCTTCATCGACATCAGAAGAGCAGGCTGATGCAGCACTGGGTGCAGGAGATGGAGCAGGTGCTGGATCCACGCTGCCCTGAATATCAACGGGAGTGGCTTCCCCCCAAATCATGTAGCACAAATCAAACCATAATCCAACTACTGCTGCTGGAATTTTATGTTCCACATCAGATGAACTTAGATAAAGCAACAAATCATACATAGCTGAAGGTTTGGTCTTTTGTTTGACGGCTGGAGGTTTCCATGTTCTCCGCACAACTGTGGGTTTCGTCATTGTTTATTGGTTTAGTTGCCTATATGAGTGTGTGTGCGTGCGTGCGTATTCGTCTCTATGTGGTCCTGTGGTGGACTGAAGAGACCTGAAGAGAGCTGGGATGAACTCCCGCTGACCTCTGCGGTCCTAAGCAGGATCAGGCAGGTGAACATGATGGATTCTCTTGAAAATAAAACTGACCACCATTAATCCTTTGGTTTAAGCATGGTTTTTAAAAACAATTATTACACATCCTCTTTCATTTCTAGTTAGACACGATGGGCTCCTGTTTGAGTGGCAGAACTTCTAAGCTGGTTTCTACACTTTAATACAGAATCGAGGAACCGACTCGGAGGAATGACTCGGACTTGGGATTCTTAAAGCAGCTGGGTTTGACATCACTAGAACATAGCACGCCGCTGTAACAGGGAGTCAACGTTTGTGGCCAGCCCTCAGATTTGGAAAGTGGGAGTGGTCATGTTACCACTGTGATGAGCTTCTGCTGTAATAACCCACTGCACATCATGCAAGGTGGACTGTTCAGCTGTGTGTGGGAATTTTACCAAGACGTTACACAACACCTGGGTATTTGCAGTATAGTACTAAATAAAGTTCAGAAAAAAAACATTCTTTTTGTGTCATCACCCTGAGATATTTCCTCATCATCTCACCACGCTCTGCAGATAAAATCATGTATCACTCCCAACAAAACTGGGGCGTAAACCACGCCCACTCAGGAGGTGACCTGACTTCTAACAGCTGTTAACATGTGGCCAAAGTTGTGATAAATTAAACAACTAAATGAGACAAGTCCATTTAACGTAACAACATTCCTTCCAGACTTCATAATGTTTTCTCCAGGATCTTGTATCAATGATGGAGACTTGGACCACAACTCCATCATAAGTGAAGTGGGACCAGATCATGATACCGTCGCCACAGCTTACACAGTAGACACGAGGGAAGAATCAGCTGAATATGGACTCAGGAGACTACAATACCTTTTTATATTCCTTCAAAGTCTTATGTATGTGCCTCCTGCCAAACGGAAGCGTTTGTTTAAAGCCTCACAGATAAACAGTTTTCTCGAGGCTACGCAGCTGTTTAGTCTCCATAGTTACGCGTTTCCAACCTGTTTGGTTTCTGGTTGGAGGGCTGCTCAGGTCTCGGTGGATGAAATACCTCGTGAGTCATGGAGGAAGGTTTCACCACATTAACTTATTGATGAAAGTGGGAATGGACGACTCTTCAAAGCTGTATTCGTCACCACTCCAGGCTGCTGTTTGTTGAATCTCCCTATGTTTGAACATCTTTGTGACTTTGCTTTCTCTCTCTCCCTTTTTTTTTTTTTTTTTTTGGTAAACACATCACTGATGTGCAAACATGTGTGTTCAGCCTCCACGGCCGACAGCAGAACCCAACAGATCTGAGTCCAGACCTCAGTTCAGGACCAGCACCACTCTGGATGAAAGAGGTATTCACATGCCGCACACGATGCAGCAAAAATAAACGGCTCGCAGCGAGCTGACGTCACGCTGCCGGGGAGGGGAGGCGTGCTCGGTGCCCAATGTGTGGAGAGAAAACAGCCTCCTCTGCAGGACGCCCCCGCCGCCCACGTTCAAGCTCAAACTCTGTTTCTTTTTCCCTCCGAGCATCCAAAGCCTTTCTCTTATTTGCTTTGCAAATCTTTTGATGACGCTGAGTTCTGCTGTGCTTGAAATTCAGCATATGGTTCTTTACCAGAGACTACACTCAAAAAATAAGGTACATGAAGGTAGTTTACCTCTGCTCGATATTCAAAGCTCAGTGACGCTCTCACTGGTGGTTTTCTTCTGTTTTCACCTTTTTCATGTCACACAGGTCTCAGTGGGGTTCGCCGTGTCTCAGTGGGTCGAGTCAGCTGCCCTCCAACCAGAAGTCAGCAGATCAACCCAGTCACATGTCAGCGTCCTTGGACAGAACTCTGTTGTCACCTCCTGATGGCGCGTCAGGGCATGACTGCAGACACAGAGTGATTATGTCAAAGAAGATCTGTGGCGTGTTTGAGTGGGTCATGATGCTTAAAGACCTAACGGGGTGACAGCCAATCAAATTTACTTTGTTGCTTACGTATTTTGAGTTTTTTTCTAACTTTCTTTGGTTACCTGTGTTTGTTTGTTTTTGTTCCTTTTGTTTTAATTAAATAGCTTTCTTCTTCCCATTTCTTCCGGTTCTTTTTTTATTTTTTACAGAAAACAACCTCCGTTGAGGTGCTTCCTCACAAAAATAGTTGTAAAATCATCTCCAGACAACAGAATTACGATCTGTCAAACTGATCCAAATTTGCGACTGACAATTTAACGACTTAAATTAAAGTTATGGGTAATATTGTCTAACAAGTACAGACTTTAGATAAAGCAACTCAACTGATCAATCTGACATTCTTTCAATTACTGACTCATTTTTGAAAAATTGTATTGAAGAGAGACGTTGGAGGCCTTCAACCGTGGGTTTGCTACAGCTGCAGATCAGCATGGACCTCAATGGTCCCTGCTTGTGGGGATACTTCTCCCTGTTTTTTGTTATTCTGCAGTGTTTTCTCATCATTGCAAAAAAGTGAAAGCATTCTTTGCTTTTATGTGGATGTGCTTTGATTAGTTGCATTGAGCCGAGCTTTTAGGGCCTCTGTGTAAGACTTTTTCACTGCAGCAACATCACACTCCCTCTTTATGCCCAACAAAGCAGCCAAACTGTGAAATTTCTGCTCCAAAACGTAAAGTGTGATTGTCCTTGCCACCGATGTGACACGAAGAACAATAAGAGATTTTTGGCTCTTAAGTGTTAGAAAACCTCACTTAACTTTATGAGGTTTCTTATAAAGTTTGGGGACATGAGTGACTTCAGCCTAAAGATGTACAGAAATGAGAATGACTGTATTTCTCAAAATTCAGGCTGAAGATAAAAGCCACAGATTGAGCTCATTTGTAATAAAATGTGTGGTGAATAAAAACGCCTCCTGCAATAGAGTCCAGAGTAGAACCAGTGTGCAGTTTGTGGTTTATAGGTAGAAACAAAGCAGGACGGTGCAGCTGACGGCTTCAAGAAACCACTGAAGGAAGAGCGAGTTGTCCATTTATTGTTTAATGCCACATTAGCAATCTGCAGCGCAGTGGAGTCGCTGCCAGCGGAGGCAGCGCCGGACAGATGGGTAGGACAGACCCACCACCACATAAATCCGCCCTCTGCCAGCAGAAGTCGGAGAAGGAACAGCACTAACGGCGTGTTATGGTGGTAAGAAGCTGCTGCCAAAAGCAACAGTTCATGCTTTCTCCCTGCTCAGACATTTGAAGGATAGATTCAGATGCTGGCTCTCGTTAGAATCACTGGACAGCAGAAACACACAGAGAGCACTTACTGTCAGGGAGGACGAGCGGTCAAATAATTACCCTGCAGATGTGCTGAGTTTCTCTTCCTTTGTCCTCAAAGATTTAATGACATTAATGAATCGACTGTGAGTCGGCCGACTCAAACAGCTGCTGGCTGCAGTTTTAAATTTGTGCCACTGAAACTGTGAATCTCTGCTGCTGGCCGACACAGAACGAGTCACATCACTACATTATTTTATAAATCAAAACAAAACCGGAATCCAGAAGCTGCAAGTACACTATTTACTGTTTCCTTGGGAACCAGGAGGGTAAGTAGCAGCCAGGTGATGCTCATCAAATGCAGCTGATTAATTCATTCTCAGGAAGGTTGATAAATTCTGGAGGTTGTTCTAGGAGAAACACATTCTTTCATTTTAAGCATTTTAAAGCACCTTTGACTACGAACAACAGCCTCAATTCAAATCTGTAACTGTCTTGTAACTGACTTGTGAGCTGTCTCTTTCGCCATTACTGCTGCTTCTTGTGGCAGTTTTCCCTCTCAAGTCTACAGAAGTCTCCACTGCATGTTGGGTAAAATCAGTGCACTGCTGTGCCGTCCCAAACAAGAATACATGTTAAAATTCCCACAAATATCTAATTAGTTCTCATAAATTCCTGCTAATTCTCATATGTTTTCTGCTAAATCCCACACTGGAATACTTCCCATGGAAAGTTTCTGTAAAGAGGAGGGACTGCAGAGAGAGAAGCTTGGCTGAAACCTCCACAAATTATTGATCCATGGGGGTGTTGTGTTTGTTGCCTGGTAACAACTGGTGATGGCATCATATGCTGCATCTGGAGGTAACACGGGTGAAGTCTGTAAGCAGACAGCATGGACTGAAGCGCACAGTCGTCGGTTGAACATCTGGGGTGCAGAGGTGCTCCTTCCCTGTAACATGTTCCGACACCTGTTGTCACCTACTGCAGCACTCCTGTCCTACTTCTGCAGGTCATTTCAAAGTAAATTGTCTGCTTCATCTGAAATTTGTGTAGAGGTGCTTGAGTCTGGAAAACAGTTTTAGAAATGTTACGCTCCAGAATTTCCCTGTTTCCTAGGGATCTAACACTCCTTGATGATCAAGATGATAAAATGGTTTAAACTTCTTCTTTCTATCCCTCCATTTTCCATTCTTCTACATCCTTGACCTTTCCTCTCCAACTATTACCTTTAAATCATATCCCAGACAGGAGAAACCTTTTTTAGGATAGACAGCAACAAGGACAGGAACAGTTTGACAGAGCAGCTGCACCAGGCTGCCACCAGAGCGGCGCCGTTCCAGAATCTTCAGCCCCTTTGCCACTCGAACATCAGCAAGTGTGAGCAACTTTGGAAAAGCAGAAGTTGTCGGTTTGATGGCTTGGAGCTTTCAGTGTGTTTTAACACAATGTCAAGGAGCAAAGACATTAGCAGTGATTGTAGAGGACCAGTTGTTGCTGCCCATCAATCTCAGAAGGGTTTTAAGGACATTTCAAAACTATTTTGAGTTTATTGTTCTGGAAAATTATTAGTAGTAGAAAAGTAGAAATACAGGTGCCGATCTTCCCAGGAGAGGATGTCCGAGTTCACCTAGAGGTCAAACTGTGACATGTTTAGAGTTTAAGCTGCAGTTTAAGTTTAAGATGTTCTTCATTTTATTGTATTTTTGAACAGAGTAAAAACAAAAATTATTTCGTACTTAAGTGTTTATACAACTCTTATTTACCCATTATCTTCTAATTCATGTTTGTGGGTTAATAAAGTAAATAATTTCATGCTGTTTTAATGAACTTTATCTAAGATTGAAATTTTTGCTTTAATTCAATTGAAATTATTCAAGAGTTCCCAAAGTATATAAATATAATAAAATTCTCATTTAGAATTCAGCTGGAAACCGTAATCATTAATATCTTCCTTTCAGATATTTTTGATTTATTTGAGCCAACAGGTTAAAGAGCAGGATAAATGTTGGATTTTGTGAGCTGGCGTGAGAACTGAACTATCAGTAGGAGACACGATGGCCCGCAGGCAGCAGAACAACTGTATCTGAGTCCTGCAGGCGTTTGTTGAAGCTGCTTTTTTTATTCTCACTTCTCCGTCACCACAATTGACTTGTCATGTATTTTCCAGCTAATTAGTCCTTTTACATGAGAGATGTGAGGCTGGCACTGATAAGGACACAGCAGCAAATTGAACGTATAATGCTGCCATTCATTCAGCAACAATGACCTCCCGCAGAGATAATCTGGATTAATCAAAGCATGTTTGGAGGGTTAGGAGGGCAGGGGCCCAATGGAGGGACAGGCAGGATGATGGGTAGATTGCAGCCCTCATGTGAATGTGTCAGGGTTAACGGGAAGGGACAGAAAAGCGAATAAACCCAGAAAAGAAGTGGGTGAACTCTAACAGAAGGTGATTAGTGATGTCAACGCTAGCGTCTTTCACATTGAGATTGCAGTAGAGACACACCAGGGATCCGCCTCCAGATGGGCTTTCACAATAAGCCCACAAAAGGTGCAAACTGCCCTCTCTTACAGTCTTCTGTAATCTGAAAATAATCCTTTTCCTCTAGTTCAAGGTCAGCAACAAGTCCTTAAAGTCTCTGGTTCCTGAAACACTGTGGCCTTAGGCGCACCCCAGCATGGCGTGTGTTGTCGGTGTCCTTCATCGGTGTCCTTCGTCTGTCTCCATAGACTTTTAATTGGGTGATGTTATCGGTTGCCAAAATGAATTGTGGGTTGTGTGCGTTATGTCGATTCTGTTGCCTCCATCAAAAGTTGGAGGATTTTCAGCTTTTCCTGCATCAGGTTGCAGCTACACAGTGAGAGTCTAGCCAACAAACTCACTCACAGAGGCGTGTCAAAAGTGAAAGCAGGTCATTTTCAACACACTTTTGAGGACAATGCAGGAAAAACTCATCTTCCACCTACACAACACCTCTCTGCCAGCACTTCTGACAACCAGAATGATCCCAAAAACGAGGGTTTACAGATGGACTATGGAAACTATCGATGATCTCAAGGCATGACGACAGCATCGGCCAGAAGTGCTGGACAGGTCATTCAATGGGTTGTTTTCTTTTACACAGACAGACTGAAGAGCACAAGGAGATAGACTTCTGCTGCGGAGGCTGGTCAGGACTTTACTGTTATTGATATTGGTCTTATAATTGTATGGATTAATGAGTATAATAAACTGTAAACATGCCAATCAAGGTGTACAATACAAGGATTAATGGATGACTTTTCCTGATAAAGAAAACAGAAGGTTAGAAAGGGGAGGAAGTCTAGAGATGAAGATTTACAGGACACAGGACAATTTACAGGACACTTTAGTTAAACATGTCACTGCGGTCACACTATTTGACATCTTTTCTAGAGGTGCCGCAAAGCTGTTATGAAGTTTGACAGTAAAATACACATAAACTTATGTGTTACAGAGTTTTATTTTTCTTAAACGATGTCAGGTGGTGGTTCTATTGAGGTGGAGAAATTCTCTGCAGGATTGTTTTATTTTTTGTCTATGACCATCAAAATGTTGAGATAACAAATTAATCTGGTTGTAATACGCTGATGATTTGTTAATAGAATGTTTTTTTTAATTACTTTAGTACTACTGCATTTCCGTGTTTATGTAAATGTTGGATATAAAATTAAAATGGGCTTTAAATGATAAGCTGTGGTTAGTGTTTATGTGGCAGGATTAAGTCAAATCCTTCCCATTATTGTCCCACTTTATTATTTATTTATAAATGTATTTATTGTTTTGGGTTGTAAGAATTTGTGCTGCTGTAAAGTCTTGAGGTTTTTTCTTGCTTTTAAAATTTGAACTAAACACTTTTTAACACTTTTATTTATTGACATACAGAAGTTTGTCGTTTTCCTCGTTTGATCATTTTTATCAGTTATCTTGCTTGAATAGCACAAGATGTTTTGTTTTAATACGAGTGTTTGTCATGACAGTAGCCTGTTTTTATGGTGAAGTGTAATAGATTGTGGCATGTCCATGGATCATCTGATTGATTAGGAATCTCACCATCGCAGTTTGGAAAACTAGGTGCCCCTGAACAGCATCTTGCATAGGGCCTCAACAAAGCTAGAGACGGCACTGGTAACAAAACTCAGTACAATCAGACCAGCTGGCCTTCCCAACCGTGATCTCTAACCTGAAGACCTGGACCTTAAAAACATTCAACAATGGACTGTTATTACTGTAAATCTGCTTAAACTTAATATTTGTCTTTGGATACTAGTTAACTCATAATTGTTAATGACTAAACAAGACTCCTTAACAGGAAATTCCAGAAGCCGCCTACATAGAAAAAAAAAAAAAAGGGGGGGGGGGGTCTTGTCCTTGCTCCGTGTTTTATGTAAAGCAGGTACTTCTCTCGGCCCGCTGGGCTTCAGCTCCTCCTCATATCCATGTCTCTCCTGTGGAGTTCTGGGGTTCACCAGCCTGCCCCCCTCTGTCAGCCTCGGTCCATTAATCTGCTGCTGGTTCCCTCCTGGTCCGAGTGGAGCTCCCTCTGCAGCTGCTGACAACTGTCCAACACGATGTGGACTTTCTCCAGGGAGCCATGCTCTCTTTCGACTGCAGAAACGACTTGTCTCGGTTAATTGTGACCTGCTTGCTGTGACAGGTAATGGGGCTGAGGTTGGGTGGGGGGTAGAGCTGGCCCTGGTCTGCTGCAGCCTCCACTCTCCTCACACTGTCTATGCAGCCTGGCGGCTTAATTCACTGACCATTAGCCAGGAGATTTGTTATTGCTCACTCTTAAAGGCACTGACAGAAGGCATTTCAGCTGCTGGACGGCTCCTCCGCCGGGAATTACAATGAAGGATGTGCCGTTTACTGCCCTGTTCCTGAATCCCTGCTGTCTGGCTCGAGGCTGGGAAACCGCACACACGCCTCATCCTTCAAAATATCATCCTCCATTTTCCACCACAGCCTGCTGAGCGTCACATCTGCAGGAATCACAGGGAAATTGGCTGAAGGCTTTCTCGGTCATGGAGCTTCTGATTTGTCGATCACTTTTCAATTAGCAAATAAGCTCCCCCAACAAGGTAGCAAGGTGGTCAAAATGAGTTCAATCACAGCCTGGAAGAGCTGAGGCAGGACAGAGGGGAGCTGAGCCAGCAGGAATGATCCACTTCCACACACAGAGCAATGAAATTAACTGAATATAATATAATTACCATTATGCAATTGATCAAAAAGGTCTAGTTTGTAAAGCAGCACCATCAAATGGCCAAAAAAGAGGAAAAGGAGAAGAGAAATAAGTGATGACTCCCTGAAAAGCCGCTCAGAGACTTCAAACCAGAAAAGCAACTGCACAATAAAATAAGACTCAACAGAAACCTTGTTTGAGGTACTGCGAGACCACTGAGGCTGATCAAGGTGAATAAAGTAACATCTGTTTTCATGATACATCAGCATGTCCTAATTTAAGATAAAATAGCGAGGTCGTGGTAACTGAGGTACGGTTGGCGTGCACCAACTGACCACCAGGCTTGTTTGTTCTGCCTATTGGTGTTTATGGAGACCACTTACAGCAACAGTCCCAACCTGGTCTAAGGATGGAGGAAATGTAATCAGACTACATCGAGCTTAACATGTCATCACATCAAATTTGACAGATTTCAAAAAAATGGCGAGGTTTATGTCTTTAATGACATCCGTCCGTCCGTCCGTCCGTCCGTCCGTCCGTCCGTCCGTCCGTCCGTCCGTCCATCTTCTCCTGACTTTTAGGGCTACCGTCGCAGCAGACATCTCCAGACCTCCCTCTCCACAGCCACTTCTTCTAGTTCTTCCAAGGCAGCACTGAATCCACCTGACGTAGCCCCTTGACCTCCTTCTGACACATCCAGCAAAAGTCTGTCTGGATTCTTTCAAAGTGAAGGAGCATTCTTTGAGATTCGTCCAGAGTCCCTCCACATGAAACCCCATCTCGCTACCTACTTCGAAGCTTCTTTCCTTCTTTCGGTCAGTACTTTGGTCCAAGACCACAACGGAGGGCTGAAGATTGACTGGTAAATGGACAGATTTACCTTTCAGCTCAGCTCTCTCTTCACCACGTAAGACCAGTAAGACGGCAACATCACGGTCGTAGATGGCCCACTCCACATGACAATCCCAAGATATCTAAGAAGAAACTGTTCAACTGATATTCAGTTTGTTTTTGTTTGAGTTTTGTAAAAAGGCAGTGAGACTTTATTTCTGTATGTGAAGTTTCTTGTGCTTTCTGGAGCTGGGAGGCTTTCGCTGATGTTGATGTCAAACACAATGTTCTTTTTCACAGTAAAGTAACCAAACAGCATTTTCATTTCATTCACAATGTAAACATAAACACTGATTTTACAGTATCTCAGAACGAAGACTGCTCTTCTCCTCAGTTCAAGGACCACACTGTAATGACTCTTCTGACCAAAAGGGGGCAGCACATCGACAGAAGGTTCACGACACAACAAAGCGCAAGTGCCTCTCCACTAGCCATAATGTATGATTATAACTTCAGTGTACATATTAGTATATGTTGGTGGCAATACTGGTATTGATGATAACTTTCTTATCAATCTAGTGGAAACATTGCCACATCAAATAAAAACGTTCCCCTACCAGAGCAGCTGCACCAATGCTGACCTTCGTTTCTTCCACTCTTTTTAAAAATTGCTCTATTTCCTCGACTCCAGTTGTTCCGGTGGGGGACTGCTGACTGCTCAGTGATTTTCCACGAATGGGTCGTCTGCCGGGTCAAAGTGGTCGAACCAGATCTACTCTCAACAAGATCGACCTGCGAGTAGAGTCGGTCCCCAGCCAGAGCAGGCGAAGCCACAACGATTAGTATCAGCGGTAGATAGATAACGTGGTACAACAAGGCTCACCGCAGCGGCGTCACTCAGCAGCAGGGCATCATCAACGCGTCCTCCATCAATACACCGGATCTTTGCCTTTAACCCGGCAAAACAGTTGCATCTTTTGAAAATAAAGATATACTTTTTTAATGTGTATGTTTTCAAATAAAAATCGTACAATTAGTAGCTCTAAAACACGTAAACACACTGCAGCTTTGGTGTCGGCAGCATTTTTGATGAAATGATTCGGGTTTTGGGTGAAAACACGCCGTTGAGCTCAGTGTCCCTGAGAGCTCGGCCTCAGCGGACAGCATTGATTATCAGTGATCTGGTTGATGCAGCGCTGCGGCTCTGATCGAACCTCCATCATGCAGATGGATGTTTGATCTCTCCTCCTCAGGTAGGAATGGCAAATGAAGTGATCTGTTTTTTTTCCTCGCCCCTCTGTCAGCAGCTCTGACCTTCTGTCGCTCTGTGACAGAAGCTGCTGAAGGACGTCCTGATTGGCTGACACTGCACTTCCTGCCTGCCGTCAGCACGCCGCTCGCTGCCAAGGTGTGAGAGGTCCAGCTGGCGTGCGGGCACTTGATGAAGCTGAGAGATCGATGGAGCGAGGAATGATGAAGAAATGAGAAGCGGAGACAGACAGGCTGCAAAAATGAGTGTGTCACATTTTGCGGGGGCGGGAAGAAACTTCCAAAGAAGAGGAGTAGGAGGAGGAGACGGGAGGAGGAGGAGGAGAAGGGGCGTGATCAATAAGTGAGATGAAACAACGTGTAGCTGCCACAACATCAGCCATCAGGACTTAATGTACACCAGAGCTTTAGAGGGGAAATAACCCATAAAATATGACACAAAAGTTGTGGTTTAATGAGAACAAAGTCTATATTTATGAGAATCAAGCTGCAATATTTTAGAGGGAAAGCTTAGAATAAAACCACAATTGCAAATGAAGTTTTGATACCAGATAAAATGTAAATAAAACCAGAATGAAATGCGACTTTGTTTAAGTACACAGAGGAATTAAACCTGCGTGTCTGAACATGAGCACTATGTCAGCATCACCAGACTTTGTTAGTCTACGGCTCAGTAGTGCACTAATCAATGTTGAGACTGTATTCTTGATGGTTAAGGGCTTTTTAAAACCTCCACATCGCCCTAAAACTCTTTCGCGTTAATGACAGTCTTAATGAATGAAGTTATGCAGTGTTTTTAGTTGTCTGCTGAAGTCGACTTCTGTTCACCTGTTATTCTGCAGAGAAGCTGAAACCTCTCGTCCTCTGATCGTCCTCCCTGAGTCAGAACAATAACAAGCAGACAGGGAAATGATTGATGAACGTGTGGAATCCTAAACTGCCGGACTCTCTGGTTTATTTGTCTTCATTTTGGGCCGAGGCCGTGTTTGTGTTCTGTCTCTGGAGAAACCACATGTCCTGAGAAACAACCCGGCCCACCAGAAAGAGCTCAAACATGAAGCTGTGCTCATCTCACCACCGTTCAGGGCAAAATCTGGGCTCTGGGCCAGCCCCGAAGCTCCTTACAGTCTCTCAGCAACAGCTTGAACCTGGCAACTGTCAGGCAGTTGCAGAACAGCTGAACTGTGGAGTGTCTTCACACCTGCACACCTGCACACCTGCACACCTCTACACATGTACACCTGCACACCTGCACACCTCTACACATGTACACCTGCACACGTGCACACTTCTACACATGTACACCTGCTGGCCTGCACACCTGCACACCTCTACACATGTACACCTGCTGACCTGCACACCTCTACACATGTACACCTGCACACCTGCACACCTGCACACCTGCTGACCTGCACACTTCTACACATGTACACCTGCACACCTGCACACCTGCACACCTGCTGACCTGCACACCTCTACACATGTACACCTGCACACCTGCACACCTCTACACATGTACACCTGCACACCTGCACACCTGCACACCTGCTGACCTGCACACTTCTACACATGTACACCTGCACACCTGCTGACCTGCACACCTGCACACCTCTACACATGTACCCCTGCTGACCTGCACACCTGCACACTTCTACACATGCACACCTGCACACCTGCTGACCTGCACACCTGCACACTTCTACACATGTACACCTGCACACCTGCTGACCTGCACACCTCTACACATGTACACCTGCACACCTGCTGACCTGCACACGTGCACACTTCTACACATGTACACCTGCTGACCTGCACACTTGTACTCCTGTACAGATGTTACACAGATTGCCCTCCTTATTCGCGATGGAATATCAGTGAGGAGAGAGATTGTTCCTCTAGATGACCATCATAAGAAGGTCTCATGCACACAAAAGGTTGTTTGTCAACCTTTTATTACAGAGAAAACCATTTTAATGGATGATGCAGTCAGCTTTGTCGTCAGTCTGACGTCACAAAGCAGACAAGGAGTTTATTTTTGTGATAAAATCTGTTCTAACTGGTTTATCGCCTTTAATGAGATCTTCTCTTTAGCTTTAAAAATCCCTGAGAAACAAGTCACTTCTGATCATAAATGAACTCGGATAGATTTAATCATAAGCACAGTCATGATGTACTGAAATAAAAAAACAA
This sequence comes from Xenentodon cancila, assembly GCA_014839995.1. NCBI lineage: Eukaryota > Metazoa > Chordata > Actinopteri > Beloniformes > Belonidae > Xenentodon > Xenentodon cancila. The sequence continues at coordinate 23,951,130 of CM026215.1, read as the reverse complement.
AATTACTAAAGGGAAAAATTTGGAGGAACATTTTCTTTACATATATATTGACATAAAACATGTCTTATATCATATAAATCCTGTAAAACAAAAAACATTGTCAAATTAATTTATATCTCATGAATTAATTTCTCTCTCTCTTATTCTCATAAATTAAGGGACAGATTGCAGAGGAAAAAAGAATATAATCTAATTCATGCTTTTCAACATTGTTTATGTTATATTCGTATTGATGAGCTATCGTAAATGCAATGTTTATATTTTATCAGTTATTGTTCGCCGTGTATTTAGCAGCGGCGTTTCGCTGTAAAATGACTGCAGCTCCATGAATCTAAAGTATGAAGTTTAAAAGATGTACGGACGTTCCTCCAACGGTCCTGAGAGGGTTAAAAACAAATTCAAGTGGACATGGCATGCTGTTCTTTGCAATGATGAATTCTTACTTTGGACAGCGTCATAATCACACACACACACACACACACACCCACACACACACACACACACACACACACACACACACACACACACACACACACACACACACACACGCAAAAAAAATGAATGGGTTTGTTTGTATTTTTATAAACGTACCCAGGACTAGAGGTGGGGATTGTCCTGGCTGGTCAGATTTGACTGCAGACTGGAGTAGATGTGCTCGTTCAGGAGAATGGCAGGGTCCACGCATGTGTGATGATGTCATCAGCCAATGAGAAACAGCGACAAAACAGGTTAAAATTTATGTGGACGCCGTCTTCCTCCTAACTGTGAAGCAGCCTCAGGACATGTAGATTAACCTCATCCTGGTTTACAATAACTGCATCCTGGTTTCCAGGAAATCCACTTGATTGAATCCTCTGTGCTCTTTAGGACTAAATACAGCAGCAACATGAGTTAAACACAAGGTTTTTCTTCTCAACCACTGGTAACACCAAATGACAGATAATGGCTTAAAAAATTAAAAAAACATGTTCAACCAAACATGAAAACACGAATTCCTCCGTTTTACACCACAAAGTTTTATAAGTATCACCCAGCAGTGTGATTTGGACAGCTCCCACTCTTCTCACAACAACTAGTCGAAATCTCGCTCCATTCCTCCTGACAGAACTGATGGATCTCACTAATGGATGTACTTTGCACCTAATTTCGGGGGATGTTTGGAGTCCTTTGTTCATGTGGAAGACCTTCCATGTACTGCTTTGTGTCTGGAGATGTTGCCTCCTTATATCCACATGATCTTCTTTCTGCTTGGAGCTCCTGTGAAGTGAACCAGATCTCCAGCACAACTCGGCCTCTCCGCAGTTTTCCTGCTCTTTCCAGGATAATTGATTTATTTCACATTATTAATGAACTTTGCAGCTCTTCCAGTTGTCAGGCTCGGCCCATGAGGGTCAATAAGAGGAGGAAACTTGATGTTAGTGGATCGCGCTTAAGTGATTCTGTCGCAGTAACGATTGAATATATCAGGACAAATGTCAGCTGCTTGTAATATGTTGATTCTGCAGACCTGATCTGCATACGCTCTGCAGACAGGATGGAGATTCTTACAGCTTTCTATAAATATTTCATGCAGAGGCGATGCCATCCTCCTCTCCTCCCACCCGATTCGCTGAATAAACCAACACAGAGGCAACTCTGCTATGAATCAGTAAGGGTGAATTTAAATCAAAAACCAGATTAAAGTCTGTGCTTTCATGCTACAAAATTCAGCTGTGTGGAGAACCTGGCATGCATGCTCTGCGGGGATGTGTGCAGGGTGGGGGCGCTGCAGGGTGGGGGCGCTGCAGGCGGGTAAACACTAAAGGTGACTAAACTGCTTGCTCGAGTTTTCTGGCCCGCTGCAGAAATCAGTGCGATGGATCGGAGGGGAGAGATTTAGTTGCAGGTGGCAGAGGTCGCTGGATTGTGTATTCTGTGCAGTCAATAATAAAGTTAGAACTTATGCTCGCAGAAAGTTAATGAGCAATCACAAGGACCTTGGAAAGTCATTAGCATGTGGGCCCGAGCTCCTGGGTTTGGCTACGAGAGGGCACCGGGGACACACAGAGGCTCGGCGAAGCCGCAGAGCTTCTGGACAGCGAGCAGATGAGGCGCCGCACACGTGACCATGACACGATCTGGCTCACGTTCAACAGCGTCCTGCCACATGTGTACATCTGATCTCTTTAAAGCAGCTTGTTTTCATTCAGAGGAAAACAGAGTGAACCACAGCACACAAACAGCTCTGGAAGAGTTCAGGGACCTGCTTTTACCTGCTGCTTCCAGGGATTCTGGGATACCGGGGCGTCCGGACCCGACTGCTGCCTTCAACACATCACATCACTACATTAGTCTGTTACGTTCTGATCAAATATATGTAAATAGATCCAGTCCTGCCTAGTACAAAAGAGTTTCCCTGGTAATTTGGGCTAATACTTTTCAACTGTGTCTCCACTCATGCAAGTCCAAATTAAAGTCCAACATGGAAACTTTATTTTTTCTGTCATTACTCATGTGGAAAAGTTACTACGCATCTTTGCATCTTTGTTGTTATTGTGTGAAAACACAATACGAATGATTTGAATGAGTTTTCTCACCATGTCTTTGTTTAACAAAAATGAAAGAAAGAAAGAAAGAAAGAAAGAAAGAAAGAAAGAAAGAAAGAAAGAAAGAAAGAAAGAAAGAAAGAAAGAAAGAAAGTCGTGGAGGGATTCAGAAGGTTTGTGGACGTTCACTTCCACACGGCTCTCTGAAGGTCTCACCACATTTCAGTCAGGTTCAGTCATGGAGGATTCACTTCCCATCAACCACGTGGCACTGACCCTGTAATCACCTCATCTGCTTTTACATTCACACCTCTGAGGGCATAATCCATCCATCCGTCTGGGAGGCAGCAGGTGACTAAGGGGCCCTGCAGGCCTCCCTGGTGGACTCCAGATTTACTACAACAGCAGAGTTAGCTGATCTATGAAAGATGGGTTACGATGACTCATAACTTATCCAAATGTGGCTTACTTCATCTACTCAGTGGCCTGGCTGGTCATTCTGCTGGGGTAGTTGTAGTTCTGCATTTCAATTTTATTCCATTTTCAGTTCACAACATATGAATCATGTTAAATTACTTTCAACACATGAAGTAAATGGCTCAGAGCAGTCCAGCAGTAATTCACTGTAATTAAATTACGATCCAGTTCCCTCCAACTGAGTCCAGATTCATTTCCAAGCTCAGGAAGTGGGCTGGTTTAAAAGACTGTCCAGAATAAACTACGTTTATAAACTTTTTTGTCATTCTTTGCTTCTCCGCCAGCTTTGTTGAGTCTGTCCCTTCTTCAAATTCTCTTATTCTCTTTACAGGTTTGGGCCCATTTTGAAAATGCCAATCAAAATAAAACACAGATTTACTTTAACTTTTATTTTCATTTGTAGATTATTTGCAGATATTTTTTGTGCTTTCTTGTTATTTTCATTTGTTAATATGAATCTATTTTTGGTTTTCAATGCTGTAACACTTTACACAAAAACGGTCAGGCCACTTAGTGATCAATGGTAGATAAAGGAGGACTGTAATGGTGCCACGTTAAACTCGGGAGCCCCACTAACAGATTGTGGGTCTGATTTTGTCTAAATTGTGAGGCTGGTTGATGGGGCAGATCCATATGCTCGATCAGCTCGCCAGTTTGCACGATAATGAAACTGACAAGTCACCAGTCCAGTTTCAGATTCAGAACATGTGATTGTAATGACTTGGAACAAAAGCAGTTTCCATGAAGGGCTGAGTCTCTGGGGCGCAAAGATGGACAGATGATCTCCACTGAAATTAAATGTTCATAAACAATGTTCCTCAACTAAATTATTGGCATAATTATGGGTATGGTCTTTTGATTTGTGGCTGGTTATTGTTAATGACCAGCTGTCATCACTTTAGTTACTGTCTTGACTTCTGAGCCCTGAATAAAGACCCGACAGTCCTTGATATTTTAAAAAGAAGCAGCAGGTTAACTGGGCATCAGGTAAGTGATCGCAGGTCTCCCAGGACTGAGTCACAGCTGCGTCCAGGCTCATCCAGCCGGGCCATCCTCCAGTTTGGCCTGACCCCTGCTGGGAACGGCTTTAACAAAGCTGGGGCGAGCATGTCTCCGGCAACCACAAAACGTACTTGTTCTGTCTATTTGCAGCTCTTGTTGATATGGTGCTGCACATCTGTCAAAAAAAAGAAGAAAAAGGCTTCAAACTGACTATAAATCCTGTGGGTGACCTCACAGCGAGGTTTTACCAGTTCTGTTAAGACAGTCTGTACTCTGGATTTGGAGGCATCTGGGACAACAACAACAACAACAACAACAACAACAACAACAACAACAACAACAACAACAACAACAACAACAACAATAATAATAATAAAAACTTGTTTTATGCTGCATTTTTATAAACAATGTTACTTGCTTAATATAGCAACAGAGAATTAAATTAAATTCTTTAACAGCACTTCAAAAGTTGAATAAAGCTCCAAATTTTCAAATTAATATAAAGCCAATAAAAATAACAATACTAATGATTGCCTATCTCCACCGTGAAACTGATCACCTGCCACCTAGACCATCCCGTCGCCCCTCGTCATTGCTTCTCTCCTACCACTCATCATCAACACTTCAGTACTGGTTCTGTCTCTCAGTCACTTACACTCACCATAATCTCTCCCATGCTGAAAAAAACCTGGCCTGGACCCTGAGAACCTGGAAAATTTTAGAGCCATCTCCAATGTCTTGCTGCTTTCCAAAATACTGGAACGTTCTGTGATAATGCAACGTCAGCACTATTTCCACTCCTGCCAGTTTGTTCAAACATTTCAATCTGGTTTCTATATCGCAGGACTGAAACAACCTCCTCCTCACCATGAGCTCTGGCAGCCTCACCATGCTCCTCCACTTTTACCTCAGCACCGCCTTCGAACACATCATTCTTCTCATCCATCTTCAGTCACTCTGGAATTTATGATTTGATGTTCACTTGGTTCACCTCCTACTCCTGCTCCACCCCAGTCACCCACGGCGTCCATCAAGGCTCGGTGCTTGGTCCCCTCCTCTTCATGCTACGCCTCAGAAACATCATAAAATGCTGCAGATGTCACTTTCACTGGCACACTAATGGCACTTAACAACGTCATTCTCTCCTCCATCGCATCAAAACCTGGACAGACAATAACTTTCTGAAACTTAACAGCAGCAAAACAGAACTCCTCACTACTGAAACCAGAGCTCTTTGCTCAGGACTTCTCTGTCCATATCGATGGGCAAGACGTCACTCCCTCCCCTTCAGTGTTCAACTTTAGTATCATAATGGACTCCATCTTCACATCAGTAACATCACAAAGACATCATTCTTCCACATGAAGAACATTGAAGAGCATTGCTCGTCATTGTACCTCCCTCTCTTACTCCCCTGCAGAAATACTCAATCACGCCTTCATTACCTCCAGACTCGATTACTGTAATAGCATTCTTTATGGCTGTCCCACAACCAGCCTACAAAAACTGCAATTACTCACCCGCACTCCCCAGAGACCACATCTCCTCCATTCTTTATCACTTCTCCAGGCTCCCTGTCCAATACCACATCGGTTCAAAGCCCTCCTCACCACCTACAAAGCCCTAAATAACCTTGCTTCTACTATCTAGAAATGTGTCCAGCGTCTCCAATCTGCTGGTTCCAACCTTCTGACACCTACCACCAGGTGATCAGACAGGAACTGGGATTTCAGCTCGACCTGTCTGACCGGGGACCGGCAGGTCACTCGCTTTGTTGCATATCCGGTTTGTTTTGCACACGCATCATATAACATACACAGCACATTAAACGTGAAAACGCTGCATACACATGTTGCACGAGCAACATGGTGACGTGGAAATTTTTACTGACCATAGACGTAAATATTGCCGAGCAGACGATCCACAACGTCACACCCCAGGTTCTCTGAAGAGCTGTTTTCACGTCTCTTCTCTGCGTGGCGCCATGTTATAAATGGGAAAACAGCCAGATGAAACCAATTCAAACGCGTCCAACTTAAGTCAATCAATGTTAGCCGTGGCCACCAGCTCCATCAGACCATCCACGAAAGAGGAGCTGCTGGCGAACGTTTACATCAGAATATTTCGTTTCACATATTGGCGACGTCGGGTGTCCGGAGAGAACCGGCGAGTACAAACTGCTGATTACTTCACTAAGACTCATGGCATGACGATGACTGATGAAGCGATGATGGGTAGCCGCTGGCTAATCGGAATACCAATCAAAAGACTTAATATGAATAAAAATATATTGTTTTACTGGATGTGAAATTTAGTCACGAAGACCAAAACTGTTTTTTGAAACGGTATTTAAATATATTTTTTTCTGATGCAAAGTTGCACATTTTAACATGACAATGAATAGAGGTGAATTTAGGTAAAGCAAAAACATTTTATAAAGTCACCTGATATGGTACAAAATTATAATATAGAGTTGAAAACATTTAAAGTGGATTAAAAACACAGTTACATGTTATAAAATAATTTCTTATCTTTGGAAAACGTTGATTAAATGTTTTGATCCTCTTCGGTTGTTGATGACTGTATATCTTTAAAACCACCCAGCTGGAGGAGCTTTTAGAGAAGAATCAGCAACACTGACGAGACGCTAAGGTTCATTCTGGCCAGAGTTATTGATCGCAAGCCAGTTATAAAGTCAAACTTCGTAGCCTACTGTTTCTATAATAATAAAAAAATGTTAAACATGGCAACAAATAACTACTACATCTATTATGACTTTAACAATGACGAATGCAAAAAATATATAATATATGCACAACAATAAAAACCATTATCCACAAAACAATTGGGGATAATCAGAGTTCTTCCAATAATCAGACCCGGCAGGTCACACTCACTGAAAAATTGGTGATTGGAATCGGCCAAGAAAATGACAGTTTGTGCATCTCTAACCAGGAACAGACACCGAACCCTGTGGTGCAGATACTTTACTGCCGCTGGCCCTACCCTCTGGAACGCCCTTCCACTTCACATCGGAATCTCCCGACTCCATCCAGACCTACAAATCCCACCTGCTCACACTTCCCATAGACAGTGTTCTTTATTTTACTAACCCTCTTCTCTTTTGATAAACTGTAAGCATCTTTGGCTGCCCTGAAAAGTGCTATATACGTTTAATGTATTATCATTATCATTATTAGTTAAGGAAACCAACAGAGTGCATCACAACTGGACCACCACCAACCATCTGAATCAATATTCCAGATCTTTTTGGAAAGAAATAGGCGGAGATGCTCTTGGCCAAAGACAAAATTAATGATCTAGACTGAAAAAAAAAGAAGAAATCTTTGTCTGTAATCTCCATTTTCTGACTGCATATGTGGGCCAACAGATACAGTAGCCGAGGTCTGGACGCGTTTACCCCCCTTTTACTGGTTTTTAAGATACATGTGAATTAAATGCTGAACGTGAAATGTGATAGAATTAATTCTAGCAAGTGTTTGATCATTTTTAAATGTGTTTTCCTCTGTTTTCTGCAGTGCAGGCGGCCTCTGCTTACCGAGCATATAGTCAAAGCAGGCGGAGGAGCAAAACACTTTTCATTACTTTGCTCTGTGGCTTTTTTCTCCATGTGATTACAAAGCAGTAATGGGCGATCGCAGCAGAACAGATTGCTGTGCAACTGGCATCCAACAGGCCTCATTTTAATGTGCCACCATTACGCGACTCACTGCTTTGTTACAGACGAGTATGAGCGCCCTCCCACCCCCTCCCAGCTTTTATGTATCTGTATAGAGAGAGTAGACGCTACTTGGATCTGACATGAGACAAATGTTTCATTCAAATGTTCCTTTCGCATATTGTGGAGGAAGTAATGAATTCCCTTGCGGCGACGGCAGCAGGCCGGTTCACCGTGTCAAGCCTGAGCTCGCTGCAGGCGCAGCTCCTCAGATGCAAAATTAAATTTAATGTTCCATTCGTGGCAGGAAAGGTGCATAAATCACAGTTTTTGATTTGCATGGAGTGTGGCGAGCCACCTCATCCCATGCAAAAATAAACCAGGACACAATATGATGTCACTGGGAAAACAATGCAATCCCAGGATTCCTAATGAAAACAAGCAACAGGCGGGACCATTTCATTCAGACTGTGGCTCTGATGTCAGGTTTGTTATTAAAGACACGGCTCCGGCCTGCCCTCCTCTTTCAGCAAATAACAAAACTGAAGCTATTTGAAAAGTTTAATATTGTCACACTAAAACTAGAAAAATGAAAGTTTCAAGCTGTAAAAACAACGAAATGTAACGAGGACAAAGAGCAGCGCGAGGCAGGTCTGGTCTCAGGTGGACACCAGCAGTTTGTATTTAACAGCTTCCTGTAGTGTTTCCTTTCCTTCTCACAACACCTGCAGGACGTTCTGGCATTGATGACACCAAGACCGGAGTTTCAGGTGTTATTTTGGTCCAGTTGTCCTGCAGAGTCGTCTCAAGAAGATTTCAGGTGAACAAAAGAACTGATTGGTCGTCAAATTTCTGGTTTTAACATTCTACATCATTCTGTACTGGTGGCGGGTCTGGATTTTCCTGGGTTTCCTGAAGGTAATTCACGTGGATTCATTTGAATTAAATGCTGAAACCTCCAGGTAATGAGAAACAGGCAGGACAATCGAGAAAAAAGGAAAAAGGGCTTACAAAAACAACAATAACAAAGAAAGTGAGTCCGACTAAGACGCATGTGGAATACACGTGCACTGATGTATAAAAACATAAAAACTGCTAAACTTTTCCTTATGTGAGAGACTGAAGAGCATCTCTGTTATTGTGTCAATAGACTGTAAAATGTAAAAATAGGGCTGCAAAAGTTCTGTGAATTTTCAAATTTCACAAACTTTCACAGGAAATGATATAAGGGTTAACGCCAGCATTTGAAAACGCTCATGGCAATCTATTGATTGAAACTGCCCATTTTTAAATCATGATGAGGCCCATATTCATATGTTGGCTGGCTGGCTGGCTGGCTGGCTGGCTGGCTGGCTGGCTGGCTGGCTGGCTGGCTGGCTGGCTGGCTGGCTGGCTGGCTGGCTGGCTGGCTGGCTGGCTGCCCCCCACCCCAGCCAATTTTAAGTTATTTCCAATAAAACATTAACCATTACATTTGATTGAAGGCCCTCTGACTGGACTGTCTTCAAAAGTCCCCAGCGTAACGCCCCATGGAGAGTTTCCAGAGAGTTGCTTGACATTTAATATAAATGTTCTGCCTCTCAGTAACCCGAATCGAGGCAACTCCAGCATCAGCTCTGGCATTTTAGAGATGATTTGTGTTTGCATGCACTCCTTTTACACGGTTTATTCCACCTCCACCCTTCCACTAACAGCACCCATTTCTGTCTGGTTCAAGACCTGACTGCAGACTATGGAGGGAGGGGAGCTCCAGGAACACATGATCTCCACTGTGGAGTGTTTGGGTTAGGGTATCGCCAAACTGTCAGTATTGTTAGAATAAAGATCAGCGGGTTGACATACAGGAATGTGTCTAAATCCTGACAGACTGCTGGATTAGAGACAAATGAATCTGCTCATGAGTGAGGTGGAATCCGTGAAAGGAATTTTCTGCTAACAACTATGAAATGCTGGTTCTTAAATGTGGATAAAAAAGTCTATTCAAATTACATTAATGACATCATGATCATATTTTTACTCTCAGTTTCTGCCCATGTGTAACGGAAATAATTTTTTAACATCTGTGCACACACACAAATTATTAAAGTACAGCGATTATTAGTGTTTTCTAGTGGTTGGGTTCCTGCAGACCAGTGTGAAATAACTCTGCATCCCTCCCTGCATTCTGATCCACCACACACACACACACACACACACACACACACACACACACACACACACACACACACACACACACACACACACACACACACACACACACACACACACACACACACACACACACGTCTGACGCCTCATTAGGACTCAGCCTGATCAATACCCAGTGAATTAGAGCGCCACTGATCTGATTAACTCCCCATTATTTTCTACCAGCCCTTATTAGGAAGCATGATGAGAAAATATCCCACTCTCTGTTTCCTGAAGTGAAACACACATCTCGCCATGAACTCGTATTTAATTCATCATCCCTGACGGCGAAGTGACTTCTTCAGGCCTGTTCGAACAAAAACCTCCATTTAGAGGTCACTGCTAGCAATTCTGATGTTGAGGAGTTTCACAAGTTTACGTGACCAACTGTAGCAGCTGGATGGTGAGGACTTAAAAAACATGACAACACCGTCAAACACGTGACACACAGCTGAGAAACACAACAGTGGTCAACACATTTGGACATTTCTAGAAAATAAAATAAAATAAAATGTAGAAATAAAAAAAAAAAACTGAGGATATGGAAAATGCATATGAAAATAAAAAACAGTGATTATTATATTGGACTTCTGTTCTGTACAGAAACTCAGCATCCATGTTTTCTCATCCACTTCATTTTATTTGTTAATATACATCCATTTATGCATTTCAGGCCTGCAACACATTCCCAAAAAACTTTGAATTTTGAATGTTTAATGCTAGTATAGAGTTTATAAAAATAATGATGTTATTGTAAACAGGTGATTGTACTTACAAAATCAGTAAAAACGGACTCATTGAGCGCAAAGATGGATGGAGGATCTTTGCAGGGTCATTTTGCAATAAATGAAGTCACCGCATGGACAGAATAAACATGAGATTGTGAATTATACGGTAAATGATAAAGCACTAGGCTCTAATCAGTCTACTCATTAGGCAATACTGCGACATTTATGGGCAATGACCGTAATTTAGTAACCCTCCATATGATAGGAGTCTGTAGGTGGAGCAGGGGAGGAGGGTGGTGTTGAGCTTGGCAGGTGAAGGACAACACTTTTTCCTGTCCTCTCAACCCCCACCCAGTCCAGGCAGATGGTTGGCCTTCCAGGGTCTGGTTCTGTCAGAGGTTCCTTCCTGTTAAAGGGGAGTTGTTTCTTTCCACAGTCGCCTGGTGCTTGATCTGGATGGAGGATTGTACCCAAGAAAGGTTTAGATGCAATCTGTTAGTCTCCTTAGCAATGCAATAAATGTTATTATTATTTTATTGGCTCTGTATCAATTTGACTAATTTGGAACAAGTTGAGCTGTATTGTTGAAGTGCCTTGAGATGACATTAACCATGATAGGGTTTTATAAATAAAGCTGAATTGAATTGACTCTTATTTGTTAAATAGACCAATGAACAAGATGGAGTAGTTGGACTAAACCATGAAGCTTAAACGCTGTTTGAGACGTCTGCCTGAAACAGCTCCCAGGGTCACCTCTTACACTTTATGCTGCATGACAGATGTCTAACACAAATTAAGAAAAATTGTAAGTTACATATCATTTTTCTAGAAACGCAGTCAAAACACAGGCAACAAAGCTTCGTTGTCTGCAGCGCTCAGAACCAGTGCCATCCTGAAACCTTTACTCTGCACTGGAGATGCAGGTTATTGAAATGAAATGGGTCTAAATCTGTTTTTCTCCTTCTTTTGCTATAAAAGTGCAGAGGAAGAGGATATGAGGAAGATGTGCGCAAAGGGGAGAAGCCAAGTCCTCCTGAGGCATGATGGGATTAGTGGAAGGGCTATAGAGCGATTGCGGCGGCCCTGGGTGGAGAGGTTCAGGTGTAGCGGCTCACCCCTGTAGTTAAACAGATTATCAACAATGAGGATAATCTAGAGAAAAGTTCCTGCACTCCACACACATCCTGGAAAGTCTCGACATTCTTCAAACAAATTCCCAGAAAAGGCTTTTTATTGTATAAGTGTTGTGCAGACGGTACAGGTGGCTGCCCTGTGAACCCCACCTGCTCCACTCGCCTCCACAAACCTAATAACACGCGCAGGAGGGATGACAGGCTTTTATATTAAAAGCCATATATTCTGATGAATTCTTCTCTTTGTGAATTCCTGGCTCTCAGAGAAGACGGCGTCCTCATGGCAGAGACGCAGCGCTGGTCACTTCACTTCCTTTAATAGCATCCACAACGTTCCCCATCAGGGCAAACCAGTCTGCGGATATTCACACATGTGGATGTGTGAATCTCTGTGTCTATGATCGTCCATGAACATGGCAGAAAGAGGATTATTGATCAGTCATGCTGAGGAACGGGTTCCGAGAAACAAACATGTAAAAAAGAACCAAAAACCAGTTTGTTTGACGTCACTGTGCAGCTTCTATCTTTTCTAATAAAACTCTCCTCCTCTGCTGTTTGAGAGTGTGACTGTTTACATCTACGTCTTCTCTAGGTTTGGATCAAATTCTGATGTTTCCTCAGAAATTTGGTAAATTGGTAAACAATTTTGTTTAAAGTTACGTTTCAATATCAATGTATAGTTTTATTTAGTTTTCTGGGTAAGATTTAGGATGTTGTGCTTGTTGCTTGGCAACAACTGAGAAGATGACGTCACATGCAGCATCAGGTTACCTCTGACAGAAACATGGTCAGAAACTCAGCCAGCGGTCCAAAATCCGAGCAGCGACGTTCCTTCACAGATTCCACCACTGGTTGTCATAAAGCTTTACAGTCTGGCTGATCTGTTTGAAGTCTCTGTCAGGATTTATCATCTGACATCTGATTAGAAAGTTATTGGAAGCTGGAATATGCTTTTTGGCAAAACACTTTACAGCTACTTCATTCCCGCTGTGTCCACGTCAGTATTCCATTTTATTTACTGTTGGACTCACATTCTTTATGACAATTAAGGTAAGAAACAATGGAAATTTCTTCCTGGTGTCGTCTGTTTTGCTTCTGCTCAACAACCGCCAGCATCTCATCCTCAGAGTTGGGAATCTGGGGTTATCCTTTAGGCTAGTCTCCAATGGAGTAACACCACTCTGGTCTCATGGTCAGGACATTGCCATGTTAAACCTTCAAGTCCAGGAGGACACGTCCACCCCTAAACAAAGTCTTGTGGCAGCATCAAGAAAAGTGAAGAAAATGTGTAAAATCTGGCAAACTGATAGCTGATATATTGGCGAACCCCTAAATCGTATCACAGTGTTTCATATTTGTGCCATGAGAACTTTGGCACCACCTATTAGATGAAGCAGGACAGCAGCTGAAACAGAGGTCCCTCCCTCTCGCTGGCCATCAACTAATCACAAATGCCTGAAACACCTCCCCAGGGAGACATCCAGGGAGCATCCTAACCAGCTGCCCAACCCACTGGCTCCTCTTCATGTGGAGGAGCAGTGACTCTCCACCAAGTCCCACCTGGAAGACTTCTCATAATTCCCTAAGCAGCTGGCAGCCACCCTGTAGAGGAAACGCTGCAGGTGAGTCAGCTGAGATATCTCAGGTGCAGAAGATAACCGTTGATATCCACATGGTTCCTCTGCCTGATCTGACCACATTTGTGGGACAAGAATGTTGACCAGAAACCTGAATATGTCGTATGGTGACACGGATCCCAGTCGAGTTCACCCAGCTCTGATCCCATTGTCGCTTTGTGAAGTGTCTTGTTTGCTCTGTTTGCCTTAACCAGAGGAATTACAGAGTTTTCTAACGCAGCAGCGTGTTAGAGTTAACACCAGCTGAGAAACAAGGACTCGTCTGGGGTGGAAGCACAAATTCAGATCTCAGATCGGTTACCACAGGGATGATCAAAGAGTATGCTTCGTGGGGGGCTGGAGTCCGGTCCTGGAGCTAAGCACGGTGCCTGAGCCTTTACCCACGTGTGCCCAAAACAGAAATGTGTGCAACTATTTTGTCACTTTTCCAAATTGTGAGTTGAGACATGATATTGGTTGGAAATTGAGCTGTTCTAGTAGATTAAAAAAGTAAAACTAGAATATCCATCTTTTGTCTTTTGGCTTCACATAGACCCAAATCAGTTTTCATTTCTGAACCAGATCCAAAATCAGAGACAAAATCTGTGGAACCAACACATAACCGCACGTAATGTGATGATTTATGTGATAACGTCTCTATCTGGCTGTGGGCTTTTTAAAGAAAAAGCAGTTAATTCTCCCAACATATTCCTTTGTACTAAGTTTAGATCTTGTAAAGTTTACCAACAAAGAACCAAACACATCTTTAATAATTCTTTTCTTTCTCTGGGTAGTAAAGAACCATCACGATGGAAAAGCAGGAACCAATGATTCTTTACTAGCTTTGTTGTTGCTCTGCTGTTTGCAGAGGTTTCAGGATTACTTCACTCACTAAAAGTTTGTTGCAGGTCTAAGTTTGTGTTGGATATGAGGCAAAAAGGAGCAGAGAGGTGGGAGGAGGAGGAGGAGGAGGAGGAGAGGGGGGAGGAAGGGTTGTGAGAAAAGCACACAAGCTCATCCACCAGCGATTCAAATCAATTTCAAAGCAGAGCCGCAAGAAATTTCTGTACCAATGAGCCCAAGGTTCCTGGTTCAGAGAAGAACAAGTACACAGAAGTGGAGGAGGTGGGGGGATAAGCAGGCGAGGAAGAAGAAAAAAAACTTCCCTGGATTCCAACTTGCAAATATAAAAAGCAAAGCAATCAATCATGTCAGAGAGCCCTCATTCCTCGCTGCTCCTTCCGAGCAGCAGCAGAATGAAATCGGACAAGACGAGAATATGCAAACTTATCCGTTCTCGCTGGACACCTCGAGGTGGGAGGGAAGGGGCTGAGGAGATGATGGTGGGCGCTGGGGGGTTCTGAAAAGATAAATGGCCATTCCAGGGGACGCTGCAGGGCCCTGTTAAAAGTTTACTGTCACAAATACTAATTAATTGCTGCTGCAGAGGCTATTAATCATATATTAATGAGATGGTCTCTTTACCTTGGCCCGTCCAGGCCTCCCCGAGGCCCCCTGTGGCCCCGGGAAGCCTCACTGAACAGAAAGCATCCAGGACTCAATTAATCTTTGCACAGACACTTAAGTGAAAGCAGGCAAACAGTGAGGACATTAAAGCTGTCCATGTTTCAACAAGGACTTTTGGTTAATCAGCCGGAGAACCTAATTCAGGCTCCCTGGTTCAGACAGCATGAAGAAAAAAATGTGTTGCATCTTCATCACTTCTGGAGCTCTGTTTCTCATAGAGAGGGAGTTAGGACTGGAACAGCGTTGTCACTGATATCAGCGGTTATTATGAAAGGTCATCTGTCATCTGTCCTCACCAAGTTTAAAACTGATACTGGGTCACTGGGTCAGTTTTAATTCAATTAAAACGGCATTGGCCGACCGTGCAGTCCTTTGTAAAAGCAGATTGTTTTGGAAGTTTGCTGTCGTGTAGCATTTAGTTGTGTTTTAATACAAGACCAAAGAGGGAAAAGGTCTGAACATGATGTTATAGATGCACCTGTTAGTGACCATCATTTGGGGAGGTTAATTTTACAATGAGAAAGATTATGCTCTGGTAGAACATTTTAAGGAGAGCAGTATATCGTCCTACTCGTTACTAAGCCAACAGTCCAACGGACTCTAACAAGCTAGATCTATGAAGCCGTTGGGGGAATCCGCATTCAAGCTACAGCTACAGTCTGAAAACGCTTTAAATTCAATACCACAGCTTCAGTTTACAAAGTTGCGTCAAAACAAACCATAAGACTTTTGAAATAATGTCCCATGGACAGACAAGAAGAAAATGATCATACAAAACAGGACTTGTTTGGTCTTGAAATCCACAACCATTTTTGGAGCAAACGACCGCCAGAGTTTCAGCAGAAACACTTCATACCCACAGTCAAACACGGGGGTGGAGGTGTCATGATTGGTGATTGTTATGCAGCCGCAGGACCAGGAAACCCTGCAGTCACCGAGCTGACTATGAACGGCTCCGTATACCATTATTAAGGACATGTAAGTATTTTTCTGACACCTACATTGTTTTAGTGATGTACTGATGAGTAAATCCTGGGAATCTTCGTTTCATGACTTTTATCCATCGTCTGCTTCCTTTGAGCCAAAACTGAGGGTTCTCTAATGTGTTCATGTTTCTGAGACATGTCCCCGGTTCAATCATTATGTCATGTTTGATGCATTATCATGTGATTTTGAGACTTGTCATGTGACAGGTAGAAGAAAAAGACATCTTTATCCATATTGTTACTGTTAATCAGGTTGTGTTTTTCATGTTACATCTTCATCTGTAAAGACAACAACTGTCATCATCCAGTCTTAGTCTCTTTTTCTTTCATTCCTTGTTCAATCATTTTATGTTTGATATGTCGAAGGTACTTGTTGTAATACAACACGTGTACCAGATGAATACATGTTTGTCCAGCACGCTGCTGCATTTTATTACGATCAATAACAGAAGCCATGTGGGTCAGAGGGACAGTTAGGGATGAGATTTGGTGAGAGTGAAGCTTTTTTCCCATCATCCTTGAGACACCATCAGCATGAGGCCATGCTCTGCATGTGTTTCACATAACTGTGTTTTCTCTCCCAGACACGAGTAACTGCTGAGGTGATTTACATGTTGGGAAATTGCGTCTCCGCCTTTGTTACTAATAGCATGAGACTGCTGAGGGTGAAATATGACACTCCTGTGCCTGGCTGAGATTAAAGCGGCGCGTTTCTGTGGTAAAAGCAGGAAAACGGGAAGCAAACAGGATCAGCGTGACCATGGATGGTGATCCTTCATTTATTCGTGTGTTCCAGTTCCTTAAACATTAGTGATGCAGTTAGTCAGACTAATGATGCATCAAAAAAAGCATCAAGATCAGTTAAAAGATATATGTCATTTTTATTATCCAACAAAATCTTCTTCCGTTTCTGCGGTTGGAGCCAACATTACCAAGAATGCAGTGAGACCCGTAGATTTGGTATCGTAGACTTCCACATTGAGGCTCGCGGCTTAACTGACCGATAGAGGCCGGCTGCAAAATCTGTCAGTCTCCACTGACTATCATGTTAAAATGTCCAACTTTAGAGAAGAAATAAACATATTTACAGCTTGTTTAAAAAAAAAAAACATTCTGTCTCAATTGTTTGATTTCACACGCAACTCGGAAGGGGGTGAATATTTTTTTTTACCACGTCAGGAGAGTTTATATCAAACAAAAGTATTTCTAATATGATTGATTGACAGCTGGCTCAGCCAATGGCCAGCCGTTATCCCTTCCTCATCTGTAATCGTCATGCTGCCGCGTTCAGCAAAGTAACCACCAGTTTGTCTGATCGCAGCGTCGGCTAAATGTGACATGTTAAATGGGATTCACGCTGGAAATGTCTGACGGCAGCTCTCCAGATATTTCAGCGAGCTTCGAATTCTCCAAGTAAAATGGTTGGTGCTTGGTTTTAAAACTGAAATCGTCTTTCATGCAGGTCTCCATCTTGTGATCTCATCTCCACCTGCCCCCACCTAATCCAAAAATGGACAAATGGGCAGAATACCGTATGTCCATTTGAAGATTAGAGACCACACCCATCTGAGCCCTTTACTACAAGATTGTTGTTTTATCTTAACGTACGTCAAGCTAAAGTCTGAGGCAAACCAATGTGACCTTACCTTCATTCTGCTTGAATCTCCATCCATCCTCATTTCTGCTTCTGAGAGAGGCTCCAATCAAGTACCTTCAAGTCCACTGGTCTCTGCCTTTGCTCTGGCATTCCAACCAGCATCACATTACATTAATAATTCTGGCTGAATGTGTTTGTTCATACTTATTTCTGTTTTGCTACCTATACAGAACAAATGAGTTCTGCCGGAGCTGAAATGAGGACTGGTGAAGCTCCAAGCAACCAGCACACAAGCATCAAAGCTGCTCTGAAAGGATCCAGGCCAATCTGAAGGAGGGTTTGTCGTCAGGAACCTGCAGCTCAGCTGCTGGCAGGACAAGCAGCTGAAGACCCAGAGGCCCTTCGTCAGTTAGCACAGGTGGCTACTGGCTGCTGCTGCTGCAAAGCTTCGTCCTCAGGGCCTCTTCCAGGCAACCCAGAGTTAGTTACAGCTGCCTGTTAGATCTTTAAGACACAACAAAAAATATC
Source organism: Xenentodon cancila (assembly GCA_014839995.1). Lineage (NCBI taxonomy): Eukaryota > Metazoa > Chordata > Actinopteri > Beloniformes > Belonidae > Xenentodon > Xenentodon cancila. Next base: position 23,933,145 of record CM026215.1, on the reverse strand, counting down.
ATGTTTAAAATAAGAATGCCTTTGGACAATAAATCATTATTTACACATCAGAGATCAAGAGGAGACATGTCATTTACTAAGCAGCTAAAGTGATGACAGCTAACCTGATTATGTACATAAAATTAACCCCCCGAACAGTTATTATGGATGTAAAATCTCCAACTATAAGGTGTAAGACCAGGTTGTGTTAATGTTTAAATGAACAATCATCGAAAAAAAAACTTACAAAAATGAGCCAGCAGCAGTCCAGCTGGTCCCTGATCACGTTTCATGGATTCAGCCCAGCGGGTCAGGACTTCCTCGGTGTCTCTTTGACCTCTGAGCTTTCTCTGCAGAAATGTTTATCACACATTGGCCATTAATAAACTAGAGGAGTGCATTAAACAGTGCAGGTGTCAGTGCATGCTGATGGAGAGAGCTGCAGTGTCGTTGCTGCTGTATGCAGATTAGCCTGCAGGTCAGACAGTCAAGACACGCTGAACTACTGCACGCCCATACTAATGCACAAACATACTACTACACACACATACTAATGCACAAACATACTACTACACACACATACTAATGCACATACATATGAATGCAAACAGATACTAATGCACAAAACATCCAAATGCACAAACATACTACTACACAAATATTCTAATGCACATACTAATGCAAAAACATACTGATGCAAGTACATACTGATGCAAATACATACTGATGCAAACACATACTTATGCAAAGACGTACTAATATTAAGACATACTAATCCACATGCATACTAATGCAAATACATACTAATGCAAATACATACTGATGCAAAGACATACTGATGCAAATACATACTGATGCAAATACATACTAATGCAAATACATACTGATGCAAATACATACTAATGCAAATACATACTGATGCAAAGACATACTGATGCAAATACATACTGATGCAAATACATACTAATGCCAGATGTACTAATATTAAGACATACTAATGCACATGCACACTAATTCAAAGACATACTAATACAAATACATACTGATGCAAAGACACAGTAATGCAAATACATACTGATGCAAATACATACTGATGCAAAAACATACTGATGCAAAAACATACTGATGCAAAGACGTACTGATGCAAATACATACTAATACACATGCATACTAATACACATGCATACTAATACACATGCATACTAATACACATGCATACTAATGCACACATAGTGCACACACATACAAACTAATTCACACACATACTTATGCACACACATGCTAATGTACATGCATACTCATACGTATGTTTTTATGAGCTGTGTTTTGGGGCAGTGACGACCATGTTGTGAAACCAGTTCAAGCCAGTTTACACTGTAAAGAGTTTGTTGCTGTGTGCAAGGGAAACATTTGGAAACATGCTGCATCTTTTTGGATTTATAATATCAGTGTTTCAATATTTATATATATATATATATATATATATATATATATATATATATATATATATATATATATATATATATATATATAGATATAGATATAGATATAGATATAGATATAGATATAGAAAGATAACATAACTTATATTGACAGTTAGAGCTAAATCATCCACGTGTCTGTTAGACTCCATCCCAACTCAACTACTCAAAAATGTTTTCTCTCTCATTGGTGCGACAATACTGGACCAGATCATCTTAACTCTAAACTTAGGATATGTGCCACCAGTTTTAAAAGTTGCAGTAATTAACCCTTTGCTCAAAAAACCTCTCTTGACCCAGACATTTTAGTTAATTATAGACCGATTTCCAACCTTCCATTTATCTTTAAAAGTCTGGAAAATGTAGTTGCAGCAGCTGTGTGACCATTTGTATAGAAATGATCTATTTATAGTTTTTCAGTCAGGGTTCAGATGCATCATAGCACAGAAACAGCACTGGTTCGAGTCTCGAATGACCTTCTTATGGCCTCAGATTTAGTGTCCATACTGGTTCTGCTGGACCTCAGTACTTCATGCAGTTCCCCTTTTGTCCTATGATCACCCCAGATTTACACTTTATAGCCAAAGTCAATGCTCTATAACCTAGCACAGTTTCTCCTTTACTTTGTGATTTCAGGATTCTAATCTTTAAACCTTGGTTTTATAAAAGACCCAACAGTCTTGCATGGAGGAGATTTTACAGAAATCTTATATAAATATACAATAATAAAAAAAAGCTGTTTAAGTACAAAATCATTACAGGCTGTAAACATTCTTTAACAAATATGTGATAGAAGTTTCAGATACTCGCCTCATGAGACTGTTGATTGTTGTGGTGAAGAACCTGCTGATGCTCAGGTCAGGATGTTTTAAGTTTAGATGTGTCTATGAAAAACCGTAGGATTTTTCTATCAGTGATAAATGCTGCTGTTTTTTGATCTTTGAATTATTAACTAATTCTTCTGAAGGTTCATGTCTTGTTGCCCACAGCCTGATCAGAGAGACTGAGACCGTCATTTCCCAGCAGCCAAAGCTTCCCACACCAGCAGACGGATAGGCTCTCCAGCGTGTTCTGGGTCTGCTTCGGCCTTCTCCTGGCTGGACACCTCAACTGGCTGCTCCTGATGTGAAGGATGTGGATCCATCTCATCATGGTGTAAGGGTTGAGCTTCTGAAAGATCCAAGGAGCGATGTAGGGTACGTGTTCCTGGTAGCACCTCCCAGGGCAGCCTCGAACCTGGGGAGCAGTTAAAACCAGCAGCACATTTCACCACATTTTTCATTTATAATATTTTATTTAGTGAAGAGAAAAAAAAAGAAAACAGAATTTTTCTGATGTGAGGGTGTCCTCCTCCACCACCAGCAAGTGCACCACCACCCCTCCTGCTGTCTTAGATCAGAGCAGGACTTTTTAATTTCCCTTTAATCTGATAAATTATGGATGTGACTCAAAGTCCGATCTGAGAGTAATGATCATAACTAAGCACTCAGGCGGCCATCAGGATGATCGGGGCACGTTTAAAGCGCAGGCCTGAACAGAATCCCATTTCCAGTGACGACCTCCAGACTGTGACACTCCCGTGTAATGACACCCCCCCATCAGGTGAGGTGACATAATAAACATGCGACCCTGTGGCCAGGTTTGTCACGGAGATGTCTTTTAACAGCACACATTCTCTTTAATTGGTTTGGTGAGAGCAGTCCCCCGCTGTAATTACCCGCCCCCCTCCCAAAAAAGCAGGCGTGGAGCGTGTGGGCACAAGGGGTGTCAGCCCAATGTGATGGGCGCGTTCACTGTCATTCAGACATCACCTGAGGAGGGGGACACTCATACATCTCCCTCATGTGCCCCATGGGGGGCTGAGATGGCTTAAAAGCAAGCTAGTCCCAGGAGACCCATTGACCTGAGGACAAAAGATGGAGGGGGTGTAGAGCTGGGGCACGGCGAGGGAGGAGGCCATCTGAGCTCTGCTGTCAGAGCTGCTTTAATGAAGGACACGCCGCTGCAGAGCTGTGGGACGGCGAGGAGCAGCACGGCTGACGGTGACAGAGCCGTCACCCGATCTGACCGTTTCTGTCGAGAAATGTGACCTGAAGACGCAGAAGAAGCGTGAAAACAGCCTGAGAAGAGCAGTTGGAGCTGAAACTGTGATTTGTGGGAGAACGAACGCAGGAAGCAGCTAGAAGACAAGCCAGGGATCATCGCAACCTTGAGGCCGAAGCGCTAGATGTCCTGGTCCTGGTGCTGGTGCTGCTGCAGGTCCTGGTCCTGGTCCTGGTGCTGGTCCTGGTACTAGTTCTGCTACTGCTACTGCTACTGCTACTGCTACTGGTCCTGGTCCTGGTCCTGGTCCTGGTCCTGGTCCTGGTGCTGGTGCTGGTGCTGCTGCTGGTGCTGGTGCTGGTGCTGGTCCTGGTCCTGGTCCTGGTCCTGGTCCTGGTCCTGGTACTAGTACTGCTACTGCTACTGCTACTGCTACTGCTACTGCTACTGCTACTGCTACTGGTCCTGGTCCTGGTCCTGGTCCTGGTGCTGGGGCTGGTGCTGGTGCTGCTGATGCTGCTGCTGCTGCTGCTGCTGCTGGTGCTGGTGCTGGTCCTGGTCCTGGTACTAGTACTGCTACTGCTACTGCTACTGCTACTGCTACTGCTACTGCTACTGCTACTGGTCCTGGTCCTGGTCCTGGTCCTGGTACTAGTACTGTTACTGGTACTGCGTCATAACATTTCCTTTGATCAAATAGCTCCCTACCACTACAAGGTGCAACATCTACATAACTTACCAGACGACGTGATCAGATTTCTTTTTTCTTAAATCTAAGTCACAATAACAGAGAAAACAGTATAAAACATTTTAAACATCCCCACCAACAGCTCTCGGTGCTGGAGGGAAACGTAAGTGAACCCACAGACGAAAGCTGATCACAGTTCACACAGCTGGAGTCCAGGTAATGAAAGACGTATGGAGGCGTGGTTCTGCTGTAGAGCTTCTCTAATTGATAAAAGACACTCAAATATGTGAAGTCTGCAGTTCATTAGAAGCATCTGCTGATATGAATGATACCTTGCTAAAAGGAGACTGCTGAAGACATCCAGTCATGAGTGGTTGATGACCAGTCAAGATGGTTCCAAAGACTCAACCCAGAATCCTCAACGAGGAAGATCCCAGGAGGAACATCTAAAGGCCCAAAGACATCACTGGAAACATCTCTGTTCATAAGGAGGTCATTGAACAGGCAGGACGTTCATCCCAACAGCAAAGTATGGTGGAGGAAACATCAGGATTTGGGTTTGCGTCACTGTTTGAGGACTTGGACCTTTTCTCATCAAGAGGGGGAAAATTAATTCCCAAGTTTACGCAAATCTCATCCAGGATAATGTCAGGGTGTTCCCCAGATGAAGCTTGGTAGATGCTGGGTGATGCAGCAGGATAAAGATCCTAAACATGGAAGTAAATCAGAAAAACAAAATCCAGCCGGCAGACCCAAACCCCACAGAGATGCTGAGGAGTGATCTCAAGAGAGCCTCTGATTCACACCAGACAACCTACACATGTGTTTGAAGCGGTTCTGGAGAAAGAAACGGTCCAGAGCTGAGCAGCTCTGATCCAGAGATCCTGGAAGATGTGGATGAAGACGGACCTTTATGGAAACTGCTTTTGCTCTAAATCATCATTAGACGTCACCTGAAACAACACGTTTCAGGTAACTTCAGGATGTGCTGCAGGACTGCAATGCAAAAACAAATGTATAGCAATATATGAAACGCGTTAAGAAACAGAAGTCAAAGTGATTGTAATATTTAATGTCCTTTATTTATTTATTTATTTTTGCTTTCGTACATTTCCTGCTTTTCCTGCTTTTATTTGGGGTCCTAAAAGTTGGGAGGAGATTTTTTGTTTGTCTGAAGCTGCATATAAACTCATTCCAGAAGAATCTATTTCATATTGTTGGTTTAATCATCACCGTCAGTCAGAAGCAGGACCGTGTTTGTTTTTTCAGTGAAAAGCTGCAGTGATGCAGACGGACAGAAGAACCAGGAGACTCGTCCTCGAGACCTCGTCCTGGTTTCAGAGGACGTCTCCGTTCACTCAGATGCTCCAGAGACGGCAAAGTTGAGCTAAAACCTGATGAGGACTGCCAGAGAGGACAGGGGGGGGGGACGCTGGGAGACTCGGCTGTGTGTGTGTGTATGTGTGTGTGTGTGTGTGTGTGTGTCGTTGTGTGTGTGTGTGTGTGTGTGTGTGAGTGTGTAAGAGTGTGTGTGTGGTAATGTTAACATTACTGTTATGATTGGTTGAGTAGACGGCCTTTGATGACACGCTTAATGAGAGGTCTGAGGGTGCAGCTCAGCAGGGTGACGGGGGAGACCTCCCACATCAAACAGCAACCCCCGTCTCCCCCCGTCTCCCCCCGTGTTCCCCCCTGTTCCCCCCTCCCTCCCTGAAGACCCTCCGAGGACTCGGGGAGAGGAGGACATTAAGTGATAACTGAGTCTCACAGCTGCAACAGGAAGCAGCTCCATCACTGATCCTGCTTCATTTCGGTTGTTAAGACAACGGTGTTCATTTCAAGTCTGACAATCACAACAAATGTAAACATCTGCCATGCTTTTGTAAAGAGATGATTAAGCATTTTTATCAACAGCTTCAGTTTAAATCTGTGATATTTCAGTGTAATTGTAGTTTATTTTTCTGTTTTTAATTCTTTTTTTTTCATTTTTCATAAACAAAAGATACTGACATAAACAACAATAATTAACCTAAAATTTCAGAGAAAGTAAGAAAAAATACGTTGTTGTTTTAATTAGATTTATGATGATGATGGACATGATTTTCACCCTAAGACAGCTGGTCCAGGCTTCATCAGCCCTGCATGACTTTAAATAAGAAGAAACAGTGGATGGATGGATGGATGGATGGATGGATGGATGGATGGATGGATGGATGGATGGATGGATGGATGGACGGGTGGATGGATGGACGGATGGACGGGTGGATGGATGGATGGATGGACGGACGGACGGACGGACGGACGGACGGACGGACGGACGGACGGACGGACGGATGGATGGATTTCATTTTGTGAAATTCCCTCTGGTGGCATGGCTCAGGTTCCCTCCACTTCACAGCCATTTCCACCGGTACAGATTGTACCACACCAATTTGTGACCATGTGGGGGCGGGCTCTACCTGACTCATGCAGGAGCGTCCGTGTGCAACCAGGAGATCTTTGTGCTTGGTGGTTGGTGCTCAGTTCCTCGATTGGTTGTATGTCTGTCTCATGGTGTCCAGAGAAGCTTCTCCTGTATCTGCAGGAACCAAATCCAGGAAATCAAACCCAGAGGAACCAAAATCTGTATCTCTGTATCTAAAAGAAACAGAATCAGTGAAACAGTCGCTCTCTAAACAAAGCTTTCTTACAATGAAGTAAAGGTTTCCAACATTTATAAGATAATATACCGAAGTCAATCATGATTTTTAACAGATTCTCAGAATTTACTCATTTTGACAAACTGATAAACTGTAAAACTGTAAATCCAATCAAAGTGATGATTTGACGTGATCTCTTATACATGTTGATGGACTGAAGTGAACAAGATCATCATTTTATACCAAAATAAGTGTTTAAGTAAACTGAAAAAAAAATGAATTAGATTAAAATGACATTTCATTTAATAAAAATTTAAATGACTGTATGTTGTTATATAATTAATGTAAATAGATTATTTGAATTATTTTGGAGTTATGTAATATAGCAAGATAGAATTTGCAAGATAGAAATAAAATGAAATTAGAGATCAGTAATTTTTATTTTAATAAACTACATTCATATTATTAAAAACTGAGATAAATTTTATTTTCAGTTTCTAATTATTTGGTGGTCAACATGGTCAACTATGATAGAAACATGAACAAAAGTAAATAAATAAATAAAAATATCATCGCTGACAAAATATAAAATTAAAATAAAGTTATTTTAATCATTTAGAAACTTCTCATCATGATGATAAATGTTCACATAATACAAAGTTTACCTGTTTTATCTTGACACCTTACAAAATGACTTTTGAGTTATTTTGAACTGTAATAATTGGTTATTATTATTAACTAGGTTAAGTAAAGTTAAATGGTTCCCACTAGTTACATCTGCTGTTCAGTAATGAGATAAAAACTGTTTGTCTCATTAACCTCGTCCTAACGAGGCCCATCTTTGGGCTTCTGTTCTTAAAATGATATAACGTATTTAAAATGAATAAACCTTAGCTTCTGCAAAGTATATTTGACTAAATTTAGTAAATCAAAAGAACGTAGACAAGTGTGATGTCACAGCAGAAGATTCAAGTTAGAGAATCTACATCCAGCTTCCAGAGCTGATACGGGGTTGGATGAGTGTCACCAGGCTGGTGTCGGTGGGATGCAGCTGGTCCTTATTGACCCTTCTCTGGACTAAACTGCACTCTCGTCTTTTTATGATGTGTTTATTTAGCCCTATGGTTGGAAATGTGATTTGTTTCAGTGGAAATGGTATAAAAGGATTGAAGCTGAGCTCGTTTGACGTGCTGCAGGTGTATGTTCTATCAAGACTTTTGATTTAAAACGCCTCATCTGCCTCTGGACTAAACTTCTCATCATCTCCTCAAAGTGCAAAACTTAACTTTCTTATTTTAACTGTAAATATTCTTAACCATTTCTAGTGAGAAAGTTGATATTAAAATAATCAGCGTGACTGATGATGACTTTTCTTCATCATGAGAATGTTTCTCATAAACAGTAACTAAGAGGACGTCTCCTCAATGAGAACATAGAAGGGTAAATATTAACAATCTGAAAATAATTTCTTCTCATAATGACTTTCATTATTTCATTTTCTCAGAATGAGGACATACAAAACTAAATTTATCATCATCAGGTATTATGATTAATGATGCTATACCTTTCTTTTTTTCATCAGAATGAGGTTCTGTGTCAACCTTTGTGACTTTTAGCTGCATTTCCAACCTCCTCTGAACACATAAAACAGTTTTAAGTCTCATCACTAAAGTCTAACTGTCACCACTGGACTAATCACAAAAGCCTTGATGATTTAATCGTATCTCAAGCGTTTATTTCCAGCTGAATGCTCCCTGGTTTCTGGTATTTGATGGTGGATTTCCTGCAGGTGTGCTCTTCAGGAGCTGATCCGTGATTCTCCAAGTTAAAATGTTGTGTTTTAATATTACCCTTTAAAGCACAACCTAAATTAACGGATTGTAACGTGCCAAGTGTAATGATGGATGAGCGTACGAGTCAAGTAAACGCTGGGTGCTGTGTGGAGCTGCAGGAGGACAAACACGGCTCTTCCTGTGTGTGGATTGGAGTCCGGCTCTCACAAGTTTACTCAGCTTGGGAATTACGTCTCACAGATGGCTGCTTGGCGAGCAGATCGGGCTCATGTCACAGGGGGAAAATATTATTGCAGCGCTGACCTCCGTTTGAAAGCGCTCTGGATGGGAGCGTTTTCTGGGAGTCCTGACCTCACAAGACATCATCAGCCTCATCAAAGACTGGCCTCGCCGCGCACCACGACTTCACAACACTTTTGAACAGCGAGAAACAAACACATGATAACGGCAGAGAGCTGCTCTCTCTGGTTGTGCTTCAGAAATTACGGGAACAAAAGTTTTTCTCTCAGGTCACAGCAGTTAAGTAACTATTTGAGGACACGGAGGACCACAGCGTGTTTTCTCAAAGAGCAAAAATCTCTGTGGTATTTACTCTAGAGCATGCTCCACTGCCCAACATCCCTCCACAAATTCACTTCAAAGTGTGTCTGCTGAAGGAAAAGCTTGGGAAGTATATTTGAAAACCCAGCGTGGCGTCGCTCTCCTGCCATCAGCTGGAAGACGGGGAAGAGGAAGGGGGAAGAGGAGGCAGTTTCTCACTGCCCTCTGTCTCCTACATCACTTCTTTCTGCAGTTACAGAGAGATGACAGTGATGGAAGTTTAATGGGATTCTACAGGGAATTTTCAGAAGCTTGATTAGTTTCAGACACACAGAGAGATGCTTTCACAGACGTGATGTTTAACATTTACACACGAGGCTGAAACAGTCTCACATGATGTAGATTTAATGGAAAAGTTCCACCGGTTGATTGCAGAGCTCCCAGGACTAAAGAGAGCGCAGAAATGAGCCTTCGGAGCTGGGAAAAGTTCACTTTCACTTTCTCACCACAGCAGACGGTGTCCAAACGTGTCACAATCGGTTTTCTACACAGCGCAGTCACATGTGCTGCACGCTGAATGAATACCTTCTCAGCTGCATTAAAAAATACCTCAGAGTTCAAAACAAGCAGACACAGAACAGAAACCTGACTGTTCTGACGAGTATCAGAATGGCCGAGGGCACACGCACGGCCCTGAGGACGATGAACCGTTTCACTGTCGCTCCAGCAGAGAAAAAAACAGAAGATGAACGCTTCGACATCATGTGATAACTGCACAGTAGTTTGCTCAGTGAAAGACGTATATGTCACCATGCTTTCTTCTTCCTCCACAAATCAAAAGATGATCTGCAAATCTTGATCCGTATTTTTAGCAGAGCAGGGCAGACCATTGGTCCGAGGACACTTCCAAATCGCTCCACGGTGCGTGCTACGAGACTGCTCGCATCGACTACAATAATGGTGAATCACAGCGGCTGACGCAACACTGCTGTTCGCCTCCTGTTTGGGGTCCTGGGCTCTAGAGATTCCTTACCATATGTTCACACATACGTAATGTAAGTGTCCTGAGCATCGCCATCAATTCACTAGGTTGACGTCAAGTGTTGTGAACTGAAATGTGGATTCCTTGCGTCTTGGCGGGAAAGTTGCTTCCATCGTTGGGGGGTTTCCAACTTTCAGCATGAGCCTCAGTCAATCAAGATGCAGCTCTGCAGCAGGTGCCAACAAAATCATACATGTGGGTGGGGCCCTTTCAAAGCATGCAGAGCTTAGTTAGGTGGTGAAAACTCAGCAGTTTGATTGGTCGTTCATGGTATGACGAAGGCACGTCAGAAACACCACCATCTGGAACCCTGGATAGCTCAGGCTGCTGAGCAGGCGCACCATATACAGAAACTGTCGCCCTTGTGCACGCAGTGCAGGTTTGAATCCTGGCCTGTGGCTCTTTACTGCCTGTTTCTCCAGTTTCCAGTCTAGCCATTTTCAAAATAAAGGTCACTACGGGCACAAATAATCTTTAAAAGAAAAACCACTTTCAGCTTTTAACACTGCTGTGTGAACATACCATCAGTGTTTTACAAGAGATTTAAACTTCATACTTGAAGAATCTGAGTGTAGAAGTCAAAAAGCTCTTTTTTCTACACCACTTAGCAATATTATTTGTATAATTGTAGAATAAAGAAGGCATGGTGAAATATACATCTTTAAAGAATGAAAATATCATCTCAATGATGATCTCAAAGCCTTCAGGTAAACTTGTATTCTCACAAATCCAGCCAAGGAAACAGCACCTGAAAGCATTCCTGTTTTGAAATGCTCCCTGTGCAATCCAGGCTTTATGCTTGAATCCAAAGTGGAAACGTCCTCTGTCCTCAGTTCTCAGTTCTCACCAGGAGGGCTTAAAATGCAGAACATCGGGAACCGTGGAATTGCTGTGAAATAGCAGTCCTGTGCTATTCCATTCTAGTTAAAGAGAATGGTCTGAAAATCTTTGGTTAAATCCAGCCCGAGGAGGCAGGGTTTGAAAGGTCTTTGTTTTCAAAGCACTTCCCTTGAGACCTGAGGATGAAGCAGAACTGGTGCAAATCCGGATGATGGTGCTTACAGGTCCCATAGGCCACAGGACTGCCGTGAAACAGCTGCACCAAACCATCCAGCCATCCATTTTCTATACCCACTTTATTCTTTGCAGGGTCACAGAGTCTGCTGGAGCCTATCCTGACTTATTACAGGAGAAAGGCAGGTGTACACCCTGGACAGGTCGCCAGTCTATCACAGGGCCACATGCATCTAGGAGGCATCCTACACAGATGCCCAAACCACCTCAGCTGTCTCCTCTCGATGTGAAGGAGCGGCTCTACCCCAAGTTCGTCCTGAATGACTGAGCTTTTCACCCCATCTCTAAGGGATCGCCCAGCCACCCTACGGAGCAAACTCATTTCAGCCGCTTGTATCCACGATATTGTCCTATCGGTCATTACCCAAAGTTCATGGCTATAGGTGAGGGTGCGAGCGTAAATTGACCAGTAAATCGAGAGCTTTGCCTTGACACTCGGCTCTATCTTCATCCAGACGGTTTGGTAAACTGACCGCATAACTGCTGCACCAATCCGTCTGTCAATCTCATACTCCAACTTTCCCTCACTCATGAACAAGACCCTGAGATACTTAAACTCCTCCACTTGAGGCCGGAGATCTCCACTTACCCGGAGAGGGCAAGCCACTGTTTTCTGGTCTAGAACCATGGCCTCCATGGATTTGGAGGTGCTGATTCTCATCTTAGCCGCTTCACACTCGGTTGCAAACCATCTCAGCACATGCTGAAAGTCCTGGTTCAATGATGTCAACAAGACAACATCATCTGCAAAAAGCTGAGATGAAATCTTGTGGTTCCCAAACTGGTCCCCCTCCAGCCCCTAGCTACACCTAGAAATCCTGAAAAAAATTATGATTAGAACCGGTGACAAAGGGCAGCCCTGCCAGAGTCCAGCATGCACTGGGGACATGTCTGATTTATTGTTGGCAATGCAAACCAAGTTTCTGCTTCGGTTGTACAGAGACCGAACAGCCCAACAAAGGGCCCAGGACCCCATACTCACGGAGCACAGAATACCACAAGAGACATGGTTGAATGCTTTCTCCAGATCCACAAAGCACATGTAGACTGGTTGGGCATACTTCCATGAACCCACCATGTATAGAGTTGGTCCAATGCTCCATGACCAGGAAGAAAAGCATATTGTTCCTTCTGAATCCGAGGTTCGACTATCGGCCGAATTCTCCGCTCTAGTACCCTGGCGTAGACTTTCCCAGGGAGGCTGAGAACTGTGATCCCACTATAGTTGGAACACACTCTCCGGTCCCCCTTGACAGAGGGAACACCACCCCAGTTTGCCACTCCAGCGGCACTGTCCTCAACCTCCATGCAACGTTGCAGAGGCACGTCAACTAAGACAGCCCTACAACATCCAGAGACTTGAGGTACTCAGGGTGAATCTCATCCAGCCCCATGCCTTGCCACCAAGGAGCTTACGGACTACCTCAGTGATTTCGGCTTGGGTAATGGAAGAGTCCACCGCAGAGTCCGCAGCCTCTGCTTCCTCACCATAAGCTGTCCTCACCAAACTTCTCCCAGACCTGAGTATTTGCCTCCCAGACTGCCCGAGCTGCGACTTGCTTGGCGTGCCGGTACCTGTCGGCTGTGTCAGAAGTCCCACAGAACAAGATGGCCCGATAGGACTCCTTCTTCAACCTGACAGCATCCCTTACATCCGGTGTCCACCACCGGGTTCGGAGATTGCTGCCACGACAGGCACCAGAGACCCTGCATCCACAACTTTGAGCTGGCGAGGGAAACAATGGAGGCAGAGAACATGGTCCACTCTGACTAAACGTCCCCAGTATCTCTCAGAATCTGGGCATAGCTCTCCTGGAGGTGGGAGTTGAAGACCTCCTTGACGGAGGGCTCGGCCTGACGTTCTCAACAAACCCTCACAATATGTTTGGGCCTGGCCGGTCTGTCCCGCTTCCTCCTCCAACTCACCACTAGGTGGTGATCGGTTGCCTCTTAACCTGAGTGTCCAAGACGTGCGACCGCTGGTCAGATGAAACAACAACAAAGTCAATCATCGACCTCCGGCCTAGGGTGTCCTGGTGCCACATGCACTGATGGACACCCTTATGCTTTACCATGGTGTTTGTTATGGACAGACTGTGACTAGCACAGAAGTCCAATAACAGAACACCACTCAGGTTCAGATCGGAGAGGCCATTCCTCCCAATCACCCCCCAGTAGGATCACCACCCACGGGAAGATTCATGTCGGGTCGTGCAATGTGGTTTGGGTAGCGGTCATGGTGGGGTACCCCGGCGGCCCAATCCCTGGACCAAAACTCTAGCAACGGGGACATGGAATATCACCTCGCTGGGGGGGCATGGATTATGCTAAAGGTCAAGAGGTACCGGCCAAAAAAAGTGGGGTTCACCTCCACACAGCTTGGGCTCTGGACCCCAGCTCCTTAAGAGGGGCTGGACGATCTACTACTCTGTTGCCCAGGGGGAGCAGCGACGAGCTGGTGTAGACCTGCTCCCCCAGCTCAGCCGCCATGTGTTGGCGTTTACCCCGCTGAACGAGAGGGCTGCTTCCTTACGCCTTTGGGTCGGGGAAAGGTCTCTTACTGCCTACGGGCCGAACAGCAGTACAGAGTACCTGGTCTTGGAGTCCGTGGGAGGAGTACGTGATAGTGCTCCAACTGGGGACTCCATTGTTCTACTGGGGGACTTCAAATCTCACGTGGGAAATGAGAGTTAAAAACCTGATGTGGACCATAGAAGCCAATTCTGGTCTGCCTATAAACAAAGTCTGTCTCTTTTTCAAGTGAAGCATCGTCACAGGGAATTGTGGGTAAACACTCCTCCGTGAGTAAAAGCTGTTGTAAGACGACAGACAGGAGAAATGTCTCACAGTCAGATGCGGAGCGAGGATGAGGTGAACCTTTTCATAGAAGTCTGGTCAGATGAAAATATATCACGCTAGCTGGTAAACACGAGAACAATGAAGTTTGCAAATTAACTAGTGTGGTTACCAACAGATGAGCAGGACATCTCAATCATTGTTTGTCTTTTCATCTCCTTCAGTAATGCTTGGTGCAGCATCACCACAGGTGAGGAGCGGAAAACATTATTCAGAAGGTTTGGTTCATCTGACAAAGTGCAATGTGAATCCAAACTCTTAAACTTACCAGCTGAATGTTGCAACTCCAATCCGACTGAGTCCCCATTAGAACTGAGTTCCTGATCTAACCAAGTCTTCTGGACTAGATTTGAAAACATCATATAGCCATTTATAATTGTGGTGGTGGTGGTAAACTAACGACTGAGGTGGTAGTAGACTACAAGGGTGGAAGTGGTAGAATATAATTGTGGTGGTGGTAGACTATGATTGAGGTGGTGGTGGTGGAGCACCATCCATTATCATCTCTGTCATAGATCTTTTTTTGTTTCATGCAAGTGCAAGATTTTATCTCTCAGAGACAATCGTTTTTTTCATAATATTGTCTCTGTTATTCGCAAGTGTTTTTGTGAAATATGTCTTTTCTACAACAATAAACATATCTGAATGATATTAAAACCACACTACATGTTGTAGATGAGTAATGAGAGTTAATTTGTCTGAAATAAAATTGAAAATATATAAATCATGGACTGTGGTTTTTGTTTAATATGAACATTTGTGTAAAAGTAAAAAAAAAAAGAAAAAGAAAAAAGAATCTTAAAAAATGTGTTTTCCAATTATTGGTCTCACTGTTATTAACCATATCGGTGGTGAGAACTAATCTGGCTCATGCTGCCATGAAATAAAAATACAATTCTTTTATAATGTTTTACTTCTATCAAAAGAAACAAAAGGTCAATTTCTGTCCGAGTCACTAAAGTTAAAGAATTACTGAAATGATATGTGAGAACATGTTTGGATCTCAGTGTAAGTAATTCCAGACACATCATCATCAGCTTCTGTGATCTCTGCACCAATCACGGAATTAAAACTTTCCTGAAAAACTGTTGCATTTTTATTTAAAGGTTCAATACATTTTAAATGAAAAAAAAATATATATATATATTTAAAAAAAAAAGGTTTCCATTATTTCACAGTTGCTCTCATAACTAAACTAAAGCTGTGACGGTTTCTTCTTCACTGCTTTAACACAATCACATCACATTCTATCACAAAAAAAATCACAAAGCTTTTCCTTTAGCCAAAGTACACATTCTTTGATAGTTTAACTATTAAATGACAACCATAAAGTAATAAAAGGACAGTGGAGTAAACCAGGATGCAGTTCTCACTTACATCCACAGGGGGCAGAGTGTCACCCCTCATCAGCCTCATTTACCAGATCATTGACTCATGATGTCATCCTGAAGCAGCTCAGCTCAGAATCAAGAGACAGACCGCAGCTCCCAGGTGTGGTTTTGCCTCTCAGATCAGTGTGAGGTTTCAACATCTGTCCAACAGAATCGCAGCTGCCTTCAGATCATATTGAAACAACAGATTGCAACTTCAGTTACCTCAGAGGATCCAAAGTGCAAACATCAGCGATGTCCTCCTGTTTTTTTTATTTCTTTGTGTTTAGAACTTCTTTGATTTGATTTAAAAGAGTCTCATGAGTTTTCTGATAAATCTTACGTAAAATTGTGTTTTCTGTATCCATAAAGTCTTTAAGTTATGGGAGGAATAAAACAGGAACAGACATTTGAGGTAAATGTCCACGTTTCTAATTAGTGGTTTCTCATTTGATGAAATTCAGCATTTGTTATTTATCCAGATCTCTTTTTTCCGAAAACACGAGCAAACATGTCTTTGTTTATGGGAAAAGATCATTTCTCTTTACTAGAATTCTTAAAACCACAAAAATGTCTTTTGTTTTCTTATGTATGTATGAAGTGTGAGAAATTCTTTCATTATAAACTTGGAAATTCACATTTTTATATATATGAATTTTAACCCCCCACGACCATTTTTCTAATAAGGCCTTGCATTTCCTTTTTTAAAATCGAAGTTGGTTTGCTCTTTTCTGGTTAAATTGCTTTAATTAAAGCTTTCAAGTCAGTAAACATCATTTATGACCCGACCCGTCCGTCCGCTGCGGTCCGGCGGTCCGGCGGTCCGGCGGTCCGGCGGTCCGGCGGTCCGGCGGTCCGGCGGTCCGGCGGTCCGGACCTCCTCTGGCTGCGTCTGTGTCTTTAACTCGTTTGCGAGGCCGATTTAACAGCTGCATTCATCTTCCTGGTTAACCAACAGGTCAAACCCGTTTTATTTATCCTCCTCCGCCAGATTAGAAAGTGCATCATGGAAACCCCACCGCAGCTAATTGTATAAAACCATTAAAGTCAGGGAGACGTATGAAGTTTTAAGTGTGTAGACTGTTTGCTGCAATTTGTTCAACATTTAAGCTAATGATATTAAAGTCGATCCATTAAGCAGGTTGGAGGGCGGTCTCGTGTGGCGGACTATGAATGGGTGTGTGTGAGGCGGGGGCAGCAGCTGGTCGGTCAGGGATTGACTTAACCTCTGTCACTTTGATGGCTTTTGTGTTGTACATTCACCCAGAAAACTGGGGCAGATGTCTGCGACACACCCCAAACACCACACACACACACACACACACGCACGCGCGCACACCCATTCATACTCCGCCACAGGAGACCGCCATCCAACCTGCTTAATGTTGCGTAGTCTTTCGAGTGAGTGTAAAGAGCAGCAGGAAATCTGATAAATGTCTCCAAGAAGAGGACAACGTAAAAAAACACGTATAACCGCGAGCATCACGACCACGGTCCGAGCAGATCAGCAGCAACCTGCAGAAGAAGATCTTCAACGATGACCCCCACAGGAGAACTTTAACCACAGAAACTGAAAGAACGTCAAACCGATCAGCTGAATGAGTTTCGAACATTAAAATTAGTGGTCACGGAGCCTTTAGGGACCTGTCCTCTCCAACCTTCCTTGGACATGAATCATTTGCAGAAGGAATCTCTTCCACTCTTTCTGCCTTTTTTTAATGAAACTAGAACTGTAAAACACACAGAAGAGATAGAAATGTTAGTATAAACCATTTTAACTTGACAAAATATATGAACTTGCAGGAAGTAAGGAGAATCTTTCCGTCACCTTTAACCTCTGAGATGTAACCAAAAACCTACATTTGCTAATTCTAGTGACTCCTGCTTCATGGTTGGGTTCAAATCTGGTCAATTCTTTTATGAACAAGTTTCTGTTATACACAAAAATGTTATCAGTTTAAGAGTCGCTTTAAAAAGTCACCCAGTTGTCACGTTAACTACTGACTACATATAATTATATCATATTTCAGATTTTTGTCTCACATGGTTCATGTAAGTTGTAAAGGCCGTTTGGACACAATTATAAAACGTCTTATGTGCCAAAAGAATGTTGCTTTAACTTTGGATCTTTTTTTTTAATCAGTTCGACTCCCTGTGAACTTCCCACCCAGGCTCTCTCACCATATGAGTTAAAGAGGAAAAACCAGAACACCGGCCGCTCTGGACCCTCTCTTGAAGTAACCGATGAGCAGCCTCGCGTGCCGGCGGTGTCGTGGGACCGGCCCCGTGTGCACGAGCCACAGACCATTCCAGCGAGGCAATTTCAAGAAATGAGTCGGCCTAGTGCAGAAGTACATCGGAGAGCTACCCGCCGTGTTTCTTATCCCGCTGGAGTGTCCTTTCCATATGAATGTAGAAACTAAAGAATGAAGTTTCTGGCAGTGGCCCAGAGGGGGAGCTGCAGGGACCATAGAGGTGTAAAAGTTAACAGAGGGACCACGTCCATTTTTAACTGATGCTATTCTGGCCTGAAAGCAGTTTGGGAGTCGACCAGCGCTCACAGTCCTTCTCTGTCTGACTGCGTACACCTTGAAAATCTTATACTGAAATACATAATGTGGAGAGAAAACTTTCAACTCCGGGATATCTAAAGCCTTTGACCACTGGTATATGGAAGGGAATTGGGAATTTCCTTTAACGGCTGTTTATCAGCATGATCAGTAGACGAAGTATCCACATTTTGTGGAAGTCAGTCAAAAATGGGCTCTGACTGCTTCATTTTTATTTATTTAGCTTTTTAATTATGTTATGTTTTTTTTCCTTTACAGTCAGAGGATTTTGTTGCAGAAAAGTTTGGTTTAAAATCTGTTAGTTTACTTAGTCCAGGCAATTGTTATTATTATTATTGACTTGGCATTAATTAGACTCATTTGAAATGTTTTCTTGAACTGCCTTTGAAGATAAATTAAATTAAAATGAAATCAAATTCTCTGATATTAAACACTTTATAACATCGTTTAGAAAAGCGCTTGATAAATACAGTTTCTGGTGGTTTCATATTAAATCTAATAGTATAAATGTTCAGGTAGACTTGATTCATGAGTAGAATAAATTATACTACATTTTTTGTGTAATAACTACTACAGTTGTGGAGCTAGAATGTAAATTATATCAGTATATCTAATCATAACTGTCAGAGATTGTTAGGGGCCCTGAGTCTAGATCCATTTCTTTCCCGCCCAGATACTTTTAAGGCAGAAAAAAGGCGTTAATGACAACAATAATAATCACTATGATCATCCAGCTGCTTCTTTCTCTTGGTCTTTGCTTAGATTAGGATCTAAATCTAAGTGGTTAAAGTTAGGTTCTTGGTTAGTTTTAGAGTTAACGCAATTTACTGTTTATGTTCTTCATATCACAGCCACTTGGTTGGGAAACAGAATTAGTTATACGGGCCTTTAAATTAACTGATTAGACTGAAAAAAAGGGTTTTCAATACATCTGTTCATGAACTTAATCAGATAATGATGCATGAATGCACCATGTTTAAATGATGTTTATGGAGTGTGGAAAAAACTGGAGCATTAAACCATTCGTTCCACAGTAAACTGGACAAACTGAAACTCTGAGGGACGCAGCAAACACTCCAAGATCTCGTTGTGTTTTAACTGCATGCTCAGATTTACATTTAGATTTATTGTGTAATAAAGAGTTGCACAATAAAACGCAGTTAAAGCTCCTGCTCTGAGTCACACAGAAATTGGACAAAAACAAAAGCGAATCAAACGGGTAATAAAAAAGAGCAATAAAAGCAGCAATAAAGACGGACATAAAAATGAGAAAATCATATAAGTAATGATATGCGTACATACGCGATGTGTTTTATTAGCAGTACATGAAACTGTGAAGCCACTCGAGGCAGTGGTGGGAATGAGCAACGCTCTGTGTTTGAATTAAGACTTTATAATCAGATTCACATTAGAATTCATTTCCCCTCCAGCCTCATTGTTCCTCCTGCTCCCTGCCTCCCGGCCTGAGTGAAAGGGAGTTCCCTCTGCGATGAATGTTAACCAGTTGGAGGATGAGAGCAGGCCAAATGCTGCAGTGTTGTTCTGGTCCACTCAGGCAGATCTGCATTTGACTGAGAACTTTTTAATCGCTCTCTGGAGTTGCTCCATAAATAACTTGGCTCTGGCCATTATTTGTCCCTGTTTCCTTTCTTTTGAGAGAGAGACCATTGTACGCTGCGCTACCAAGCCAAAGCAATCTTTTCCAGAGCGGTGGGTAAATTTGGGGGATTCGGTGTTCCTGATTTATTGTCCAGTCTTTATGAAAACCTGGGGTTCAGATTATAGCTGATAAAACCACCTTCATATTCCCGTTGCTCATTCTGTGTTACAGATTCAAACGATGGCCGAAGGTCATCAGAGGTGAACGCCTCACGTGCCGTGAAGTCCAGGTCCAGGTCTGGCTGTCTGTCCAAGTGTTGTTTGCGGTCTTGTTCCTGTCAAAGCTTCAGGTTTTGCTTGAGCTTTAGTCTCCTGCTGCTTGGTTGCTTTTGCTGTTGTGAAGCTCCTGCATACTGATTCATGTTGAACGTGTGTAATGTTTGCTGGCAGAGAAGCAGACATTAAAATTAGAAAGCTAAAACTTGGAGCTTGTGGCAGTTTAAAAAAAGAAAAACTGAACTCTATGAACCACTGATTAGCTTTGGACGTTGAGAAATGATGCTTCATGCCTGGAAAGGCCTTTTTGTGCCAGTTTAAAAAAAAAAGGTATTTCATTTCCTAAAAGCTGTATAAAATAAAATAAATAACATCTACAAATAATAATAACTAATAAAATGATTAAATAAATAAAATAAAATCATTGACTATGTTTTGGCATTCATTTTAAGATATAAATTTAGACCAAATGTGACCTAAGTGTTTATATTTCCTCTGTGGCTGTTTTCCTCTGTTCATTCACGGTTCATATGATTCTTTAGGGTCTTAATAAAAGTCACTAATATACTTTGATAAAAAATGCCCACTGATATTGTTTCAATACAACACACGTGGAGTGTTGGCTTGACGACGGTCGAGGATTCAGTTTATGGAAAGTGTGACAGCGGGAGGCTCTGAAGACACGTGTGTGCAAACACATCGATGTGACCCGGACCCGGAGTCGGACCAGGACCCGGACCCGGAGTCGGACCAGGACCCGGACCCGGAGTCGGAGTCGGACCCGGACCCGGAGTCGGAGTCGGAGTCGGACCCTAAACAAGATGATGCCACCGAACATGTTCGGCAAATAAGACTTGCACCGGACATTTGTGAATAGCTGGTTAACTTCATTTCACTTGAATCTATCTGTTTAAGTGCTGGCAGTGCACGTGCTCCGTGTTTTCAGTGGCTCCGATGTCGGAAATAAAAGATGACAGTCGTGTTGTTTATAACATCCAACAGCAGAACTCCTCTGTGAGACCGGATCGAAACGATGCTGCGTTGACAGCTCACTCGGGTCGGAGGGAGGACGGCCCTGTCAGTCAACTCTCGTGTGCAGATATACATCGTTTTGAAAGGAATCTGAGAACAGCCTGATTTCAGAAAGGAGATTTTAAAATAGCAATAATTAAAATGAATAAATACATTAAAAAAAACCAACGGGGAATTTGATTGATCGATTGTGTTGGATGAACTTGCTGATGAAAGTTTGCAAGTCCTGAACTAATTCACTTCTAAACTGTGACTCCAGATTTGTAACTGCTGAACTGCTTGGCTGTATATGCATTCATACCACCAACAGGATAAAACATCAGCAGTCTCAGTGGAGGAAGCAGCTGGGATCAGCGCTGCAGTATTTGGGATCTTTAATTGATCTGAAGCATTCAGAAGTCTAACTTTTCCAAAGAGCGCAGTAAAACAAGTAATTTAATGTGTCTTTATATTTTTGTGTCTGTGTTGCAGCAGTTACTAAGAAACCTCTGACTTCACAATGTTCTTTATTTCTTGAAGTATCCTCCTACGCATAATCATCTCCAGAGCTCCAGAACAGAACCAGCCTTCTTCATCAGTTTGTTCAGTTTCTGTAAGTCACTGCCTCTGATGCTGCTCCACCAACAGATGACTGCAGAAGTGATTGACCTCAGAAATGGAACAACTATTAACAAATCAGATCAACAAATGGCTACAACCAGTGCTCAAGCAACCGTGACCAGCGTTGTAACCTCTAAAGTAACGAAAACCGTCTGGTTCCAACACAATGTTTTAAATTCAGAGCTTGTAGACTGACAAGAGTGTGATTTTGACAAGAATCCAACAGCTTCACGATATGATAAAGGCTCTACAATGTAAAGTTGGTTAACTGACAGTAACACTAAACAGAGCTTCTGTGTTTTCCGTGAGTTCTCCACATATAAGCTGGAAGCATCCTCAGCATCTTCAGCATCCACAGCTCAACACCTCCTTTCACATCACGGGGTGATGTCTTGGGGTAACTTCGGTCATATTTGACAAATTTTCAACTTTCACTCTTCATCATGAGCATCAGCCAATCAGACTGCAGCTAAACAGCTCGTGCTCACTGACATCATACCTGGAGATGGGACAGTGTGAAAGCACCCAAAGAGCAGACAGAAATGTGAGTGTTTGTAACGTTCTTCTAATATGACAAAGGATAAAGACACTAATAGAATAAAGTCAAACACAGTGTTTGTTCAAATGTGTTCATGTCTTCATTAAAAAAGCCCTAAAGACCTCAGTGGTGCAGCGTTTACAGCAGCAGCTGCACAGGACCGCCGGCAGCCTGTTTCACCACTGTAGCCGTAAACAGAGCTGAAACTCAGAGACGTATTTACACGGAAGCCTGTCCCAGAGCCCTGCGAGGACGGGAATCCCAGCTGTCCCTGCGAGTCGGCGTGAACTTCCTGTGAACTCCTGACAGCAGCGGCGTACCTGCTGACCAGCCCTCCTCCGTCCTCTGGGTGGGTGGTCGCTGCTCTCAGAGCCGCGGGGGTGATGGGCGGTGGAGAGGGAGGTGCAGCAGCAGTCATTGTTGCAGACAAATGGGAGGCTGAAGCCTTTCATTAAGGTAATTAGCTTAACAAGGCATCTTTGTGTCCATCACTGAAGCGCTGGACTGCTTCCAAAACGCTTCCTGCAGGTTGATATCTCCAGGAACACGCCTCCACCAGCTCCTCTCATATCCTGCCCAAGACCTCGGCCAGCTTCAGAGAAACTATGATGACATGGCTCCAGGTTCGTCGCGCCACGTCTCCTCCCTCCGGGACCGTCTCTGTTCAAGCGCTTTTCATCTGAAGGCCAAGTTTCTGACCAGATGAAACTTACGTCTGTCTGGATGACATCCAGACCTCTGCTGGTTTCATGCATCATTTCTCACCACAAGAATTCAAGCTCCATTAATCACTAATGTATTTATAATTAAGTTGTTTTTTTCTTCTTTTTTGAGTGACAGCTCTGTTGCAGGGTCCTGCGGCGTGCTGCCATCACTTTAGCTACTTTTAGTGACTTCTGTGAATCCGTGAATCAGGAAGGTAAAGTTGTTCATATTTTAAAGGGATAGATTGTTGTGCAGCCGTGACTCTGAACTGGGCTGGAAGCGCCTGGGCCTGTAGGTCAGCCAACGCAGACACCTTCCACCGTCCCGGCACCAGCAGTGCTGAACCCCACCTGACCTGCAGGGGGCCCGGAGAGCACAAAACCACACCGGTCCAGTGGTGCGGCTTCGCAGACTGTCAGCGTTCTCGTATAGAAAGTAGTCTGAATGTCTACTTTATGTCTTTTCACAAAGACAAAACTCATATTTATGATATGCTGAAAACAGATGTATTTCTTTGCTGTTTTTTTTTTGCGTAACAATATCAAACTAATACATTTTAAAAAATGTCTCTCTATGCAAAATGTGTTTAAAGATGAACAGGTGCCTGTCAAGTAAATAATCTGACCCTAATGCAAACGATAAAAGAAAAGCTTTTTTGTTTTTCTAAAAAGCGCACATGTGTATTGTTTTAAATAAAATATAAGCACCACTCGCACACAAAGCACAGATAGTTCCATCCATGCACCTTAGTAGCACATTTTCTACATTTCTTGCCAATGAGTCCTATAAGGACAGTTAAGTTTAACTGGACACAGCTTTGGTTTGAGGGCTGAAGAACAGGTTTTGTCCAGGACAGATATTTTATTCTCAGCCTGCTGGCTGAGTAAACCGGTTGATTGCAGGTGTCTTTACTGTGGCTCTCCGCAGGACAGACTGAGCTGCTCTCAACTAAATTATCTTATGTATTATCTGCACTACTTACCACTGTCTTGATGCCTTTTTTGCTGCTCCTGTTGTTTTTCTTTCATCTCTTACTGCTGATGGATAACGTCTCTTTATTTTGATAGACCCACTCTCATCAGTTTTGTTTATGAAAGATGCAGCAACAGCCAGAGGTACAGGCAGGGCCCCTGTAGGGGGTTCTCCGCTGGCCAACCATTGTCATTGCAAATTCTCCTCAGAAAACAATACTCAAAGTTGGTCGGCCCTCAGGGGTCCCAAGCGTTTCCCTGGTATGCCTGTTGGCAAGTGGTGCCTCTGATTTTGCAAGCAGGGTCCAAGCATTCATTTTTTTTATTCATCTATACCATCAACCTGCAATGGATCTGAGCCATGACGACCCGCTGGTGGTCAGCTATCCCTGAGGTTGAAACAATATCTCCAATGAAACGGCAGAAGTTCAGCCCCCACAATGATTCAATCTTCTAATTATGTTATTCATCAATGTGTCCACGTGACCTGCAGCTCCTCTTCAGGTCACCTGAGGATGAGAAACGACTGTAACCCTGAAAAAAGGAGTAAAAATGTACCACAGGACTGATGTATGTCAAGCATGTTGAAGTTTCCTCCCCGACATGCTCAGAGAGCTTCTCCTGCAATTTTGTCCTCCAGCAGAGGTTCGGCGTTAATAAGAGCTGCTGCAGCTGTTCCAAGAGACATTCATGAGTTACTGCGAGTCATAAAGGATGTGATGAATTCCCGGCACCGTTACGGCCGTCAAATAAAAGCTTACTATGAAAACATGGTGTAAAACTGGCTGTTTTATTGGAACAAGTGTTACCATTATGTTGTGGGACAAAATGAGGGTGGGCCGCCTGTGAAAAATGGAAGTACTGATGTGCAGACGGCTTTCGCCTCGCTCCCAGCTTTATTATCACGTCCGTAATTACAAACAGGAGCTGTTAATGGTGCGAGTGTTTGTTCAGGCTCACGGTTTTATACAGAGAGCAGCTTTAGCTTCATTATGTGAGAGAAAATGTTGCACTGCAGCAGGACGGACTGCAGGTTTATCAAACTAAAGAGCTGCAGAAAACTGGAGATTTACACAAGAAGGAACTGCTGAAAAGGGTTTGATCTTTCAGGAAATCTTAGAATTAAAGATCAGCAAGCTTCCTGCTGCGACAGCTGCTGAAAACACTACATAAGCACCACTAACCACATTTACTTCCTCTACTGAGGCAACTGATCTGACTGTTTTAAGACCTGAAAAATGACGATGATGAAAATTGTTGGAAGACCGGAACAATGTTCCTGAGCCTCTGGAGGTCAACAATAAACACAAAGACCATACAGACAGTGGCTACTATATGATGAAAATGTGACAGGTGATTTATTGATCATGTGCTGATGCATTGTTTTTTTTTAATCAAGATGAAAGTAAAAAGTTAAAAGGCAAAGAGTTTGATGAGCAAAGCTGGACAGAGGATCTGCACAAATCCAAGAAAATCCTAGAAATGTTTAAAACTGTTCTTCAAAGAACTAATGGAAGGTATTTGTATGTTTCTCCGTCTCTTGTGCATAATCTTGTTATTTGGATGAATGTCAGCATGTGGAGGACACAGATGGACACCTGACATCTTCAAGGGTTACCATGGAAACCTTAAACCTATATAAACAATACCGGTGGTGAATGTATTTACAGCGTTTACAGTCACCACTTTTTGAGGTACAACAGGTATACCTAATCAAGTGGTCAGTCTAGTGTTGGTTAAGAAATCAAAAACAATGTTTTTTTATGGCTATTCTTTAATTATTTTCCCTCCTACACCATCCTACCTTGTTCTGATTTGGGTTCATAGGTTACAGCTAAAGAGCATGAGCTTAATTTTATTTTGAAACGTGGTGAGACTGACCAAGTTAACGCCAGCGCCAGCGCCAGCGCCAGCGCCAGCGCCAGCGCCAACGCCAACGCCAGCGCCAGCGCCAGCGCCAACGCCAACGCCAACGCCGGCAGCAGCCACAGAAAACGGCAGTGATCCTGCTCTGTGAAGAGGCTTCAGTCGCTCGTCTGTTTCTATGATTTACTCACAACCAAATGAAAACTCCTCTGAGGGCTCTTATTTTCAGGTTAAAAGAAATCTGTTGAATAAATTGTATTGTCGTGTTTGTGAGTGGAGGTTGGATCCAATTCCAGGGTTATCACTTTGATAAATAGGGGCGCTGCTTATTAAGGGCCTTTCAGTTACCGGGTCACTTAAAGTGAGTGACGGTGGCCCCTGAGAAATTGCTGCTTCATTTAATTGCATTAATTAAAGTGCTGATGTGTTTGTGGCTTTTATAGGAGCCTCAGCTCGGCGGTATCGACTCAGCAGGCCGGCAGAGACAAATGGCACGGCCGCCTTGTTTGATTAATAGCCGCTTTAACATACGTGTTAGCCGTGAAACATTTCAAATGTAATAATAAAAGAGCACATCATTCAGTGCTCAAACAGCCGCGCTCATAAACGCAGACGTGGATGAATCGCTGCCGGAGAGCTTTTCCAGCCCTGACATCACTCAGCCAAGGCCACATCACAACGACTGACGGCAAACATCATGTTCTCCTGAACACGCCTCCTCCAGAGCGTCCCGATGGTCCCGGAGCCTCGGCTGAGCTCGGCTGAAGTCGGCGCTGGAGACCAGACTGCAAGAGCAGAAGTGAACCCACTGATCCAGACTGGACCAGACCAACACCAACTGGACTGAACCAGACCAGCTGACCCAGAATGAAATGCTGGACTGGAGCAGCTCACCCTGAACATCTGCTCCAGACGTAACTGTCCCGCTGAGCCACAGCGGGGAAGGGTTGGTCCACTTTATGACACCAGGATAATAGTATTAGAAAGTCAATCAAATGCACCGTTATCTCAACAATCCAAATGTGTGTCCAGGTCTTCAGATGGTAGCTGAGCGCCACAGCAGCTTAATGATGACCTGGTCTCCAGGTTTACGACTCTCAGCTGATCCAACAGTAACGTTTTTAGTGATTCTCACTAGAAGGACAGTTAAAGCTCGACTTCTTCCATCAAGCAGATGTCTCTGAGTCTGAAGGCGAGCAGATAGGAGGAATAAAGCAATATTGTGCTTTCTAAACATAAAGTGAGGCATTTGTACGATAAACTCACCCATTGTGATCCAGTATTGAATGACTGTGGCCAGGTCCAATATTTGTTTCTCAATTACAGATCCAGATCTGAAAATCCTCACTACCCCTAAAGGATTCCTAATGTGGGTGGTGGGAACGCCACCTCCCTCCACCGTCTCTGCAGTCAACCACACCGTTCTGTCTTCAGCAACACCGAGCGAGTATTTCTC
Source organism: Xenentodon cancila (assembly GCA_014839995.1). NCBI lineage: Eukaryota > Metazoa > Chordata > Actinopteri > Beloniformes > Belonidae > Xenentodon > Xenentodon cancila. Next base: position 23,906,027 of record CM026215.1, on the reverse strand, counting down.
TGATGTCTCAGTCATCGGGCCGGCCTGCAAGGCAGCGCACTGAGACACCTCGTTAAAATACCAGTTCAGCCGCGGCCGTAAACGCCACAGCTGCTGTCCCGATAAGCCTCCATAGCCTTTGATGGCTGCATTTACCCAGTTAGACTAATATTATTGTTGGAGATGACGCTGTTGTGTGCCGGCCCGCTCGTGTCAGAGAACGGCGTGGTGTCATCATTTTAATGTGTTGCTGCAGCTCTGAACTTCGCAGCACTTCCACATTCTGATGAGACATCAATTCAAATCTGTGCCTGTCATATCACGTGTTATTATTTTATGTCCTGCTGTCAAAACTCTCACCCTGACCCTCACCATCGATCACATCCATAAAGTTGAAGGCGTCTTCTTGAGCTACATGTTGACGGCATTGGCGCCAGAACCACTACATGTGAGAGGGACATGCCCCCCCACGTTTCAACATAGCTGCTTTCACAGGTCAGTGAATTGTAACAACCCTCTCGGTTTATTAAGCAGGTTTTCAGACTCCTCTAGTGACTTTTTTTCAGGTGTAATTAAAGAGTAATGTGAAAGCTTGTATCTGTCTCGCTCTTAGCGAGCAGCTGGCGCTGCCGTGGGCCTCCCCGGTACCCAAACACCACCAGGCAGCGGTCACCTCTCCGTGTCCAGATATCGACTGTATACAACTGTGGATGCAGCATTCAGTCACGTGACCCGTTGGTTTCTGAAGACTGGTTTTAAAAGCTCTTTTCGTTCATGCAGGGTGCAGCCATGTAGCCATGTCGATTACAAATAAAGAAGTAATAACTGCCAGCGATTGACTGAGCCAACTGCCAATCAATCACATTAAAAATAAATGTTTTGCTTGATATAAACTCTCCTGACATTCCCCCTCCTCAGAGTTGTCGTTAGTGAGAAATCAAACGATTAAAACCAAAATGGTGTTTTGAACCAGTCAGTAAATATGTTTATTTCTGCTTTACAGTCAGACATTTTAACGCAGGTGTTGGTGGAGACTCGGTTTTGGAGCCTCTGGTGGTTTGTCGAGGAACTGCAACTAAACTTCTGCATGAGCGTCAATGTGGAAGTGAGACGGTCGTTGCTTGGTGCAGACTTCAAATGAATCGCACTTCCACCGCTGAGCCTGCACTGGACCAGAGCCAATAAATAACTATTAATATATCATTCTTATTAAATGTTATTATTATCATAATTATTCAGCCAGAATAACGGAGAGCTGGAATTGTAAAAGAATTGACAAAACTTAATTGATTTGAAGCTCCAGACATATTTAGGGTGTTTTTTTACTCAAATTCTCAAACTCATTATTCAAATTAGACAATGTCATCATTTATCAACTTCTAGCAACTTTTATGACAGTAAACGACTGCTTTCCGTACGGAGGAGTTGGCAGCACGGTTACCAGGTAGACTCAACCGTCTCTGACGTAAAGTTTACGACTGAAGTGACCCGTTAACAAGGAATTTGATTTGACTATTTTATCCAAACTCAGCAATGAGATAAAACGCTCATAGCATTGTTTTAGACAGTTAAACTGCTTCTTAAGGCTGAGAATGAGTCCACGTCCGCACGGGAAAACCTGTTCAAGTGCAGGAAATTGCAGCTGCTTCACTGAAGACCCCCAGACCACCAGACCCCCACCAGTGTGCTTGACAATGAAACATTTCCAGCTGTGCGTTAAAAGTTTAGGGAAGACCCATTTGTGCTCCAACAGGATTGACCTCCACGGCACAAAGCTAAAATATTAAGACCCGGTTTGGTCTTCTGGACCTGGAACAACTGGACTGACCTCAAAAATGCTCTACAGCCCGATGAAAATCTGCTGGAAAACCTTCCAACTTTCAAGTTGGTGCAAAACAGCACCAACTCCATATTAAAGAGTGTAATGCATTTGAATGTGATGTCATTAACAGTCCCTGCTGGCATAATGATTTATTGTCTAACTACTTTTGGCCTTCCAGTTACCACACATACGTCAGAAGAATAAGTTCAAGTATTTACCTGCAGCGGTTGATTCTGTTTCAAACTGGACCACAGTGAGCCAGATCATCCTTTAGATGTGCGACCTGCTCCTGGCATGCTTCCTCCTCAACCTTCCGTCACCTCGGCAACGTTCACCTCTTCCTCATCCTCTGAGAGTCCAAGGTCTTGTTATACCCACGACTTTTATATTAAAACAGTCCAAATGTCTTCTGGAGAGACAAATACACGTGAAGTATACTGCTAGAAGAATAAAGGTTTTAAGATGAAAAAAGAAATGCCTAAATCCTATTTTTACCTTTAGTGATTCCGATGTCCACTTCAGAAAAAGCACAACTTTTCAAGTCTCACCTCTCCCTGAATAAGAGTCAGGACGTCCTCCAGTTGGCACCGCAGGTCTCATCTGGTTTTGAAGCCACTCGCGTCCCCCACAGAGGACAAAAAAAACCTAACAGGTCATCTGAGGTCAAGATTAAATGGGAATTACTGTTAATAAAAAGTCTTGAAAGGACGAGTTCCAGTTTGCCTCCGAGACCGGCTGCTCCTCTGAATCCTCACCAGAGTTGGAAACACAACCACAAACCACATTTGTTGATTCACTGGAATCTATTTAAATATCTTGTAGATATTCCCATTTTAGCTGTTTTTATTTTATTGTCCTGATTTGTAAACTGTCAAAACTGAACATTTGCTTTATTTAAATATACCACAAACAAAACTGGCTTGAGTTTTATGTTAATATTTTACAGCTGTTTACCTTTATTAGTTAACACAGCACAAAAGGTGCAAGAGTAAAGAGATGGCAGGAGCAAAAAATGAAACATGAAAGAGATCTCATTTGTAAAAGAATAAGAAAATAATGCATGCACAGCCACAACCATAAAAGAACATGCATTTGCTCTTTCATTTCTGCATTTAATTTGGAATAATTACAAACGTAATGACAATAAATGTCATTATTAACAGTAAAGAAGTAAAGACAAAGGAAAAGAGTTAACAAACATATTAAATACAGTCAGGATCTGAAGTGTCTGAAGTGGATTTGAAATAAAACTATTTAAATGTGATCAAAGTGTAGAAAGAAAGTTCCTCCTGAAAAGTATTTGGACTATTGACAGAGGAGAAGTGACTCATCCAGATGTGGTCCAACGCTCACTAATTCAAGACAAACGAAGCAGGTAAAATCTGATGTCAGCGTTTGAGTTGTTGGTTAGGAGCTGTTCAGGAGGAGCTCTCAATGTCAGTGAAGCACGCGGCCATGAGGGTAAAAAGTCAAATAAACCTATAAGAGCGAAATCAACACAGTTCAGCTCAACTTTAAAAAGAAATAAAACACGGCTGAGCTCATCAGCAGAGTCGCGGGAAGAGTTTTAGGTGCTGTTGTGGAAGTCCCACTAACCCAGCACAGATACATCCAAATATTTAACCGCCACCACAATCCCCTCGCTTCCACGTCTGAATCGCTCAGTAACAGGGTGGCGCATGTGCACAAATGATCACAAGTGACTCTTGATCACGGCTGCAGGTCACCGGTTTCTAATCACAACATGAATTCAGAGCAGAGATCCGTTCTTTTTTTTTTTTTTTAACGTTCCCAAACGGAAAAGCGAGCGCGGCGCCTCGGAGGACGTGTAATAATCTGATCCTTGGTGCCCTGTGATTGAGAGAAAAAAGACCTGCTGAAAAAGAGGCGATTTAATTAAGTAGCTAACAAAATACAAATCTCAATAATGTGGGGAATAATTGTGCAACCCTCATTAAGCATTCCATCCGAGCAATTACCTTCTCTTTAGCCTCTGGGAGTTATAAATGACTGGCCGGTAATTGAAGCTAGCAGTCAGTGAGAGCCTGAGATGAACTGAATTACACAATGTCATTAAAACAAATACATCAAATAATCATCTGATGGAAAATAAATGGACTGAACGCGTGTAATTGTTCTTTTGAATTAGTTCCCCGTCAGCTCAGAGGATCCTCAGCAGCATTTCTGCCTGCAGGAGCAATAACTCCCTCCCCTGCAGCCCATTTAGTAAGTGCATAATTAGTTTTACAGTTTTTACAGAGTGCCTCATTGCCCGCATCATTTGGCGGGATATAAAGGCCGAGAAGGTGGAGGTGGTTCTGCTGCTGGAGCTGTTTCCACATGAGAGCAAACGGCAGCTCTTCCTGGACCGCACCATTTACCAGATCAAGCAGCACACAGTTGGAGAAAAGCTCATTTCTTTCCCCGGCGTGGAGCGCGAGGCCGAGTGAAACCATTGTGAGAGACACATCTTTGTCCTCTCTGACAGATTACTTTCTTGATTTGGTGATTCCTCCTCTTTTACCTTGAACTCTGCAGAGCAGCATGTGCATGAAACATTTTCAGCTGAATTGATGGTGACCTGATTTATGGGCCTTATTGCGCCGTATAATTAATTTTATGCATATGACTTCCTTTACAATTACCATGCGGGCCGATTGGAGAAGTTCACTGCTTATATGAAGCCATCAATAATTGTAGATTCATCAGTAGGCGGCCTGCACGTCTGCTCGAGGAGAGAAAAAAAAACAGATTCTCTGCTGGAAGTGACAAGTTCTGTAAAAGGGCAAACGCTTCTGGATGACTGAACTCTTCAAAAATACAAATCTAAAGATTTTACAGACTCGGTGCTCTTTTCCACTACACAAATATCTATTTTACTTCAATTAAAAGAGCTATTCTGATTAAATTAAGCTACAACCGTCATTTATATAGAGCCGGAGGCACTGCAATAATAAGAAAGTCATCTAAAAATCAATACAAAACAAAATATAACTGTGTTAAAGTTACTATGTTTGAGACAGTAACTGAGGATACCAAATGAAGAGTTTTCAGGTCCTTCCTGTAAACACATCTTTGGTGATATCAATATCACATTTCTGTTTTTAAAATCATTTCAAAGACTCTCAAAGTATTTTTACATGAGAAGGAGGTGAAGTGTCTCGGAGTCTTGAACTGTGGGTTTGTGACAAAGGCTGAAACGCCATCGCTCCTTCACTTCATGACAACACAGCTGAGGTGGTTCATCTGGTTAGGAGGCCTCCATGGGGAGGCGTTCTGGGCATCTCCAGCTGGGAGGAGGCCCCAAGGCAGACCCAGGACACAGTGGGGAGACTAACAATCTTGGTGTCCTCTCAGAAGAGCTGGAGGAGGTGGTCAGAAGGAGGGAGGCCTGGACTTCTCTGCTGAGGCTGCTGTCCTGCAACCCGAACCAGTAAGAGTGGAAGTTCATGGATGGCTGAGTGGATGCAGGCACGCTTGGATGACTGTTTGAAGTGAACTGTTTGATTGACACCTCTCTGGAGCCAATAGCAGTTTCCGTGTCAACGTACAGCCGCAGCAAATGAGATGAGGAGAAACAGTGAAAACTTTGAAATGTAAAACACAAGTGAGTTTTTAGGGGTTAGTAACTGTTGGACTGTGATGGTCTGGTGACCTGTCCAGGGCCTACCCCGTCTTTAGCCCATGGCTGGTCAGACTCCAGCAGACCCTGAAGAGGACTGAAGCCTGTTTACATAATATACCTGTGAGTTTGCTCTCGACTGCATGAAGTTTTCAGCACATTGACATGAGAACAGATTATCTGCGGCTGTACTGACTGTACATTTCCACAAATAAACAGCGTAAATCCCAGCCTGACACCTGACATCATTATGATTAGTAACTGAAAAGCTCTGCTCTGCTCTCAGCGACACATCACCTTGAGATTCTGCGAAACAATGACGAACGCAATAAAGCAACATATTAATGTCAGACCAGCAGGTTAAACGGCTGCTGCAGAGGAGATCTTTATTAAAATGAGATGAATGCAGAGAAGAAGCCTGCTGGATGTCTGACCTGCAGCAGCAAACACATCCAGACTCTGGATGACATGAATTATTTAGCCGACACTAAAGGAGGTAATATAAATGCACACATGTATTTTAATCTTTTCTGCTGGCGGTGCGTTGTCGCCGCGTTTCCAGCGGCTTCTCTTGTGCGGAGAAAGATTTTGAATTAATCCAGAAATGTATCAGAATTATTCACACACACATGCTTGATAACGATTCCCAGATTAATCCCTGACGAGAGCTGCTGCACTGAAGGAAACTTGTTTCCCTGCTGACCTTTAGTTCGACAGTGCTCTCATTTCACAGCTAATACCCTGATGCGCGCCGACACCTGAGCGGTGGCTTTTTTCAGCAGCCTGTCAGCCAGGAGTCCCAGCACACCTGTGAGGCAGCACACTGGGAACAGTTGCCCTCCGTTTGTCCTGCCTCAAACTCCACATCTCAGGATTAAAACCCAGAGGCTGGAGCGGCTGCCAGGCGCCGCCGACGTCTCAGTACGTGTGTGGTGACCTGCAGAACTGCAAGATCTCACGTTAGAGGTCCACCAGAGTGACTCAAGTCCATCCTGAAGGGGACCAGGTTTCACTGGATGAAGTCACACAGCCAATCACAGAGATGGAGATCAGCGACGCTCCGGTCACACACAGACTGAATGAAGCCTGGACAAACACCCTGTGACGTCACCCGTCGGCTCCTTTGGAATGATTTTATTTTTTATTAATCCTACTGTTGGTCAAAGGTGACCAGAGTTATTATAGTTAACGAAAACTAAGACTAAATCTGAAAATAACAGTGAAAAAAAAAAACATCTTTATAAAACTAAATCAAACTAAAATTAACAATAAATGCAGATAAAATTAACTTTTTTCATTTCATGCCTTATATCTTTTATCATTGCAACTTCATTTTTATAATTAATTCTTTTTTTCTACTTCTAATTACTCAAGATAAAGAATAAAAGATGCGGCATTGTTGATAGGATCCTTATATCCTAGATTTATTTGTCAATAGCCCTAAATCAGTGCTTCAAAAACTAAAACCAAGAATAAAACGAACTACTAAACAACTATAAAACAAAAAAAAAATACTAAAACATTTTCAAAACTAAAACTAAACTAAAGCTACTGATGTGCTTGTTAAACTAACGAAAACTAAACAGAATCGTCAAGCAAACTGAGAAATGAAATAAAAATAAAGACTAATAGAAAATTCAAAGCTATTTTACCTCCAGAAGTGACCACTCCCAACTAGGGCGGAGCGAGGCCTGGCAAACACACCCACCTCACATCCGTTCTTTCAGGGTAACTATTTTAGATGAGCTGGTTTAGCGCTCACCTTACATTTAACTACAGTTACCAGCAGAACAAACCACTGAAACTCACAAGCAGCTGAAAGTGCTCCGTTAGGTTTTTATTCGCAACTCAAGACAGTGCTAACCCTAACTAACCCTAACTAACCCTAACTAACCCTAACTAACCCTAACTAACCCTAACTAACCCTAACTAGCCAGCCATCAATCAAATGAACACCCCCCTACCTATCCTTTGTGGCTTTATGTAATTTTAAGGTAAGGTTCATAATTCAGCTCAGCACAGCTGTCGCGGATGTGAACTCTAACTTTGGAGAGCAAATATGTTTTAATTCAATTCAATTTAATTCAATTTAATTCAATCCTATTTTCTTCATTTTTTTTCCATTACCATTCTTGTCAGAGTGGACATCGTGCACACGATGTATGTACGATGCACACCGAAATTGGACCCATCAACTAGTTTCACTAGTGAGCAGTGGGGCTGCTAGAACCAGGGCCCGGGGAGCAATTGGGAGTTAAGGGCCTTGCTCAGGGGCCCCCAGTGATTTACCATGGTGGCCATCTTCAAAGAGACATTTTTCCTTTGGTCAGGAATGATCTCCTGTGGCGGTCTGAAGGATCTCCTCCGGTGGTCTAAAGGATCTCCTGCGGCGGTCTGAAGGGTCTCCTGCGGCGGTCTGAAGGGTCTCCTGCGGCGGTCTGAAGGATCTCCTGCGGCGGTCTGAAGGGTCTCCTGCAGCGGTCTGAAGGATCTCCTGCGGCGGTCTGAAGGATCTCCTGCAGCCTCTGACTGAGGACACTCTTGTTTAATCCCTATCCTCTGAAGAGGATGCTCAGTCTTGCAGTGTCTTCTGCTTGTGAATACCCTTTTTCACTGTGGAACATTAAAATTCAATTTATAAATCACTTTTTTTTCCAGATTATTGCATGGAAACAATTGCTTCTCTAAGACCATCACCCAGACCACCTTATGACCTTGTGTTTTCTCCTCTCGGCATTGTATTAATATTAATCATCTTAAATCCTATGGAAGTAGTCTAGGGTTTATTATTTATGTGTTTTCTTTTTTTGTTTTTTGTCTTTTCATTTTGGCTTCATTTAGTTAACAAAAGTTAACAAAAGTAAACACCTGCCTCTGTAGTAACTGCAGGGGGAGGTGTTTGTGCAAATGACTGTATAAGGTGTTAGATATCATAGTGATCATATTGTTGATATTGCTAATATTTTATTGTTATAATGTTTAATGCATAATACTAAAGTTCTGTTGTAATCTGCTTCTCAACGTCCAGAGTCCACAGACAGGCCTCGTCTGCAGTTTCATGATGTCTCAGATTAGTTGCTTTGGGTTTAGACTGGAAGGATGCTCAGCTGATCGGCTGATTATTAGTTTATTTTTATTTTGCTACACATGTTCTTACAGATGCAGAGCTGCAGGACATGCCCCGATGTTCTCCACCAACTCCCTCTGCCGTCAGCGCCGTTAGAAATGTTATTTTTAATGTGATGGGGATGCACACACCTTCATGTCTGGTTTGAACTGAGGAGTCAGAACAGAGGGCTTTCATTCTTCCACTATTTTAAATCTATTTTTATGTCTTTCATGATTATTTTGATCAGCCTTGTTTGGTGAGGGGTTTATATAGATTTTTCTGTGGTGTTTCAAACTCACAACACAGACTTAAAAGAGCTCAAACCTTCGGTCAGGTAATAATTCATCAGAGAAAAAGTGCACAGAAAGCGAGGAAGAGGGTCAGCAGAGGCCCAGCAGCCTCCTCCCAGGTTAATCCGCCCATGTTTGTTAATGGTTAAACTGGCCAAAAGGCGATCTGTCCTGATGGTGGAGCTGGTCCAGAGGTCAGGTTCCCTCTGGGGACTTCAGAGATGCGCTGTAGATTTAACGCCAACGTTTCCCGCAGCAGTAAACTCCAGTGGTGCAGGAGGTGTTTACAAGAACGTGGCGCTCTGGTTGAGCCACGGGAGCCGAGGGGAGCCGAGGGGAGCCGAGGGGAGCCGAGAGAAGCCGAGAGAAGCTGGGGGGAGCTGGGGGGAGCTGGGGTTCGGCAATCACGATGATGTTGTGAGTCTCACGGGCCGCCGCTCCAACAGATGGTCTGAGAAAAACAGCTCATTTGGACTCCAACAAAGAGCCACCAATGATTCAATGATCATTTCTCATTCAGCTATTATTTCTATGGGCAAACAATCAACTGACACACAATCTTTCATTTGTGTGAAGGTTCAGTGTCAACAGAAAGCTGAGACTTCCTGCCCCTCTCGCCAAATTACTGACAGCGATCATGATGCTGATTATGAGCTGTTTTTATGACACACCTCTTTCAATTAAATGGGTGATAATGAATGTGTCCCCTGACAGGTGTTTTTGTCCTCGCTCTGATTTACATGGCAGACTAATTTGGCTTAGAGGCTGATGTAAAGAAGGTCAGCCCCCCCGGCGCTGAGAGTCCATGTAACGATGTTTCAGTTTGAATGTGCAGCAGCCAGCAGGTGACGGCGCTGCACCTCCTCATGGGAAGGTAGTGACTTCTGCAGGTGAAGTGTTGGGGGGGGGGCTTGGCGACCTGAGGCTCAGGTTAATTAATGAAGTGATTTGGGCTTGGGGAGAATGACACGGGGCCTACTGTGGACCCCGAGCAGCAGGTCACAACACTGACAGATGCCCCATTACAATGTTAATGATCGCGGGGCTCGGCTCTGATAATCATATTCAAAGCTTTTTCTGCAGATAACAATCAGAAACGTGCACGCCTCCCCCCTCTGCTGCTGCCACCGTTCGGACTGAATGGTTGAGCCCCTCAAGACCCAGAGGACCGATCAATGTGATCAGGACCTGATAAGATCTGCAGCACGTGCCATGCACACTCTGCAGAAATCCCTCAGCAGCTCAGCACATCGACCCCCAAATCAGAAAAAACATTATTTAACGCGACAGTTGTGAAGCACATTGCAGTCGATTAACACTTACTAAATCACAACTGCTTTGATAAAAAAAATGCACATTCATTTTGTCAGCTTTCCTCCTTTTCATCACATTTTATCATCTAAAAGTATGCAAACGGATTAGAGTTGCAGTATGAAGTTGAACAGATGGACGGAGCATCTCCTGTGCTGGAATCTCGACTCCGTCCAGATGCAGCGTTGACGTCTTTGCGCTCAGAGGCATCAGGGAAGGACCGAACACAGGAAGTGTGCCTCGAGGTTAAATCAGTAAGTATTTCAGATCTCTTTTTGGAACAAATGTTCACTTTCATTTCTGCTACCACTTTACAGTGATTGTGAAAATGGCGTTTCTTTTCAAGTTTGTTGAAGGATTCATTATATAAATCTCCAAAAAACCCATGCAAGAGCTTAAACTTTCTTTCTTTGAGGTTTGGGAGCTTCAGCTTAATAAACATGGTGGATGGAGTCGTAACTACTGACACGTACACCTGTGGACGTGTATCAACATTCTTTTAAAAAGTTTTCCTTCTCTCTGATCTTCCATCTACACATTTTGCTCCTCCATGAATTTTGAGCATTTTTATCTTCTTGCAACCAACTACAGCAGCTCACTAAGTGGAACTCGGAAACTTCTCCATCCCTGCTTGATCATGAAGTAGCTTCACCTCGTCGTCTCTCTTGGTGTTTTTCTGATCATATTTTGCAAAAGACGACCACAAGCTCTGATCATTATTAGACTATTATGTACCAATCCATCCATCCATCCATCCATCCATCCATCCATCCATCCATCCATCCATCCATCCATCCATCCATCCATCCATCCATCCATCCATCCATCCATCCATCCATCCATCCATCCATCCATCCATCCATCCATCCATCCATCACCAACACCACACACTTTCTCACTGGCAGTTTAGCATCATCTGTTAACCTAAGAAACATTGTTTTTTTGCTATGGGAGGTAGTTGGAGTACCTGGAAAACCCACGCAAGCATGAGGAAAACATGTAAACTCCAGACAGGACAGCTGCATTGTATCACACACAATCCATTAATTCAAATTTAATTAAATCCGGATATGTGTTTATTTGCTGTTATCAGTGACACATTTTTAATTTCTACAGTTGACACCAAAAGTTTTGGCTTTGATACAAAAAATCAGTTTTTGCAATAGTTGCTGCTTTAGTACTCTTAGATCCTCTTTTCCACGTGTCTCTGTGGTTTGCAGAAGAACACTTGTTATAACTTCATTAGTTACAAAGGCTTTTATTGGTCAATGCATCAGATTATTCAGAGTCAAAAATGTGCAGTGTTTGCAAACCCTCTCCATAATTTCTGCTGTTCAATCCAACAAGCTGGATATCAAATTCTGGGCTGAATCTTGACTGATGGAGATATGTTTGTGCTCTGAGGTGGGGATTTGCAATCTTCTGCTCGTCCATCTGCTTTTTTACGGACTGACCACTTGTTCTCAGTTACAGTCTTGGGAGTTTTCTGACCATGGATCCAGAAGGTCAGCGCCAAGATCTCAGAGGGAGTTTGTTATCACTGCTGGATTGGGACATGGTGCTCCATCATGCTTGAATGCAGCTAATGATCTGCTAGCAGCTCCTGCAGGAACATGTTCAGACCTTCATCCCTGGGCTGCTGATGTTCTGCAAGAAGAACCCTCAGGTGAGTTCTGAAAATGACTTTTTTTCCACACTTTCACCTGCATGTTGCACGCTGGACAATTTGCATGTAAAGTGATGTTTTATCGGCTGTATGCTTCATGTTTGTTCTGTAACCATGGAGACAGATGACAGTTATAGCTGATGCTGAACATGATGGTTATGAGACAGATCTGATGTTCTCAGGAGCATTTTATCTGATTTATGGACGTTTGCATGAGCAGAGCTCCCTCTCCGCCGCTGCTGACGGATTTGAGATGAAATGTTTTACAGCTGGAACGTCTGAAATAACTCATCAGAGTGGGAGGGGCGACCGGCGGGCCGTGATGTGGAAAAAATGAAGAGAGCAAACCAGGGGCCAGGAGGCAAAAAGGGTGAAATTTATTTTTCAACCTCTGACAGGAAGGTGCATTAATCTGAGAACATCCTGCAAACGTGTGGTTCCTCCATCAGCGGCCACTCCCCTGCTCCCTCATCCCAAACATGAAATATCACCTGCTGTGATTAATCCCAACTTAATTAAATCCATCAGCCAGACAAAGGCAGCCAATGAGCTGTGTAATCATTCACACAGTAAATGAAAGGAAGCAAAGGCTGCTGTGATTCTGCTTTGACAGAGATGGAGAGGATGAACCGGGGGACGATGTGTGTGTGTGGGGGGCGGGGGGGGTCCTCCACAACACACTAACGATCTCACACACATCAATTAGAGCACCCGCCATTAGTCACAGAAAATTAATCGGCAACTATTTGGACAATCGAATTCTGGTTTGAGTCGTTTTTTGAGTCAGAAAACATCTACTGTTGCAGCATCAATGCTGATACAACATAGTTCCCCCAGAAGTTGGCACAGTTTACAAAATGTAATTTAAAACAATGGAATGATTTGAAAATGTCATAAATCCATATTTTATTTACAATAGACTTGATAAAACACTTAAAATGTTGAAAGTGAGACATTTTTATTATGCTGGCAAAATACATGAAATAACATCTACAACTAGTTACATTAACTGTCGGATGTAAAAACAGGTCTTAGAAAGACTCTCAGAACTCAAGAAAGAAGTTCTCCAGTGTGTGAAAGACTCCAACAACAAACTGTGAAACAATTTCAGAATAATGTTCCTCAGTGTAAGTCTGTGAAGATTTTGAATATCTCAGTATCTGCAGGACCAAATATCAAAAGATTCAGAGAATCTGGAGGAATCTCTGTGCACTTGGGACAAGACTGAAACTCAACATGAGATGCCTGTGAACACCACTATTTGATCCAACGTTTGTTTCAAATGGACTGAAGCAAACTGGGAAACTGTTCTGTGGTCAGATCCGAGAATCGTAATTCTTTTTATGAAATCATGAACGCTGCATCTTTTAGACCACCATCTGGCAGACTTCGGTCCGGATCCGGAGTCAGAGACACTTTTGGCCGGACCGCTGGAAATTTTTTGTGGTATTTATAATTCAATGTAGTTTTACTTGAATGTTGTCGCTGGCAAAAGGAAAATTACACACTTTCTTTAAAATAGCATAACTCTTCCACCATTTATGCAATCAACGTAATTGCAGCAGATTCCGAAAGCTGAGAAGTGCAGCTTTGCACTGATAAAGGTCAGGTGTGTGCACGGGCACCACTGCCACTACCTTTATGTGCTGTATATCCAGGGGCCCCATTTTCCAACAGGCAAATGATTGGGGCTCCGAGCCAGAAGGGGGCCCCAAAGGCCGACCAACTTTGAATCAAAACAGAGCAGTGACAATGAATATTTGACGACAGTGGTCGGCCGGCGGAGAACTTCCTACAGGGGCCCCACCGCTACCTCTGGCTCTAGTCACAAGCAGTGCGTCTTCATAAACAAACCTGGTGAGAGTGGGTCTATCGAAATGAAGAGACGCCATCCATCTGCAGTGAGAAATGAAAGAAGAAAAAACAGAAGCAGCAAAAAAGGCATCAAGACAGTGGTAAGTATTGAAGATAATATATAAGGTAATTTAGCTCAGAGCAGACTAGACACCTGTAAACAACCTGTTTACTCAGCCAGCAGGCTGAAAATAAAATATCTGTCTTGGACAAAACTTGTTCTTCAGCTATCAAACCAAAGCTGTGTCCAGTTAAACTTCATTGTCAAACTACTTTTTTTTATTTACCATATAAGGTTGATAAGTTGTTTGGAGGGGCCCCCCAAGTGCCCCAAGAGACTCTAGAATCGCCTCTGCCTTTATCAGTGCAAAATACATCACTTTCAGAATCCGTAGGAGCTACGTTGATAGCGTAAGTGGCTGAGAAGTTAAGGAATTTCAAAGATTTGGTATTTCAAGGGATGTATGTCAATATCCAGTGGTTATGGACCCCACAGAGGGACAGAGTTCAGGACCTGGACCCTGCTGAAAGTCAGCTGAATAGCCTGTTCATGACTAAAGAGAAGAGGAACCACCTGGCCAGTGTTGCCACCACTAGAGATGCACTTTTGACCGCCGGTCACTCAATATTACATTTTGAAAATGGACATAAACAGATGTTGGAAAGATGAGCCGCAACGTCACGCCCCAGGTTTGCTGAAGAATGCTGAATACTAAACAAAAGGCTTCAACCCATAATATCAATACATTTATTTTTTTATGCATGAATTCATCTGAAGTGGTTTTGGAGCCTGATTGGATGTGAAATCTAGTAACGAAGGCCTAAACTGTTTTTTTGAATCAGTATTTAATATGTTTATTTCTGATGCAAAGTTGCACATTTTTTAATATGGAATTTAATAGAGGTGAATTTTTATAAAGCAAAAACATTAATAAATTCACCTGGTTCAAAGTTATAATATACAGTAGTAAACATTTAAAGTGGATTAAAAACACACTCGCATGTTATGAAAGAATTTTGAACAATATAATTTCTTGTCTTTGGAAAACTTTGATTAAAGGTTTTGGCCCTCTTCAAGGAATAACTATATGACTACTACTTCTATTACGATTTTAAAATAACAAATAGAAAAAAATATATAATATCTGCTAAATAATAAAAAGCAAAATTAAAATAAAAAGTGGAGTTTTGAGTATTAAAAAACGTATAATAATTAAAGCCTTTCCAAAAAAAGGGACCGGTAAAATCGACATCGGCAGGTCGCACTCATTGAAAAATCGGTAGTCAAAGTCGGCCAAGAAAATTGCAATTGATTTATACAGGTTGAAGAGCAACATCTGCTCCCATCCAGGCAACTTTTTCCTTGTCGGGAAGGCCTTGCATCTTTCAGCAAGACTATGCTAAACCACACACTGCATCCGTAATGAAAAGCGAGCTCACGGTAGACGAGTCTGCAGTTGCAGTTCACAACTTTCACCAACTGAAAACATTTTCTGCAACATGAAACAAAAAACATGACAACAAAGATCCAGGACTGTTGAGCAGCTCCAGTCCGACATGTGCACGTATACATGCGCTCACCAGTTTATTAGGTATAGCAGCTGGAGTGAGTGTTAATCAGACCAGAACAGGACAACGATTATCTCCCAAAACTCCATCGGCTGGTCTCCTCCGATTCCCAGGTTCATCACTGTCGTCAGGAGGAGAGAGGATGCAACACAGTGGTGATCATCCGATGTGTTTCTGCACTCAAATTCAATTTTTTTAATATTTTGATTTAACATTTCCTCACTTTTAACATCTATCTATATGTATTTTATATTCTTTAATGATTTATGGGTTTATTTAATTCAATTCAAAATACTTTATTAATCCCACAAGGGAAATTAATTGTTGCAGTTGTCAACACTAATCTTTGAGCTTAATGAATAATTAATATCTGTTTTTGTTCATATTTTAGAGTCCAAACTTTTTTGCAGTCCGGGTTGTATATTCAGTGTTTATGTTTGTGTGTAATCACTACATTTTGCGCCGTGACGGAGCCGTGGCCTGTGCAGGTGAGCCCCGCCTCTCGCCTGGAAACGTCTGATCACAGCTGGGATGACTGTTGTTTAAAACCGGAGAAGACGTGAACATCCTGTTAATGTCCTGCTGTGGCTTCGGGCTCAAAGGCAGCAGAGCACGTTAAACGGAGATCACACATCAGAGCCCTGAGTTTCAAGTTAAAAATCTTTGTAATATAACAGTATTGATCTCATTTACATTGTAGTAATTGTTCCGTGCGTCCAACACCAGGATTAACCCTTTAAGTACTTGAATCAACATCTGTGAAGAAGCATTTGACCTCAAACAGCATCAGCTGACCAGAAACACGTGCGCTTGTGTGTTTGTCTGCGTCAACATTTGACCGTACCGCCGTCTCCGTGACAACTGCAGCCTTTTTAAAGTCAGTTTATACAAAATTACTTTTACACGAGTGTAACTGCTGCTACTGTCAGGAAATTAATGCCAGTATTTCTGTTTTCAATTAAGAACATCATTTGGACATTAAAATACATTTAAATATATAAAAATCATTTGCAATCAACAAGAAAATGATGTACACACAGTCCCCCTCTCTCTTAATGGGCCACAGCAGCCGCAGCTGGGATGTTAATGCGGCAAACAGGATTATCCTCGGAAAGGATTTCTCTGCAAAGCATTTCCTCTTAATTAGATTTCTCAATCTCAGGGATGAATTGCCTTTTAGCAGCGAGAGCTGCCACTGAGGGAGCTGTTAGCTCCTTATAACCGAGTTAAATGCATAATTAGTGAAACAATTACATTAGTGGGGGCTCCTCTGTGTTTGTGTGAGTGGAGGAGCTGCAGGGAGGAGGAGGAGGAGGAGGTGATCACCGCTGACGTGGATCTTTGTTCAGGTGAGCTCTGCATGGACTCCTTACAGCTGAATCACGCGGCAAAACCAAAATATTTCCTAATTTTTTCCCCCCATTGACTTATTTTTACATTTTTTCAAACCCCTTCGACCAAGCACCGTGCAGGCCACTGAGACATTTTTTGTTCTTTTGGCTGTGAAAGACTTAGAAATTCAGGAATTTTATTAAGTAGAAGCTGAAATTCAACAAGAATGAAATGTAAAGCAACATTAACTGAAAGTACCAGCTATAGCAGATGTGCCCTAAAAGGTTTCTGGTTGTCATGTTTCCATGTATTGTCCCTTTTATATCACAAATATCCACTGTTTTTACGGTAAAGGGTGAAGCAGTCTGGAAGGTAAAGTAAGTCAAATGTGAGTAAAAATGTTTTAACTTCAGTGAGGATGCCAAAAGATGAAGAGTCTCCGTGGATTTGGTCCCTTTTCCCTGCAGGTATGTTTCAAGGTGTGCAGCTGCATGGGGTCGTCCTCGTCACACTTGGTTTTTAAAGTTTCTGCTGAGGAAACATCAGGCCTGCAGTTGGGCCAGTCCAGTATCTGGACCCACTTCTTCCTTAGTCATGTCCTCATTGTGCCCTTGATGGTCGTGGTTTTACTCTGTCTTGTTGAAACATTCATGGACATCTCTGGAACAGATGTGGTCTTAAAGGAAGAAGATGTTTCTCTAAATGGAGATGAGCTTTACCAAGAACACCGACACAGCTGCAGACCATCACAGAACCTGGGTCCTGGACCTGTTCCTAATAACAGCCTGGATGGTCCTTTTTCCTCTCTAGTCTGGAGCATAGATTATTAATTTTTTCCAAGGAAGAAAAGGAAAATGTGGAAGAGAAAAAAGACATCTGATCTATTTTATCTGACCTCTGTGTGATGGTCCATTTCAGATTCCCAGAGATGTCGACACCATGTCTGAACACCGTAAGGCTTCTTTAAGACAGAGAAGTTTGAAGTGACATATAATGCTTGACAAAGTTTCCCACAGCGACAATCTTTATTTACAGTCTTTGGGCTGAGAGGAGGATGCAGTGGACATGCATCAGCCAACGGTCTGGACACGGCAACACTTTATTTATTATTACAACTGTGAATCTCAAACTGTAGACAGAAACTGACAGAGCTGGAAGTGGACTGTTGGGAAGTGAGGGTTTGCTTCTTTTCCATTTTCCAAATCTATGACTTCAGTTTTTCTGCCGTTTGTTCTGTGAAAACAAGTCGAGATCAGCAGGAGCTGAGAGGAACTAAAACAATCCCGGAGTCATTTTTGAACGTCTGCGTCTCAACCTGAACTCACTCAGGGGATTTAACCAAACTTCACCACGACCTAACCCTCCACAAAGGAAAACAAGGCACACTTGCCCCACCTTTTAATCCTTTTGTGACCACTTTTGTCCTACATATTCAAGTGCAAATGCAATATAAATGCATATTTATAGCATCAATGAATTATTAAGAGAAACCACAAAAACCTCATTCATAAAAGTACGTCCGGACTTTCACTGTGAGACCTGCTGTTCAGTGTCCAGTACTTCTCTTCAGGTCAAATCTGATCCTTTTTAAGTTTCGGTATGTAAAAAGCACCACTTGGTTTCTTTTTCATTGGAACAGTGTGTCGTATTATCCTCAGAAGCTACTATAAGGACGTTAAAGTCTCTCGTAAAACCCTCAATATATCGCTACAAAGATACATTTGAAGTGTAACGTGCAAATAAATGATAAGAACATAAGTATGTGGTCCCGGCATTGGCGGGGGTCCCGAGGTCCGATGATGGAAACTACACTGGTGGGAGCAAAGCGGAAAATGAATGTCAGCTTTGATTGTACAAGCACATCTCACCCAGCATCAAAAGCAGCCAAAGAAAACACAGTGTTCAAAGTTTCAGTTCAGTGGAATTTGTTTATGTTTTAACTGAAGTAAAACAACATAAAAAAAACTGAGGCAAAGAAAGAGCACAAATGAAACCATTAACACCTACTGATCAAACAAATTCAGCCAGTTACAGACATCTGCTGAGTCCTAACTAGTATTTTTTTTTTTTTTTAAAACCTGTGCGTTTTCTCCTTATTTTGCACTTTGGTGTTAGTTTTTAAAGATGTCCTGTGAAAATCAGGGTCACTCCTACGTCTGTTACTTTATCCATCCATCCATTATCTACACCCGCTTACTCCTTCACAGGGTCACAGGGGTCTGTCGGAAGTATCCCGACGCATCGCAGGGGTCCACCTGGACAGGTCGCCAGTCCATCGCAGGGCCACATACAAGACAGACAAACATGCACGCTCACGCTCACATTCACACCTGCGGGCAATTTAGTATTATTAATACTAATTGATGTATGGATGTTTTCCCTCTGGGAGGAAGCCGGAGTACCCGGAGGGAACCCACGGAAGCACGCGGAGAACATGCAAACTCCACACAGAAAGACCCACCGGGCCGGGAATTGAACCAGGAACCTTCTTGCTGTGAGGCAACAGTGCTGACCACTAAGTTGTTATTTTATTTAAACAAATAATAATAATAAACTTTTATTCTTCTAAAAAGACTGAAAAGTGTGTTCAGAGTATTACTTTTGTGTTCATTTGATTTAATACATCTCTTTAATCAAACACTTAATTCCACACTTGAAACTTGACCCAAGAAAAAGACAACATTGTTTTGTTAATATGTTTGAATCATTTAAAGTTAGAACAAAAACAAAACAGCCATGTCATGCATGAACATAGTTGAAGTGCAAGTCAATGTAAGTTTCTATCTTACACTGCAAAAACAGCCTCTCAAGAAATAAGACAAAAGTTACGATATCTAGTCAAATGATCTTATACAAAGTAAAATATCTCTGCCAGTGGCATAAGAAAAATCTTCCTGACTGGACTTCTTAAAACGCGCAAAATAGTGGCGCCGCTAGGCAAAAAGCAAGACTAATTTTACGAGAAGCAGAAGTTATTCATTGTCTGTCCCAGAGGTTTATGAAATCTTGCTGTAACCGATGTTCCTGCAGCACGCTCAATTATTAAAGTGTCCAAGGTATAGGAAGGCCAAACAGGTTAGGGATTAATATCAGGCTCAAGCGTTCAATGGCCACCATTAAAATCCTCTTCTGTTGTAAATAAAACTTAAATCAGCCAGTAAAA
The DNA here is from genome assembly GCA_014839995.1 of Xenentodon cancila. Classification (NCBI taxonomy): domain Eukaryota; kingdom Metazoa; phylum Chordata; class Actinopteri; order Beloniformes; family Belonidae; genus Xenentodon; species Xenentodon cancila. Next base: position 23,886,310 of record CM026215.1, on the reverse strand, counting down.
GTATCCTTGGACGTAAAGGAACGTCAGACATGAAACAATTGGAAAGTGTTTCAACAGCATGTTGACAATGGCTGGACTCTCCCAAAACATGTGTACAAGGTCCCCAGTAGAGTCTGTACTGCATCGTAAACCCCAGAGCAAACTTTAAACCTGTTAACTGTTGGGCTCAGACGTTTGGAAAACAAGAAATTATTATTGTTCCAGATAGAATTCCAGTCAGGCTCCAGACCAGGTCTGACAAGGCCCCCGGACCGAACTGAGACAGCTCAGTACACGGTGATGGAGGCCGCATGTGTTCATGTGGACCCTGCAGCCCATCAACGCGGACTTGTGGTCTGAAACAAATCATAGAAGTTATTTTTTAAGAATGTTTTAATGGATTTTTAAAGGATTTTCAAAGAAACTGATGGATTAAATTCAATATCGTCTGTATTTGATGATGAATTCCAGACCTATTTAAGTGAAAACACCATCAATCTGTCATGTTTCCTGATAATCTTCAGGGTCCTTGTGGTCCATATCTTGGGTTTCTTCCACTTGAAGTCCCAATGCGCGTCCTCTGGCACATGCTGAGAGCATTCATGTAATTTGTATGAAATAAATTGGTGGTTTATTAGTGGACAGAGAGGATGACCCTCCCTGGAGATCTTTCCGGTGTGTGAAAGTCTGTCAGCCGCCGCAGCACACACATTAACCTCCGAAGCTCCTCGTGTCCACAATCTGGATTCCTGCTCAATTCATCATTAGTCCTCCTCCCCGTGAGCGTACGGCGAGCACACGCCCTGCTCACACCTCTCCCTTCCATCCTCACCGTGAATCCCCGAACCATTCATCACCAGGCGGCTGCTGACAGTGACGGATGGGTCGGCCCGCCACCGGCAGTCTCCCAGCCGGAGACTCATACGGCCACGGCCGCGGACTGACAGCTGGAGCAACATGTCAAGTGGTGGAGAGACCGCGGCCATTAATAACCTGCATCACATGACCACCGCGGCACGGGGCTGGGGGGAGGGGGGCATCCACACCTCACGTCTGAGCTGGGAGGGAGATGTCACGGACGCCTGATCTTTAATCAAGTGCGCAGGGATGATGGGTGATGAATACATTGCTCTCGTATTGGAAGTTGTCCGGCCGGCGGGGAGGGACCAGCGAGCGGAGATCTGATGACCCATCTGTGGCTCTCTGTGACCCCCCCAGGGAGGGGTCTTCTTAAAGACCATCCTAGCGCTCACGCCACATCTGTGCACATGTAATGTGTCATTCATTCAGTGAGGAGATGGTAATGGTCTGTTCGATGGGGCCTGACAGCCTGAGGAGGCCGCGACACCAAAAAGCTCTCTGAGCGGAGTGGTTTTAATCACCAGTGGGGACAGACTTGTCTTCTGCATGTTTAAACAGTGGTCAGGGATTCGTTTGAGACTGATGCACATTAATGTCATTCCAGTCAATAGTTGAGTTTCGGCTCCAGCTCCTCTGCAGGTCTGCTCTGTTCCGTACGAGATCTCTGAGGGTCATGAGGAGCTCTCCAAAGGACACTTCATGAGCTGCTCTCCTGGCAGCTGGCAGACACGAACACTTTTGATGAATCAGTAAAACCTTCACTGGCACTAGTTCGCCTGTTTGTTTAGAGGAGACGATCTTTTGACTTTTACATTTTTTTTCTAATGGCAGTTTGTGATGGGTCGAAGATGGTTCCTCTCATGCTGAGTGTATATCTACTCCGAGGTAGGAGTTTCTTCATGTTCAAATCAGCTTCAGGTTCAGTTGGAGGAATATTCGATTACTTTTAGGACGAGTCCACGTCTCGCAGCCTTCTGTCACTACTATCAGGTAAAAACAAGTTTCCTGGTCTTCTCTATGAAAACTGCGTATCGCTTTATGGCGCCAGGTCGCACACCAACACCGATGAAGCTACAAAAGGCATCATGGCAGAGGAGACCAAGAGACTCCAGAAAGTATTGATGGAAGAGAAAATGAGAGAGTGAGCGAGTGATCAAGCAAGACGTAAATGTGATTATCAGCTCATATTTACTGAGGACGGGGATCCACCCGGAGTAAAGTGTTTACGTGAGCTGTTCCTCAGCTTGGCTGTTTTTATGAAATGTCATTGTAGGTTTCTTTTAAATCAACTGGATTTAATGAATTGCACTGTGTTGAACTTGTTTCTGCATGTAGTAGCCTGAGATGGCTTTTGTTGTGAATTATTGCAAATAAACCAAAAGCAACTTAACCTCTACGTCTCCAAGACGACATTCAAAACTGTCACTTGAGTGTTTAATTGACTTTCACCCCTCCTTGTGCACCAGGCTGATGTTTGCAGAGCAGGAGGCAACTGTGCATCTGTCCGCGGAGCCCAGCATGCAGGTCTTTAAGAGTTGAGGTGATCCTTTAATCCAATTCTGCTCACCAATCAAAGATCCATGAATCAAGCCCATTACGAGTGGGTCTGCGCCGGACCGAGCATGTCATTATTGGGGGGCTGCACCATAACAAAGCTGCTTTTAATGAGATTCCACAAAGCTCCAAATCAGGTCATCCCACCAAGCATCCCAGCTAATTCACTTAAAATTAATTTATTCCAAAAGACAATTACCAATCGCTGAGCAAGGAGGAGGTTTGTCCTCCCGATGAGGATGCCGAGACTTCAACCTTCACAGGAAAGAGGCAGAAATATCATTATCTATGTAAGGGATATTAGAGAGGAGGGGGGCGGGGGGCGGCGGCAGCCAAACGCAGAGTGATTAACTGTAATGTCCTCGGCGTCCCAGACTCCCAAATGCAGATTTGGCCGCCAGCAGCAGAGGCTTTACAGCATCATTCATCCCATGTAAAGCTAATAAAATCAGATAATGCACAGCTAATGCTAACAGCACTCACTCTTTATGAAAAGGAGAATAAATATGATATTCAATTACGAGTTTATACAGAGAGGCCGAGAGAGAATTCAATTTCTATCTGTCTCTTCTACGAGGGCTTTCCAGGCCGCTCGAGGGGCTTTTCTGACACAAAACGGAGAAATGAGCAAATAAAATGCAATCAGTCAGAGGCAGAGTCGTAAAGCAGCACTCTGTCAGCCAAAGTACATCAGCGGAGGTGTTCGAGATGGTTTAAATCAAGCTGCGCTGTCAGGCCGAGTCGATGAGCGCGCTGTCCGGGCGGGCGGTGCGGTGCGGCGCGGGCGGCCGCGGTGCCAGGCGCTGCGCTGCGCGGGTGCGCCGCGCCGCGCCGCGCGGCGCACCCGCGCTTCGGTCATCCGTTAGGACCGCGAGTTTACAAAGGAAATCTCAACACCACCAAGAGCATCCAGATCCATCAAACTGATCGACGTAGATGTTTAGTTCATAGAACCGAAGTCATTTATGACCACGCAGAGAGACGCCAACACACAGGCTGGATCATCTTCGCTTGTCCCCCGAAAAAAACGTGGTGACGTTCTAACCTTGTTGGGACAAAAAACTCTCACTTATCTTTTTTTGTTTAGTTTTTTTTTATGTTTGAAAACTATATGAATGTTTAAAAAAACAAGAAAAAAAAACACAACCCTGCCATGCACTCTTAGATAAATTTCCCACCAGATGAGTGTGAAAAGTAGAAGGAACATCCGGATAAGAAAACGCTCTCCAAACCACTTTCTAGGTGAGTCACTTTTTAAAGTTACGTTTCACTGTGAGAAAGAAAACTTTTTATGGTATTTTAAATTTTGTTTCTGAACTTTGCTCATAGATTTGATTTTGTTTCTTGTTAAATGTTGATCTCATCCATAGTCTTTGTTGACAAAATGCAAAATCTGTTCAAACGTCAGTGAGCGTGCTCATTTCAGCTGTTGGGTTTAACAGGACGTTTCCAGCACTTATTTTGTTTCCAGCCTGCTAAGCATATTAGTTGTTTAAACATTTTTGGTTGGTTTTCACATCCACGACAATGGTACAGGGGATTTTTTCATGGAAAATTCTATATTTAATATGATGTATGATTATTGGTAACGCTACTGACAGACTGCCGTGAAGGTTGTGGGTTTGTCTGGAAGGATCATGAGCACGAAGCTAAGCAGAGAACAGTAAGCTGCTGTCAACCACATGGAGACTAAACACAGGGGCCGTTTCTGATGTCGCCATCAAAAGACCATTTTAAATGAGTTGTTCTGTTACAGATCTTCACTGCTGCTCCACAGCTCCACCGGCGAGGAGCCGCTGAAGGAGACAGGAGCCACAGCGGATTGTTTCAAGACCATTCCAAGAATGAGTCTGCTGGGATCTGGGCTCAGACCTACAACTGCCAGGGTGATGCTGTTAGTCCTGGTTTCACCTCTTCTAGTCCTGGTTTAACTCTTCTAGTCCTGGTTTCAGTTCTACTAGTCCTGGTTTCACCTCTTCTAGTCCTGGTTTCACCTCTTCTAGTCCTGGTTTCACCTCTTCTAGTCCTTGTTTCAGCTCTTCTAGTCCTGGTTTCACCTCTTCTAGTCCTTGTTTCAGCTCTTCTAGTCCTGGTTTCACCTCTTCTAGTCCTGGTTTCACCTCTTCTAGTCCTGGTTTCAGTTCTACTAGTCCTGGTTTTACCTCTTCTAGTCCTGGTTTCAGCTCTACTAGTCCTGGTTTCACCTCTTCTAGTCCTGGTTTCACCTCTTCTAGTCCTGATTTCAGCTCTTCTAGTCCTGGTTTCAGCTCTTCTAGTCCTGGTTTCAGCTCTACTAGTCCTGGTTTCAGCTCTTCTAAACCTGTTTTTTTTTGTTTTTTCATTTAAAGCTTCATTCATCTCTTTGTACATTTTTCATCTGCACAGGTTTTATAATAATAATAATAATAATAATAATAAAAATTCACATGTTACTTAACCAAAAATAGCTTTCATAAGTGGCTTAGAATTGCTTAAGAAATAATTATTGTTAAAGTGTTTCACAATTTAGAGCGTTCATATAAATATGATTTACATGACATTATTATTGGAAGGATGGATGAACTTAAAGACCGCAATTTACTATTAAAGATAACATGTGAAATTATCAGTTAGTTTTTATGGTTAATTTCTGCACTAGAAGAGAAAAATTTATTTTAGTGAATTGGCAGTTGGTGCAGTTATATGGGCAACAAAACTCATGCTGGAGAAGCTGGAGTACCTGGAGAAAACCCACACAAGAACCCAGAGGACACACCAGGAATCTTCTGGATGTCAGAAAAAGCTACTAACCTCCAGGACAGTGTACTCACTGTCACTCAACAGGGAAATCAGTCCTGGTCCCATAAACGATGAGATGTTCAGGAATAGATTTCTGGAATTTCTTCTTAAACCACATGAATCTGCAGGGATATGAACTCTAAAAGTGGAATAATTTCTAGATGGAAATAAGATTTTAACTTTATTCAATCTTCATTTACTCAAGTCTGGTAATACTGTATGTGTACTTAATTTTACACTTCTGCTGTAATCTCACGAGTTACTCTTATTTCAATACCACATTTATTTTAATTCAGCGATGTCAGTTTTGAGCAGCAATCTCAGAAATGGGCTGTATTTATCTGCAAGGATACAAGGCGTAGGAAAAAAAGGTTTATGAGAGGTGTATGAAACTGATATTTATATAAAGTATCTCATGTAAACGCTAATCAGAAGTTTGTCAGTGTTAGTATTTAGGATAAGGCCAGTAATTAGAGTAATTGTCCATGTAAACATGATCAGAGACTCAGTCATAAAATATATTCAGAATATCGTAAATGGATCAAATGAAATGAGTGGATCTCGAGTCAACATTTGCAGGTTTGACTGACATTTCAAAAAAACCAGACGTGCCGTTAAAGTTTGTAGTCCTCAAATAAAAACCAGATCATAAAACAGGCTCAGCCTCGACTGTGTTACTTTGTTTAGTTGATTAATTAACCTCATCAGGACTGGTCAGTAACGGAGCAGACAGGTGGGGGTCAACAGGGGCCCGACGGCCCACAGTGGCCCCGACTTCCCTGAGCGTGCTGCCGTGGTGTCAGTCGCAACAGTAACGTGGTCCGACAGGAAGCCTGTCAGGCGTGTCTCTGCTCCGGCGAGCGACAGGTGGCGCTGTTCCAGACCTGCCAGGATTAATGACAGCTCCTGTAAATGGAGGCTCGGGTATTCAGGGCCCGACGGCTCGCTGATCAGACCACCTGTCAGGATCTGTGGGCGGTGCCTTTCTGAACCACCACACCGATTTTCTTTAACTAAACTCTCCCATCTGTTGAGGAGCCATTGTTCAGTAATGCAGCTGCAGAGCTCCTCCTCCTCCTCCTCCTCCTTCTCCTCCTCCTCCTCCTGCTGTTATTTAAATACTGTTACTAACCACTGATTTATTCATTGGCTTTAAACAGTCCGCCATCACCCCCACACAGACAGAAACACACCCCTCCCCGACCTTTCCCCACCGACAGCCTCCCCTTCTCCCCTGTCCCGTCAGACCTCCCAGCATCCAGCTGTCACTCACGCATTTTTACTCTCACCAAGACCACGACTCAGTTACAGCCAGAGAAACAACCGCTTTCAATTGTGCTGTCTGAAGTTTTTATGCATCTCACCGGCTACTGCGTGTTTTTTGTTTTTCTGGTACAAAAATAATATGAGAAAATAAAATATTAACACATTTTACTCATTTCTTTGAACACAATATGATCTTATCAACTTAATTTTATTTGTTTAAATACATTCTTTTGACATTTAGGCAAGTAAAAAAAAAAATACACAGGTGATGTTTCTACCAAAGGATGACTCTTCAAGGAGCAGAGATGAACAGAGGATCTCTACTTTTGTCAAGAAATGTATGCAAAACATCGACTTGTTTCGAAAGAATGTTCCTTAATCAAAGACTGTCTGGGATTTGCATATTTCTCCTTCTAGAGTGCAGGTTGTCATTCATCCGGGATTTTTAACGTGTAGAAAACAAAGCGGACGAGTCCAAACTAGAAGACACGGCATCAGGAGAAACCTTGACGGTCTGGGTTGTGTAAAAAGCTCATCTCCACTTCTGCGGTAGCAGGACTGATGCAGAGAAGATGTTAGAGCAACACCTGCTGCCTTCAAGACCTCATCTGTTCCAGAGATATCCATGAATGTCTCAGCCAGACAAAACAAAATCATGTCTGGACACACTGAAGACATGACTGATCAAGAAGAGGGTATGACACCGGACTGATCCGCCGGCAGTGCTGAACCTCCACCGAAGGGAATGGTTTTGGAGAACCACTGTGACCCCTCACAGACCTGAAGACATCGGAAACGTTTCCTCATTTGGCTGCTCAAGGTCAGAGCACGTTGTAAGAGGAGGAAACGGGAACTTTACAACGCAGTAACAGCTTTCCTGCCCCAACTTTTTAATGCATTTGTGCCTGCATTTTAATATATGGAAAATAATATATATATTTCCTTTTTCTTTTCTTTTTTTTGAGGTTATATATTTTCCTCTAATCAAACTAGCCCCCACAGCGGGAGGATGAATCCCAGCTCGTGTCTCCGCCGGCCGGATCAATCAGATTAGCTCAGACATCTTGTGTGATCTGCTCGTCGCTGTCGGCCTTTTTGTGGCCGATTTCACGCCATATTCAACCCCGTTTTGGGCTCTCTGCTGACAGCCATGACGCGCTCCTGTGGCAATAAACCACACAAATACTGCCACTTAACACCACTGAAGGGAATATGGCCTCTTACACAACAGAGGGTTTAAGTGATGAGTTTGCGGTGGCCCGGCTGGGGTCACGCCCAGAAACATGGTGGGAATCAGCCATGAGGGTGGGCAGGGGATGAGGGGGGAAGAGCAGCCCACCCACAGTCCTCAGCAGGGCTGGTTTTTGTCCAGTGGCCCCCCTGCTCTGGGTCAGACAGTTTTACGAGCCCCCCTGAAGGCCGCAGAACGGGCCTGGCCCTGCTGTCTGGCTGCACACGGCATGCTGTAATAAAGCGGATCATTCATCCTGCACACGGAGCGCCGGCTCATCCTCAGATCATCCGAAGCTGCTTTTCAGCTCTCGTTTCCTGCTGCCTCTTTTGTGCTGCCGTGAGATTATGAGGCGGATGAGTGCCGCTCTTCTTCTTCAGATCAACTGGAGCGTCAGAGCACTTGGAAACACTTCGGGACGGATGAATCACAAACACTCAGCGATGAACACGCCCAGAACTCCAGTCCTGCCCCCTTCTCACCTTTTAAATTTACTATTTCTTTTTAACATAAACCTGGCCTCAGTGTGATGCTCCTAATCCTGATTGGTCAGTGGATCATTTTGATGTAAACATTAAAAAAAAAAAAAACAATTATAAAGGAACGTTGTTAAATCCTGAATGCTTTCTGCCTTTTTACTTCTGGTGCAGAAGGTCAGTCCTGTCTACTGCTGTGACCTTCTACAGCGATGCTTTATTACTACAACTGGCCTGAATACTATTTTATGGACTCTGGAGTTTCTGTTGTAGATATTCAAATATTCAAAGCTTTGTTTTTGCATAGCGGCCCACACGGACCATGTGGCTCATTTATACTGACTGGATGTAGTCTACACACGTGAAACCGAACCTAAGGGTGCAATCATGAAGCCCTGAACGACTACAACGTCCACGGCCGAGACCGAAGGAGCGACAGCGAGCAAAACGGACACAACAGCAGCACGATGCATGACACACAACTTTAACAACGCCAGTAACAAAACAAAAATAAATACATTATCTAGGAATAAATCATAGTTTATCTTCAATTTACCAACTTGTCACTTGATTTAAACTGTTTGATAGAAAAAAATGAAGTAACAATTAAACATTGACAGCTGTGTTGACAGCAGCTGGTGTCAGCTGATGGAGTCCAGGTGATCCGGGTGATCTGTGACATCACAGTGTCCTGCATGTACCAACAGCTCACTGGAAGACGTCTTTCCAGACTTATGTGGCCTCAAACACAATGACAGGGTTGAGTTATGTCAGCATATTGGATTTTTGCAGTCACTTGTAAAGATAAAATAGAATACAACATCGACAAAGAAAGGTAGCAAATGTTCACTTGCTGAAATGGGAAGATCACATTTCCTCCAGTTATCCAGATAGTCAGAGATGAGTTTCATGTGATTGATTACATGCAGACCTGAGCTCTTTGTCTCTTTATATTAATGCTAAAATTAGATGTTTTTCTTTCCTTTCTTTTTTTCCTTCTGTTCTGGGCCATAAAGGTGGAGTTGATCCCAGTTTGCTAGATGAGCAGAGCACACCTGGTCTAGTAAAGGACCATCCGTCCGTCCGTCCGTCCGTCCGTCCGTCCGTCCATCCATCCATCCATCCATCCATCCATCCAGCTTATCTGGGTATGGATTCAAGGGGCACCAACCTGAGCAGAGATCTCCAGAACCTCGTTCTCTCCAGCTACCTCCTCCAAGTCTACTGGGGGACATCAGGATGTTCCAGACTAATCAAAGGTTATCTCCCCAGAGAGTCCAGGATCTATCCCAAGACCTCCTTTTATGGCAAGAAACTGAATTTCCTCCTGCAGCAGGGATCCTCACCAGATCCCCAAACCACCTCAGCTGACTCCTTTCATGACTAATAACCCTTCTGAGGACCTCATTCTTACGGCCACTACCTGCAGGTGACCATGGGGGAAAGCTGCAAAATTTAACTGCCTAATGAGACCCTTGCACATCTGGATCAGCTGTCTTTTCATGACAGGTTGGTCTGCAGAGTCCCTAATCCGTCCATCTTCTGCTCCTTTCTACCTTTACTTGTGAAAATGACCTTGAAAGGCAACAAACAGATGAGTAAGACAACAGTGCACACTTATCCCTATGGACACTTAAGAATCCCCTGCCAAATTAAAATGCAGAACTTGAGACTGTCTTTGTGCTTCAAGAAGGTCCGCACAGGCAGAGGTAGAACAGAAACGCAGACATCTATCTCTTGTCTGTCCTTTTTCTGACTCGTAGAGTGGACATCACCAGCATCCGGTCAGAAACCAACCAGGGAGTTGGCTGCTGACCCGTAACTCTCCAAAGGATTTGATTGTGACCGGGTGTGATCCTCCAGAGAACTTCCAGCAAGTACAGGACCAAGTGCAGTTAATACTCTGGCGGGTGAATGATCCGCCAGAGTATTAACAGCAAGCAAGACCAGGTGTGAATGCAACAGGTGACCCTCCACAGCATTCACAGTGAGGCTGGCTGCTGGTCCGGAGCTGATTCTTTGCTTTATGAGCTGGTGTGGTGCTGTACTCTGGTTGATATGTGGGGCAAGTATTCAACCATTTAGATGCTCCAGGATTCATTCATGAACTGTGAACTCTGCTCGCAGAGCAAAATAAAAGTGTTTTGGATTCATGAAAATATTAGTAGGTTTTTAAATAACAACGCCCTCTCCTGTCACGTGTAAACCTTAAATGTAAACAAGAAGTGCACGTAAATATTGTCATCATGAGACATTACAGTTTTAAAGTCTGTTATATTCACAGTATGCAGGTATCTTTTCAACATGAGAATATTTTTTAAATAAAACACATTTATTCTAATTAATGAGCATTTCGTATATTTAAGCTTTAGATTGTAGAAAGTGTCTTAAAAGTGATGCATCCCTCGGCTCCAGCAACTCGTCCTGATATAAAACAATAAAACATTTATGCTGCTTTTTCCATGCGGTCGATCGCTGCAGGTCCAGAGGTCATGTTGTCTGCAGCGGAGGTCACGCTGGGACGTTTGTTAACGTCATTTGTATTTTCCTTTAATGAAAGTACAGTTTTTATTATGTTTAATTTTTATACTTGATTGATTGATTGATTCATTCATTCATTTTTTATTTATTTATTTGTTGTAGAGTTATCATGAGGATAGACTGAAATATTTGAAACGTAAAACTTTGAACGTGACAGGGTCACTTTTTTACTTTATGTTTAGAGGAAGAAGTTCCTATTAAAGTTAACAAACATGGTTTCTTGTCCTGTTACAGGCTTACAGTTGGTAGGGTATTTAGAGAAATGTTGATTTTATTTTTGCTCTGTTTTTCATCTAACTTTCTATTAAAATCATTTTTGTTTGATATAAATGTCAGGTTCAGGTAATCTCATGATCACCTGCTCTACAGCATATCTCATATCAGTTAGAATCACCTCTACTGAAAGATCTTTCCTGCTCTTTTTCTTTTAACGTGCAGGTCGATGAAGCCCCTTTACGTCGTCATCATCACCTCCTGACTCGCTGGTGTCTGCCTGAGGATTCATGCTGATTAGAGAACAGCAGGCAAAGCTGCATATTTGTGGCTGATTGGCAGATAAATGTTCTTAAGATCAAATCTGAGTTTCTAACTCGGAGTTTGTGAATCCGGAGAAGGTTCTTAGTGAGGAGGTGGTTTGTGTTCAAATCTGCCCAAAGATGATATGAATGAAGCCAACTGTACAAGAAAAATGTTGATGTGTGAAAAAAAAAAACAGATCACATGACTTCCTTGAGAACTACAGTTTTATTTCATCTGGAACTGGTGGATCATTGTCGTATTCCCGAAGACGATATTTCCAGAGTGTCAAAAAAATTAAGAAACAAATAACAGCAAATAACCACAGAGGACAAACTGAACTGTGGTCCCAGAACCATGTTACAAACTCAAACGGCATCATCTAATAAACTAATCATCCTAGTTCTCTGGACCAACAGTTTCTGAAGTAATGCCAGGTTCCACTGAGACCTCCGCATGCGCTGTTCTTCTTCTTCTGGTTCCCGTGTTTGCAGCAAAAGGAAACATCCTCAAACACAGTATCCTCACTGCTCACAGCTGGGCATCAACTACAGACACGAGAACCAAATCGACGTAGTTGATCTGATTTCTTTGGTTTGATGATGTAAAGACAGATGAGAAGGGCACATGTGGTGTCCAGCGCGTCAGGCGACGTGTGAAGAAGCGACGGATGAGCGAGCAGCTACAGATGTGGTGGCTGAAGCATATTTCTGAGTGTGTTTCTTGACTGCAGTTGATCTGCAGGCACGTTGTTCATTTACCTAATTAGAACATTAACTCCCAAAGGTAAATGTCTTTTTAATTTATTAGTAATATCTTTGCAATTAGCAACTATTAGCCTCATCAGCTGGAGACAGCCTTCAGGTGGCTTATCAAAAGCAAATTAGGCATCATCATCAGACTAATGTGGGTTTGATGGTGCCGTGTTCGGAGTCTTAACTAATGACGGCGCCGAGTGGCTCCATTAAAGCTGCCCGGCTTCGTGTTGGGAGGTGTTAACAGATTGATTCGCTTAATCTGTTCAACTACATCAGCAGTCAGCATGGGGCAGGTCACCAGCCAGTGTGTGAGCGTGTGTGTGAGTGTGTGTTAACCAATTTCACAGTCACGCACAGTTAAACTCTGCAGTTTTGGGCAGAGCGGCGGGCGAGGTGGCGGGCGAGGTGGGGGGAGGAGGGCTGGTGGTTCTGCTGTCGGGCAGAATGGCAATATCCAAGTTCATTGGGCCTGATTAAAGCAGAGCGGAGACTTTTCTTCCCGGCTAATTATGTGGAAATTACAGAGACAATGAAGCATCTGCGAGCTTTTCTTCCTCCTTCACGTCTTCGTCGACACTGTGACAGGCTGATGCATTGTGGGTGAGCCGGCTCAGAGCCGAGGTCAGCGCGGAGCAAACAGATGAATTTATAAGTTTGGCTTTTCACGGCGGACGAGCAGGGGTCATTGTCCCCCCGTCTGTGTCCCCTCCTCCTCCAGTCACAAATCCGCCCATCTGTACCACACAAAGAGGGGAGAAAGAGTGGGACCCTCCTCCTCTTCCTCCTCCTCCTCCTCCTTCTCTGCCACGCTGATAAACTCTGTCTTCCACCAGTCACAGCAAGTAGGAAGTCCCACCCCACATTTATGACACTTTACAGTGCACGTGGTGTCGGTGCATCCATCGTTTTCTGTTTTCAGTGTCCATGAAGCTGGATTTTATTTCATTAACACGGGAGGAGGGGTGAATAAACAAAAGCAACAGCATTTCCTGGCCAGTAAATCCAGCTGCTGAGTTTTATTTTCATCAGGTCACTGAGTGAAGGAATGACGCTGCATTCCGTGTTCTGATCCCAACGAATTCATTTGCAAATTTACAACGTAATAAGACGAGGACTTCGGAGTAAATTTGTGGGATTGTAAAGTCAGAATTTAAGAGTTTTCTTGCAAATTTGCAAATATAAAAATTGATCATTTGGGAGTTTCTACATTTCTGCTTTAATTGAGTCTGAATATTTTAGGGCTTTTTTTCTTTCAAATTTGTAATTACGAGTTTTCTCTCACAAATTTGAAGTTTATAAAGTAAGTGTTTCTGATTGTCAAAGTTAAAATCTTCCAACGTTCACTCAGATTTTTTAAAATTCGTTCTCACTAATTTCAGTTTAAGTATCTGTTCGTTCAGAAATGCTATTATATGCATTTTAAAGTCACAGTTGGCATGTATATATATATATATATATATATATATATATATACATATATATACTTTGACATATATATATATATATATATATATATATATATATATATATATATATATATATATATATATATATATATATATATATATATATATATATATATATATATATATATATATATGTCAAAGTATATATATGTATATATAAATATATAAGTCTATCCTATAATTGGTTAGTGCCCTAGTTGGCACAACTAAATGAATTCAAATGCACATTTTAATCTTCATCAAAGTCAAGATTTAGATTGTTTTGTTTGTAATTTTATTTATTTTTTAATCTGGACACAGTATCTTTGCTTGATACAATTTTGACCGTTCTAGTAGCTTTTATTAAACATGATGTGAGAAGGAAGTCAAGCAACAAAGGGTCACATGTGGGGAGTCAGTCTTTTTTTTAATTTATTTTGTTAGGGGTCAAATGGCTCTGATAGTGTATTTTGGTGTCTAAAAAAGAGAAACAACGGCCTGCAGCTCATTATCAACTAAAGCTGCTCCAGAGAGCCAGGGCCAGCGATGGCACTCCTGTTTGGACAAAACTGAGTTCCTACGAAGACAAAAATGCTAAAAAGCTCCCGACATTAACATTTGAATTGGTTTGACTAAAACAAACTCGTCTCAGGTTTTAAATCTGGAAGAACACCAGCAACAGGAAGTGGTGCCAACTCAAACTGTGGCGCGCCAAAAAACTGCTTTCTTAAAATGTTCACTTAAAAATGTCATTTATGAGATGTGTTGAGCTCCAAACCAAAACTCAGGGCCTCACAAGAATAAAAGCTACTCCACTCTTGTGTCACTCTTCTTTTGTATTTTCTGAGGGTGTAAATCCTCGACTCCTTTCCCTGATCCCTTTCCTCGTGGAGGCGATGGAGAAAATACACGAAGAGCATCCATGTGGACAGAGCCGGTCCTTCCTGAACCTCCGGGGCCCGGTCAGGTGCTGGTTCCCATGCTGACCTCCAGCTGCAGGTACATCGTCAGGAGAACTCAACGGGTCTTTTGGTGTCTCCTGGTACCTGCTCGTCTCCCCTCACGGTTCTGCTGCGGTCCGCCTTAATTAAATGTGCACTTCATTAATGTAAATTGGGGGCCTTTTAATGCCCTTGTTGAAATTCTGAAGAAAGTGCAGTGGCCTCGTGAAATGCTCCAGCATCATTGCAAATTAGATTAGGGACCAAGAAAGGCAGTAAAATTAGAATGATAATGGTTGATATGGCTGCCTGACAGGCATGACTATTCAAGGATCAATGGGATGTTGAATGCCTCGGCGGGGCCCGCCTCTCGGAGGCCGGGGACAAACGTCAGCCTACAGATGTGCCTCCTGGAAGCACTTGAAATTAGTTTAATTTGGTAAATGGCAGGGATTTAGAAGCTTTTAGGCCGACTGTAACAAGACAGGAATACATTGAAATGTTTTGCTCTTCTTTTATTAGCATAAAACCGGATCGGGTCGATTTGCATTCCCAACGAGTCCATTTTTTCTCCTCTATTAGATTGCATTTGCATTTGCTGCTCAGAATGAACACTGTGTTTTAACCCACCGTAATCCTTTTAAAGGGGAGGGGACGGCTTGATTTCATTCCAGCTAATCTAATCACAGACACCAATTACAGGCTCATTCTGATTAAAGTCCAATAACTCCAGCAAAGATAAGAACATTCTGGTTCCTGATAGGAACCGGGCTCGCCGTTCCTCTCTGCTCCAGCCAAACCGAACCTCTGCGACAAGTTCAGGAGCTGAAATACGTAAATGTCAGGATCACACACTTACATGGGAGCAGGAGTTGAGGGAGAGCTGCTGATGAAGCAGCTGCAACAGACGGGGGCCTTTCTTCAGCCTCCAGCAGGCTGACGGCACCGGCCCCGCGGCTTTGTGGGTAAACAGCTAGGTGGGGCGTAGTGTGGGTGGGGGTGGGGGGGCACGAGGAAGTGACTCTGGTAAAGTTCTGATTAAAGACAAACTGTGCAAACAGAAACTACGGAGAACACTGATCCAGACGATGAGCATTAGATATTTCCTGCTTGTTTATGTATAAACAGACTTTAATGCAAAAAGCCAAATAAAAACTTTCTAGATTACTGACGTCCCTGAAAACAATCTGACTTTAAAATCCCTGCAGTCTTTTTGTATCAGAGACCAAGTTCAAAAGCACTTGAAACACTGTTCATCTGTGTGTTGATCTGTGTTTGTACTGTCAGAAACTCACCGATTCCTCCCACGTGAGTGGGAGTAGAGTCCAGCCTGTGTCGTAAATCAGATTATTAATTACCGCGCCCCCCCATCTCAGACAGTCCTGGCTGTAACCGTGGTTACCACAGTGATGACATTCACCTGGTGTTCTTTAACCAGCTGAGGGGGCGACGGCCGGAAGCAGGTCGTGGCACTGTAGCAACTGGCAGCCCAATAATTAATCAGCTTCCACTGTAATTAAGGCGTCCATCAACAAGCCCCCCACCCCACCCCCACCACCACACACACACTACCCCGGACCTGCAGGAAATCAACCTGCAGGAATAATGAGTTCACCTTTAACTGCTTCAGAAACTGATAAAACAGCACGTTGGAAGCTGATGCACAAGTCCGCTGAGGGAACGTTGGATTCCAACATCCATCTAGGAGTATGTGTTCAAATTCAGTCTCCACCACTTTAACTGTGAGCCCAAACTGAACAATGTTACTGATAAATGTCACCTCACTTTTAATACTTTTGTAAAGCATAACTACATAATGAAATCATTTGATAATAGTGAGTCAGACAACTTTCTTTTTCTTTTTTCTCAGGTGCTGCTACTGCTCATCACTGATCATCAGCAGGTGTGCAGACATCAGTATCCTGGTCTGGATTCTGTGTTGTCCCTTAAAAATGAAACGCCAACATCAGTCTCAACATCAGCACCCCTGTTTAAAAAGATGGGGGACCCCACTCTCCCTGCAGCAGGTCTTTAAGCCTTTAATCTGTGACCTTCAGCAGGTCTTGTACTTTTTACTTTGTGACCTTGAGTAGATCTTTAACTCTTCAATTTGAGACCTTCAAAAGGTTTTTAACTCTTCATTCTTTGATGTTCAGTAGGTTTTTAACTCTTCACTTTTAGACCTTCAGTAGATCTTTAAGCCTTCAAGTCTTTAAATCCTTACTTTGTGATTTTCAGCAGGTCTTTAACTCTTCACTTTGTGACCTGCAGCTTTGACTACTGGTCCTGACACATTAAGGTACTAATTAAAAACGAACTATATGCTTTATTAAACAGAATTGTTTTAAAGGTGGAGGTGGTATCAGCCTCCTTCACCCAAACTGGAAGTTGGTTCCAGAGTGATGGTGCCTGATAACAAAAACCCCGTCCTCCAAATCTACATTTAGATACTCTAGGAACTACGAGTAAACTCTGAGAATGGAAAACTCTATCAGCAGGTCTTTAACCCTTCATTCTGTGACCTTCAGCAGGTATTTAACTCTTTGTTCTGTGTTCTTTAGCAGGTCTTTATCCAATCGTTCTTTGCAGGTCTTTAATTCTTCCCTTAGTGACCTACAGCAGGTTTTTAAGGTCTATATCTCTTCATTCTGTGACCTTCAGCAGGTCTTTAACCCTTCATTCTGTGACCTTCAGCAAGTCTTTAACTCTTTACTTTGTGACCTTGAACAGGTTTCTAACATTTCACTTTTAGACCTTCAGTAGATCTTTAACTCTTCATTCTGTGTTCTTCAGCAGGTCTTTAACATTTTCTTCTCTGATCTTCAGCAGGCCTTCAACACTTCACTCTGTAACCTTCAGCAAGTCTTTAAACCTTGGTTCTGTGTTCTTCAGCAGGTATTTAACATTTTCTTCTCTGACCTTCAGCAAGTCTTTAACTCTTTACTTTGTGACCTTGAACAGGTTTTTAACATTTCACTTTTAGACCTTCAGTAGATCTTTAACCCTTCATTCTGTAACCTTCAGCAGGTCTTTAATCTTTTGTTCTCTGATCTTCAGGAGGTCTTTAACTCTTCACTTAGTGACTTTCAGAAGGTCTTTAACACTTCACTCTGTAACCTTCAGCAGGTCTTTCACTTTTCATTCTGTGACCTTTGGCAGGTATTTAACATTTTCTTCTCTGACCTTCAGCAAGTCTTTAACTCTTTACTTTGTGACCTTGAACAGGTTTTTAACATTTCACTTTTAGACCTTCAGTAGATCTTTAACTCTTCATTCTGTGACCTTCATCAGGTCTTTATCTCTTCATCCTGTGATCTTCAGCAGGCCTTCAACACTTCACTCTGTAACCTTCAGCAAGTCTTTAAACCTTGGTTCTGTGTTCTTCAGCAGGTATTTAACATTTTCTTCTCTGACCTTCAGCAAGTCTTTAACTCTTTACTTTGTGACCTTGAACAGGTTTTTAACATTTCACTTTTAGACCTTCAGCAGGTCTGTAACTCTTCATTCTGTAACCTTCAGCAGGTCTTTAATCTTTTGTTCTCTGACCTTCAGCAGGTCTTTTACTTTTTGTTCTATGATCTTCAGGAGGTCTTTAACTCTTTACTTAGTGACTTTTAGCAGGTCTTTAACACTTCATTCTGTGTTCTTCAGCAGGTCTTTAACCCTTTGTTCTGTGTTCTTCAGCAGGTCTCTAACATTTTCTTGTCTGATCCTCAGCAGGTCTTTAACTCATCGTTCTTTGATCTTTAGCAGGTCATTTACTCTTCAGTCTTTGTTCTTCAGCAGGTCTTTAACCTTTTGTTCTCTGATCTTCAGAAGGTCTTCAATCCTTCGTTCTGTGACCTTTAGCAGGTCTTTAATTTTTTGTTCTCTGATCTTCAGCAGGCCTTTAACCCTTTATTCTGTGTTCTTTAGCAGGTTATCGACCTTTCATTCTATGTTCTTCAGCAGCTCTTTAACCCATCATTCTGTGACCTTCAGCAGGTCTTTAACTCTTCATTCTGTAACTTTCAGCAGGTCTTCGCTTTCTGAGCTTCAGCAGGTTTTGACTTTTTGATCTGAGACCTACAGCAGGTTTTTACTCTTCACTCTGTAACCTTGAGCAGATGTCCTTCTCATCGCTAAAAGCTGGACGGGTCCAGTGAGCAGCTATTCCTCAGCAAGGACGCTTGGCCTCCTGCAGCCACAGATCGATGCTAAAAAGTGGAATTAGTCATTCTAAATCATGCACCCGTGGTCGAAGAGAGCTCCTCCAAAATCATTAAACAATCATGTATTCCCATTGATTTATTCTAAATACCTGAGGAGGAACCAGATTAAAGGGGAGGAAGAGGAGGCTGATGCAGATGAAGGATGGAG
This sequence comes from Xenentodon cancila, assembly GCA_014839995.1. Taxonomy (NCBI): domain Eukaryota; kingdom Metazoa; phylum Chordata; class Actinopteri; order Beloniformes; family Belonidae; genus Xenentodon; species Xenentodon cancila. The sequence continues at coordinate 23,867,605 of CM026215.1, read as the reverse complement.
GGGCTCCTGGGGGAATGCTTTTGTCCTAATCACAAGGAAACAATACTGCTGCAATTACCAGCCTAAGCAGGTCTATTAAGGATCCTTCACTTGACATATTTATGTATTTCAGATACTGCGGGCCACATTAAATGGAGTTTACTCAGGCGGTGCTTCCTTTCAGGCATAAACAGCAGATACACCGGGGACAAGGAGAAAATCTCCTTCTGCTGTGTCCTCACAGCCGGTCCGATGAAGACTCACCACCTCCACCTGCACTCCTGTCATGTTGCTCCTCTAATCCCAACATCTCAGCTCACTTTCTTGTATTCATGATGCCATCCCAGAATTTGAAACTAATTTTAAAAAAGTTTTTACAACCTTACAGATTTATCTGACCATATTACACATTTAAATAGTTTGGTTTAAAAAAAAAGGAGAACTGAGGTAAGATTTGTGTCGTTAGACACTTTGACAGAGATCTTGGTACAAATGTTCTCTAAAGATCTGCTCTTTATCTTCAGCTTAAGCATCAGTTGACGTTTACAGTATTTGTGTAGCAGCACGTAATAACTGAAGTCATCAGTCAATCAAACATGATCCAGTTCAGTCCAATTCATTAAATAGCTTGATTAATTAAATTATGAATAACATAATTCAATAGCATACATCCAATAATGACCAGAATCCAGGAGTAATAATAATATTGATATTAATAAAAATCAACGCTGGGGTTTTAAACAAATTATTATCAGTCTTAGATATGTAAAAACAAAGAAATGCCAATAAAAAGTAAACATTGGAGCGTTTGTGTTGACCCACTGTGGGACCTCGCCCCACAGTTTGTGAAACAATCCTGGCACTGAATGATTTTTAAGAAAAGGCAGATATTTTCCACAAAACCTCTAAAGATATTCCTGACACAAGCTATATAGATGTAATTTGATTTATTCATTTAAAGCAGCTAATCGTCTAACAAAATATAGATTACCATAAATATCAGAGGTATAAAAACTTGATATCTAAAACTATAAATTGGGAAAAAAATTCAATGAGTCAAGCAACTTGTTTCTCGTAAGACTTTAAAGCCGTGTAACTTATTCCCCGGAAGGAAATATTAATCAGGGCAGATTAAGCGCTCGCTACATCGCTTGACGTCTCGCAGGAGAGCGTTTTTAAATTACACGTCTCCAACAAAGCTTTTCCACCTGAGCTGAAGTCAGCGGCTCCGACAGCTTTACTCAAATCCTCACGAGTGCTGAAAGAGACGCACATGGCTGTGAAGAAGTGCAGAGATTAAACACAGTCTGGCTGAAGTTTCCAGAGTGAAGTTTCACCGAGCGGTTGGAGAACGTTCGTTCAGCTGAGCAAAGAGTCGATGTAACTGCTGTTTAAACAGCTGCCAGTCAACACACACTCATTCACGCTGTTTAACAACTGCTTCACATCTTCTCAGGAAAAACAAAAACCTGTCTTCTTGAAAGGTTTTCTCTTAGCTGCGTTCAGGTCTCCAGCAGGAGCTGAATGGTGACACCTCGGTACAGAACCTGCGGAACCGTTGGTACGTACAAGGCTCAGACATCTGCCTGCATCTAGCCGCATATGCACCAGACACGGGCCAAATCTGGGTTTTGTTCTGACCTGTGGACTACATCTTTTTACATCTGCTCTAACTTGGCCAGCTTAACATTTGTCAGAGCGGTAACTGAGCCAAATGCACCAGACGTAGCCCAGATTTGGCCCAAATGTTCCGCAGTCTTGGGGTTATTGCATCTGCTGCATAGGCCAGATGAGGCCCAGAGAAACCTGCACACTTGGACCATGTTAGGGTCAAACACGGTTTACTGCCTGCAGACGCTTGGATAATCTCATGGCCTTTAGCATAGGATAATCCTTCATTAGTACCACAGCAATCCGTGTATAGATAGAAAAAAGAATAAATACAATTAAACATTCGTTTTGTTATTAGGACAAAGCAATTATGCCCATCTGAGATGATCCCAAACGTGGCCCACTTCTGCAGGTTTGTTTCTTCAACTTTTCGTCTTGAAATGGCGATGACTCGTGGCGGGTCCACCTGGCGGAGCTCATCCACCAGACACGAACAAACGTGGCTTTTCTTTGTAGCCGAGAGCCAAAGAAAAGCCTGTGTGGCCTTTACATCAGACGCCAGCGCCGTAAGTCAGCCACGAATGCCAAACTGCACCCCGATTAGGCCCAGAGGTGGCTGCTGCCTGAGTGTCTGGTGGGTATGTGACTGAGATCAGGCAGTAGTTAACTCCCCCAGTAAATGTGCTGTTGAATCCACAGCAAATACAGACCTCACACACCATCCTTATACATTTTACAGAAGTTCTATCTGAGTCGAGGGTCTGTTTGGATAATTCCCTCTACTCAGCATGTTGATTTGTATCTTCTGATCATGTGATGAATGCAATTCAGCAGATTAGTGAGGACCAGTTCTGCCCCTCCTTTTTCTCATCTCAAAGCTCCGCTGACAGAAAACAAAAAGTCAATTCAACCTTGATGAAACCTCGCTGTGTGTGTGCGTGTGTGTGTGTGTGCGTGTGTGTGTGTGTGTGTGTGTGTGTGAGAGAGAGAGAGAGAGAGAGAGAGAGAGAGAGAGAGAGCGAGCGAGCGACCTGTCACTGCAGCTGTTTGAACAGTATCTCGATGGAGCACAGTTATGTGAGCCATGCAGCTGCTCGATGTTTCTTTGGCACAGACGCAGAAACTGAAAGCAGGTTTAAAGGCTGAGGCAACCGTCCTGCCACAGAAATCTGCATCCAGCGCAGGATTGACTGCTCCGCCCGCTTCAGTGGCCAATCAATGAGGGTAAGGGTTGGGTTGTAATGATTAAGTCTGGATGGGGGTTCCTTAGGACCTGCTCAGAAAGATCCATCCCTGCACATCTATTAAACACATTTGTGAGAAAAGGCTGCACCACTTTGTTTACCTTCTTATGGTGGACAAGCTCCTTACGAAAAATATAATAACTTGTGTCATTTTACAAGTTTTGCTTCTTACTTTTCTGCCATCATGTGGTTGTCAAAGAGGGTGGGACTTAGGTAAAACTGGTTTATCCTTCAGTAACAAGAAAAAGAATGCAAATACGTTGGTATAAACTGGTTTTCTGCATGAATTTGCAAAAATTATGTGAACCTTGGAGTTACCAGCTGGTTGAAGGTCCTTCAGCAGCAGCCACATCTTGTAAGATCTCCAGATCAGAGTTGCTCAACGCTCAGAAGGACTTCTTTATCATCCCTCTTTGCAGATCTGCTTCTTGTCAGGCGCATTTGTAGGATATCTGGTGTGAGCGCCAGGGTGCATCCTCTGTGGTGTGGTGGACACTCTGCTCAGGACTCCACCGTACAGATGTCACTGGACAGGAAGAGATGTTTACGAGCTTTGCAGAGCAGTTTGAACATTGCAGGAGTGACCATCCAATTCAGTTCAATTTTATTTTTATAGCATCTATTACAACACAAGTTTTCTCCAGAGACCCAGAACATGACCCCCGAGCAATTATTACATAAACAACGGCAGGTAAAAACTTCCCTAGTGGAAGAAAAACCTTAAGCCAAACAGTGGCAGGAAAAACTCCCTTTTAAGAGGGAAGAAACCTGGATCAGGACCTAGATCATAAGGGGGGACCCTCCTGCCGAAGGCCAGCCAGATAAGATACATCAGTATAATTATCTGTCAGCAGCAGAACTAAGACTTACATGTATATATGTCCGATACCTGGTTAGTTGGTGATCCACAGAGACGACTGTATAAACAGGTGTAGACAGCAGACACTGGGGTGGTCAGAGGGTGGGACTGGAGGTCAGGATGTCAGCAGGTCTCCAACAGAGACAAATGTCTCTGTTTGTTATCGAGATATTTGTCTTTAAAGGAGCAGATTACTATGTGAACCAAGCTCAGGAAACTTTCAGGTAAACTAAAGGAAGCCAGCCAAGCAGGCAGCGCTCACAAGCACCTGACTTGTGAAACAGCCCCCTGGTGGGACCTGAGGTAGGATGACGGATGAAGACCGTCTGCAGAAAAGCAGGCCCCGAGGCCTCCACCTCCTGGACCCAGGGTCATGCTTCAGGGAGAGCACTAGTCTAATGGCTTAAAACTCCAGGTTATATTCTGAAACAACCCTTTCATACGTGTGGTTTCCGCTGCTGCGTGTTTGTGCTTCAGTTTTTTTAAAGTTTCCTCTGAGCTCACCTTCAAGCTCCAACTGCAGGATTTGAAAACCTTCCAAGGAGAGAGCCGTGTTTGTTTGGTAAATAATTATTTGTGACGTTTCGTTGAGAACTAGAATGAGTATTTCCTTCCCAAAAGTCTTCTTTACAGTAATTAGAAGTCCTGAAGCTGAATCCCTCTGTGTGGTAGAGCTCCAAGAGTTCTCTGCAAACTTTTAAAACATATCACACGAAAGGTGTTTACAGCTGCTCCCCTGCAACTAATTTCAGACTGATGGTTTCATTTTTTTGTTTTCATTTAGATGAACGACAGAAACCAACTTCCTGGACCGACTGCACTGGTGACCTCCAGGTCTTTTCAGACCTTCTGACCTCGTCCTTCTACAGTTGTTGGACAGAAATGCTCCATGTCACAGAGGAGAAACACGCCGTCATTCACATTCTGATTTTTTTTTTAAACAAGAGAGGGATCAAAATGTCATTTCAAGAAATTTTCTTCAAATAAGTGAACTTTTTGAGGACGTCCCATCACAGAGCAGGTCTGTGCAGCAGATGATGAGATCATGCCTGTGTTTGATGATGGTATTTAACGGTATGATGTCTGGCTGCTGTCAGCCCTGCCGCGTTAATGCGCCATCGCCGTCCTCCTGTTGACAAAAGCTAAGGGATGACGGCCGAGAGACACAGCAGGTGGCAATGCTGAAGGAAAAACACTGTTGACCCTGCTTAGATTGGATTTACCGCAAGGATGGATCCAACCACCGCTGGACATGATGGATTATGGGAACGGCCACCTCGATGGCCTCTTTGTCATCTTTAAATGGCAATACATTTCAACTGAAAGCACCAGATTTAGCAGCATGGAGCTGAGGAGGCAAATGATGTGTTTGAGGTGTAAATAAAAACGTGTCAGGGGTTCACAGATGAGCTGCAGGCGTGTCGGCCAATCACAGCGCAGCAGGTTAGTGCTATTGATCCTCTGTCGTTATGGGCATTAATGTGCAGCCATTAAAAGCTATTATTGTATGAGGCTGGAGCATGGCCAGGACACACACACACACACACACACACACACACACACACACACACACACACACACACACGCTGATCAAAGATTAATTGATTATAAAACACTTGCTACTGAAAGCCTCATTAGTCCACTTATACAGAGAACAAGATGCAGTTATGAAGAGCCAAAAACTCATTCTCCACTTAGACAATAAGAGAATCACAAACAGATCACAGATGATCAAATATGCAAACGCACCGTGTCCATCACTTCTGCCTCCAAACACAGATGACAACGGCTTCAAGAGGAAGCTCTCATTTTGACACGTTTAGAACAAAATAGATTTTGCTGTTATATAAATTGTGATAATTTTAAACAACTCAACATCCATCCATCCGTCCATCCGTCCATCCATCCATCCGTCTGTCCGTCCGTCCATCCGTCCATCCGTCCGTCCGTCTGTCCATCCGTCCATCCGTCCGTCCATCTGTCCATCCGTCTGTCCACCCGTCCATCCATCCATCCATCCATCCATCCATCCATCCATCCATCCATCCATCCGTCCATCCATCCATGTGGCCGTCCTACAGCAGTGTGACCAGGCTGGTGACCAGCATGAGGGGGAGGAGCCAGGCTGTTGTGGCTGTTTGTTTTTTCCACACGCTACTGAGGCTCCTGTTTGTTAAAAGGATAAATTGTTAAATTGCTATTATGTGTTGTTTCTCCAAACTTCAATCATCCAATGAACCAATCTACAAAACACCAAACAGGAGTCAATGGCCTCACAGCAAGAACTACTCCGGCTTCCTCCCACAGTCCAAAAACATGCATACTAAGTAGACTGATGATTATACATTTCCCGTAGGTGTGGGTGTGCTTGGTTGTTTGTCTCTGTACGTGGCCCTGTGATGGACTGGCGACCTGTCCAGGGTGGACCTTTGCCTCTTGCCTGTAATGAGTCGGGATAGGCTCCGGGAGACGCCTGTGACCCGGCAAAAAGCAGGTGTAGATATGTGATGGATGGATTTGGCAAATGTTTCATAGGTCCAACCCACACACTCAGCTCTGCTGCTCCTCCCACAAATGCATGTTTCTTACAAATGTGGCACCATGGAAAAGGGAAATACACAGGTTTTCCAACAATACAAGATCTATTGACAGAAGCATTGTTACAACAAAGAAATAATCTACAAAACACAAATTTCAAGTTGTGCTGTGATGGGTGGTGGGTGCTGTGGCCTTCACCAGTAGCTGAGAAGGAGCACCAGCACTCTGGTTTCCATCTGGATTGACACAGGCACACGGGCTCACGTGAAACCACAGATTACCATCCCAATCCTTGTCAGAGCTTTAGGGGGAACATCTTTCCAAGATATCCAGTCCAGGGTCTATCTAAAGGCCTCCTTTTTGACAGGACATGTCTGATACACCTTCCCAGGAATCCAAAGATGAAACTGGTTTTAGAAACCATGGGCGGGTCCCACAAAGCTCAGTGGGTCGAGGGGGTACACCTTATCCATACTATCGCCCTAGTGACAGCGCGGGTTCGAATCCCGGCTGTCACTCTTTACTGCGTTTCTTCCCTCCTCTCTCTCTACCCGCTCCCTGTCTAGCCACTTTCAAAATAAAGGTCACTAGTGAAAAAAACAAAAACAAAAAAACAAACAGAAACCATGGGACCCATGTCCTCCAGACAGAAAAAAGGAGATGCACTGCTCCACTTGTTTTGGGGGTTTAGTTCAAAAACCTGCATCTTTGATGGTGTTGGGTTGCATTAGCGTCTATAGAATGGACAGCTGGCACATCTGGAAAGGAAATATTGATGTTCAACATAAGATTTTACAGCAACATATGCTCACATCCAGACAATAGTTTAACAGGAAAGGCTCTGCATCTTTTGGTTAAGACAAGGTGTAAAAATGAAATAAATAGCAGTTTAAAAAAATCCTGCAGGCCGGCATGATATCAGGAAATGACACCACCTTTGAGCAGTTCATTATCCTTAGGCCACATCTGGCCCTCACAGACGTGTCCATGAAACCAGAGAGTGTATAAGAAGAACTGGACAAACGCCCTGTGACGTCACCTAGAGGTTTTCTAAAGAGGCTTAATTAAAACTATTCCTCGGCACGGTGCCATATATCACAAAGAGGCAGAAACAGGAAGCCATAATATTATTATTATTATTATTATTATTATAATATTATAAAACAGGAGTGGTTATGATCTGTTAGGATTTTATTCACAGCTCAGTGATGAGAGCTCTGCATTACCTTCAGCCAGCTGTCCATCAAAAGACCACACCCCAAATATGGGTATATTTTTGGCTTTATAAAATTTTACCTGATGAGTTACGTAAAAATTCACCGTCACAGTTCACAGATGGGAGATCTAACTCCGGATTAAACCGATATGTCTGCTAAGTCCTCGGCTCTATTAGATTTCCAAATTGCTGGCCTCTGTTTTTATTTACATTTTCACACAGCACAAAAAGTTTTTGGAGAGTTGTGACGTATATCTGGAAGAAGCAACTGCACACAGCGGGGAATGTTTTTTTAAGAGCTCTGGGTGGTGTCATTCCCAGTTTTGGTGGAGCAGGAACAAGTGCAAAGGTGTTTAAAACTGAGCATAAAGTGTGAAACTGCAACAGTTGCTCTTAAATGTCCTATCGCCTCTTAGCCTGGTACTTTCACGGTCCAATCCTGCAGGTGTTTAAAAGAATGAGGCACACGATGAAGGAATCAAAGGTTGTTAGTCAGGAAGCAGGCAGGGTAATGAATGACCATCGCCAGCTCGTCAGGGAGATAAAACCGGTGAGAAACAGCGCCGTCGCTGCAGCTGAAGACACTGACAGAGACTCAGTGTTCCACATCTGAGTCAAACCGGTCTCCAGCTGCTTTATCTACAGCTTCTTCACACCGGCCAGTGATTAAGTGGGTGACTCTTCAAACTCAAAGGGCAATCGTTACGCTCTTATCATCAACAGCTGTGTGTGTGGTGGGCCGTTCCCATGAAGCGGCGTCAAGGTTGAGAGAAGCCCTGGTTTCTGACAGAGACCTGAACCCTGAGCAGGACTCCCCATAAACCGGGCTCGCCAAAGGCTCATAATTAAAAATAAGCATAAGGTGTTTTTAAGGCATCTTCCCGTCTTCAGATTAATTGGCTCGATGAAACACGAGTTGATGGTGTCATTCCTCATCAGATCCCTTCAGGCTGGAATTCTGAGAAGGTCGGTTTAATATTAACACTTGTTTTCTGCTGCTGTCCTGCTGCAGTTCAAGTCCCAGAAGCAGTTTCTCCACGAGGAGCTGCTGGAGTCACGGGATCGTCACGACCGAGAGTGCATCTGCACAAAACACCCCTGTTTAACTTAGACTCACAAATGAGTATCATTAAGATTATCAGGCAAAGGCTCTCAGAGATTATGGCTTATCGATTTAGTGCTCTGACAATATTCTCATGAAGAAGTTGGGGATTTAAAAAAAATTTTTAAATACAAAAAAAAATCAAATTTAACACTGATAGCAAATTTTATTCCCTTTCTTTTTTAACCTCTTATGTAAATAATCGAACGTAGGATGTTTCCTTTGACATTTCTTTCATTTTTTTATTACTGTAACTCAATAGTTGTGTTTAAGAAAGGCTTTTTGGGAATTTGTACTAAAAATCCAACAATGGGCGCTGCTAGCCTTGACCATGAGCATCAACTCAACGTAAAAGGAGCATATTTCTTTAATCTCATCACTCTTTCCTTATGCTCTGACTATCTTCATAACGAAACTAAGATGCATCCAGAAAAATTCAAGTAGCCAACGCTAACCGAGGTCTGAACTCCTTCCAGGACAGGAACAGATACCGTCTCTCGGGACACATTTGAAGGTGGTCTGGGACAATTTCAATTCAATTTTCAATTTTATTTATATAGCGTCTATTACAACACAAGTTGTCTCTAGGCGCTTTCCAGAGACCAGAACATGACCCCCGAGCAATTATTACATAAACAGCGGCAGGTAAAAACTCCCCTAGTGGAAGAAAAACCTTAACCCAAACAGTGGCAAGGAAAAACTCCCCTTTAAGAGGGAAGAAACCTTGAGCAGGACCTGGCTCATGAGGGGGGACCCTCCTGCCGAAGGCCAGCCGGGTAGAGCAAGAAATAAGAAAGAATAGAGACATAGAGACACCGTCAAAGGTACAAGATAGGATACATTAGTAACTGTCCTTGGTAGTCCAATTAGACTTCTGTGAATATGGGTGATATATGGATAGACGGTGATACAAGGGGATGAGGACTGCAGGTCGGGATGTCAGCAAGTATCCAACAGACATCCAGACAGACAGGTGAAGGCAGACACTGGGATGGTCAGAGGTGGAACTGCAGGTCAGCAAGCAGCTCCTGAGGCTCTGGTCCGCAGGACATGCAAAGAAGAGGAAAAGAAGGGCCAGACAAGCACAAAAAACTACAAGAACAATGGACCACAATTAAGTTTATGGGATATTGTTAATAAATGAGGGTTGAGGTGAAGAAGAGACAGAGAAGGCAAAGAGAAACAGAGAAGGTGAAAGGCACCACTCAGTGGATCATGTTGGTGTCCCCCTGCAGCATAGGCCTATAGCAGCATATCTACACCGAAGCTGTTTAAGATGAGCTGCTCTAATCTGGTCCTGCAGCTGCAGCTTTGACTACTGGCCCTGACACATTAAGGTACTAAATGTACACTAACTATATGCTTTATTAAACAGAAATGTTTTAAGTTTAGTTTTAAAGGTGGAGGTGGTATCAGCCTCCTTCACCCAAACTGGAAGTTGGTTCCAGAGTGATGGTGCCTGATAACAGAAAGCCCGTCCTCCAAATCTACATTTCGATACTCTAGGAACTACGAGTAAACCTGCACCCTGAGAACGGAGAGCTCTATTAGGAACGTACGGTACTATCAGGTCTTGCAAATATCGGGGCGCTAGGCCATTTTGGACTTTATATGCCAGTAATAAAATTTTGAATTGGATTCTAAATTTTACAGGGAGCCAATGGAGGGAAGCTAAAACTGGAGAGACGTGGTCTCTCTTAAGACACTTGTCTCGGCCTACAGAGGTGGACTTGGGCCTGGAGGACCCAGGTTCAAGTCCCTGGGCTGGCAACGATGGTGAATCACTGTGGGCCCCTGAGACTCTTGGTTAGAAATGAAGACAATCAGCCTCTGGTAAAGTTGATCTTACTGGACAGTGAAGGTAAGCTCACATACGGACCTTTCTGTTCGCCTCACAACCAAATTTGGCACCATTTCTAGCTATTTGTGTCTTATCTAGGGTCTGTTGAAAAATATTACGAGTGAACACCTTCTGTGAAGAATGTGGATAGAAGTTTTCTACTGACAAAGTGCAAATATAAGAAACGAACATCGTGGATTTGGCCCTGCCCTCTTGTAACCACTCCAGGTTGTCTCCCTCGGAAGCTGTTTCCTCGAGATGCGGGAACTACTCCAAGCGATTAAGAATTAACATATCCACGCATGTGTGCCACCTTCAGATGATACAGAATGTGTCTGCAGAGGAACGTGAGCGAGGTCACACATTCCAGCTGACGTTTAGCTCTTTCTAATCTACGTTTCAGTTTTCTGAACTAAAATTAATTCCCAACACCAGCACAGTGCAAACGACTAGCAGGCTTTTGAGAAACAGATTTCTTCCAGCTGCCTGGCTGTGAAGTTGTAGCGGCTGCGGGTGTAGGCTGCAGTAAGAAAGGTTTCTGTCCGGTAGCTGCAGCGAGGTCACAGCAGCAACGTCAGTGTCCTGAGCTTCGAGCATTCAGCCAGCTCTTTCAAAACAGTGTGTGTCCTTGAGTTAAACACCAGGGTCCGTGCTCCAGGGGCTCCCGGAGTCAACTTCACTGTTGACTGAAAACAAACCATTCTGATAAGGTTGTCAGGAAATGAAAGATGGACTTTTCTGCATAAACTGCTCCCCAGTCATGCTACTTTAGTTAACTGTAGAAACGTGCTGCACCGTTCGCCAACAGTTCGCCAAACTATTTATTGAAGGGCCAGTTGGAAGTGGCACTTTCAAGGCTGAATGTAAAACTAAAAACTAAATGCATACAACAGTAAAACTTAATTAAAAAATAAGTTTAAAAGTAATAATTCCTTTACAGAGAATCAGTGGCAAAGTTTGCAGCCAGGCTCAGAACTCTGGATGTTCCTGTTTTTTTTTTTTTTTGTTTTTTTTATAAAACAGCTCTGACGCTTTGTTGTATGGAAACTCTTCAACAGGTTGGTGCTCAGCAGCATCCAGGCTGCAGGGTGCTGCCCTGCAGCCTGGGTGCTGCCCTGCAGCCTGGGTGCTGCCCTGCAGCCTGGGTGCTGCCCTGCAGCCTGGGTGCTGCCCTGCAGCCTGGGTGCTGCCCTGCAGCCTGGGTGCTGCTGAGCATCAACAGGCGGCCCGCTGGTGCTCAGCAGCACCCAGGCTGCGGGGTGACGCCCTGCAGCCTGGGTGCTGCTGAGCATCAACAGGCTGCAGGGTGACGCCCTGCTCAGTCAGTCTTCACCTACAAATAGAAACAACAATGAGATAGTTTCTGTTTTCTACACTACTCATTTTAAACTGTTTCTCATTTGTGTCTGATTTATTCCTAAATGTCTTACCCTATTCATTGGTGAAAGTCCCTCCCACAGTTCACACTTGAACCGTCGGGACCTTGACTGCCAGCTGGATCTTGGAGGGATACAGCTGCGCCCCGCCTCATTCTGGGATGACCGTTCTCCATCGCTGTTCTTTGGTCCAGATCCTGAAACACATTAAACACAGAGACATGACATTAAATAGGTTCCTGCTTCGTCTTTCTGCTGAACTTCCCAAACTTAAACATTTAAAAATGTACCTATTAGCTTCATGCCATCAATTAGTTTACTCAAGTTAGGACACCGACGTGGCACCGGGTCAATTACCGATATGTTACCCAACATTAAATGACCATCAATGTTTTGAAAACATCAATTAACTTATAAAATCTAGTGGCTAGTGTCAGTGGCTGACGTGACATCATTTTCAAGGGTGCACTCTCGCGAGTGATTAACATTATTTTAACCCCCCAAAAAGGGAGAGGGGTTAAAATAATGTTAATCGGGGGGGGTCCTACTTATACCTAAACAGGCCTCATTTATAATTTTGGTTGGACTTATTATTTACTGTGTGTGCGCCACTATCCATCCTTTGATTGCGACTTTGTCCGGCTCAGAGGACTGGGACTCCTGAGGTCTGGGACTCCTGAGGTCCGGGACTCCTGAGGTCCGGGACTCCTGAGGTCCGGGACTCCTGACGGGTGCAGCGTTACAGACGAGACCTGCCGCTGAAGGCGGAGAGACGCTTCTGCGGAGAGCTTTGAGGAGTTTTCTCGTCTGGATGACAGAGAAACGGAGTGAGCAGGACAGGTTCATCTATTTGGAGACAGACACAGCTCCCACGCTGGAGCAAACAGTCTATAACAGAATGTAAATGAAGTAGCTTGTGCCAACAAACCAGTACTTTCTCTCTATCATGAATAAATATTAGCGGTTCTCAGCGTGCGGGCCGGGCTGCTTGTTCTCCCACAAAGCCCTGTGTGTGGCGTCACATTCCTCACTTCCTGTTGCTGCAGGGGAACCGTAGAGGGAGGGGGGGGGGCGCCTCGTTATCAAAGAGCCCGTTGGACGGCAAACACAAAGTCATTAACCTGCGACCCGGCTGGATGGCAGGCTGAGGAGGGGGAGGCGGGAGACTGTTAGGAGAGGAGATTCCCTCGAGCCTCAGGGAGGTGTCAGGAGGCGATGGACTCATCAAAGCCGCCTCACCATAACAGGGATACTGAAACCTGGAAACCTCTGGAGACCCTGCTTTCATGTGAAGAGGAAACCCAGAGGAAGTGAAGAAAGAACAAGAAATTATAACAACTTGATGAAAAGAAAACTGTTTGTATAGAATTCCAAAGTAAATTCCAAAATACTGATTTTGTGCACTCTTTACATCTGTTTATTTGATTTTTTTTTTTTAAAAAAAGGCCAAACTTCTGCTCAGTAAAGCTGATATCGTCCTGCACGCCAGTTGACCAGGACCTCCATGGTGCTGCACAGCCTCCTATCTCAGACAGGTTCCTCCTAGACCCACCTCCTCCTAGACTCACCTCCTTAAAGACCCAGTCTGCTCTGATTGATTAAAAACTACCGAGCACAAGACGGCTGGTTCAGCTTCTTTAGGTGGATGGTAAAATGCAAACATGTTTCATTGGGAAGTCACTGAACCAAGGAAGAAAAGCCTGGACCAACTGGTACCATCGAACTAGGAGAAGAAGACAATAATATTGTTTTCTAGTTTTCTACCTCGGTTACAATTACATTAAACCACGTTATAGTCATTTAATTATTAAAATGACAGCTGCATGACCATCACTTGAACACTTGAGATTCTTATGACTGTAGGTGAACTTGAGTCCTGAGCTGGTCGAAGGCCCACGAGACCAGAATCATTCATCTTTTAAAGAGAACTGTGAGCTTGTTTGTTTTTTTTTCTGCTGATTTGACAATGTTTTTGATTGATCAGGATTGGACTGAATGGTGGTTTGTTTAATTAGTTAATTAGTTTGTTAATGTTTGCATGTTTTATGCCTCCTCAAATAAATCCTCAAGACTTTATTTATGATTTAATGTTTAAGGTTTATGGTTCCCTAAAGGTGGTCTAAGTAGAAGTACAAATAAATCTAAAAATAAGATTCAGAAGGACAGATCAGCCTTTTTTTAATTTATGACATTTTTTTCCTATTTTAAGGAATTTCACTCGATCCTTCTTTGTAAACCAGGATGGAGTTTTTTTTTTTTTCATGAAAGTGTCTGAGCCTTTCTCCAAACTCGGGGCTGACATGCTGAATTCCCATGTTTGCGAGGGGCTGCGGGCCGCGCGGCTCCGTGTCGGCGTGGAGGCAGCAGCATGTGAAGAGTTGATTTGAACGCCGTCTCCGGTGACAGACTGCTGTCTCCTCGGCGGCCGGCTTTAAATGGTTTCTCTGTCAGGCAGAATGGAGGGGATAAACTGCACTCTCCAATCCCCAGACCCATTTAGGGAGCAGATGAAAAGGCGGGAGGACAGCCTCTACATGTTCCTGCACTTTTATTCAGCGCCGGCCGCCTGATAAACAAAACAGCGAATATCCACTGCATTTTTTGACAGCCACTTTTCACCTGTCACTCTGCATAAGGACGCCGTCGCCATCAATCCCAGCTGAGCCGGCCCCCTCTGATGTCACTCTGACAGCACATTCATCCACCTCAGCAGCTCAAAATAATTATGGCATTATGGGGACTGTAGTCATTATTTAGAACATGATTAAACGTTTCCGTGTGTATTGACTCCAGCCTCTGTAATTTATGCATGTGTTTAGTCAATAGTGTAGTTGAAATGATGTCATTAATTATGTATGGAGAGTCCCAGGCCTCCTCCTCCTCCCTCTCCTGCTGCTGCTCTTCACATCCTGACAGATGTAAGAGCAGGAATCATCAGAGTTGAGGGAATTGTACGCTCCCACAATCCATCTCCAGCTCAATCTTTCCCCTCTTTATCTCCGTCTGATGTTCTGTCTCCCGTCCCCCCTCTTTCTCCCACTGAATCCACTTTACATCCTCAGCTGCAGCGTTTTAGCTTCGTTCATCCTAAGATGTAACAGCTTTTTAAAAGCTGCAGACATGCTCACAAAGATGAAATGTCCACAAGGGCTTCAGATTGCGGATGACTCCAACTGCATGGTCATTTCCGGAATTATTCCTCCGTCATTTGCTGCTGCGGTTCGTACTGAAGGGACACAATCTTCCGGAACAAGGGCTGTCTTTGAAAATGACATGCCGGAATTAAAATAAGATTATCTCAACATCTACAAGGTGTATTTAAATAAATCTGTGAGAGCAGACGTGCAAAAAATATTCATATGAGCAGGTCAGAATAAATGAAGAGACACTGAAAATCCAAATCTTCCATTTTTACAGCTCCTACTGGGATCACTGTAGTGAAACCTAACTTTTCTAGAACTCTGTTCTAGTACTTCCAAGCATTTACTGGGTTTGTTGGTCTCGGCTGAGCTCTTCATTACGTGGTTTGTGGGACTCCATGTGGAAGAGTTGCTGAACTATGGGTGTATAAGTCCGTATCTAAGGAACGCCTCGACGGAGCTGGGGGATTGACAGCTTTGTGAAATCTTCACAGCCAGCAGAAATGACGGACAGTTCTCAAATCCACATCATTTCAGACATTATCCAATCAGGTTGAAGAAAAGGTTGTGTGCTTTCTGCTGATGGTGCTATCACTCCTACTCCTACTTTAGTTTTTGCATCCCTTACATGGTCTAATTAAAACAGCTATGCTTTCTTTCGAGAGATGTAATCTTTTCAGTGTGTCCTGGGTCTGCCCCTGGGGCCTCCTCCTGGTTGGACATCCCTGAAACTGCTCCCCAGGGAGGCGTCCAGGAGACATCCTAACCAGAGGAACCAGCTGTGGTGCTTCCCGTGGTTAGGATGTCTCCTGGATGAACCAGTTCAGCTGGTTCCTCTGGATGTGGAGGAGCAGTGACTACTCCAAGTCTCACCTGGATGCTGGAACTTGTCCTCCTATGTCTGAGGGAGAGTTCAGCCATCCTGCGGAGGAAACTCATTTCAGCCTCTTGTATCCTGGATCTCACCAGGGACCTATAGTCTGAGACCATGTGGGTAAGAGGGGTAGGAGGGGGAGATTGGCCAGTGAACACAGTTTTTGGATCAGCTTTCTCTTTACAACAGACCAGTAGAGTCCTCATTGCTGGAGACGCTGCACTATGGAGCTAAAACAGTCTCAATATCCACAAATGCACAGGACGTCACAGGTGCGTAGGACAAGATTCACAAATGCAATCACAAATACAACGACAAATATAACCTTATTTACAAACGGCTTGTGGGCTGTAGACGTCGCTGCATTTGTGTGTGAATTCTTTTAACTCCCCTGACTTGCCTCAACCCTCAGCCTCAGCCAATAATATGAATAATGTTAATAATCGCATGGTTAAAAAGCCTTAATGTGATTGGCTTATAAGTAATTCGTCCCCCACATGGGGTGCGTTCTTATGATTGGCTGATAAATAGACGATATCTTATTGGTTGCAGATCATTCACTCTTTAAAAAAAAGACACCAAAAAAGACACGAGTCAGGGGAGTCTCAAAAATTCACACAAATCAAGCAAAGACTATAAGTGTTTGTAAATCAGATTGTATTTGTGTCTGCATCAGAAATACATGTGTGAATCTCTGAAGCGTGCATGTGTGATTGTTGAGACAGTTTTAGCTCTGTACTGCCCTGACCCGCCTGTAGATCTGTGTTGAATTTCTGAAGCGGTGATAAAAATCAGTCTACAGGTGATCATTTTCATGATGAGTGTATTCTCATCATCAGTCTTATCATCCGTGATCAGTCTGTGTGAAGCGATTGATTGAGAAAACAGCCACTGACTGACTGATTTAGTTGAAGATGAGAGGAATAATGGTTGCAGCTGAGGCTGTTATGTGAACAGCTCCATAAACGTGCTGCATCTTCATTGCCATGACTGCAGTCACGCAGCTTTGAGTGCAGCCGCATGCACGGAGCTGCAATGACCTGCTGCAGATCTGCTGCTCTGCACACCATCATTCCTCCCTGTCAGAGAGGGAGGTGCAGGAGGAGGAGGGGAGCTGAGTGTGGTGTTGATGTTTCACAAACAGAATAATGTTTTGTGAAAGATGGCTGTTCCACTGGCTGCTCCCCCTCACGCCTGACTCGGGATATGAATGCGCTCCAGTAACTGTTAATTTCACTTTGCAGCGGTGATTTATGGGCAGACGGAGAGCAGAGGCACAGTCTAATTGAGATCAGAAAGGCTGTTTCTCACACTGCGGCGCCTGCACCTTCCAGATGGGGCCCCATGATTAATGCATAATGAGCAAATAATCCATGAAATTAATAAAAAACTATTCTTCAGATCGTCATAGAGAAAAGAATAAATACAAATGGGAATCCAAGTGTTTTTGTCTTTTTTTATTTTTTGTCTGAATGCATTTCTCTCCTCTGCACAGTTGATAGCAGAACAGCAGGCAGCACAATCGATGAGGAGGAGCGGCATGATCAATCTGAGACCGGTCTGTGGGTCTGTGTCGGCCCTGGAAGACAACGAGGAGCAGGGCAGAGGATGTGCGTGCACCATTATTGTCTTCCTGAAAATATCTGCACCCCTCACATCATCTGGTAGGACAGATCCAAATCCAGATGCAAACCTGAACTGCAGCAGGAAGCCAGGCGGGAAGATCACGGCTCATGAAAGGTTTGACGGGCCTCAGGAAGTCTGCCTCCATCTCACGGCCTGTTTCTCTAGTAACCAACAAACAATTTATCCAATAAAAAATGTCAAGATTTAAATACATCTATCAATTTCAGAGGCCTCTTCAAGGGTGACATTAATGCCTGACTGGGATCCAAAAATTCAAAACAAATATTTCCACAAAACTCAGAAGAAAACTTAAGTCACTCTGTTATTAACATTTTTTATTTGCAGAGACTCAACAGATTTTTCCTTTTAGTTTTATTATATTTGTTACAATTTCTTGTTCTATAAATATTTCTATTTAACACTTTTCTAGAAAAGCGTTCTTGACTGCTTTTCGAACTTTTAATAACAACTACAAAACAGGTGGTCTGAAATGTTCATTAGAACAATGTTTAACTTGTTCAACTTTTCATCAATAGATGGTGTCAACATCTCTGGACTCTGAGGAATCTGGACGGATTATCGTACAATAGAGGCGTTTATTGAGGTCAGAATAATCTGATTTTTTGGAGGAAATGGGTGCATGGATGCAGGATGTAAATCCGGGCCGGATCCGGAGTTCAAGCTCATGAACATTTAAGCTGGTCCACCTGCACAAACATCTAAGCAGCAATGCTACGTTTCTGTTTAGCAATGTTTTTCATATTTTTAATACTTTTTTATTGCTTTTGTAATTTCAAATAAAATATGATGTAGAACGGCACCAATTAATAAAATGTATTATCATCATAAAGCCTGCTAATCTGTAACACTGCTGTACTGACAGGTGACAGTGATTTGCATGAACGTTAAAGAAACTATCAGTAAAAACAAGCAGAAAAACCTGAACATCCATCTCCTGCCGTGAGTCGTGGCAGAGGTGGGCTTTCTGGCTCCGCCCACCCTCCTTCGCTCGCTCTTCCTGGGATTTCAGTGTGACGCATCCTGAGACGGCGGTGCCTCGGCTGATGTCTGGGCCCCTTATCCTTTAACCCCCACGATACAGCACGCCACTCCATGTGGCAGCACAATGGGACTGGGCCATCACGAGACCAGTTCCCCACAGTCAAACCACCCTGCATGACCTCCACATCCACCCGACAACTGTTGTCACGACAGCCACTTCCAGTAGCTCACTGGACATGACATTGGGGTGCATGTTGAGTCCGGATGAGGGGTCTTCTCCACTGTGGTCATGACAAAACAACTCCTTTTAATTGTCTTGATATGGAATCTTTACAAGAATTCCCACAAAACGTGCAATGATATCAGTTCTCGGTGTTCAGGACTCTGACACCCGTGTTGGGTAAACCTGCTCACTGCTGCAGGCAGCGTTAGAACATGTTAGAATAACCTATAATGATAATAACTTAGGGGCTGCATGGTGGCTTAGTGTTTAGCGCTGTTGCCTCACAGCAAGAAGCAAGAGGTAAGAAGGTTCTCCCTGCATGTTCTCCCCGTGCTTGCATGGGTTCTGTCTGGGTACTCTGGCTTCCTCCCACAGTCAAAAAACATGCATTTTAGGTTGATTGGTTATTCTAAATTGCCCATAGGTGTGAGCGTGAGTGTGTGTGATTGTTTGTCTATGTATGTGGACCTGTGATGGACTGGTGACCTGTCCAGGTGGACCCCTGCCTCTCACCTGTAATGAGCCGGGATAGGCTCCGGCAGACCCCCGTGACCCTGCAAAGGATAAAAAAGGATGGATGGATGGATGGATGGATGGATGGATGGATGGATGGATGGATGGATGGATGGATGGATGGATGGATGGATGGATAATTTAAAAGTAAAATCACCATTTTTGCATGGGATGTCATGTAAATTATTTGCATGTGATAAACAGAAAAATATCACAAATTATTTTTTGGTTTTTGATTTTTTTATTTATTTTTTTTTTTACCTGTCTGAAATAAATCTTTTTAGGTTTTTTGAAGATGTGGCCAGCACTCTCCAACTGAATTTTCCAGTATTTTCGTGATCAACTGATGGAGAATCAACCGGACCTTTTAAGCTTATGAAACTCAGACCTCCTTGATCAGCAATAAAAGGATAAATGTGATTTAGAATCATCATTAGAATATCTCGGAATGGGACGTTAGCCATCGAAGCATACTTGAAAAGACGGATGCTGCTTGAAGAGTGAAGATGGTGAAAGAAGTGGCTCGTTTATCGATTGACAAAACTATAAGGTTTTCAGCTTAAAGCAGCAGCAGCTGCGTCTCTGTCAGAGAAGATCCATACCACTAAACGCTGACACCTTTCTGCACAATATCCTATATTGATTTTTACATAAGAATCCATCTTTCTGCATTAGAACACAGCGAGCTGCACATCCAGAATAAAGACCAGTCAGGTGCGTTCCTCTTCATTTGATTTATGCATCATCAAAGAGCAGCGTTGGGTTCGAACGCTTGTCTGATGATGAAGAATCAGTCCTGGGATGAAGGAGGGGCCACGCTGCATCGCTACGTCTGTATGCTTATTACGTTTATGGACTAAATACAGCCGGACAGCCTGAAGTGGTCCCGGGACCAGCTCAGTCTGACCCTCCTTACATAGAATCAAAACAACACAAAAGTCTATTTTGATGACTCGTGTAATGACGGACACATGAAGTTACAGACAGAAAATATTATATTTAATTGGTTTTTGTTCTTGACTATGTCTACATAGTTTCTGTTGGTCATATTTGATATATCTGTTATTCATGCAACGTTATGATTGTTTGGATAGTACATATGTCTGGATATATAAAAAATGATGCATCTGTCATTACAGGGTTAATTATTCTGAAGGGAAGTTAAAACACAGCCTGTTTCTCAATATAGACTCCAGTCTGTACTTTTGTTTTTGTGGACTTGTGAGAGATCATCAGATGAAAACCTGTCCAGGCTGAGTGGACTGCATGGAGAAACTGGACAGAGGGTCTGTGACATCATCACACATTTCTGAATAGAAACCCGTTTTTGAAACTCAAGGTGGGCATCATATTGTCAGGAGCTGACTCCTAACAATGCCACTTAATCCAAAACCAGGAAAATTGACAGAACAAACAAGTCTGTCAGCTGGAACCAGACTAAATGCAGAATCCAGGACTCTGACTTGGACTTGGCTCGGTTGACTGCTACAACATGCAACTTAACTGAAAGTTACTGCAAGTTTCCCACTTTCTGATTTGGATGTTAAGCAGAACCTCTGGCAGCTCCAGCGGAGGCACCACCGTCATATGTTGCAATCCAAGCCTCGCCCCAGACTCGATCCGTGGCCACAGACCTGACAGTCGTTGGCAGTCAACCCAGAAAGAAGGTGGATTTGTCTCCACCTCACAAGCGTTCTCCTCAAAACCCTTTGAGGCCATCAAGAACCAGTCGTAGAAGTCAGTTAGTACAATTGCTTCAATTAAATGTTAGTTATATAGCGTCTATTACAACACAAGTTATTACTATGATCTCTCCAGAGACCCAGAACATGACCCCCAACTAAATATTATTACATAAACAACAGCAGGTAAAAACTCCTCTATAAGAGGGAAGAAACCTGGATCAGGACCTGGATCATAAGGGGGGACCCTCCTGCTGAAGTCCAGATGGGTAGAACAGGAAAAGGGAGATCAGAAAGAGAGAATGAAGAACAGAGAGAGGAGAGGCATAGACACATCGTCAAAGGTACCAAAGACAACATACAATAGTACAACTATCCATCAGCAGCAGAACTAAGACTTCCATGTTTATATGACTGATACCTGGTTAGTTGGTGGACTACAGAGATGACTAGACAGCAGACACTGAGGTGGTCAGAGGTGGGACTGCAGGTCAGGATGTCAGCAGGTCTCCAACAGAGACATCTACACAGACAGGTGGAGGTGAACACTGGGATGGTCAGAGGTGGGACTGCAGGTCAGCAAGCAGCTCCTGAGGTTCTGGTCTGCAAAACATGTATGGAAGAGAAAAAGAGGGGACAGACCAATTAATATCTGAGGATTGAGCTGAAGAAGGGACGGAGAAACAGAGGAGGTGAGGGGCACCACTCAGTGGATCATGTTGGTGTCCCCTGCAGCATAGGTTTATTCAAAGAATTACTTGGACATCCAGCCAACAACACATTACAGTAATTAGTGTAGAAGATACGAACACATAATTTTTTTTTTCAGCATCACTCAGGTCGAGGATGTTCCTAATCTTTGTGATATTACAGAGATGGAAAAACACAGTATTACAAACCTGATTAATATGCTGTTAAAATTACAAATCTTGATCGAAAATAACACTGAGGTTTTGCAGTTTTACTGGAGGCCATCGCAAGACCATCTAAACCCTTCCTAAGGTGTTTGGGACCACAAACAACAACCTCTGTTTTATTGGAATTTAGAAACAAAATATTACTGGACATCCGGGTCTGAATGTTCTGAAGACATGCCAGAGTTCGAATTCGAGCACTGCTTTTAACTCATCACTAGTTTCACTAGTAGCAGTGAGCTGCTATTCTATATTTATTAATGCTTTGTAATAATGGATACTGGATAATACTTCCCAAGGGCAACATATATAAACTGAACAAGATTGGCCCTAGCACTGAACCCTGCGGGACACCATAGCAGACCCTCGTCTGCACGGAAGAAACCTCATGAATATGAACAAACTGGAATCTATCAGACAGATATGATTTTAACCAATCTAGAGCTGTCCCTTTAATCCCAACAACATACTCTAGCCTCTGCAGTAAAATGCTGTGATCTATAGTATCATAAGCAGCGCTGAGGTCCAGCAGAACCAGTATGGACACTAACCCATTATCTGAGGCCATAAGAAGGTCATTCGAGACTCGAACCAGTGCTGTTTCTGTGCTATGATGCATTCTGAACCCTGACTGAAAAATTTCAAATAGATCATTTCTATACAAATGGTCACACAGCTGGCTTGTAACTACCCTTTCCTGAATTTTCAATATAGATAGAAGGTTGGAAATTGGTCCATAATTAGCTAAAATGTCTGGGTCAAGAGAGTCTGAGTGAGGTCAGCTCAGGGAGGTCTAAAGGAATGAAACAGTCTAGAGTCAGGTCAGAGCATAAGGGAGTCACTGAAGAAATCCCCACAGCTGCCGTCGGATGGGTCTGGTTGATTTCCTCTCTAACTTTAACAATTTTACTGCTAAAGAAGCTCATAAAGTCTTCACATCTGAGAGCTGCAGGGATGCACGACTCAACAGAGTTATGGCTCTTTGTCAGCCTGGCTACAGTGCTGAACAGAAAAAATGGGTTATTTTTATTATCCTCTATTAACACTGAATAATAGGCTGTTCTAGCTATGCAAAGGGCTTTTTTTATACTATTAAAATATCTTTCCAAGCACAATAAAATATCTACAGACCTACAAGAGTACCACTTTCTTTCCACTTTATGCACTTTTGCTTCAGCATACAAATATGCGAGTTATACCAGGGAGTTAAGCTCCTATGGTTAGAAACCCTCTTTCTCAAAGGAGCAACTGCAGCTAAAGCTGAGTGCAACAAATCTGTAGTATCACCGACAAGGAAATCAACGTCTGCAGAGGTAGAACCGAGGTCACAGCCCTCAACTGCTTCACTATGTTCCACTGTAGGAAGATGAAGAGCAACGGCCTCTCTAAATTTAGTAATAGCTTTATCGGATAGACATCTGCTAAAGTAATTCCTCCTATTTTGTGCTTTAAAGATGACACTGTTAAATTCAAACGTTATTAAATAGTAGTCAGATAAGAGGGAGTTCCACACCAACTATGGTCGCTGGAGTCGGCCTCACATGTCTTACATGTGTCGCTGAGTGGGGAAAAAAACGGTTAGAGACATGAAGCGAGTGGTGGTGTTTCGTGCGCCTTTGCTACACTTCCTCCGAACCATCACCCAGCCGCTCTGGTCGGTCCGCCGCTACTTCAGCCAGACGAGATACCAAGTCTACCGGACTATGGTCTAGTTGGTGGAACTAGACCTCTAACTCACTGAGCCTCACCTCCAGTGCTTTGAACAAACTAAACTTAACACACTTACTGTCTTCACTAAAGGAGGCAGAGGAATACCTGAACATTTCACACACTGAGCAGTAAGAAGGAGAAACGATGGGAGAGGAGGGCATGCTGAGAGGACAGGAGACCTGATCGGGTACTTAAAAATTCATGGAAGTGAAATCCATGAGCAAAACTTTTTTTTTTTTTTTTTACCAGACTGTAAATATGTTTATTTCTGCAGTAAAGTTGTAAATTTTAATTTGTGGGTTAATGAAGATTGGCGGATCCAGGTCCCAGTGGTCCATAGCAGAACTACAGGTTAAATCTAGATCCCAGTGGTCTGTAGAGAACTGCAGGTTTTTCAGTTTCCTCATGATGTCAGAAGAACAAGCTGGGTGTAGCCCTCTGGCTGAGTACTTTCAAACTCTTCTGACGTCTGCTTTGTATCCCACTGGAACAAACAAACAAAGTCTTTATTTTTTTCAGCACCTTGTTTTATTTCGCGCCAACTGAATGAAGCAGTCAGAAACCAGAGACATCAGGGACTTGTGGCTGACTGTGGAGAAGAGCAAGGGGACGTCTTTAGATTGTGGAAAATCATAATGGTTTATTGTAGGTCCGTGTGAAGGAAATATTACACCTTCATGTGATCACTGTGAAGCTGGATCTCCAGAAGAGGGGATCTCCAACATGTCGTAAAAGCATGCTCTTCATGGGATGGTGGTTTTTTTGGGACACTGCCTGTTCAGCAGCAGAAAGACTGGTGTGGCTCCTTGTCATCCTCTGAAGAATTTGAATATACAAAGTCGAGCTTTCCAAGTATGACTTATCAAGTATATCAATCCAAACGTCACTTCCATGGTGATGACAATCACCCAGAATCTAAACTTTACACAACCATTTTAATCATCCACATATCACTAATGCAGCAATTTTTTTTTTTCATACCAGAGCCAGACCTTGGAAGAATTCTTCTAAAGGAGTCAAATTTATGCAGAAAGTCATGATTTTAACTATGTTTTGTTTGGTATGACAAGAGAATGTTTTTAGTAAAAGTTTTTTAGCAAAGCTTGTACAAACCTGTCATAGATATAATAATGATATCTTAATAATAATATCATAATAATATCTTATCTAATCTATCTATCTTATCTAATCTGATATCATCATATCTTTTCCAGAAGGATTTTGCTGACAAAACAGCTATGATCTGGTGTCAAAGGTTCAATAAATATAAAATAAATAAAGTTCAATGGCTCTGTGGCTGCTTCCAGTATTGCAGTGTGGAGATTTGCTGCTGTACTTCTGCAGCAGCAACAGATCTCCATAGCCTATAATTCATCTGTATATATTTTAAATATGAGCAGAACAAAAGCTGCAACAGATCAGCTCTTTAAAGGTGAAACGAATGCTAATGACATCAAGAGTGATGCATAAATATGTGGATGTGAGGGCGGACACCAGCTGAGATGAAGTCCTGCGGGAGGACATCTGAGATGAAGTCCTGTGGGAGGGCATGAAGTCCTGGGGGGGGGGGGGGGGGGGCAGTCAAGAGGAAGCCCTGCAGGAGGACAGGTGAGATGAAGCCCTGCGGGAGGACAGGTGAGATGAAGTCCTGCGGGAGGACAGTCAAGAGGAAGTCCTGCAGGAGGACATCTGAGATGAAGTCCTGCAGGAGGACATCTGAGATGAAGTCCTGCAAGAGGACAGCTGAGATGAAGCCCTGCGGGAGGACAGGTGAGATGAAGTCCTGCAGGAGGACATCTGAGATGAAGCCCTGCGGGAGGACAGCTGAGATGAAGTTCTGCGGGATGACAGCTGAGATGAAGTCCTGCAGGAGGACAGGTGAGATGAAGTCCTGCGGGAGGACAGGTGAGATGAAGTCCTGTGGGAGGACAGCCAAGATGAAGTCCTGCAGGAGGACAGCTGAGATGAAGTCCTGCAGGAGGACAGCCATTTCAATTTACTTAGAGAGCAGCCGTTCACTTCTCTCTCAATAAATGCCTGAGGATCAGATTGACACTCTTAAAGATATTGGCTGTAAATGAGAGACTGTGAGGTCACCAGACAGTTTTAACAGAGCTGTTAGGATCTGACCAGTGCTCATCTTCACCACACAGGCGGATTAGACGACACATACGGGAAAAGTGTGTGTAATTCAAGTGTCACAGCAGCACAAGGCGAAAATAGTAGTAGAACCGTTGTGAAACAAAAGGGGGAGCTTGTTTAGTTATTAAAGGGTCATTAATATTTGTCTAATGACAGTTATTAATAATGTGAATAAATTATCAAAATGAATAAATCAATACGGGGCAACACCGGAATATCAGGAATCAATATCTAAACAGGACAATCAGTCTTAAAATAACTGTTATTCTATGCGTGGCAGCCTGTCACCAGGGGTGGCGCTATAGAGTAACAGACCGAGAACAGGCCTTTACAACCAGCAAATGTTACAAATATATGCAAAATAACCGCAAACAACTTCTCTCCTTCAAATGAATCAGAATTTATTTACACAAGTATTAAAGATGGTGAAACACTTGGAATAAAGTTCTGGCATCTAAACTACACGGTGTGTGTGTGTGTGTGTGTGTGTGTGTGTGTGTGTGTGTGTGTGTGTGTGTGTGTGTGTGTGTGTGTGTGTGTGTGTGTGTGTGTGTGTGTGTGTGTGTGTGTGTGTGTGTGTGAGACAAGATGGCTGTGAATCCACGTGATGTAAACGGAGGAGATGGCGGACAAAGTCGCGCCACACCCAGTGAGAACAAAGGAAACCAGAGGCCTGATGGCCAAGATGAGAGGGGTTGTTGGGACCAGACGAGAGGAAGAAGAGAAGAGAATAAAACCCAAAACACTAGAATAACTTTCACTACCAGAACACTAAGCCGCTCGGATGTTTCCCACACAGAGACACACCAATGTGAAGCCAACTTCACATTCAAATGGTTCTCTGCCCAAACACAAGCCTCTTACGTTTACTCGGTCTGGAGGTGTTGGGCGACGTCCTGGTGTTGGAGAAGACGCGGATTCTGGCTACGAGTCAACAGGTCTTAGGGTTAACCGTTCTCTATGCTCTGCCGGTGATCCAGCGGCGATCCGCTCCCCTGCCATCTCTCTCTCTCTCTGAGAAGAAGAATGCAGCGCCGCCAGCAGCCGGGTTGTCCTCTTCCACTGGTCACTGGTTCTCCGTGGGCTTTCTCCAGTGGGCTTTCACAAACACAGCTGGATGGATGGCCCCTCCTCTGCTGGCTGGTCGCTGGTCTGAGCTGAGCTGCAGGCCTGACAGAACATAAGGACGGCAGATGTTGTCCTTTGGTGAAGAAAGTCAGAAGAAGAAACGTGGCTGTGTGTTTATGAATAAAGTGTTGATGTAGGAAAGTTAATGCATCATCTGCAATAAAACGACAGACACTCATCTGTATTTGTAATAAATAGTAAGAACACTATGTGCTGAATGGATTTATTATATCAGTTCTTCACAAACAGAAGAACCAGTCTTTCTCCTGAGCAGTCGTCGCGTTCGGTCCGTGAAGATCCTCTCCGGGGAGACGGGTCTGGAAGGACTCCGTTCACAGCCACGTCCTTCTGTGCAGAACGTACCGATCACGACAGTCACAACGGATGGTGACTCCTACAAGAGCGTCCAAGAGCGTCACTCTTTATGTCCCTGACTGGTCATATCCAGTGACATCTGGAGGCAGTTTTTTCTGGACCCTTTAGTATATCACCCTGGAACCTAGAGGAATAATTGTTTGTGGTGAAGAATTAGGATCATGTTGTCATAGTAAGATGCTCTGGAGCATGTTGCCGAACACATTAGTGGACACATGTATGTCCATTCGTTCGTCGACCTAGCCTAGAAATCGAGACGCACCGTGAGCAAAATTAAATTTGCTTTGCAGGTAGGTTGGAGCTTTTTAAATATGCTGGAGAGCCAATCAAATCAGTCTGACCTCGTAGAAAGTCTGTGGGCGGGTTTAAACAATGATGACAGGGCGGTGATGTCATCTGGATATAAACTGTGTAGAAGGCTGCATCTGAGGATTAATGGCCATTTGAATTGTTTTTTGGATTGACGGTTCAAAAGTTTGACTTTTTCTTTGAAAATTGAACAGAAGTATTTGCTGTTTTGTCGTCAGGCTATGACAAAAGTTTAATTTACTCTTCTGTCACCTGGTCTGTTGTTGTCACCTGAGTTTGTGTTAGAAGCTAACGAATTCTTAAGGTCTTCTTTATCATACTATTATTCATTTTGACACTTTTTGCTGTTTTGCTAATCCTGTAGTTTTACTTTGGTAAGATATTTCAATTTTGTTAAGGGAATATTATTAATAATAATTACAACAATATCTTAAATTGAACTGGAGTGACAATCACCTTTTTGATGAGTTGGTTAATGTTTTAGTATTTTTGCACGATCACAGGCGTCGAGGTCACATCCAAGCTTTGTCTGTTCACTTTGAAAAGGAAAATAAACTGATTTTGCAGCAAACTAAAACTGACAGAAACACCAACTGTTCTCACGGTGGAAGAATCTGGAATAAACGAGGGGAACCGATGATCAGGTGTCACACTTTTAAATGTCTGCTACTTTCATGCTACTGGCCAAACATTTGACACACAAGATTGCAGAGACTCTTTGTGTCTTTCACACACACACACACACACACACACACACACACACACACACACACACACACACACACACACACACACACACACACACACACACACACACACACACACAGGCCCTCTGGCTCCATCTCTGGCCCCAGAGGGGTCCTTTTGTAATCCGTTCAAGTGGAAAAACACTGATTTGTAACAGTTTGTCTCACAGCAGCGGTTGGTATTTAAGTGTGCTTTAACCAGCAGTTACCCACAATGCACCATGTCTCTACGTCTGTCATGTCCACACTGAGCAGGACCAGTTTTCATCCCAGAGGTCTGAAGTCTGAGAGGAACCTGCTTCCACCCACTGAAGGAGAAACTCTACAAATGAAAAAACAGATTCATCTTTAGTGGATTTTATTTCTATTAAAATAAAAAAATCCAGTTTTTCACACAGAAAGTAAAAATTCAGCTTCATGTCAGTTCAGTGATGCTGCAGGTTTTAAAATAAAATAAAAAACAACAGTCACTGAATTTTTATTTTAAACTAAAGCCAATAAAAGGTATTGATCTAAATCCACGTATAGTGTTCTCAGTTCTTTAGTTTTGATTTCAGAGCTAAATTGAAAATCAGAAAAATCAGGACCTTTAATTTTTCTACATTCTAAAAACCAGCAGGATATTGGAAGAAAGAGAAATGGTAAAAAGGCAGATTTTGGTTTAAAGCATTACCTGATAGGGGAAACAGAAACTAAGTTTATTTCATTTGTTTGTGCAATAAAAAACAAAAAGGCGACATCTAGGAACATGACAAGGAACCCACCTCATTCCCCATAGTTACTGTTGCTAACTTGACAATCTTCCAGCGTTGTTTATAGTTTTATGATTGTAAATGAGTAAAAACTTTGTGTTAAGATGTTTTAGAATAATTTTATGCACAAAAAGACCAAATTTCACAGATGAAAATTCAATTGGACTTAGATATGCCATGGAGGGATATGTAGACAATGTAAAAATAGATTTTGTAATAAGGTTCAATTGGAGATTTGTGTTTACAGGAGCTTCATCTTACTGTTGTCGTGGATACAGATGACAACATCCAGGATTAACACTGTTCATACATTTGTCTTGTTTAATTTAGCTTAATTTAGAAAGATATGCTTGAGATATGACCAAAATCTAAATAACCTGAGGTAAAGTTAATTTATGCTGGCACTAATTAATCAACTTATCAGAGACAAAGTCTGTGTTCATGCATAACAACTACAGTTTAAAAGGTTTAAGTAAGTTAGCAGAGTTAAAATCGTAGTTGCTTTGATTTTTCTCAGAACAAATGTAATCATCCTTGTGGACCTTCTGGATGTTTAATTGGCGTTTAATCCAAAGCTGACATTTGAGTCTAACTTCCTAAGGCGATAAATAAAATAAACTCCAAAGTCAATCCTCTCTGGATACCTGTAATCAGTATTACAAGTACTCCAGGAAACAACATTTAAGTTATTTTTAAACCAGCTGCAGCTCAGCTCTTCAATAACGAGCATCAGCTGACTTCCTCTGATCCACAGATCCCAGGTTCAGAGACCCCACCGGGCTCTGCTCCTCATCAGTCCATCTGAGAAATGAGCTCTGATGAAGCTTGGACTGCTTACTTCTCTGTGGGTGAGAGGAATCCCGATGTTGTACATGACCGTGAGGACGGGTGTGGGTGTCCTCCTGCTCCAGGTCGGAGGTGACTGGGTTAACAGGACTCTTCTGAGGCGCCTCCTCAGCGAGCAGCTCAGGGTGACATAACTAAAGAGGCATTAACACCCCGTCGTAACGTCACTGAACAAACGCGGGGCCTTGGCGGGCTTGGGAAGACTGCATTAGAGTCCAGCGCCGAATCAAGCGAAAAAACAGGGCACAATCTGAGCCTTGTGTGGAGCAGCCATCCAGACCTCCATCTCCACCCAGCTGACAACTTTCCCTCATGTGTGCCAACTTTCCCAGGTAGGATCAGCTCAGAGGATGTTTGTTTCAGCATCTGAGCTCATAAATCAGGGCGGCGGGGCTGTCATCAAACCCTCAGCACCACAGCAGGGTGAAGGCTCTCACTGGATGTAATCGACCGAAGACCGAAGCGGGAGATATGATAATTGTTTATAAAAACTGAGCTGTTAAGTTGCTTCATGGGAAAGACACCACGGTTAATTTCTAATCTTGCAGAGCCAATCCGATTTCAACACAGCGCTTTATGTCCAGAAAAGAGCCGCTGAGAATCCATTCAGCTCAGCAGTCTGGACATTTGATGTTTATGGGACGCTTTCACTGAACCCTTGTTGACCTGTGGAATCTTCATCTAAACGCAACATCTGAGCTGCAGTCATGTAGAAAGAATTGTTTCTATCTTTGGCATGGCAGACAGCTTGTCTTAGTCTTTTTTTTTTCTTTTTCTAAAAATCTGTTCTGACATTACAAACCTATAAATCTCAGGATAGATGGGGACTCGTGTCTGCCACTTGGACTTGAGTTGCACTAAATACTGACCTCACATTTAACAATTTTACACATGATTTCACGTCGCAGACAAATTCCCACATTCAAAAGAAGGTCAGAGGTTGTTGTCTGTGGTCCCAAACAGCTTAGGAAGGGATTAGACGGTGTTGGAATGGCCTCCAGTAGAACTGTGCAAAACCTTGGTGTGATATTTGTTCCGAATTTGTCATTTAAACAGTATATTAATCAGGTTTGTAAGACTGTATATCCACTCTGTAATATCCCAAAGATTAGGAGCATCCTCTCCCAGACTGATGCTGAAAAACTAAATCCCGTGTTTGTGTCTTCTAGACTGTAACGTGTTGTTGGCTGGATGTCCAAGATTCTCTGAATATCCTCCAGTTGATCCAAAATGCAGCAGCGTGAATGCTGACAGGAATCAACAAGAGAGCTCATGTCTCTACAGTGTTTGCTTCCCTCCACTGGCTTCCCGTAAAATTTAGAATCCAATTCAAGACCTCTGACCATCCCAGTGTTCACCTCCACCTGTCTGTGTAGAGGTCTCTGTTGGAGACCTGCTGACATCCTGACCTCCAGTCCCACCCTCGGACTACCCCAGTGTCTGCTGTCTACACCTGTTTATACAGTCGTGTCTGTAGTCCACCAACTAACCAGGTATCGGACATATATACGTGTAAGTCTTAGTTCTGCTGCTGACAGATAATTATACTGATGTATCTTATCTTTTGTGCCTTTGACGGTGTGTTTGTGTCTCTTCTCTTTCTTTTCTTCATTCTCTCTTTTTGACCCCCTTTTCCTGTTTCACCCGGCTGGTCTTCAGCAGGAGGGTCCCCCCTCATGATCCAGGTCCTGATCCAGGTTTCGTCCCTCTTAAAGGGGAGTTTTTCTTGGCACTGTTTGGTTTAAGGTTTTTTTTCCAATTAGGGGAGTTTTTAACTGCTGTTGTTTATGTAATAATTGCTCGGGGTCATGTTCTGGGTCTCCAGAGAGAACCTAGAGACAACTTGTGTTCTAACAGACGCTATATAAATAAAATTGAATTGAAAATGGAATCTTTAATCTGCAACTTAAAACTCTGGTTTATGTTTTTTATTTCCACCATGTGCTCCCTTCTCTATTATCAGACATAATTGTGCACAGTGTGACCTAATACAACAACAGTAACCATGGCAACCGCACCTGTGGCTGAAGTGTCTGTTGTTATCAAGTTTGTCTACAACTATATACAAGATACAATATTAAAACTGTCAAAGGCAGCGGCCGATAGAAACCTTTAGAAGGTTTGCCACCAGTCTTGAGTTGTTTTTCCTCCAACTAACTGTGGATGTGGAGGCGGACTGAGGTCTGGGGTCCATGGACATCATCAGATCTTGAGTTTCCTCCTGCAGATGTTTCTCCAGACCTTCACTGCAGCCTCCGTCAGCTGCTGCAGGTTTCTGGGTCAGTCTGTCTTCGGTTTTGTCTTCGGGAACTGAGAAGCTGCTCTGTTTTGGTTCAGCTCAGGACACTGACTAAGGCTTTGAAGAATACTTCTATCATTTACCTTCATGGAGTTGCTTTTTCGGTATATTTATGGTCATTAGCCCTCTGAACTGTGAAGCTCCATTATTTTGGTATCATTAGTCTGAATGTTACCGGAGTTTAGACCTGAAACTTCAGTCAGCAGTCACATCATCAGCAAACACCAGTGAGACGTTTCATAGCAGCCACACATGACCATACCATAATGCTCGTCCATGTTTCACACGTGCTTTGGATTATGAGATGTTCATTTCCTTCTCCACATGTTCTCCTCCATCTTTCTGTCATCCGAACAAAGAATCTAATTCCAGAATATGTAGGATTTTTAGGTGTTTTTTTATAAAAGTCTAATCTGTTTTTCCTTGTATTTAATTGTCCTACTGGACTGTACTTTATTACAAACTCTCTACATTTACATTCATGCATACATTCACGCTTGATTGCAGACGTTGACAACGATCCTTCTACCTTCTCCAGAGAGTCTTGACTCGTGCTGATATGAAGAAGTTATTCTGCACCAAGGCATTGATTCTGGCATCATCCACCTTCGTTGTCTTCGGTGGTCTTACACACCTTTAGATGTTGTGGGCCTCATGACGGATTTCTCTCTCTTCAAGGAAGTTCAAACCTGCTGATCTGACCACATGTAAAGTTACTGTTAAGAAACTTTTAAGCCACTGAAAATCAAACTAGTTTGCTTGAAATGGCTTTATTTTGTAAAAGCTCAGAGGCCTATGTTTGTGAAACCTTTGTTTTTTGCAGATTACACATGTCAGCAGAACACTTTCAGACCTGCTGTCTCTGTCTTTATGTCATTAATCTTTGTTCTGGCAGGAAAAGTGAAACAGAAGTAATTTTCTGACCTGCTGATTCTGATTCAGTTTTTAGTTCCTCGGCAGCCTTGTGTGCAACGAAAACTTCTTTGGGATTTTCAGGATTGGCATTTTTGTAAAAATGATTGAATTGATTCCCAGAATATGAACATGTCCCACCTCCAGTGTGAACACGCCCACATTTGAACTCTGCATGAGCGTGAAAGCCTGTAGCCCCTCCCACAGGTTTCTGATCTGCTGGATGTCACATTCATCACCTGCGGAGGGGTGAACTCATCACTGACACGCACCTCTGAGGCAGAGCAGTGCTGCAGTTAACATCCCAGCTTGAAGGAGCGTTATCAATACCCCACATGTATTGATGGAAGTGTCTGGGTAACTTGTGAGCTCAGCGGCAGTGCAGACGAGCTCTTTCAGGCCGAGGCGGGAGCGTGAACTCCGGCCAGACTCGTCTCAGCCAGCGCTAATATCCACAATGCTTCTTATGACCTACTTATGAAGTCAACCGCGGACGAGGTATTGATCCGCACGCTGGGTGATTTGATGCATCTGCACCCAGTCAGGAAGAAAAGAGGGGTTTAAGTGCGTGGGGGTCTGCGCCTCAGTGTTACTTCCCTCATGACCAGACCCCCCGCTGGGTCATAAGTCAGAGGTCATCCACCCGCCCAGGGTCACCCCGCTTTACCAGAGTTAATTTAATTCCCAGACAACACAGCTTTGTACAAAATAAATGAAATGCTTTTAAATGGTGGTAGATTGTGAGCTCTGGCAGAGAGAAGCTAATCGAATGAGCAGCTGATTTAACTGCCAAAGTATTTTCCTGTGCGTATTTAATCAATGCTTAAGACTCATAATAGGCCGGGTCAGCGGCGGAAAGATTTCCATAATCAATGAGAAGAGGTTCTCAAGTTCAGCAGGTTACTGTGCTCTCCCTCCTTCCTCATTTTTCATGGAGTTATTTATTGTCAGGGTGTCTGTCAGCTGGTGGAAATAGTGCAGCTCAGGAGGGACAGCAGTGATGTTTTCCTGCTGAGGTCACCGTCTGAGACTGTGGTTCTGCTGTGACCTGACCCAGACGTGGAGTACTTTCCCTGCCCTCTCACTGCTCAAGACACCCGCCACATTTAAATCAATAACGTGGACAGCAGGCGGGAACCGTGCTGAAGGGGGTTGGCCCGCACTCATCACAGACCATCCAGATCCATCCAGCCTCGTCTCACAGAAGCATTTTTCCTTTTCTCATCATTTTCCCGAGGTCTTAATTAAACATCTCTGTTCATGTTTTGTTGTAAATACCATTAGAGGTAGAGTGGAAGTGCTCACTTTAAAACCATGTCTTTGCAGCTCCATTCAGAGCAGCTGAAGAGGACGTGACGCCAGACGCTTCATCCCACCCCAACTATCTTTATGGTCATATTTATGGCCATTATCCACCTGAACTGTGACTCTCCATCAGTTTCATGGTCGTGGTATCAATGGTCTTAATGTGATCAGAGAGTTTTGACTTTAATGTTGAATTTTTCCACTGTGAACTCGCTTCACTGTCATCAGACATAACCAGAACCTGCCCTTTTTTACTTTAATTATTTAAGACTAACCTGTATAAATGTAAAAATTAAGAATTAAAGTGGCAACAGACCACACTTAGACAATTAACTTCCTTTCCATTTATGGTCCCAATATTTTTGGACCCCTGCTTAAACTTCGGCTGTAACTCTTAAATGGTAAATGCCACATCATCTGAATTATATTAAAGGCTGAACGTGTATAGTTGTTTGTCTGTATGTGTGTTTTTGGCCCTGCGATGGACTGGCGACCTGTCCAGGGTGTACCCCAGCTTTTTGCCTGTAAAGAGCTGTGATAGGCTCCAGCAGAACCCTGTGACCCTGCCTCTGTGACGGTTTTATTTCTAATCAGTTTAGATGGTGCAAAATCATAACAACTCTTACTTTGTCCAATTACTTCTGGACCTGATTATATAGCGTGTCCAGTTCTATTTGGATACTTGTATTAGCAGAAAATGTAGTTATAATGTGTTTATATTAGACTTCCTCAGTATCAGTAACACTGATCGGGACTCTGGATCTGGGACTGGATTCTTTTCAGGCCACAGAAGTCGTCATATGTTCCAAAACATTATTTTAAAAGAAAACCAATCTGCATGGGCGCTTGTGCTTCACGGTGTAGCAGTTGGTGCGCTGGAGGCTCACTGATGCCAGCGTTAACATGTCAGCAGCACTTGCTCTTCAGTCTAGACACTGACGTTCACACCGCTGTTGAGGCGTCAGGGAAGGATGTACTGTGACCCGGCATTCCTCCAGTTCGCCCTGGCTAACAGCATTAACCACGGCAAAGACGGCTCTTTCAGGCTGGTTTGATAAGCTCCATCCCTGAACCCTTCCAACTCAGAAACGGTCCAAAGTAACAAGCCATATTAGTTTTAAAAAGAACAGTGACACTCTATCAGGCCTTTATTCAAACCTCGGGTTTCATCTGCCAAGGCGCTAAGTGGCTAAAATGATGGCTACCTGCCTGACACCACAGATTTGGCCTGTCAATCAAAAGACCACTGTCCTAATTATGGATAAACATGTGACTTTCTATAATTTTACCTGATGAGGTTCATAAAATCTAAACCCTGCACAGCTGTCGTGGATGTGAAATCTGACTAATGAGGCCAAAACTACACTTTAACATTAAGGTCAGTGGAGACTGACCTGCATTTGCACCAGGTCCTCTGTTCTGTCCAAAATCCAGATGTTGACCAGATCTTTGACCAAAACCAAGAATGTTTCTCCATTTTGATCTAGAACAGCGACTCGGGGGGATATTGGATATCATGGAGATTTATTTAAGATTCAAGAAGATTCCTTGAGAATTTCTGTACACAACTGAACAGAATAATAAAGATTATAGTAAAGAGTTTGTTGTTTTTGAGCAGCCTTCACTTTGTCCGAACAACACGTGTGCTGGTAGGAATGGAGAACTGACTTGACTGTTTGTATTTTAACATTATTTGATTGTAGCATAGAAAAAATATAAAAAACAATGAAAAACACTGAAACACTGAAACTGTGAAATGTAGCACACAGTTCAGGCAGTCAGGGGTGTGATCCTGCTCTGACTGGAGTTTGCAGCCTCAGAAATCCATTTTGACTGATATTTACTGATGTCATCAGTCATTAAAACGTGTCACCACAAACGTATCTTCTCCAATTTCCCTCCAATTCCTGACTGCTTTCTGCTGAGCGCAGCCCACTTCTCGCCTCTGTTTGATTTTATTTCATTTTGTTTGATTTTACAAGAGCCAGTAAAACACATTTTGATACGTCGAGCTGTTAAAGTGTAAAGAGCCTCAACGAGACAGCCCCATCACAGGCCTGCCAATAAAAAATGAAAAGCCATTTAAGCCAATGGAGGTGCAGCGGTGTGTCTGCGGTCAGTCAATAAACCAAACACCAGCCGGGCAGGTCGGATCAGGCTGAGCAAGCGTCCAGCAGAGAAAACAAGGTCACAGAGGAAACCTGAACGAGAGCTCCAACAGAAACAAAGAACAATCCAATTTAAATATCAATACGGCTCCTCTGCCTCTGAGTTACCTGTTAAAGTTACAAACTTGACCTCTGACTAAAGCACCTATAGCTCCCAACACTTTAAATCAAACAATTTACTGTTCAAAGTACAGGAATAACCCATATCATCACTGAAAGATAAGATATTCTGATGTTTCTCATCATTTACACAAATTTTATTGTCACCTTGCTGCCACCAACACTCATTGTTCTGGTTCCTGAATCTTCACAATTAATAGTGTGGTAGACTCTTGTATCGGGAACTAAGTTTGACTGGAGACAAGGTTTGACTGGGGACTGGGTTTGATTGGTGTTCGTGTTTGACTAAGAACGGGGTTTGACTGGGGACTGGGTTTGAATAGGAACAGGGTTTGACTGGGGACTGGGTTTGATTGGGGACTAACTTTGATTTTGGACTAGGTTTGACTGTGGACTGGGTTTGATTGGGGACTAAGTTTGATTTGGCACTAGGTTTGACTGGGGATTAGGTTTGACTGGGGACTGGGTTTGATTGGGTATTAAGGTTGATCGGGGACTTGGTTCGACTGGGGACTGAGTTTGATTAGTGTCCATGTTTGACTAGGGACTAAGTTTGACTGGGGTCTAAGTTTGATTAGGGAGTGGGTTTGAATGGGGACTGGGTTTGACTGGGGACTGGGTTTGACTAAGAATAGGGTTTGACTGGGGACTGGGTTTGATTGGGGACTAAGTTTGATTTGGGACTAGGTTTGACTGGGGATTAAGTTTGAATGGGGACTGGGTTTGAATGGATGCTAAGGTTGATCGGGGACTGGGTTTGACTGGGGACTTGGTTTGACTGGGGACTGGGTTTGATTGGAGACTAGGTTTGATTGGGGACTGGGTTTGATTGGTGTCCGTGTTTGACTGGGGCCTAAGTTTGATTAGGGACTGGGTTTGACTGGGCTCTGGGTTTGATTGGGGACTAAGTTTGATTGGTGTCTGTGTTTGACTGGGGACTAAGTTTGATTAGGGACTGGGTTTGACTGGGCTCTGGGTTTGATTGGGGACTAAGTTTGATTAGGGACTGGGTTTGACTGGGGACTAAGTTTGATTGGGGGCTGGGTTTGACTGGGAACTGGGTTTGATTGGGGACTAAGTTTGATTAGGGACTGTGTTTGACTGGGGACTAAGTTTGATTAGGGACTGGGTTTGACTGGGCTCTGGGTTTGATTGGGGACTAAGTTTGATTAGGGACTGGGTTTGACTGGGGACTAAGTTTGATTGGGGGCTGGGTTTGACTGGGAACTGGGTTTGAATGGGGACTAAGTTTGATTGGGGGCTGGGTTTGTTTGTGGTTGTAACATTCAGTTGGTCCAAGTTTGAATTCACACTGAACTTTGTCAAATAAACCGCACCCTCCTCACCTCTACTAAGAAATTCTTTAAGGAGACAACGAGACAAACTATGAAGAAGTAACCTCACTCATCTATTGTTTACTGCAGTGCTACTTAGGTTTCTGTTTTCCCCAACCCGAGAGGGCCTGGCTGCAGACTGTGTAGAGAGTGGAGCTCCACTCTGGACCAGAATCATGTGACTTCCAGCCAATGGAGCGGTTCTCTTCCAATGCCTAGTTGAAGTCCGCTTTCTGAAATTGGTTCTACAAAATAAAACACGAAGTAAAGAAAAAGTGAGACAAGAAAATATTTGATTACAAAATAAAATATAAACAGTGATTGGCATGAAACAGAAATGTTTTCAACAAGGTAACAAGGTGTACGGTAGCAACAGAAGTTTTTTTCATTAATTACTGACAGGTGTGGTGTTTCTGAAGGTGTTTTTCTCTCATTGGACTTGATAGGTTGAGGCAACGTCCAAATGGTTTTAAACAAAGTAAATCCATGTCGGCATTGGCTTTTCAGCTGTGTTCACACCAGGCAGTGAATGTACCCAAATACATCTTTAGGGATTGGGTTCTACCTTCTTGATCAAAATCCATATAAACTCATGGATCAATTCAACTTGGAAACAACACATGCTTTATTTAATTTCCAAAGGCAGCTGCTGGAAATAAATACGAGTAAGAAGAACAAGACAACAAGAAACAAAATAAAGGTGAAGATGTATTCAACACAGGCATGTATAATATACAAAGAAAGATCTGCCACAAACAGCTGATTAAATAACAGTGAGCTTTATTTCAGCCTTTCAGTACAAAATAGTCATAGCACACGTAGCTCATTGGACGAGTCCTAAATCCCTCCGGGACTCTTTTGTGTCCTGACTATGAGGAGAATACGAACCTAAGTGTTCCAGACCATCAAATAAGTCCTGAGTGATCAGATCTGAATCCATCCTGGAATGTGTTCACACCTTTCATTAGAGCTGAACATTTACTAACGGATCTCCTTGGATGCCTGTTGATTCCAGGTGTTAACAGGGACAGAATTCACCTTGATTACACCATCACACCCACAAGACCTACCATGTTTACGGGGAACAAGTGAAGACAAGCTGAAAACTTGTTCTCACTGTCTTCCTCCTCCGATTTTTTTTTTGGGGGGGTGCAGTATTATTAAATTCAGGATTTGACCGACTGACAGTTGATACCAAGAACACCAAACTCAGCAGGGAGTTTTGTTTGTAGCAGTCATCCTGACGGCTGTGACTCAGCGCAACAGAATCTGACAGCTGAAGGTTTTAAGTTTGCCAGAAACACCTCTTTAAAGTCAGTTCTTCCTCGTTCCTGGAGCATGATGTGCTGTTGAGACCAGATTTCACTTCCTGTGAAGAGACGTCAGGCTTTACTTCATTTTTCATCAGTGTGTGCTACGTTAATGTTGTTTCCATCAGACGGTCTCGGTGAAAAGCTCGTTGGCGGTCACATCATGTGTCTCCTGCT
The DNA here is from genome assembly GCA_014839995.1 of Xenentodon cancila. Classification (NCBI taxonomy): domain Eukaryota; kingdom Metazoa; phylum Chordata; class Actinopteri; order Beloniformes; family Belonidae; genus Xenentodon; species Xenentodon cancila. The sequence goes on along the minus strand of CM026215.1, from coordinate 23,828,233 downwards.
CGCCGCGGTGACTGAGCGCCTCCTCTGTAATGGACTGACGGACACCCCCACAAACACATTTGGGTAATGTGATGGGGCGCTCCCTGTTTATCATGTGATGCATTCAGAGGAAGAGGAGGAGGAGGAAGCACATTGTGTGCATAATTCACCAGCAGCATTTGTCAAAACAGGGACCTTTACGGAGGTTAATGATCCACGAGAAATGAATGACTCAATAAGAGCGAAAAATCCACAGTTCACACAAGCGTGGCGGGATCCTGTGACTTTGATAAACCGTTAAACGACAGATAATCAGGAGGGTGGGGGCTTGTCTGGCCTGATGTCTCCATGTGTTCACCAGTAAGACCTGCACGGCGTTCACAGCAGTACGACATTCCTGCGTTTACCTGGAACCAAATGAGAGCAATCTCAGCTCAAACACAGTACTTTATGTGTGTCTTCTTGTCAAGAAAGTCAATGTACAAACAAGTCCTCAGGGAATGTGGTTGTCATGGAAGCTGGGCGGAAGTGATGGAAAGTAACTATCCAGACAGAAACTGTTAGACCTAATCTGGACGTTACTGACTTCCACCAGCAGGTACGAGGACCAGCAACCAGCAATGAGTTGGGCCAGTCATGTGTTGTTTGAATTTATTTAAATTTTTCTTACAAATACATCTCTCCATCTTATCTTAAGACTCAAAAGATTCATGTTTTTCCCAGCAGAGAACTCAGCTGTCTGCAGGATTACTGTGGTTCCAAGAGTTTCAGAAGTAGAATCAGAGGCAGAGCCGTTGGTTGTCAGCTTCCTCACTGATGGAAGCAGCACTGGAGGTTCAGGAGGCAGACGTCCTCTCTGCCTTTAAAATTCCTCCTAAAAGGAGCAAAGGTGAAAAAAAAACTGTTGGTCTATCTTTAGAGGGTTTTTCTGGCAGTAGAGTTCTGACAATAAGTACCCAACTTGAACGGACTTACATATATATATATATATATATATATATATATATATATATATATATATATATATATATATATATATATATATATATATATATATATATATGGAAATAACCTGAACTGGAGATCTGATGTGATCTGTTGTGTTCCTCCACAGAATATATTTATACTGTGCAAAATTCTTACTATTAACTTCTAAGTACATTAAGATTATGGATATCTTAAACCACAGAAATAATAACAAGGTCCATCTCTAAACGTGGTATTGAGTTCAAGCGGTAGGAGTTAATGGGTTTTTTACTTCTTCCTGCTCCTTTTCAAACATCTCAAGACTGCTGCAGATACAAAAACTGTGTCTCTTTATTCCTTGTTAAGTTATTCAAGCATGTATGTTACATCCATTCATGTTTGAAATAAAGACTTTTGAATTTGAATTCCTTTGTTGGGGTGTTTTTTATGTTTATATTTTGGTGTTATCGATCCTTTGATCAATCCATTCATTGATCCATCGATCCACAAGTGCAGGCCAATCAATTTATCAACCTGTGCCTGGTTGGACATACTTCAAACACATCCAGGGGGCATCTTTACTGGAAGCAGAGTATATTATAATTAATGACGTTCAATCTGGGGGTGAACTAAATCATAAATGCCTGAGAATGAATTTAATTATAGTTGAGCTGAGCAAGACTGAGCAAGTATTTCATGGACTGCAATTAACTTGTTTCCCTCCTTAAAATATCCTGAGATGATTTTGCTGTAAACTGATGCTATATGCATCAACTATAAAGAATTTAACTGAATTTAATTGCACAACCCAGATGTGGCATTAGCTTTGACAGGGGTTACAGGAAATGTAAGGGCCAGATGTCCTCCAAAGGTCCAAATGCTGACACGGTCCATATCTGGTGAATAGTTCATTCATGCACTTGACTCAGTCTCAATTATTTGACGTATAACCGACTACGTGGCTTGAAGGCTAAATGTGGAACAAAGAAACCTGCAGGGGTTGGCTACATTTGGGCCAAAATCTTTACTTTAGTTTTTACTGTTTAATAACATGCAAGTTCTGAACTTACAGGTCCCATATTACGCAGTTTTTATACTCATATTGATTGAGCCCAACAACAGTTGTATTACTGCGATTAGCTGGAGTAAAAGGCCTTTTATTGACAACCTTATCAAAAACCCAACAGAAAGCCAACACAGGGTTATATAACAATACAGAAAGACCTCAAACAAGAAATCAAATGGTAGGAAGGTTTACAGAAATCATGGGGAAAATTCCAATCCTAACCAGTACCTAAACACAAGTCTGTATGCAGAATCATTACAAACAATCAGAAACTCAAAAGACAAAGCAGTGAGCTGTTCAACATGGTCAGCTGTGCTTGATGGTTGGGGACGAGAAGGACCAGTCCAACCAGCATGCAGATAGACCAGGGTCAAGAGAAACTCCAAGCAGCCTGGCACCAGGTGCACGAAGACAGACAGAGCCATGCAGTGAATCCCAGTCGAGCAACAGCACAGCTGGAGTGCAGGCCAGCAACCTGGCTTTGTGGTTTAGAGCACTGATGTGCAGATGCAATCAATGATAGCGTAGGCACAAAGTCATTTTGAGAAGATTTTTGTTTACTGCTTGATCCATCGTTCACCACTAAAAGTGAGCTGGGTGACGTAAAAACCGGGGAAATATGTGTAAGACAAATTCAAACCTTTAAAAGTCATGTTTTCCTTTAAAAGATCCATCCTACATGTAAAGCAGCTGTTTCAACTTGACTTCAGGAAAGAAAGCAGTCCAGTCAAGAGACAACACAGAGACTTCAGTGAGGTCAAGAAGAATCCAAGAAGAACATCTAAAGACCTGAATTCATCACTGGAACTGGAAACATCTCTGCTCTTGAGTCCAGCAGTCAGAATCACTGAAGCAGCAGAAGGTCCACTGCAGGAGTCACTACTTTCCAAAACAAACCTGGTGCACTTCTAAAGTTTGCTGAAAAGCACTTTGTAAACCCACAACACTGCTGGGAGAAGGTGTTGTAGACTGATGATGTCGCGGTTTTTGGGTTTATCTGTTTCTGTTTTATTTTGAAAGTCTGTGTCCTTGTGTTTTTAGTTGTCTTGATGTCCGTTGTTTCCATCTGCCCTGATTGTTTGCACCTGTGTCTCCTCAAGTCCTGTGTTTATATCTTGTCATTTCTTTTCCTTGCTCCCTGCTGGTCTGGGCTGCTTTTGTCCTGCCTGCTTCCAGCTGACTAGTTTCTCCTCGTGTTTAGTTTTGGTTTGGTCAAGTTTGGACTCTTTAGTTTTGTAACCTGCTAGTTTAGTTTAAATAATTCCCTTTTTTTGTCTTTAACTCCTGCTGCCTCTGTCTCCTGCATCTGGGTCCTGATTTCCCCAAGTCGTGACAGATGAAACGGAAGTTGAATTGTTTAAGAATGGCTAGTCACCACTTTGTTTGACTGAAGAAGGACACAACAAATTAATCTTCATTAAACATCGTGCTAGTAAAGCACAGTAGAGGAGGCATCATGGTTTGTGTTTAATTTGCTGCTTCAGGCTCAGCACTACTTTCCATCATGGATGGGAAAATTAATTCCCAAGTTTACCAAAAACCTCCTCCAGGATAATGTCAGGCTGTGTGTAATCTGCATCACCTGTGCTGAAATTAGAAATGTTCACAAATGGTGGTGTTAGTACCCATCACCAAATGCAGAATAGTTTAGAGATAATTTATTCTTGTTTCCAAGCAACATACACCTGCAAAATTAATTTTTGTGCATGAATCTGCAATGATGGGTTTACAGATGATTAAGGAGTTCAAATGTCTTTCGGTAAACTTTAGGTTGAGGTTATGATCACACAAAAACAAGGGTAAGAACTAATCAGGTTATTAAATGTATTCATTTTCCAGGCTGTTAAATAACCTCCACATGCAGAAAGCAAGCATATCCAACATAAAGCTGAACTTCAACAAAATCCACCTGTCACTGGCTGTAATGTTGCTCCTGGCAGGGGCATACACCTGAACATCCTCAGACAAAAAGAACTCCAAATGAGATCAGGAACCAAAAGTGAGGCCTGAGCTTCAAGGTGCAATGGAAAAAACAGCCGGGTCAGCATGACTCAGTCAGCTGGAAACAGCAGGAAACATCTGTCCACATGTCTGCGCTCAGATCGGTTTCTGTCTGAGAACTAAAATGACACCAGGCATCATTACAACGTCGCTCCGTACAGTGGTGCAGTGCATTCGTACTTCCAGGAGCCGGCGGCAGCTGGATGAGTGTTAATGAGAACACAGCTCGCTGCATCACTGAACCAATCCATCTGCACTGCTTTCATTTCATTAAAGGCCTGATGCACTTTATTACCTTCTTGGTGTCCCATTTTTTACGACTGGAACAGTCTGTGATGGCCCTGACGCCAACGGTGGAGCTTCAGGTGGGGGGGGGGGGGGGGGGTAGGGGGGCAGTGAGCCCCCACCCAAACGAATGAATAATCAGGCTTTGATTTCCAGCTCCACTACAATCTATTACTCCACAGCCTTCTCCTAAGTGTTTGCTCCCCGCCTGACCCTGCCACTTTATCTGTTGGTTTTTATTTTCACAGTGCACGCTGTCCATATGTTAGTCTAATAGTTGCTATAATTCTTGTGCAACGGGACTCGTGTTTTATTAGTCCTGAGCAGGAAGAGAGAGGCCTGAATGCATTTTAATAAAACCCCTGTAGCAACACACTAATGGCCTGACACAGAGGGATTTGCATAGAGATGAATTACGGCCGGCCGCCTTGACGTGACTTTTAAAATATGATTGAGGAGGTTATTATTGCTGCACTATGATACGTGTTAACAGGTTATTTTAGCGTGGCTAGTGCTAATAAAATTCTGAACAAAAGACTCGGGTGATGAGGGCAGGGTTTTTCATTGCCAGAGTCTACTGAGGGTGCTCATTTTGTCATTACTTAGCCCTGCCTCCCCCCTCCTCCCCCTCCTCGTCCCATTCTCCGAGCAGCCAGCATTTCAGTGCCGTCCATCCTTCTGGAAGGCCACAACCGACTCCTGCCTCATAATTAATCACACTGGTTTGTCTGGGCTTTATACTGAAGCAGTGAAACGTCTTCATCTGCGCCCACGCACGTGATCAAACTCCTCCCATCAGGAGTTTCTCCGTCACTGGTTCGACTTGGAGAAGGTGGATAGTTTAGGTGCCTGCCATGTGAAGATGATTGGTTTCTGAACCTGAGTTTTTCAGTTGCGGCGTCATTTTTCAATGCAGCAGGCTCATATTCAGGCATGTGGGGTGTGGTGGTAGTTGGGGGGTGGGGTTGGGAGGGGTTGGGGGGGCGGGGGGCACATTGTATTAGGTAGGATTTAAGAGGTGCTGCCAATCATCAGCCCTTGGTATACTGATCAATAACAAGTGCACAGTTTAAAAGCAAAAACAAACAAAACACAATGCCAAGAAGAAAAGACATCAGTAGTAGTCTTAAAGAAGCAGTTGTTGGTGCGTATTAGTCTGGGTTATAAAGCTATTTTCAACCAAATAAAGGTCTTTTCCACTAAGAAAGATTATTCATGAGTGGAAATTACTCAGGACAGTTTCTAGCCTTCACAGGAGTGGATGTCACAGCACATGTACCCCGAGGTCAGACTGAGCAATGCTCATAGAAATAGAAAAACAACGTCCACAAAACGGCTTCTGAACAAACCAGCAGACTTCTGCTGGTTCTCCAGCAGGCTGAAGCTGGGTCATGTGACAGGAAATGATCCCAAACACAGCAGCAGATCCACATCACAAAGATAAACAATAAAAGAGTCAAGGTTTTGGAATGACCTGTTCAAAGTCCAGACCTGAAACTGGTTGAAATGTTGTGGTGAGACCTTCAGACAGCTGTGTAGAAGTGAACATCCGACAACCTCAATGAGAGTAATGCCCACAATATTTCTATTTTTCCTTTTCACTTCTCTTTTCTTAACTAAATAACGTTGTATGAAGTTACACGCTGCTTTTGTCTGCGGTTGTATTTACGTAATTCTAGGACTCATTAAGATGAGATGTTTTGATGTTTCTCCACAGAAGTCAGAGGATTGAAGTGGGGTTTTAATGTTTGCAGATGGCTTTATGAACATGAAAATCCATGTTTTCTGTATTTACTGTTTCTAGCTATGATGAGTTATAAAACAAGGTGCAATAATTTAGTAATATAAGGCATCCATTCAATAAAGATACTGGATTGCTTCCTGTGCCTCTGTGGTTGCCGAGGTTCTGCGCTGGTCCTGATCTGTGTTTCTCTGGTTTTATTGTGAAGATTCAGAGTTCAGTTTCTGTACTGATGTGCAGTTCGTTTTGGACCAATCATAAAAAGTTGGCACAGAATGAAATTGCATATAAAAGCTATTGATTTTCAAATTTAGTTTGACTTGTTTTTTCTCAGCAGAAAACAAAGACATTTCAGGAGGTTTTCTCTCCATACATCATTTCATTTATAAACCATTCAATAAAAATAAAAGTATATTTCAGTCACCTTGAGATTATCCTGGAGATGATTTTGGTAAACTCCAGAGTTCATTTTCCCCTCCATGAAGGTAAGTGGTCCATGCAACGAAGGAAGTCCAAATCCTGATGGTCCCACCACCGTGCTTCATCAAGGTGAGGATATTTAGAAGTTTTGAGTATTCTTCCCAGACAATTCAACTTTTGTTTCATAAGTCTGCTACACATGTTCCCAGCAGCATCGAACAATGTCATGGAGCTTTGGCAACACCTTGTCCTCCGTGGATGTCTCTATTGTCCTGACTTACACTTAAATCAAATCACATTTTATGACAAACTGATGTAGAAATCATTTATTTTAAAACACACACACACACACACATGTATATATGTGTGTGTGTGTTCTCTGTGTAATAACAAAGGCTTTGCTGTAATATTTAAAAACGCACTACACCACTCAAATCAGTACTTTACTCCAGAGAAGGCTTCCAAGCAGAGTTATTTGAAAGGGTGAATGTGTGTGGGATCATGGTTGTTATTGTGGAAGTGGGTGTTCGTGTGCAGCGGGTGTGCGTGCAGTGTGACAGCGGCAGAAAGGCAGCGCATAATTAAAAGAGATTATCTGAAATAAATACTTGAGTGTGGTTCACCAGCAGAGCTGGAGCTTGCTGATGATACTGATACAGGCTCTCTCAGATCATGTGATCCATGCCAGCAGGTGAGGTCTTCCTCTGCAGCAGCCCTGAGCGTGAGCAGGCGGATCCGAGCTCATTTCAGCCCTGCCGGAATAGCTGGCGTTCTCTGAGACGCTACCGATGTTCCCACTCAGCCGTGAATGAGCTGCTGGAGGAGGAGCCGAGCTCCTCATCATGCAGATCCCCAGACGCTCCTTATCACAGGTCTGCAGGCGGCAGGCCGCAGATAAGACCAGTGTTCGCGCCTGCCGCTACACATGTCGCTGTGTGTTGTTACTTGCAGAACACTGTCTCGTCAGTGAGCTCTTTAAAAGGTCTGCTGACACATTAGTCGCTCCAGCAAGCAGAAGCAGGCTCACAAACAGCAGTCAACAGGTGGATCAACAGGCTGGCAGGCTGCAAACAGGTTGGATTCAGTGTGTGAGTCTCCTTTATCTCTACAAGAAACCTCTACTGCTCCACATGTCGGACCTCTAACTGCCTGTTCATTGTGGCTGTATAGAAAACTACGGTGGCCCAGAAAGTCACAGCAAAACAAAATAAAAACGTTTTTTACTAAAGCTTCAGGTGTCAAACGTGAATGTATTTGTATCCACTGAGGTTTCCATGGTAACTGTTGTCCAGGTGTTTCTATCAGCTGGTGGTGAATGATCTGAAAGATCTGAAAGATCTGAAGGATCTCAGGTGTCCAGCTCAGACTAGCTCCCTTTAGATACTGATATTCCTCCAGACTCCTGGAATAGTTCAATAATATTTTGTCCGTTGTTCCTTAAAGACTCAGCCATTCATGGACTCTGCTTTTGTACCAAATCATCACTGAAATATAAACCATTAAAATGTGTTGACATCACCTGTTTCTAATTAGCAATAAAGGCTTTTTCTGGTTTTCTGGTTTCTGGCACCTCAGACCTGACGTTACAGGTCTGAGGTGTCAAAATTGATCGACATATACAAATAAAATAGAGTAAAGTATTTGGTTCATTCTGTTTGTAGGAAAGAAAATTAAAGGCAATGGGCCTGCAGTCATTATCATTATAATTATTTTTCATTTCCCGCGTCATTCTTGCCTTTTCTGATGTGCGGATGTAGTTTAATGTAAATTCCTTGGCGGTGTCGTTTTTATTTATTTATTTATTTAATACATTTTTTTTTTTTTTTTTTTTGTATTTTTTTTTTATCAGCCCCTGAGTTTTGTCAACACCGACTTAAACATCGCCTCACATATCTGGGAGCCGTCCACAGACCCGCGGTCCGCTGTCGGAGCGGCGCCTGGCTCAGGAAGTGCGTGAGCAGCTGCCGCCGCGGGTCCCCTGGGGCCGGGGCCGCGCTCGCTACACCTGCAGTCAACAGGGAACTTGTTACCTCTACCTGCATCCTGGCGGAGGAACATCTGGGGAGATGTTTTCTCGTTAACCATAACTGTGGGGGTAATTACACCCCGACTCTGCGGAGGCCTCGTTTACTGTACTGTCATGTAAAAACAGATGTGTTCATATGTGCTGACATGGCGCTCTGTGCACCTGAGCTTCTACAACACCGTCAGCAGGAGGACAGATGGAGAGTCCTCAGATGTAGAAGAGGCTGCTTTCCTAACCACGTGTTCATGCAGCGGCTGCAGCCAGTTTCAGCGTGCTGCCTCCTGGTGAGCAGTAAAAATGTTTGAACCCTCACACACAACTCAGGAGCTTCTCCCTGCAGGAGTTTTACGCTCTGGCTGTAAACAGGCCCAGCAGAGTGTCTCAACTCAAACACCTTATACATGCAGGACCAGCAAAATCTGCCAACGACATAAAGAAAACCAGTGTCAGGTCTGAGATCCTGGGATCTTTGCTGTGGAAGAAAAAGTCTGTTTTAATGTCATCAGTTAAAGGAGGAATCCCGTCTCTGACACCAGCATCTTTACTGGATTCAGCCAGTCGCTCGGAAAAAGTATAAGAAAAGATGAGACCGTGAAAGGAAAACGTGTCTTTTGTGTTTTATTGAGTTAAAACCAAACACAACAAGAAGAGCTCCTGAAATGTCAGAGACCGATGTATTAATGCAGACTAGTTCCAGTGAGAACAGAACAGAGGAAAGGACTGCTGCAGGAAGATCCAGATGAGCAAACGTGAGTGGAGGAAGTCTTCCTGACCTTTGTTACCGAACTCACTTATAAACCAGTAATGAGATGAGGATGGAAGAGATGAACCTCCATCTGCCAGGACTCTGAGAGCACTTCGCTTTGTTTCCTCCCATTTGTGTGTGCTGGTTGGTTAAGTTTAGGCACCACAACTACTGGGTTAGGTTTAGGAAAAACATGTGTCAAAATAAACAAACAGCACAGGGTGATAAACTATTCAAATTTCTTATAACTTTATAGAACTGGATCTGGAGTCCAGTTAGTGAAATGAGTTCAGTTTGTGGTTTAGAGTTGCTTTGATCCATAACTGGCACTCATTTAAAGTTTGCTATTCACAAGAAACATCTGCTGATGTGAGGTGATGGACATCTCTGAAGATGATAGGAAAGAGAAAGAGACACAGAGACATCTGAGAGTGTTTTTTCATCCATCAGTCCACAGATAATCTGTCTATAAAAGCAGACCGTTTGGTTCTCTTCCTTCCAAGAACTGGACGTCCAGTCAAGAGACAACACAGAGACTTCAGTGAGGTCAAGAAGAATCCAAGAAGAACATCTAAAGACCTGAATTCATCACTGGAACTGGAAACATCTCTGCTCTTGAGTCCAGCAGTCAGAATCACTGAAGCAGCAGAAGGTCCACTGCAGGAGTCACTACTTTCCAAAACAAACCTGGTGCACTTCTAAAGTTTGCTGAAAAGCACTTTGTAAACCCACAACACTGCTGGGAGAAGGTGTTGTAGACTGATGATGTCGTGGTTTTTGGGTTTATCTGTTCCTGTTTTATTTTGAAAGTCTGTGTCCTTGTGTTTTTAGTTGTGTTGATGTCCGTTGTTTCCATCTGCCCTGATTGTTTGCACCTGTGTCTCCTCAAGACCTGTATTTATATCTTGTCTTGTCTTTTCCTTGCTCCCTGCTGGTCTGGGCTGTTTTTGTCCTGATTGTTTTATCCTGCCTGCTTCCAGCTGACTGATGATGCAGCAGAACAATGAGCCCGAACATGGAAGTAGATCCAGGACCGAATGGTTTCAGAAAAGGAAGGTCCCCCTGCTGTTGTTGTCCAGAGTCCAGACCCCAAGACATGCTTGATGCAGGAAAACATTCAACTTTAAATGGTTTCCATAGTTTTCTTAAAACTGTTTGTGTTTTTTGTAAAATTGCAGTTTAAGTTTTATTGTTTGGCTTCTCTCTGACGTTATAATCGGTTCCAGCAGAAAACGCTAGGATCTTGAGCCATTTCAACTTTCATAATTTAAAATGAAAATCTTTTACTCCGCCAAAGAGACACCTTCACCTCCCTCTCCTTCTCCTCCTCTTCATCCTCTTCATCCTCTTCCGCCTGCTGATGTCTGTGAGGAGCAGGAGTAATGGGAGGAGATCCTCTGTACTCCTCAAGGGACACAACCATCACAGAGCTGGTCAATTTCCTCCTTCAATACATCAGCTCCGTCACACGTTTCAGTGTCTTTGCTTCACGATGTATTGTAGTCATGGTTACGTCCTAGGAAGATCAGATTATCAGCTTGAATCTGATCTGAATGATTTGTTTACTTCATGTCTCTTTATTCAGATGCAGTTAGGCTGAATACAGCTGCTGATTGGTTGACTGCAGCTGCCTTAATGGACGTACAAATCTGATGTCAATGATGCTGGTTCATGTTTCCATGGCAACAAAAAGCTGATGATGGTGTTTGTGCTTGAAGGTCAGTCTGAAACTGAGCTGAAATTAACTCCTCACCATTTTCTCACTCGTCAGTTTTTAATGTTTCTGCAAAAACTGCTCCCAGTTTCCTGCTGTTCTTCTTTCTGGGGATTAATGAATAAAACGTGTGTAGAAGAAGGTTTTATGATGCTGTAAATAAACAGTCGCGTGCTGCTTGAAAGTGTGAAATGATGTAAAACGCACATTATCCTTCTGTCGCGCACTGACGTTGGCGGCGCAGCAGGTCGGATGGCGGCGGAGGCGCCTTCAGTGCTCCCCTGCGACACGTTCATGTTTCCGCTCATGATTATCAACATTTTTATTTGACAAATAAGTTATAAAATTTCATGCTTGTCTGTTCTTGAGAATCCTCCTTACTGCGATCAAAATGAAAAGTAATGAAGGTCAGGCATCAATAGTAGTTGAGCAAATGTAATCAGTTACTGTCACTTACCAATATTTACTTTAATTCTGAGACGATTTTTTATTGTAGTCTTTCATAAGTAATAAAAATGTGTTTGCATGTTAAGTCATGAAAGTTTGTTTGGTAAAAAGTGTGTTTGTGACACCGGAGCGGCAGATTCAGATCACCTCAGAGTTCATGTAAAACTGAAGACATTTGCATAAAAGCTCAAACAAATCTGTGTCTGCACGTTTGAGGAAACAAAGAGGAGAACCTAAGATGGTTGTGCTGAAGAGGACAGAACTCAGCAGACTGCATCATGGGATGTCACTGCTGCTACGCTAATGTTTTAGCATGAACTTAGCTCATGCTAATCCAAGTTCACGTTAGCGTTTGTCAGGTTTCATTGATTCTGATCAAACTAATCCATCGGTCCTCATTGCAGATGTCGCTACCAAAATATCAACCGAAACAAATGCTGCTGAAGCTGAAACCAGGACTAGTGAAGCTCTTCTACTGAGGGTTCCTGCTGCTGGAGGAAACTTCTACTGAGGGTTCCTGCTGCTGGAGGAACCATCTATTGAGGGTTCCTGCTGCTGGAGATATCTACTGAGGGTTCCTGCTGCTGGAGGAAACTTCTACTGAGGGTTCCTGCTGCTGGAGGAACCATCTACTGAGGGTCCCTGCTGCCGGAGATATCTACTGAGGGTTCCTGCTGCTGGAGGAACCATCTACTGAGGGTTCCTGCTGCTGGAGGAAACTTCTACTGAGGGTTCCTGCTGCTGGAGGAACCATCTACTGAGGGTTCCTGCTGCTGGAGGAACCATCTACTGAGGGTTCCTGGTGCTGGAGGAAACTTCTACTGAGGGTTCCTGCTGCTGGAGGAAACTTTTACTGACGGGTTCCTGCTGCTGGAGGACCCACCTACTGAGGGTTCCTGCTGCTGGAGACGTTTACGGAGGGTTCCTGCTGCTGGAGCTGGACTTAGAACCTGTTGAATCATGGAGGTGTTAATCCTGAGATTACCCACTTTTTGCCCTCATAATGGGGGTAAAATCATATGTTGTCATGTGTCTAATACGAACGAACGCTGTTTTTATTTTTATGCTTGAACCTTTACCAGCACGAGCTGCTCGACAGATTTCAGTGGTCAAACAACATATGAAGATTTGATGAATTAAAAAGTATGTCTTCATATTATCATTATGATCAAATGTTTTTTTTCTGTATCCCCACATATTTTATTCTTTTGCTGATAATTATTGTGATGTTTTTGAGCTCAGTCTAAGACAGAAAGTGTAACGAGTTAGAAAATAAACACCGTCCTTCTCCCTTTTATTTGTCCAGAGATGTTTTTTTTGGTTTTTGTTTTGACTGATATACAGCATGATGTGACGCCACAGAGGACAAGATCACGTAGCCCAAGGATAACTGTGACAAAAAGAATGAAAATAAACAAAATCTGAATTATCACACAAGAAACTTGAGGAAGGTTGACGAAACCCACATGAGTCTGTGGTTACATTTGAAGAGGAGCATTAAACCTGACGAAGCTCAGTTTCATGAAGACAAACTGGGTGTCTTCTCATTTCAGATCACAAAACTGGAGAAACAGATCCAGATGTTCCAGCTGCTCCTTCTGATGTTATCATGTCACATTTCCTCAGGATACAACAGTCACATTTAAGGGTGATTGTTTTAATGTGACAGAAAACATAAAAAACTGGAAGCCTGAAATCTGACAGAAACATTTGGTTTCTGATGATGAACCAGTTCATGAACTGTCTATATATATATATATATATATATATATATATATATATATATATATATATATATATATATATATATATATATATATATATATATATATATTTATACATTTATATATGTATATGATGTAAAACGCACATTATCCTTCTGTCGCGCATCCATATATATAGATAAATATATATGGATCTTTGACCCGAATCCAGCTGTTTCAGGTGATAGACTGCTCCCAGCATAAGGAGGAATAAAGATGAAGACAGGGTCATGTGACCTCTGGGCTGTAAAAAGCTGTTGGGCTTGTGACAAAGAAGGAACCAGCTGGATCAGAACCTCTGAGCTACACAAAATCAATCTTCATCCCTCTCAGACCAAAATTAAGATTTAATTTGTCATCCTTTTTTTTCTTTTTTTAGAAATAAATAAAAAAATAAAAGCAAGAATATAATGTTGCTGACAAAAAAAATTTCTGAAAATGCTTGTTTGGAAAACCGTCATTAAAGAAAGAGATGATTGCAGGTTTCTGGTTCTGGTTTCTGTTCTCATCTCTGAATCAGAACCGTCAGATCTGCAGGAGGTCTGCAAACGTCACAGGCTTCAGGTTCCCCCACCCTGACTCTGCAGAGGACGTGCACCCTCGGACCTGCAACTGAATTTGTTTCTCAGGTTCAGGTTTAAAGATACGTGTCCTCAGAAATGGCTCCAGCCGAGCAGGAAGGAGAGGACATCCAGGAGAGGAAGAGGAGCTCCAGTCCACCACAGTCATGGCTCTAATCTGACCTTCAACAAACCCCCAGAACCAGAGTTCAGACTGAGGAAGCCGTCTGACCCTCAGACGCTGGTTTCAACTGCTTTTACTGTTTCTGTCCTCGTGAAATAAAAGAAAAATATTAAGTTATATTAGTTCTGTTTATATTATTATTGTTAAATCTGAAGTGTCAGATTTGTAACATCCAGGTTAGAAAACAGGAACCTTTGACTTATTTATTTATTTTCTTAATTTATATCAAATATAATTTATTATAATCATGTGTGAGAAACATCAAAGTTTATCCTTAACAAAGCAAAGCCGTTGATGAATTTAGATTTGGACCAGCGAGCGTCCGTGGTCCCGCAACGGAACGATGTTCTGGTAAAAGGTTCGCTGACAGAACCAGATGAAAATCCGTCATAAAAGCTCTGAAGAAACAAGAAAACCCACGTGCTGAAGTTAGGAGGTCTAAAACAAAACGTTGTTTCTTTGTTCAATTTCTCTAAATCCGTGTTTTAGTTTTCATGTCTGAGCTTTCAGATGTGTTTCAGTCGATGTTTAGAATTTAAAGTTATTAGTTTGTGGTTCTGAAAAGCGTTGGAGAACGTTTAAGAAAATGACAAAAAAAAAAAAAAAGAAACCAAAGTATCCGTATTTATAACTTTCCTGGTGTTAGATAAGATGATTGGATTACGTGTTTTTCGTTGGTCCATGAGTTAATATTTAACACAAATATGAAAAATTGAAGTCCTGTTAAAAAAGAGTAAAAACACCCATGATGAGTAATTATAACCAGGCGCGTGAAGCTCTGACTAATGATTCTGGTTCCGGTAAAACTCGATCTGTTTCATCCCTGTTAATAACAAAAACACATTTATACATATCAAATTGATTTTGAAATTTTATCATGACTTAAGTGCTGATTTAATGCGTCTACATTTAGAGTAGGCCTATAAATGTTATCATTGTCGCTATGAAGGAATTCTGTACTCGGAACGTCTCTGAAAGGATTTTAGATTTTACACAAAAATAATAATGCGTTAAAACTTCCAGAAATAGATCAAAAATAAAGCCATATTTTGCTTAAATGTTAAAATGCTTGATTTTTGGCAGCGGTTTGCGCAATCAGGGCAGAAACTGCAGGTTTTCTGAGAAACGAACCGTGTTGTCTGGAAGAAAGAGGTTTGACATTATTGTCTTTGCTTTTTAAAAAAGAGAGAAAGACCCAAAGCCGCGTAAAGATCCCGGGAGCGGCTCCTTGTGGAAGCCGGCGGAGGACGGCCTGCGGCCAGCTGACGCCCAGCGGAGCCGCGCCGACACAGACCCGCCTGGAACCTGGTTTTCTGGTCCTGATTTCCCAGCGATTCCGCTTGTGGTCGGACTGGGGGAACTTTTTCAACTTCAACATCCTATCACTCTCGTGTCTTTGCAGAGAAAAATACAAATGTACTTATTTTAACACAAACTGCTCTCATATTCTTCAGGTTTTTTGTTTGTTTGTTTGTTTTTTCTGTTTTTAAAAGGTTAGAACCTTTAGGTTTCGTCCACCCAGAACATTCAGCCTGGATAACAACGATCATTCAAACGAACCTGCCGTTCAGGAAAGGTTTAGGGCGGAAGCAGGAAGCCAGCATGTTTTTATGTTTGTTTGGTTTTTTATTATTATTAAATAAAAGTGCATGACATGAAGCTGCGGACGCACAGCTTCACGCAGATAAATAAAGGTGTGTGCGTGAGTGTGTGAGCGGTTCCAGTGGCTGCTGCGTTCAGGACCCGCAGAGGCCGGAGCGCTTCTTGTCTGCAGTTAAATACAAATAAGGTGTAGCCTATTTGCGGCGCTTCTGTACAAAAACTACACATAAATTATTCACAGCAGGGTGACCTCTGTTCACACAGCTCTATTTACACGAAAAGTACCGGCTTCTCTGCGAGAACGAGTCCGAGTCCCGGAAAAACCAAAAAGAAAAGCTGTGAGCGACTCCCACAGTTCCCAGAGTTCGTGTCATCCGAGTCCTCCGCGAGAAAAATAAAAATGAAAAAACTAAACCCCCACAGAGGATTAAGAGCTGTCGTTCTCCGACGTGTGCACGAGCAGCGCGGACCCCGGTTTGTGTTTCTTCAGCAGCTGTGTGATCTTCTCGTCGTCAGAGTTCGGGTCCAGAGGTTTGTTGTAGTCGTCGTCCTCGTCCTCGTTCTCCGAAGTGCCCTTGAGCCGCTCCGTCTCCGAGTCCTGCTTCTTCTTGGCCGACGCCATCTCCGCCGCGTGCTTCTTCCGCCACTTGGTCCTCCGGTTCTGGAACCACACCTGGAGGGGAAATAGTGCGAGTTCAGGAGTTTTCAGGGAGGAATCAGTCAGTCCGTCATTTATTTATTTATTTACAATACTTTTATTAGCTTGTAAGTATTTAGTTTTAGTTTTTTCTTTTTTTTCAGTAAGAATATTTTTTCGATTAAGGTAGTAAAATAGAAACAACAAATCAGCAGACATAATCTTAAAAATAAAAACAACTAAACATTGTAACTCCGAGTAAAAGGAAAAAGAAGTCTTTCAGGAAACTGAAGTCATATTTTAAAGACCTGTTAGTTCAATTATTTTTACCGTGTAATTGAGCAGATTTAGTTTTACTTTTGAAATATGTTTTTTTAGCTTTTAGAAATGTTCTGCATGTATATAATGAGTGAAATAATAAAATGACCGGAAATAATCACAGCTCCTGTCATCAATAAAAAAAGCGAACAAAACCTGTCCTTAAATTAAATATAAAAAATGTTAGTTTCATTGCAATTATCATTATTCATTTTATTATTGTTATTTGTAAATATAATGTGCATGCAAATTATTAAATTAGGACAAAAAAAACTGTAGAAATAACCGAGATAACGCATGCATTCAATAAATAATTTGGCTTGAAAAGAAGGAAAAATAATCATTTAAAATAAATAATAATAACATGAAGTGTATGAATATTCTTATTTTTGTAATTAAAAACCATAAACCAATTATTTTCTTCTATCTGTGTAGAATAATCCTGAAAATAGCGATGCATGCGGTGTAAATGCTTTTTGCGTGCATGTTTTTTTTCTTTCTTTTTTTAATCCTGCCATCCCTCTGATTTTATTTCCCTACCTTGACCTGGCTCTCCGTCATCCCCAGAGAGTAGGCCAGTCGCGCTCTCTCGGGCCCCGCCAGGTATTTCGTCTGTTCAAAAGTCTTTTCCAACGCGAAAATTTGCTGTCCAGAAAACGTGGGGCGGGTGTGTTTCCTCTTCCCATCTTTGTCCAGCAGCACGGAGTTCTGGTCTGCAGCAGAAACACGACGACAGCGTGAAAAACAAAGCAAACAATTGTTACCGTTTATTCTGTTTCTTATTCCACAGTTACATTCTAAGATATTTTTAAAAATCCTCTGGCCAAAAGTGCAGAACAAGTATTAAGTTAACAGAGTAAAACAGATTAATTTTATTCTAATAATTTTACCGTGTTCTGGTAGAATATTTATTTCTGCAGGGACCGTCCACACACTTACGGGGTGAGCACGTGAACCTGGCGTCCCTCCAGTGCGGGCTCTGCATCACTCCCGGCCAGAAGATCGGCGTCCTGCCCGGCAGCTCGGCCAGCGGCTTTGGGTAGCGGGCCACGGCCACGGCCGCCGCGCTGGGACTGAAGTACAGTCCCGGAGGCGGAGGAGGGCTGAGGCTGCTGAAACGGGGAAGTCCTGAGAGAAGCCCCGCCGAGGAGGAGGCGGAGGCGGCCGCCACTGCCACCGTGGTGCCGGCGGAGGAGGCAGAGGGCCGGTTCAGGATGTCGTTAATCCCATGGGGGGTCGCAGAAGAGCACTGCTGCGGGGATCCGAGGCCTGACGACAGTCCCGCGGAGCTCTTGATGCCCGGCGAGGACACGGCCATGCCGCCCGGGTTGGGGGAGGTGGTGGCCGGGGACGTGGAGGCGCTGGGCCCGGTGGAGGGGAGCGGGTAGGCCGGGTACAGCGGGGTCTTCATCTCCGTCATGCTGTGCAGAGCTGCCAGAGGGGGGGTGCTGAGGAGGAAGGCGCTCTGTCGGGACCCGTCCATCTGACCCACCGCTAACATTCCCACTTCTGTGGGGGACCCGAGAGGACTGGGACGGGCTTCTGAAGGGGTGTGGGTTCGGGTCCGGGATGAAACTACAGCAGCTGCCGCTCCTCTCCGAACTCCCGTTCAAAGCCCATCTCAGTCTGCAGACAAATCCACAGATGTCCCTCCAAAGTTCCGTTCCCACACACACAGTCCGGGTACGGGTCTCCCGCTCGGGTCCGGCGCACGCGGAGCCGTTCTCTGATCAGCCCCGCGAGCTGCTGAGATCAGAAAGGCTGATCATCTGATCCAAATGTCCATCAGCTCCAAGTCCAAACTTTCAGGGGAGGAAGCTGAGGGAGGGGGCGGGGCGGGGCGGGGGAGGGGGGTGCCTGGGATTGGGTGAGCCAACAATTACGTAGCCGGTATAGCTTCAGGACGGCCTTCTGATTGGCTCCACAGCTCGCTTCTTAAGAGCCATCAGAGGAGAAGGTCAGGAGAAAGATGATGAAGAAGATGATAATCAAGATTAAGAAGATGATGCTGTCTTTGGTCTGCACCAGTTTAGTTTGGACAGAACTCAGAGAGTTGGTAGATGTAGAGGGAAGATCCACAGGCCTGGATGTGTGGAGGGTTTCTGCTTTTATTTATTTATTGAACTGACTCCGTCTGCCGCTCAAACCAACACCTTCATCTCTGTCACCAGAGTTTACACGAAAATGTTTTTTACTTCAATATCAAAAACAATCTTTACTTGTCCCAACATCTGCGCAGCTAAAAAGTTGATTCACGTTCTTGTTGGAACCAACGCAGGAGTTTGTCTTCGCGTCCGCGTCTCAAAAATGCAAAACTAGATAAACACGATTTTAATTATTCAGCCTTGTTGGTGTGTACGCTGGTTTCCCGGCATGCTCTAGTTCACGTCACGAGTTCAAGATAATTGTTCGTGTTGGTTGGTGTTTCTCTGTTGTAAGTAGAAACAGAAATAAAATCTATTCCGTTTAATCCGTTTCTTCACCATGTATGAAAGGCTCTTTCACTTTCTTTTTTCTCTTTTTATATCAGACGGAGAAATGATTTAGATTATTCTGGTGTGGATAAACAGTCAAATGGGGTTTTGATTAAATAGTTTTTTACTTTTATCCAAATATAACGACTCAGAATAAGTGAGATCAGCGCGGAAGTAGGGAAGAGTCCTGTGCACGTGCACGTTTACTGTTGTGGAAGTGATTTCTTGACGGAAGTGTTGCTGCGGCTGGTTTGATTTGGTGTTTTGGAGAGATCGTTGTTCGTCCCTTCACAGAACTGCAGACTCTTCAACCAGAACAAGTCCCGGACTAGTTTCACATCACATGTGTTGTTTGTTTTTTCCCCTAAAGTCTCCACGTTCATGAGATGAACCTGCGAGGCCCAAACCCAGTTGGGATGTAGGCCACATTCATGAGCACAAATAAAGTGCTTAAACGTGACCAGCTTCAAAAAATTCACTTCAATAATCGTTTATATTTAGTTTTTTTTTTTACTTTTTTGTCAACGCTTTTTAATTGCAGGGTGAAAGCTTTTATTTTGATACATCTCAGCTGGATAAACCAGACTCTTTACTTTGAAATTCTGAACTCCACGTTAATCAGTAAATATATTTCATCCATCAATTATCTACACCCACTAATTCCGATTAATAAATATACAAACATGATAATTATGATAAAATATACATCAGTGGTGCTACAAATGCATGATTACTTTAATTTTTCAAAACGCAACTGAATTCTGGGAAATTGTTTGAGCATCCATGATAATCTTATTTTTTTTATAAGAAAAAAAGATAATTAAAAATTTACAATATAATTTTTGTGTGATGTAAAATTGAGGGATTTAGAGGAGGATAGTGAACCCACTGGTAGAGGGATGCAGGAGCGGCAGATGGAGATGTCCGTCAGGAGGAAGACCAAAGAGGAGCTCTGTGGATGAGCTGGAAGCGGATCTGCAGTTGGTTTGTGGGACACATCCGGGGAACATGTGATCCGCTGGTGACCACAGAGAAAAGACAAAAGAAGAAGTAGGTGCAGTTAAAAGAGATGTCCGTCTCACTGAGGTGGACATATGATCTTTTTCTGTATTCAAGTCTCATTCTTCTCTTTGCTGAATGATGTTATAATTAAAGAATATAACTTAGTTAACATCATTGATCAGTTGCAGTAAAAGAGTGAGAAGATGGACACCTGTACTCTTACGCAGTTGGAGACGCTTCACATTCAGGGACGGATGAAGTCTTCATGAGACCTTGACACTGACGCTGCAGATTTGTGCTAGTTTTAAATCTGAATTTTACATCATCACTGTCACGCGTCTCTTCCTCTGCAGACGCAGCAGAAGGTGGAAGATAAAATCCAGGATCTGTAGTTGTAACGGGCCGACCGGGTCCCCCTCCTTCAGCTGACGGACCTGGTAGGATCCACTGACTCGTCTACTAGCCTCTGTAGCACCTGGTGGTGGGGTTTTTGCTTCCTGCCAAGAGCCACTAAATTAACTGGGACAAAGACAAAGAGAAGAAAAAAGAAAAAGGAAAAACAATATTAAAAGAGCTAAGATGGTTGCAATGGGATGAATGAAAGACATGAGTTTTACTCGGTCAGGCACCGCTCTGAAGTACTCGACTGATGGCAGGGACCTTTCTCAGGGATGTAGAAGTATCTGGTGAAGGTCAGCTCCTGGTAATGAAGATACAGATTTGAGGCCATAAAACTGTAACGTGTAAGGCAACAGACGTGGGCACTCTAAACCCTGTGTTCAACCTTTCAGGCACCTGCTTTATTTTCTTCTGTCTGCAGATAAAACAAGATCCATGTGACTCAAACAAATCATTTTACTGGGATAAAAACAATCAGCTAACAACTGCTTATGTTGGACATTTCTATACATTTGAGAGCGTTTGTTTGATTTAAGCATTAGATATTTTAAGGTGAACACACCTTAATTTAGATGATAATTTAGATGGAGGTCTGTTCAGTCAGATTCAAGTTTAGTTGTAATTCAATTTTATGTGAAAATGTCCCCTTGATACTTTTTGCAGCTGTCATCATTTGATGGTGTTTGTAATGATCTTTTGGTCCAAAGACAGGCTGAGGAGGAGGAGGGTACGATACCGGACTGGTCCGTCTGCAACAGAAAATGTTGGAGAATTTAGAAACTGAAACTGCAAAATGACTGTTTACTGTTGAACAGCTTGTCAGTGAAGAAATCAAATCGAAAGTAAATGTAAACATTGTCTGTTTTTATTCATTTGTTTTGTCTCAACATCATGCAGTTTGTGCAGGTTTTCTGTGTTCAGGATTCAATCATCTCATCTCATGAGGAAATAACCTGGATTATCTGTTGTTAAATAGTTATAACTAATTCCCCTTCTTTTTACATCAAAACATTAGTTTTAGTTAGTAACATTATTTATATATATATATATATATATATATATATATATATATATATATATATATATATATATATATATATATATATATATATATATATATATATATATATATATATATATATATGGCTGTTGATGAAGAACACAACTGTCAGTTCGGGGTTGAACCGGTCCTCAGTGTCAAAACTATCTGCAGAAGTATCCTGGTTCCAGTCCTGCGGTACTCCAGGTCCTAACTGTACTCGTTGAGCCAGGCAGTGGAACGTCTCTGAGATGCTGGAAATGAGGAAACTATTAAAAAAAAAACAAGGATTTAAAACAAATCCAACAGCTAAAGTTCTCCAGAAGAAAAAGAAGCTGAACATAACATATTTAACTGCATTTCATCTGTTTATGACCCCTCAATAGAAGACGATCTCATCTGTTGTCTTTAACTTCAAATATGTTCACCCAGATTATTTCTGTGTAAAAGATTTATTTGTCCAGTTTTGGAGATGTCAACGTTTTTGATGTCTTTAAATGTTGACGTTTTTTAAAATGAATCTTTGTTGACTTTAAATCTCCAGCTGATCCGCATCAACAGAGAACAGACCGACTAAGATTCAGATGCTCTGGTCGGTGACTCGTTGACGTCCCCTGGTGGTCAGGGGAGGTCCTGCAGCAGAAGCACAGACGAAAACCCTTTTCTCCTCCAGCCTTCAACACCTGCGGAGAAACCTGCGGAATCAACTTATATGGAAAACAGCTCTTGGTTGGAGGCAGCATTTTTATAGTTTCAAATGTTCTGCAGCCTTTCTGCCTGGATCACCTGGAGGAGCGGGGAACCACAGCAGATCATTTCAGGACTTCCAGGAGGAAGTCTGCTGAGAACGTACCATCAATCGGGACTGAGTGTAGCAACACAGAAGAAAAACATTAACAGTTCCACCGGGCTGAAGAAGCAGTAGATGTCTGCTGATGAGACATGAATCTGTGTTTGAGAAGGAGATGTTGCAGGAACCGGTGGAGGTCCAATCAAAGATTTCAATACGAGTGTATAAAACACACAGGCACACATAAGGGCTGGTGTCAGATATAAAACTGGACAGATGGACGTCGTTGACTCATCAGAAAATGTGCAGGTGGACACACAGACATGTTGGAAGTTTTGTTCACTCCACCAGTGGTAAGCAGGTCTGATGGCGATGAAGCTGTTCATGAGTCTGACCCGATGTACACACTCACTCTGGTGAAACCCGGTATCCTCCCATCCACAGTAATGTCCACTGGTACCAAATGTACCGGACCAATCACAGAGCAGACGCACCTTGATGTGAAAATTAATCAGGTTTGTAAAACTGCATTTTTCCACCTCCGTAATATCGCAAAGATCAGGAGCATCCTCTCCCAGAGTGATGCCGAAAAACTAATTCATGAGTTCGTATCTTCTAGACTAGATTACTGTAACGTGTTGTTGGCTGGATGTCCAAGTAATTCTCTTAACAGCCTCCAGCTGATCCAAAATGCAGCAGCGCGAGTGCTGACAGGAACCAACAAGAGAGACCACGTCTCTCCAGTTTTAGCTTCCCTCCATTGGCTCCCCGCAAAATTTAGAATCCAATTCAAAATTTTATTACTGGCATAAAAAGTCCAAAATGGCCTAGCGCCGCGATATTTGCAAGACCTGATAGAACCGTACGTTCCTAACAGAGTTCTCCGTTCTCAGAGTGCAGGTTTACTCGTAGTTCCTAGAGTATCGAAATGTAGATTTGGAGGACGGGCTTTCTGTTATCAGGCACCATCACTCTGGAACCAACTTCCAGTTTGTGTTAAGGAGGCTGACACCACCTCCACCTTTAAAACTAAACTTAAACATTTCTGTTTAATAAAGCATATAGTTAGTGTACATTTAGTACCTTAATGTGTCAGGGCCAGTAGTCAAAGCTGCAGCTACAGGACCAGATTAGAGCAGCTCATTTTAAACATAGCTTCGGTGTAGATATGCTGTTATAGGCCTATGCTGCAGGGGGGCACCAACATGATCCACTGAGTGGTGCCTTTCACCTTCTCTGTTTCTCTTTGCCTTCTCTGTCTCTTCTTCACCTCAACCCTCATTTATTAACAATATCCCATAAACTTAATTGTGGTCCATTGTTCTTGTAGTTTGTTGTGCTTGTCTGGCCCTTCTTTTCCTCTTCTTTGCATGTCCTGCGGACCAGAGCCTCAGGAGCTGCTTGCTGACCTGCAGTTCCACCTCTGACCATCCCAGTGTCTGCCTCCACCTGTCTGTATGGATGTCTCTGTTGGATACCTGCTGACATTCCGACCTGCAGTCCTCATCCCCTTGTATCACCGTCTATCCATATATCACCCATATACACAGAAGTCTAATTGGACTACTGATGATAGTTACTAATGTATCCTGTCTTGTACCTTTGACGGTGTCTCTATGTCTCTATTCTTTCTTATTTCTTGCTCTACCCGGCTGGTCTTCAGCAGGAGGGTCCCCCCTCATGATCCAGGTCCTGCTCCAGGTTTCTTCCCTCTTAAAAGGGAGTTTTTCCTGCCACTGTTTATGTAATAATTACTTGGGGGTCATGTTCTGGGTCTCTGGAAAGCGCCTAGAGACAACTTGTGTTGTAATAGACGCTATATAAATAAAATTGAATTGAATTGAAAACTCAACCAGGACAGTCGAAGAGTCGTCATTCAGACGACCAAGAAGCTGCAGGAATGTTACCAGCATCCCAGACCAACACGTCCGACCATAAAACCGACAACGGTCTTGTGCTCCGCTCTGCCGCCGTCATCCTGGATGTGTTCTCGTCATACTAGCCTGGTTGCAGCTCCGCCTACATCACACGCTTCCTTTTGGAGTTTGGGGGGACGTTTAAACCCTTTAAGATGATCTATTGAGATAAATTCATCTTTGACACTTCAGTAAGAAAATAAACTAGATTCGTGAAGCTGAAGTTCAAATTATAGTTGATCATCCTAAAACATCCTATTTCCTAAGTAAATTAATAAAAAAAGCACAAAAGGAGGCTGTAACATCTCTGTTAAACAAATAAGTATTAAAGAACCATTTGGAAGTCTGATGTTACTAATGCTGCAACTTTGTACCGACAGGATTCTTCCTGCCTTAATAAAATACTAAAAAAAGCAAAAATACTAAATCTGAATCTTTTAGAAACTTATATATTTGCCAGAACTAAACTAAAAATCATGGTTTAGCGGTTAGCGCTGTTGCCTCACAGCAAGAAGGTTCCTGCTTCGACTCCTGGAACCGGCAGGAGTCGTTCTCCAGGGTTCCATGTTCTCCTGGTGCTCTGTGGGTTTCGTCCGGGTTCTCCAGCGTCCTCCACAGTCCAGAAACGTGTGTTAGGTTGGGTGATGATCCTGAATGACCCGTGTGGTTGTCTGGACATGTGGCCCTGATGGACCGGGGACCTGTCCACAGTCTACCTCCGTAATGCGGGCCTCTGAGACCCTGTTCAGGTTTTGGAAAATCTCAGACTTCACTTATAAACATATACAATCATAAATTCGGATGATAGGTTTAAAAACTTTGATAAAACTGTTGAATAACAATGTAAAACATCTTATTTGGACGCCTACAACTGAAGGCATTATTTATCTCCACCCCCCAAAAAAACCCACATTTAGGTTGGACTTGTGGATTCTTGGAGATGTTTGGAGCTTCCTCTCCGACGCAGTGTTAGAACATCTGAGAACATCTGATGGAAAACCTGACCGGTTTTTAGATGCATGTCTTGGCTTTGACATTCTGTCACCTCTTATGATCAGACTGGTATCTTATTAAAATATTCTGCGGCCTTCTGACGGCCCAGTCTGTGCAGACTCGGATTCGGTCGGGTCCTTGTTTCCTGCTCTGCTGACTCTGCTTACTTGTTTAGTCTTCAAGATTCTGTGAACCAGTAATTTACTGGTCAACCTGAAAACCATTGTCATTCCTGTCATTGTGATCTTTTCTCACATCTTTATTCATATGAGCTAATGAACTCAGTCTTATTCCAGACCGTCACCTAGTGGTTAAACATGTTATACAGGTGTTAAGTCTTCCACAACAGTTTGGCGACCACGAAGGGACCTCGTCTGGGAAATCTTTCTCGTCACGGTCACCACCACAACATCGTCAGGATCCTGCTGTCCAGACGAGAAACTAGCAGGAGACGTCACTCTGCAATCACCATCTCCGCTCCATGCTGCCACCAGGTGGCGCCGTGGAGACCTACCAGCACTGGCCTGGTCAGGCAGCGCCCCCTGCTGCTTCACCTCTGCATGACATGGATTAAAAAGAAATAAAGACGCGGAATAACCAGATATTTGTGGTTCATTTAAGTTTGTTTTGTTTAAACTGTCATTACCATTCTGGAACAGAGGTACTATTATCTTTTACTATTATTATCTTTTACTTTTAGTCAAGAGCAAGTGTAGAAATGTTTTTGCCATTTAAACACACCTACAACTGATACCAACACAACTTATTTTACAGGTTATAGGCATTTGTACAATCTCACTTTAATGTAGTTCTGGTTTCTCTGTGTAGATAAATATCTGACAGTTTTGATGGGAAATCTAAGACTGATTTAGTAAACAATAGTCCAGGTTTTTAGTGAAAACAGCAGCTTCCAGCACATGATCTTAGATTATTTACATTCCTAGTATGAACGTGGAACTGATGTTTTAACTCTCTTCCTTCAAATTTAAAACAACTTCCAACATATGTTGTTTCTCCAGATGCAGATTTACTTCGTCAGCAGCTGTTTTTCTCTTAATGTTGATTATAAACTGATTGAAAACACGTGGCAACGTTATGTTTGTATAATCTTCCTAATCGTGTTCCTGCACTGATCTGAGCCTCAGTATTTCTTTAAGACAGTTCCATGCAGGACTCCCAAGACCTCCGGCGGCCGGGCCCCCGGGAGCCCCCGGCCGGGCCGATCCCCTCCAGCCCCCCGCACGTGTCAGAATCAGCAGAGGACAAAAGGACGGAGGCAGAGTCAGACAGGTTGGACATTTTATTAGGTTTTTACTCGCGCGCCATCAACTTCTGCTTCTTCAGCTTCTTCTGTGAAACCTGCAAGACAGGAGACACTCGTTATGACATCATCAGTGATGAAGGAGCATCACAGCGTCATCGCTCGGTCGCTCAGAATCTAACGTTTGTTTTCATGGAGAATCCAAAGGTGTCCTAAGAAGTCATCACTGCGACTGGACCGGCAGCGGTCAGGTGGTCAGAGGACGTGGACGCCCCGCTGCAGACCACCTGACCGCCTGTCCGTTACAGCTGTCAGACTGACCTTCTTTTTCTGGGCCACCTCCTCCTCAGGTTTGGGGACGATCTGCTCCTTCTCGGTGAGGATCATCTCGATGTGGCATGGCGAGCTCATGTACGGGTTGATGCGACCGTGGGCGCGGTACGTACGCCTCCTCATCTTGGGGGCCTTGTTGACCTGGATGTGCTCGATGACCAGAGAATCCACATCCAGACCCTGAGAGGACAGACGGGTCAGAAGCTCATCACAGTGCTGCCGGCACCAGTCAGACCAGTAACGCCCAGATGTTCGGAAGGTTCTGCTTTGTTCTCAAAAGACTCAAAACTCAAGTTTCCCTCAGACAGAACCACAACCCATCTGAACACGCCAGCAGAATCACAGATTATTGATCCACCAGTGCGTTAAAAAGCTTTTACAAGCACAAAGAGAAGCCGGAATGAGATCATTTAAGCAGCTGGAACAAGACCAGTGTCAGATGGACAGTAATCAATGATGGAGCCTGGACAGAAACATCCGGCTCATGTCGGTGGAACTACTTTAAATTTCATTTCAAGAACAGCTCAGTGTCTGAAACCAAACTTCAAATGTGACAGAGCACAACTGAAATAAAGTTTTCACTGCAACAACTTATCAGCTGTGCGGAGACTTCTGATCAATCGGGGGACCAGCTTCTATCTCGTCCGTTTGCTCAACGCTCACATCCACCAGCTGCAAGATTATTTAGTTCTTAACACCAACTAAAGATTTATCCCCTCCACGAGTCATTTCAGGTTTATTTTTTGTCCCCACACATCACCAAGACGGTCGTTTCCTGTGACCCAAAACATTTATGAGGAAAACAGATGAACAGAGGAGAGTAATAACTGACGTCAAGAAAAAACTGAACTGACGAGAGGATTTAATTAAAAGGTTCTGAACGTTTTCTGTTTTTTAAACCATAAAAAAGGGCCGTTGTGCTCACATCCATCCCCACATCCGTTTTGCTTTATTAAATGACCAAGTGGATTCTAATAAAAACCCACATGGATAAATTGCATAAACTTTAAATATCAGTCCCCGTCTATACTGGATGGTCTGCAACCTAAAACTTTAAGTTACATTTTAAGAGACTTCTTGTGCTGCTGGTATTAGATTAACAGACGCATGAAGAACGCGAGTCCATCACCAGGATGAGATCACACGAAGCTCCAGAACAAACGTGCAGCACTGATATTCCCGTCAGATCCATATGTCCTCAGCCGACTGCAGGTGCAACTCACCTTCAGCTCGGCATTGCTCTCTGCGTTTTTGAGCATGTGCAGCAGGAACTCGGCGCTCTTCTTGGGCCAGCGGCCCTGAGTCCATCCGAACTGTTTGGCCTGTAAACGGGAGACAGTTTAGAAGAATGGCCCCATCACCCCCCCCAGAGGAACCTCAGGAGACGGGCTCCAGCTGCTCAGATTAACTGTTTGGTTTCATCTTTTATCCAAAGGTGTCCTAAGAAGGTCATCACCGCAGCCTTCATGGGCCTCCAGGTGGCGCCGCTTGACTCTCACCTGTGCGCAGCGACCAACGCCGCCGTTGTAGCGGCGAAAGGGGACACACTGGTGCTGGACCACGACGTCTCTCAGGTACTTGTTGGCCTTGCGGATGTGCATGCCTTTAATGGCCTGGGCCGTCTCCCGAGTGTTCTGGTGAGAAAAGAAAAGCTCAAGTGACCCTGGATTCACGTAATACTGAAAAACACTTGAGGTAGAAATAACAGACATGCCTCTGTACGAAAAAAACATTCCTACTGCACATAAAAGAAGAGTTTGTACGTAGAGGAACTGTTCACAAAACAACCTGCCACTGATCAGCCGAGACCAAATCTTTAAACATTGGCGTGAAAGCAAAGAACTCAGTATGTCCACCGTCACTACAGCGAAGCGGCCGTTTACGTTGGAGAAACCAGCTTCACCTACCCGCCTCCGACGGTGTCCATGAAACTATCCAGCTACTGATCACACTCAAGACCACCGAAGCCTGTTGCTTCTAGACCGTTTAAGGAAAACCAAAACTCTGCACCATCTTTCCGTCTCTTTACATACATGTTTGATACGTCATTCCAGGACAAAACACAGCTAAAGAAAAATAACTCTTCTTTAATGTAAGAACACAGC
The DNA here is from genome assembly GCA_014839995.1 of Xenentodon cancila. NCBI lineage: Eukaryota > Metazoa > Chordata > Actinopteri > Beloniformes > Belonidae > Xenentodon > Xenentodon cancila. The sequence goes on along the minus strand of CM026215.1, from coordinate 23,799,467 downwards.
AACGTTTTTGTGCTGACAGTAACCTTCAGCATCTCTGACACTTTTATTTTTATTATTTTTTCTGTCAAAGAACCAGACACGCATCAATGAATGTGATCCACGTGCCCTAAAAGAAACCTGCAGGAGGTTGTGACTGACATGAAGGAAGCGTGGATCCGTGTCTATCCGTCTTCAGCACAGACCAACACCGCTTCTGTTTAAGTTGGGCATTAAAAAAAACAAATCTAACCCAACTACTGAGCTTAAAGCGGTCCAGTATTCCTCACAGGTAACTAGATGGAGCCTCCTGCTACGTTTCAGGAGGACACCGTGAACCTCCACGTGGACACACGAAGACCCGTCTTACCTTGAAGTGGACCCGGAGGTTGGAGCCCCTGGCCTTGCATGCTGAAACACAAGAGTTGCACGTTAAAAAGAGCCTGTAAAACCCGGGCCGGGCCGGGCCGACTAGTCATCGCGACAAGCTCAGATCTTCATCATGTTGTTTTCATCATGAATCCAAAGGTGTCCTAAGAAGTCATCACGGCCGCGACCACGCCACAAACACAGAAATAAAACGCTGGATTACTCACATTTGGTCGGGTTCTCGGGGTCGAGAGAGTATCGGACCATTTTCAGAAACCTGTAAGAGCAGAGACGTGGTGAGGATCTCGGTCCAAACGTGGTCCGGATCAGTAGGAAACGTTTAAGTTTAACTTTCGCCGGCTCCTCATGACGGTAGCCGTTAGCTCCGTCCGCGCTAACCACTGAGCGCTACATCACACGGACGCGTTAAAACCTACAGTCAGCCGAACCCCCTCGGTGTCGGTGCCTTCAGCGCAGACAGCGGACACTGCCGGCCGAACACGCCACTCACAGGGCTCAGTTTTAAACCGACAGTAACGGCGGCCATGGCGGCCATCCGCAGACCGGCGTCCTCAAAAATGTCAACTTATATGACAAACCCGAGCCGCCATACGCGAACATTTAACATCATCTCAACCGTTTACATGCGATTAACAAAACCCGGCGCGTTACGGGTCAGGATGGTGCAGATTTAGAGAAGATTCAAAACAGATTGGTGTCTTCGTGTAAATGATCATCTCCTACCTCTGAGGCCGCGGAGGGAAGAGGAAGAACCGGCGCTGCGCTCTGCTTCTTCTGCGGCGTCAGAGGTTCACCGCCCCCTGCAGGTCAGGAGGAGGCGGCGCTCGGGGCCGCAGCGGCCGCTGCGGTGAGCTGGCCTGACCAGCAGAGGGAGTGTTTCAGGTAACCAAAAACAAACGCAGCGCAAACTGCAGTTTTATTGATTCATGTGATGAACACACGCACAGCGTGGGACGCAGTGAGCGTCCTGTGTCTTTGGGTGTTTCTGTGTGCCTCGTTAGGGTGCTGTTTTGTGCATTTGGCATTATCTATTTATTTTGCCTCCTGTTTTGTTTTGAGTTTTTCTTTCAATTTCACACGTTTTTCTTATTATGTTTTGTTATTTAGGTAGTCATTTAGTCTCCTAATGGTAATTGTGTTTGTCTTTCCCTCATTTTTAACTTTTTTGTATCTAAAATTGTGTTTCTTTTATGCTCCTTGAATTATTATGTGCCATTTTTTGGGCAGTTGTCATAATGTTGTCCCTCTTTGCAGTTACTTGCATGCATGACCCACATAGTTTTATAAAAAGTAAACACAAATGCTTTTAATTTTATGTATCAGGACATACAAAATCTCATTAGATTTTACAAAAAGGTAAGTCAGTTCACAAAAACTTCATCAATCCCAGAAGGGAAATTAATTAGACTAATTAATCAGATGAACAACAAATGACATATCACGCTGTTTTTTAAGCATTTAATACAAATCTAGGATGGTATGCAGAAGAGAAGTGTGATTCTATTAATGACATGCGTTCCTTCCTCCAGCAGGTGTTCCTGATGGGTTGTTCCTGTCCTCTCAACTCCCGACCGGTTCAGGCTGATAGTCGTCTTTCCCGAGTCTGGTTCTGTCAGAGGTTTCTTCCTGTTAAAGGGGAGTTGTTTCTTTCCACAATCGCCTGGTGCTGCTCAGGATGGAGGATTGTACCCAAGAAAAGTTTTGATTCAATCTGTTTATTTTTCTTACAAACCAATAATCACTTTATTTGCTTTGTAATAATTTGACTACTTTGGAATGAGTTAACTGTTAAAGTGCCTTCAGGAGACATTTGTCATGATTTACAGCTTTATAAATAAAGCTGAATTAAAAAGTCCATCCCATGATGTAATAGCTTGTGGAGCCACATTTGGCAGCAATAATAATTTTAAGAAATAGTTTCCTGTAGGACTCAGTCAGATGGTTCAGAACGAGTTTGGATCCATTCTTCTTCTTCTTTTTACAACTTTGCTGTTTTTAGGATTTAACTTCTGTACACTCCTCTTTAGATCCAACCTGAGGTCTGGACTTTGATTGGAGCCATTTGAAAAGCTTGATTCTTTAATTTCTCGTTATTCTGATGTTTGAAATCATTTCCTGTCACATGGCCCAGTTTCAGACCAGTTTCATCTGCCAGACAGATGTCTTCACATTTGTTTCTAGAAGACTGGTCTACAGAGGAGTTCATGGTCCACATGACCGACCGGTGTCCAGGTCCCAGACCACCGTCCGTCCACCACTGTGTTGTCCCCAAACATGGTTCTGGACATTAAGACCAAACGTTTCCACGTTTCTTCCGACCATTGGACATTTTTCAGAAGTCTGCTGGTTTGGTCAGATGCAGTTTTGTGAACCTCAGTCATGTTTTCATGTTCTTTTTAGACAAATTTTTTTTTTAAATCCTTCAAAATAAGCGGTACTTTGACATTTAACATGTTCAGTGAGGCCTGTAGGTTCTGGGACGAAGCTCTGAGATTTTTGTTTATACTTCTCTGATCATTGAAAATTCTGATGTTGGAGTAAATCTGCTGGGACATCCACTGTTTTGTACTTGTGAATATTTCAGACTGTAGAATTATGGACTAAATAATCTGGAAAGGGTTTCATAACCCTTTCCAGAGTACTGCGCAAGAAACAATGATTTATCCAAGACAATTGCTGATGTCTTTTACTCTTGGCATTGTGTTATCACACAACCAAATGCTCCAGACTACAAAAATGTCTGCTTTTCTACTCAAGATCGTTTATTAACATTTTGTAAGTAATAATAGTTTTTCAAAACTGCAAAGCTGACTCTCGTTCAGAAGTGTAATGACGTAAAAGTGTTGTTCCGTTAAGGCATTAAAGAGGTCCAGAGCAGCGTTAAAGCCAGTTTTTGGTTTATTTGGTATTCAGGTTGTAGTGACATGTTGAAACCAGCTACATATAAAACCATGTGTGCACGCTCACCGCGAGTCGTGCACGTCATTGCACTGCAAATGTGTCAAAGCTCGTGTTCACATAGAAAAATAAAGATATTATTTACAAAAACAGCTGGCCCTGCAGACGTCGGTGTGTTCCTGCATCTCAAACTGGGAACAGTTTCGGAAGGTTCCATGGTTCAGTCTGAGGCGGCAGTGGAGAGAAGGATCTGTGCACTCAAGTCTTTATGTGACCTTTACGTGGTTTGTGGCAGAAGCAGATTTCTGCTGCAGCAGCTGTTTACCAGTCAAACAGAAACCAACCTGCATGTCGGACGTCGTCGGAACGTTTCAGCTGCATCGCAGCAGTGCAGACCACGAGGCTCTGGGCACAGACTCGTCATCACAGTCATTATTTCCATCTTATGTTGGAATGCAATCGGCAGCTATTAGGTTCCTCTATGGATCGATACCCCAGCCAGCACGGACCCCAGCTGGGCTGGGTGGGCCTGGGCCTCCTTGTTTCAGTACCATGGACCCCACAGGACAAGACTACGTGGGCCAAGTGTGTGCGGGTCATGAGGGATGAAGCAGGCTGAATAGGGATGGTCTATCACAGGAATGGAGTGGGTTCTATGCAGGGTCAGGAGACCATAAAAGCCAACAGAGACGAGGCCACCGTGGAACCTGTGAAAAAAACCCACTTTTTACCCATGTGGGACCCAGATATAAATGCTGGCTGGGTAGATAAATGTTCATGTTTGCTGCAGCGCCAGATTCTGCTCGGTCTCTGAGCATCTCCTCCTGCTACTGCTCACATTCAGAACCTGGCAAGAGTAAATAACGTCAAATACAAGTCTCACTGGTGTCCACGCGCACCCGCTTTAGTGAGGATTCGATGGGAAATGCAGACTAAAGGCTGAAAAATGTGTTTTAGAAAAACAGTAACGTTGTCCAGGTGGAAGCAGGCGTGGCCAATGTTTAAGCGTTTCATGTGGAGCTAAAGAATCATCAGAAAAGTGAACTTCGACGTGACAATTTAAATGACAAACACTTCAGGCCGTGGCCACGTGGTGGTGCTGTTGCTACAGATTTCTCCAGGCAGGAGTTCACAGAACCGATCTGGGTCCAGATATGTTAAATTACAGTTTGTTCATAGACTGTATCCACCCAACAAAATAAAACTTAACATTTCAGACCTGCAACGCATCCCAAAACTAAAAGGTAAACTTCAAATTAATGCTATTAGAAGGTGAAATTGAATGTTTAAAAAAATGTCTCAATGAAAGACACGGAGGGATTCTCATATTTCTCCTTCTACAATCCAGGATATCAATAAAATAAGGAATCTGGAGGGAATTCAGTGTGTAAATGACCAGGAAGTAAGTCTTAGCTGATCACCTGTGATCTACCAGACGACACAGAATCAAAACCGCTGTGACGCGGCATCAATGCAGAAACGTTTAGTCCATGAATGTCTCAACAAGGACCAAGGAAAACCACATTCTGCACACAATAAAGACATGACAGAGGAAGAAGGAGGTATGATACTGGACAGGTGTCCTGATGTGTCCTCCGTAGAAACCAGAAACGTGCCAATGACGACCCTGAACAGCTCAGATTCAGCAAGACAGACTAAATATCAGCTGAAGAGTTTTACTCAGTGTCTTCAACACCGGAGCATCTTTTTAAGTGTTCTAAGGAGTGACAAGTAATACAAGCTTTAAGGTTCCAACTTTTTATGGAAAGAGTTGCAGGTTTGAAATGTAAAAAAAAAAAATGTTTATTGACGAACAAAATAAAGCTGAGGAAAAATAATCCATAAACTATCTTGGGGTTCATACTGTCCCAACTTCTTCTGATGTTGGGTTGCAGCTATGTGACGTGGATCAAACTGAAGACGTCAGTAAGAACTCGGAGGAACCACAACAGAGCCTCTCATGTAAAAACTCTGCAGGGCTGTGAGTCGGTGCAGATTAACGCTTCAACCATGAACCGAACCCTTGCTGTTAGTGACCTGGGACAACTTAAACATTTAGAGTGTGTGTGTGTGTGCGTGCGTATATGTGTGTGTGTGTGTGTGTGTGCGTGCGTGCGTGTGTAAGTGAGGGCTCATGGTCTGCACTGAACATCTGAGCATGCAGCATGAGCGTACGCGTGCTGCAGGCACATCCTTCCGTGTTGGAGATGTTCCCAGATCCTGCTGCGTCCCCGGTGAGTCGGCGAGCTCTGGTGTTTGTGTTGTGAAAAACCGCCGAGTCACACACCCGAGTGTCCCCAAGTCTCAAGTCCGTTGTTGAGTTTCCGCTTCTCAGAGAAGAGACGGAGGGAAACCTGCGAGGCAGCTCAGTAACCACACTGGAGAGGCTGCAGGATGAACCTGCTCAGAGTCGAGGTGATGGAACATCTGCAACACAAGAACATTCCTCTTAGAACCTACGCATGAACATGCACACATGCTGTTTAGTACTGGGATCTTTATGAAGCGAGTCCCTCGTTTCACAAAGACGTATCCGTGGGAACGCTGTGCTACTCCTTTCTTACGAGGAACCTCAGGGTTCTATTCCTGGCCCTCTCATCTTGTCGTTAAACTTGCTACCTTCAGGAGCATTTACAGCCACCCAGGAAAAGTCTTATTTTTATACAGATGACTTGAAAATATGCCTGCTGTCAATCCTAACTTCCGGTTTCCACTTGCTTCTGTGCATGTGTTAAACATCCATTTGTCCACTCATTCCTGCAGGAGATATGCATCTTAGGAAGGATATTCTGATGGATCTGGATGGTTGACACCTCTGTCTTCACAGCCAATAGAATCAACATTTAACAAGTTCATGTCACTTTAAGCATTGTCCAATCAGAGTGAAGCTCCTTCTGGAACATGATTTCTCAAACATCAAAGGTAGGAGTGAGTTTAGAGTTGGGCGTTGTTTCTTCTTCAGGTGCTCGCCCAGTGAGTTTGAATGTCTTATTCAGAGTACGCAGCTGGTTTTTGTTCGTGAACGAGGCAGCTGGGTGTTAGTTCTGGTCTTCTGCAGCTGGAACTGTGTTGCGTTTAGGTGAAAATGGTTTTGATGGAATTGAAGTTGACCTCTTACCCGTGAGTTTGCTGCATGTATAAACTTCATCACGCTTTTCGTGATTATAAAAAAGGCTTGAATGATCTCCACATCATCTGCTCCTGGTTCTGGCAGAGCTCCACAGAAACATGTTAAAGGCCCTAAAATACTACGTACGAGTGCAAATGTCAATAAACTCTAATAAATTGATAATGTCTGTCAAATCTGGTCAGATTTCATCCCTGGAGTGTGACTGAAGCTTGTCCGCTGACATTTCTGTGAGTCTGATTGGCCCTGGAGATCACGACGTGCAGCCGTTCCACCAGCTGTTGTTCTGCTTTGGCACCGATGTGATCAGAAACTCTGCCAGGAAACTTCAGACCAACACCTAACCAGTGTTTACAGCTGGTTTTACGCGTATTTCAGGTTCTTCCCAGTGACTGCGGTGTGGCAGCAGGCGGGTGGATTCAGTCGGACCTCTCACATCATTTTACTTCTCCGGTTGAAATCTTTCACAAATATTTGAGGAGCTGGCTGCAAACACACCTGGCTGCTGTCAGGTGTGTCAGAATCCTGATCACCTGAATCGTCGCAGCTGATACGGTTGTAATGAAACTGTCAGCGTGTGTAGAAGTGCTGTAAACATCAGAGACGTACAGGTGAAGCAGCTGAAGCGCAGATGTTGGCGGACCAAGCTGGAGCCAGAGGTGGAGGTGGGGGTGTGCCAGGTCAGGTGGTGGTGGAGGCGGAGGGGGACGGGGAGGGGTCACTTGGGGCTGGTGGCAGTGGGGGTCGGGGGGTAAACCAGAGTCACGTCCACCCGCTCCGAGCCGTTCTTCGGACAGATGATCTCGCTTAGACCGTCGGGGCGCGGCTGACTCAGCAGCTCACCTGCAACACACAGCAGGTCGCAAACACATGAATACACACAAGAACACAAATACACACACACACACACACAACATTTCAGCTGCAGCCATAAAATGAAAACACACAAAAATACACACAAGGACACACAAACACTCGGCCCGACTGGCCACAGGATGATCTTTCGTACAGGAAACCTGAAGAGGAACCTGCAGAAGAACCTACAGAAGAGCCCACAGAGGAACCTGCAGAAGAACCTACAAAAGAGCCCGCAGAGGAACCTGCAGAAGAACCCGCAGAGGAACCTGCAGAAGAACCTACAGAAGAGCCCGCAGAGGAACCTACAGAAGAACCCGCAGAGGAACCTGCAGAAGAACCCGCAGAGGAACCTGCAGAAGAACTCGCAGAGGAACCTGCAGGTTCTTCTACCTGCGGTCGGTCGGTCAGCTGAAGGAAGCTTCAACACGTCTCATAACAATCTCATAATCAGAGACAGTTCTTCTCTCTTCCAGCATGAGGGGATGAAGACTAACCTTCTTCTACCCACTAGAGACAAAACGGAATAACGTGCACGTTCAAGTCTCATCAGCAGAAATTCTGAACGTTATGTTCCAGGTGTGAGACCGCTGACATCCACATTTATGAATCTAGACAGACAAAATGCTTCGGTGACGTAAACAACATTTAATCACCTGAACTCACAGCCTCAAGTCTCAAAGGATGAATTTGTATGAATAATATAAATAACATTATTATTATTAAACATGACATAAACTTCTGATCATTAAGCAAATTTATAAATGAACAGATTTATAATAAAAACATATACATAGATTTTATCATTGTTTATATTTAACCAACAAGGGGAAGCTGAAAGAGTGAAAACACAGAAGGAGGTCAGTGATAATCTGTCGTATAGCAGACAGATGGTATTTGCCGTCTGCTGCCGGGGATTACTTCTTTTATGTTTCTGTTCAAGGACACCTGGCCTGTGGAAACTGAAACTGGCTTGACTTTGAACCCGTCTCTGTAACTTTGTCTCTCAGGGGAATGTTCCTCATTAATCAAAGATCTCCTGCAGTCGCCGAATCGTCCGTCTCAACCCCTGCAGGCTCTGAAATTCAGCAGCCACCAAAAATCTGCACAGAAGTCATGATAAAGCTGGAGCAACGAGGAGAACGACAAAGTTATGGAAGGAGAATCGGCCGCCTGTCGACGTCTGTGTTGAACATCCGGGGCCGTCAGTGACATCATCCTCATAAACATGTTTTTATGAGAGGACATTCATATGAAAGTAAGAATAGCCATGTATATAACCAAAAACACTACAAACTGCTCTCCTGACCTGTTCAACATGGTACTACAGAAGCCTGGAAGCGACACTCATCAGGGAATATTCAGGTCTGAGCAAAGTTTAACTTTAGAAAATATAAACAGCACCAACCCCAACAAATGGGACTCTTAGTAAGAGGGTAACAATCATGGAGAGAAAAGGGAAGTGTCTTCTGAACCGGAAGAGTCTGATGACGATAGGATGATAGCCAGAGTGAAACATCTGGGATCACCTGGACCAACATCTGCAGTGGGAGGAGCCAAGAGGCTGAAGTGAAGTCATGATTCTCTTCAGAGGAAGCCTCAAAGCTGCTGCAGTGCTTCGTCCAGCCTGTCAGGGGCGCCGTAAACACCTCTGGTGGTCCGCACAGCTGGAGAACAGCTGCATCTCCATGTCTGACTCAGGTTGATCCGTCTAACACCCTGACCTGCTTCTACAAACCCACACAACACATTATCCTGCTCGTGGTTAAGACACGCTCGCACCCGTCTGCAGGATGATGTCATCAGGGCCCAGGCGGTGGGATCTAAGGATGCAGAGGTGGTGATGCGGCAGCTGGTGACCTGCCACATGTCGATGCCATCGATGCCCAGAAAAGCTCTGGGATTTTCTGAACAATTCTGATCCAGGTTTTATCCAGATGCAGGTCTGGATCAGGATTTAAATCCCAGACGGTTCAAACAGACCAGAGGGAATAAAAGAAGGATTTGGATCCCAGATCAAACAAAGACTTATTTAGGTGCTTTAAAACAAATCTATTATCTTTGACGGACACCATCAGTTCGTTACTTAATGGAAGATTATTATAAACAATAATTAAATAAACAAATAATTCTATAAAATCTAAAAAAGAATGAATTATTGCAATGAAACAAAAATGAAATAAAACATACAGTTTTAATGATTTGACTTTTTTAATAATTGGAGGAACATGATTTTTATATCTTTATTTTTGTATTTATGTATCGTTTTTTTTTATTTTTCTGGGGTGACGTTTGGTTGCTTTTCCTTTCCTTTTTTCTTTTTTTGTGTTTTGAATTCAGGTCTTTACAATCAACCTTTTGTCTCTGGAGATTCATTTCTTAGTGTCATATTTATTTATTCAAAAAAACTTTTATTTTCTATTTTCTGTCCTTTTTCAACTACCACATTTGATCCTCTTCTTTGATTCTTCAGGCTTTTTGTTTTTATTTATGTAATTGAAGAAGCTTTCTTTTCTTTTTTTATTTTAATGTTTAATTTAATATTTCGTTTTAATAACGTCTGCTTGAATTACTGTTTCCTTTAGTTTAATCGGACCCTTTTCAGGCTGTTGATCTCCGCCAGGCAGATCCGAGCACATGAGCAGGACCTTGAGCGCAGTTTCGTCCCTGACCTGCACTGATACAACCAGCTGAGCGTGTGCACTAAACGCTGCCTGACGTCAGCTGCTATTAGCGTTTACACAGGAAATCAATGAGCTCTTATCTTCATACTGATGGACGTGCAGCTGCTGAAGGTGGACTTTCTGAGAGCGCTGCTGACTAACCACACCAGGCGACCACGCACGCCTGTTGGTCTCTTTGATGGATCCGTTCGCTCCAAACATCGGAGATAACTGAGAAGCTGCCTGTCAGGCAACCTCCAGGGCACCACATTCCTGGGAGTGAAACTTCAATGATTCATCTGTCTGTGGTGACGTGACTCCATCTGAGCATGTGTGACTGCACGGTGACTGATTTCTGATCAAACTTTTACGTTAGTTTGTTAATGCATCACTTTAGATTTCAGGAAATGCTGCCTCGACTTTTTCCATAAACAGGACGTTGGTTTCATCGCAGCAGGCAGCTGGCGGCTCGTGAATCTGGCTGTGCGTCCTGAATTAGGTCAAGGCCTAATTCCTCCTCCTCCTCTTCCTCCTCTGACTGAGTGCTGTCACGGCAACGCTCTTCATTTCGAGAAGCAGGAATGTGCAGCGCCCCCTCCCTCTTCAACCACCGTCAGCAGGTAGACAAATCATTTCACCCCCCCAACACACACACACACACACACACACACACACACACACACACACACACACACACACACACACACACACACACACACACACACACACACACACACACTACATTTCAGCTGCAGCCATAAAAGGAAACAGCCACTTCTCCTCGAGCAGCAGAAGTTTTCCTGTCTCCAGGAAACTCCCACTGGGATGTTTGGAAAATCGGCCAGCATTCAGGCTCTGCTTCTTTCACAGACTGTTCCCCGACAGCTCAGACTTCCCACTGAACTTCCTCCTCCATTGTGAGGAAGAACCTTCTGGAAGTGGAGCTGCAGAGGAACAAACTGAAACGTCCAGCAGGCGTACCTGAAGCCGCCCTGCAGCCGCTCTGATAAACTCAGACTTCTGATGTTCCACTTCTCAGGTCTCTAACTTTTAGGGTTACATCACATCAAACTGAATATCTGTGTTTCACACGTCTGAGGCATCCAGACTTCAGAGAGAGATTTAGAAACCCAACTTCCTCTCTGAATCCAGACAGTAACGATGTGATTTGGCCTGTAGTTATTTCATTAGAAGTGATTTTTCCACTCTGGCTCTCAGAGGAGGTGAATGGCCTGATGCCCTGCACTACCTCAGAGGTAAAAACGTGTCATTAATCCACTCATAAACACTGTAAGTGTTGCTATTTGCTTCAGGAATAAATGAAGACTTTCACTGCAGCTCCTCAAGGGAGACTTGAGAAGATTTCTGTGACATGTTCTTGTCAAAATCTCAGTGATACAGATGATTGTTCAGCTGTTCAACCACGTCTTTACAGCTCTGTTCATAGCAGCTGGTTTTTTAAAAGGCGGAGTCAGACACTAGACTCCACCCCCTGCAGGCTGTGCCTCATAAGAGATCCATCCTACAGCTTTGTCCTCCTCATTTAAGAGGTACAGTGAATGTAGCATGATGTGGGTGGAGCTAAAGATGTGGAGGCGGGTTAAGTCTACCCTGATCCAGGTTTGTGATGTCACAGATCTGAACAGACCACTCAATTACAGATTTTTAGACATGAAGAAAACATGCGAGTTTCTTATAACTCCAAATATATGTTCCCATGCATTTAATGTAAGTTTGTCTTCTTTAAGGTTATATGAATGAGATTTTCCTGTAATATTCTGGTTCTCAGGAACTAAACGTGGACTGAAAGAACAAATTACTTAAAAAAAAAAAAGAAGAGACATTCTTGGTTGTGCTATTACAGTAAGTATTTTGGAAATGGGGTTGTTTTTTCCCAGATATAAGAGTTAAATCTGAATGACTTTGGTGGGTTCTTGTGTTTTGATGTTGGGGTCTCCCATGTAAAGATCATCCAGAGTGACAAACCTGGAACTGATACGAATCTAAACACGACTTCGTTGGCTGACTCACACAAACACCCTCCTGGAAAACAAAAACTGTCTCCCAGACACCGACACTGACTTCCTGTCCTAGAGTCATGTTTGGGGTTCAAACAATTACGGCTTTCATCTGAAACAGAAGTCTGTTGCCGATCAGGTCCTGCAGACAAAGCTGGAAAACCTGCAAACGCACACACTCGCTTAGCTATCCTTACTGGGACTTAAGACCCAAACATTAACATAACCACTATCCCAGAGACGTCATATTCCCTCAGGACTGGGCTTTGCTCAAGTTAATATTTAAGAGTAAGTCCTTATGAGGTCAGAAAAAGCCAAGAACCCATATTGAAGGAATATTCCAGGGTTAAATTGACTCTACGTCTGTTAGATGGAATCGAATCTTCACTTTTTTTAGAGACAAAAATTGAAATGAATCAAAAAAGTAAGAACAGGATATACATCTGTTGTATAATAGTATAAATCAATTAAAATTTATTGACAACTGCTGACAGACAGCCAGAGGGGGAGGGGTCTTGGATATTTGGGTCTCAAACTGTCCTCGCCCCCCTACAGATGTGACGTTAAAGTCTGAGCGGCGCCACCTGCTGGCTGGTCAGCTCAGGTCACAGGTGAGCTGAGGAATGACTCGGACTCATCACGAGGTCGACGTGTGCAGAGACGCCGACAAGCACCGCCTGGAGGACGCGAGCCTGGGTCGAGGATTACCGCTCCACACACGTGCACACACATTCATACACCTGCCCTTAATAGGAGCCTGCGTTAACGTCATTTTTAAACACCTGAACTCTAACCGAAACCGCTGAAATTATACTCCGCCTCATTAGGATCAGACTTTGGTCCCCAGAAGAACTTTGGTCCCCACAACATGAGGGATGATGCCTGATAAGGTCCTCAGGAGATACCTAAAACAAACACATCCACGCACTTTCACTCAGTCAGTAGAGCTGCGACTTAACATCACAATCAGATATAAAAGCAGTTAAACTGAAAAAAAAAGACTCCTGTTCATGTTAAAGCCTCCTATGACGTAGTGAAATGTCCCTGGGAACAGTTCGGAAGTTGTAGAGAAGAGAAACCACCAACGTTTTGGGACTGGATCAGAGAAGCTGCGGTCCATCGGCCAGTCTACGGATTCTGCTACAGATTTATCTATTTAGATAAAAACCAACAAACCAACCACTTAAAGCCCAAGTTAAATCAGTGTTTCTTCAGTCAGTTCACATGACCAGCTGAATGTATCTGCCGACTGACAGAACCAGCCTGATGTTTCTGGTGAGTCCTGAACTCCCAGCAGTGACGCTTTCAGCTCAACAGGAACTCAGCTCAGAGGAGGATCGCGTAGAGCTGAACCGGATAAACCCGTGTAATGGAGCAGTAAGAGGGCGGATGACAGTGTCGGGGAGAAACCGGCAGACGCAGCTAAGCTCTTCTGCTGCCATCAGCAGCTGCAGACGCAGAGCTCGATTGTTTCGGAGCTTCCGCAATTCACAAGCCTCTTTAACTTCGAGAAGAGGATTTAAACTCATCCTTTTTACAGACCTGGCTTGAGTTTCTGTAAATCATCCCTGTAGTTGTGTCTGTATGAGCCTAGACTGCCGGGGGAACTCCCATGAGACACCACAGAAGGTCGAATTTGGTCATTAAAAGAGGAAAATACAACTTTGCGCAACATATTACAATGAGTCATTGTCTACGGAGGAGAAAACCAAGACAAAACGCAGAAGCAGTGTGTGAAAGGTCATGACTCCCCAGCGTGAACGTCCAGCGCTGGCAGTAACTTGTGGCGGTTTTCTGAACACTTTTATCACTTTTTCACATCATTGTTGAGCAATTCCACTCCACTTTCCTCATTTCTGAAGGTCCCACCACAGCACTTCTCCCAGGATCAGGTCTGGACTTTGACCACGGCTTTTCAGAACCTTGATTCTTTTATTTTTCATCATGCTGATGTACATTTGCTGCAGTGTTTGGGACATTTTTCTGTCACATGACCTAGTTTCAGCCAATCTTTAGCTCTTAGACAGGTGTCCTCTTGGAAATTGTCTTGAATGCTTGAGTGCTCCACTTGGGAATAACCCTCCTCAGATTGATGGGCAGCAACAACTACTACAACTACTTCACCAACGCCCAAGTTTGAGGCGTCGCAAACAAAACAATCCTTAGGTGTGTTTCTACTAGGAAGGGTTCTGGGGTAAACCCACCGAACGGGAAGAAACATGAAATGATGCATTAGTTAATGTGATGTCCCTCGTCTCTTACCATGACCGGCTTTACCCTGATTGTTTAACGTCAGCGCCTGCTGATGGCGCTGTTCTACATCCGTCATAGACTCTGATCCAGGAGATCATCATACCATCATCTACACGGCCATTCTTGTTGTACCCAACATTAAGTAGACGTCTCACGCCGTGAGACGTCACGACGGGCAACTGTTGCTGCACATCAAGAAGACTGTAGAAATGATGCCACATATAACAGCTGTAATTAACTTTAAATTTAAACCCGCTAACAGTGGCCTGTAGAGTCTGGGCTGCAGCTCTGGCGTGTTTCTCTCAACATTGCAGGGTCTGATCTTCGGGTAAATCTACTGGAACGTCCACTCCTAGAAAAATTTTAAACTGTCTCAGATGTTTTCCACTTGACAATAATCTTTCTTACAGGACGCTGAACTCCAAATAGTTTGGAAATGGTTTCACGGCCTTTCCCAGATTGATGTGCATCAACAGTTGCTTCTCTAAGACCACTGATGATGTCTTTCCTACTTTTCATTGTGTTAATACACTTGAATGTTTTACACAAACTGTAAATGCATCTGTTTTTCTAGAAGTCTGAACACCTGCTGATGATCAGTAACCAATGATGTTGATTAGCAGCGTGTGGTTGAACTCATCGATAAAACAACTTCTGCATATTTTGGTGTCATGTGTCGTGTGTTTATCTGAGGGTTCGGGCTCCCGAGTTCCCTCAGGAAGCCTACTAGACCAACAGAACTCCGCACACCTGCAGCGGGACGCTCACAGTTACCTGGTGAATCCCGGATCTTTGAAGAAACATTGAAGCCCAGATGTGATGAGCGCGTCAGAGTCGACAGCAACAGCAGGGTTTGTTCTAATTTAAGATCAAATGAAACCTTCAGGTTTCTGCTCTGAAACAACCACGGAAACCAAACGATTTCAGAAGTATGACGTGACCTGCCTAACGTCTCATATCAGCTCTCCCGGGCTCAAAACAGGGAAATCCAAGCCATGAAATTATGTTTCCAGGCTGGAATATTTCACTGAGAGTTGACATTTGGAGTATCTGCTGATGTTTCTACAGCTTTTTCACCGTCTTCTGGTGCAACTCGGAATCTCTGGAATGTAAAGAGCATCAGTCAATCTGCACCGAACCGCCGACAGCTGAACTCCACCTCATCCTCGTCTTTGTGAGCACATTCCTGTTGTTTCTGGAGTTAAACTGTCAGTGCAGAGAAACTCTGGGGGGGCTCAAAGAGCCAGAGTAGAGGAAGCATCTGCAAACGGACGAGTGTCGGCATCTGGAAACTCTGCAGACAGGCAAGGACGCGACCGGCTGTCAGCGCCTCAGAGGTGACGACAGTGGCGTGGAAACACGGGATAAAATAGAGTTTTGTCAAGTCATTTGACCATTTTGAGTCCCATAACTTGAGATCATTGCACGCGTGTGTTTAGCTGAGACTCAGACTGATGATTACATGTGTGCGATTTAAAATTACCGGTTCAAATCGTCAGTGTGAAGTAATTCAGATCTTTGTGCTCCTGGAAACACTTTAGCCGTCATCGGTGTTTATATTTGCAGTGATTTGTCAAATATTCACACTTTTATTGAGTTAATTGGGTCATTTTTGTTTTTTAATGTGCCAACAAACAAAAGTTTTTTTGATTTAAAAAAAAAAAAAAAAAAAAAAAAATAGTCAGAGAAGCAAACTACACTTACTAATATTAAATGTTTACTGAAAGCAACAAGAGTCCTCCTGTCCTTCTTCATGATCCACAGTTTTATTTACAAAGCTGAAACTTTTAATGTTTAATGACATACTTTTTTTTTCTGTGCATAATAAAAAAAAATAAATCTGCTTTCTGAGGTCTTTTGAAAGAAAAAGTTGGTGAATTTTACGTTACTGAACTCTTTAAAAGAAAACCACACGTGTAATTTAGAACTCTGAAGACGTCTTCAATGATGAAACGGCAGACTTTTCTGTATCTGAAGCGTCTGGATGAACTTGTCTGAACAGAGGAACCACAGAGGAACCACAGAGGAACCACAGAGGAACGAAAGCACGGTGAGGAAACACCAGCCTCTTTAAAAACAAACCCTGCAAATTCGAGTGTTTGATCCACAGAAACAGCAGTGCAGATCTGCTCCGAGTGTGTTTGGATAATAGCAGTGTGACGGATTCCTGGGTTACTGCTGACAAATTGGCTGCCGTCTGCTCACCACAAGCAGCCGGTAAACGCTGCGGCCTCTGCTGCTGTTCAACTGACAGGACGAGGAGCCCGAAAACCTGGTTGTGAATCAAGAAGCACCAAGTTCCTCCTCTGACAGACGGAGGTGGAGGGCAGCAGGGTGCGGTCTGGATTTCCTCATCCAGCCTGAAGATGAAACATCTCTGTCCTCACTCCTGCTGACAGAGCAGCGCTCAGGATCCACCTGAAAACCCTCCTCCCCACCGCCTGAGTCACATGTCTGAGACATCGCAGCGGGATTACTGCGGCGTGATGTAACAGGATTGTCATCCTGAAGCCACATTACTCACCAACACGCTTCTCTCAGTCAGAATCACCAGCGACGAGCTGAGACAACCCAACGCAGAGGATCTAACCGAGGAGCAGGACTTATCTCCTCTCCCCGGATCAGCGTGCGGCTTACATCTGATCCTGAAACTACAGACCCAAACATGTTTCAACAGGCTACTGAGAAAAACCACAAGCGCTTTCATTCCCAGGACGACAACAACATTCCAGCCTCAAACACAAGCACAAACAAGTTTTTCAAATCTGCCGCAAAGTCCTAAAGATCACAGCATTGATGGGACAAACCTTCAGGAAGATCAAATCTAAAGTGGAAGCACCAGCAGCTCTCAAGGACGACCGAGAGGCCGAGAGACTGTTCAGACATGTCACACAGGAACCACTGAAATCTGAGCCCACAAATCCGTCCGGAGACGTCCAAAAACGCACCAACTCACCCCGGGATTCAACTTTCACAGGAATGAACAAACGTTCAGGAGTGAAAACAATCGAAAGGTTCTCATCCATCCATGATTTATGCCTCTGTGATGCCTATGACTCTGTGAACCACAGAGGCACGGCTTCAATCTAGTCTGTCCAGTCGTCCTGGATCCTTCTCTTCTCCTCTGGTTCCTCTGGATTCCACATAATTTCCAGGGATGGTACGGACACAGCAGAGACCACCTCCATTAGATAGACTTACAACCAATCAGAGTAAGTCCTCATGTCAGAAGTCCCCTCTGGGACGACGAAGCCTTCAAAGAGACTTTTTTGAGAGTCCGTTGGTGACGTCATGGTGTCGGTCCGGTTCTTCACACAGTCGAAGTTGAGTAAAGTCCACTGGTGCTGTTGCAGCTACATGTTGTTCATGCACTGCGTACATGAACCTGTTCCACATACATGTTCATGTTATCTGTTCTAAAACACAACTGTTCCTAACACGCCAAAGACCAGGAGTCGTTCAGCGGGAGCGCGAACGCGAGCCGAACCAACCAGACTTTAGACAACAAGCAACCATAGAGACCCAGTATTAAGGCAGGTGTGTTGCAGCAGGAAAACATCTAAATCCGGCTGGACTGGTGGTCCTGAGGACCCGGGCTGAAGAACACAACCATAAATGCATCGTGACTTCATGCATGATGCATCACGTGAAGTGATGCATTGGTTCCTCAAGAGTCAGAAGGACCTGCAGGCTGCTGCATGTCTGGATGGTTTCACGTTTTTCAGCTGAATGTCACATTTACAACGAAATCCTTACAAACAACTTGGTACACTGTTGATTGACTTTTCAACTACGTCTTAAAGGACGCGGCTGGACTTTAACTTCAGAGAGTTAACGGTACTTTGTGCTGGAAGTTTGTGGTTTCTGTGAATTCGCCTACGTCCTGATTTCCAGTGAGCTATGAAACGCTGTAACTGGATCCGAGGACCGACGGTGAAAACCTCGTTTGTGACGGCATCATGAAAGAGCTTCTGTTCCACAACTGCGAGCTTCATCTGACAGCAGTCAGCCGCCGTCAGCTGACGATCACATTCCCACGCCATCGGCCGCGGAGACTCACCTCTGAGGATCCTGGGAAGTCATTGATGAGTAACTACGTCGTCTCCGAAATATCAGAGATCTGCTGTTGGACCGCTGAAGCTTAAAGACCAAAGTATCTTCAGTCTCCAACCGGACGCGTGAAGGTTTTTCACTTGGCTGCAGCAGCTGTCTGGACCGACACGCTCGCTCTCATATGCAGATTTAGACTTGTGTAGATATTTATTTAGAATACAAATAGAATAAAAAGTGATTCCATTGGGTTTTTTTTTTTTTTCTGGCAAAACAAATGCAGTTAAAGTTGCTATATGTTTGATTTACATTTAACATATTTAAAAATCAACTGAATGAATGTAAGTATGTTAAATAGATAAATAAACTAGTTTTGCAGCTGCAAATACAGTGAAGCTGGTTCAGAAAGGCTGTTCCACTTTGGTGTGTGGAGAAGTGAAGGACTGATTTACAAATATATATATTAAAAAAAGAGGAAATCTGAGGGTCAGCATTGTGTTGTTTTTGTCCCAATGAGCAAATAAAGGAGTGAAATATGATGCAGCGCTGCCAATGTTTCTTCCCGACTGGTAATGAGGATTCACACTGTTGCCAAGACTTGACAATAACATATTTCTACCTCTGGTACCGCCCCCATGTGCTTCTGCTCCAGCGGCAGACTGTTGCTTTGGTCCCAGCTTTGGGCACATTGTGTGAAACGTTCTTCTAAAACAAACAGATTCAGCCACATCAGGGATTAAAAATAACAATGACAAAGTTGTTTTTAAACACAGGAGCAGCTGACTGAGCTTTCTAAAGCTCAAAAACGACCAAAAACAAGACATCAAGTCCAGAAATATTAGTTTAACCATTTCTTCCCTCCAGTTTTCTTGAGAATGTCAAATCACTGGTAAATAAACTGGATGGACACTGGACAGAGCAGGAATATCAGGAATGCAGAATTATTTCTGCAGGAAGATATTCTGGACCCAAACAGCTCTCTATACAAACTTTAGACTGTACCGGTAGAAGGACTGGAGATGAAGAGACATCCTCATCTTCATCAGATGGAGACCACAGACATAGACCTCAAATGACCTCAGATGAAGACCTCAGACAGAGAGTTCAGACCGAGACAACAGATGGAGCCAGAGACCTCAGATGAAGACCTCGGATCGAGAACCAGAGGTGGAGATGGAGACCTCAGACGGAGACCTCAGATGAAGACCTCAGACGGAGACCTCAGACGAAGACCTCAGACGGAGACCTCAGACGAAGACCACAGATGGAGGCAGAGACCTCAGATGAAGACCTCGGATTGAGAACCAGAGGTGGAGATGGAGACCTCAGACGGAGACCTCAGACGGAGACCTCAGACGGAGACCTCAGACGAAGACCTCAGACGGAGACCTCAGACGAAGACCTCAGACGGAGACCTCAGACGAAGACCACAGATGGAGGCAGAGACCTCAGATAAAGACCTTGGACGGAGACCTCGCACAGAGACGTCAGACCGAAACGGACACCACAGACTGCGCAGTAAGGGTGAAGGAGAGACTGCAGATGGACGGATCCAGGACTGGTTAACGTGAAGGAACGTTTCTACACCTGGATGCTGACCTGCTGGCTCCGAGTTCCCGTCTGTTTTATCTACACAGAGCTCAGTTGTGGGGCCTGCTGACGCTGCATATGATGATGTCATCAGCTCATTTATTTCCAGGCAACTAAAACACTTCAGTGCATTCATGGAAACGTCTTTCAAAAACTCACCAACCAAAAGCCACCAGATGACAGCTTTTAGCAGTAATCATCTGTTTGTTCACGTGCACTTGAGCAGCATGTCTGGCAGGGCCTACACAGCATTTGTTTGCCTTCGTCGTGTATGTTATGTTCTGTTCTGTTCTGGCAGCTTTTCCATCTTCTTTTGTCTCTCTGTTGATTGTGTTTTATCACGTCCGTGTAATCACACTTTATCGTTCTGTCACCATCATGCAGAGAAAGATGCAAACTCCTTACTCCGACCTTACTGTTACTGTTACCAACAAAAACACTCCATTATGACAGAAATGATTTTAGAGAGTTGAAGCTGATGGAAAGAACTTAGAAACTTCAGCCTGAAGGTCTGAAGCCGCCGGAGTCGAAGCTGTACAACGAAACTCATCTGCAAGTCTGAACATCGGGACTCTGACACGACTGCCGAGCTGGAACGCTCAACTGAAACAGCAGCAGCTTTTTCCTTTCCCTTTCCTGGACCGTCTGCCTTTTACACGTTTTCTTCTAATCTTATGAAATTTCACTGACTGAAAGCATGAAAATTAACTTAAAACAATTGGTCATACAAGATTAAACGGATCAGATAAAGCAGATAAAGCGCCACGTCCACCTGCTCTCGACAGCGACTATCAGGAATTACAGGCACTAATTGCACCCATAAAACAAACGTTGCAGATATCAAAGTAAAATGTGTTCCCAGGAGGCTCTTGGCAGTTTGCTTGAATAACGCTGAAATGATTTAATGCCTGATCCGTGCTGCTGGAGAACGTTAAACTGAAGCCGGAGGCGGGAACTCGAGCTCTCACCTTGGCTCAGGTTCCTCACGAACATGTGTGAGGGAAGTATGTCTGAGCGACAGCGTGACGCCCGGAGGAGGCTGGGAGGAGGCCAGCGCCTGAAAGACGAGCGCAGTGTGAGTTAAATAAGCTCTGCCTCGCTGCTCATCCACTGAATGTGAAGATTTAATCCCAGCAGATCCTTTAACTGGATTAAGAGTTCCACAGCAAGAGTGAAAGCCCAGAGGCTGAAGCTTCCCCTGACCCAGCGGACCGCAGACAGCCGCATCAAGCGTCAGCTGATCAGCAGAAGCATCGACTGCAGCTGACTGACCGTCTGTAAACCTTCTCACCACCTTAAAGGGAGAACGGACCGTCAAACAAAGAGAATATTCTCCTTCTTCCCATCGTTGCGTCACTGTAACGTCAATCTGTTCTGCTCCAACAAAAAAAACAAAAAGAACAAACACATTTGCTGCGATCTGTCGTCCTGATGTGAAGGAGCTGGAAAAGCTCCCAAAACCAGACCCAAAGATCGAGCTTCACATCATGCTGCGTTCACTGGACCTCAGAATCTGTAGGACGAATCTCTCACATGCTTTACCGAAGAAAGGGCGGAGTCAGAGTCCTCGTCCTGAAGCCAGCTGTCATGGTTACAGCTGTACAGTCATGACTGAAAAGGGAGCTGTTGTACACAAACACCTGAGGAAACTGTCCGCGGCCTCTCCATGTTTATCTGAGACCGTTTATCTCCTGGCGTCTCCTCTCTGGCGATGAGGTGCTTTAAATGAGCCGAAGTCCCGACTGAGCTGCACCGCTGCTCGTTCCGGCGTTAATCCCTCACAGACAGCTCCTGAAGCACCTGCGGGTCTGAGCCGGGAGGTCAGGATCAACTCTGCTCCATCTATTTTTGTGTCATTCTAATTTTGAACCAACCCGACTAACTGTGAAGCCGAAGGTCGGTGTTTACCACCGACTGATCCACCGCAGGCAGAAATACCTGCTCGACGTCGACGCATCCAGAGGTTCCTGAACCCCGACGACCCCGACAGCAGCAGTTCACGGGCAGCATGTTAGGCCTGATTAAAAACAAGATGTTCAAGACGTCCCAGATAAAAACAAAAAGTGTTTGGAACAAGCGTAATCGTGTCCATCTTCATCTGAAACTGTTCATCGCCGGGTGCGTCCTCTCCTACGCTGAGGCGAGGTTAAACCCTGAATGACTTGGCTCGTAGCGAGGTCACGGCAGAGCCAAACGTGGAACAGAACATATGTTGGATAGACCAGACGTGGCCCAAAAACCAAAAAAAGATCCAGATGTGATCCACGTCTGGTGAATATGAGTTCAGGCAGCTCTTCTAACCTTCCCCCCTAAACTGGAAGGAACGGGATCAACTTGATCACTGTCATCTGAAGTGAATATAATCAAAGTGAACTCCACCGTCTGGACGGTACCGAGCTCGTCTTCGGTGTAAAAAGGGCTCTGAAATGGCCGTTGTTGTGAATTGTTGCAATACAAATAAAGGTAAATTTAACTGAAATGACTTGATCAAAGGAACCTGCAGATGTTGGGAAAGTTTGGCCCAGCTCAGCACAACACTTGCTACAACATATCAAAGCTGACTTAGGACATCTGGGCCACATCTGGGATACCTTTGGCACCTGTGGCTCAGTTGCAGTCCTGGCAACCATTATGTAAGCCACATCTGGCCCAGAGGTTAAGAGCTGGGCCAAGTTCAGGATAAGGCATGTGGTACTGTAACCACATGTGACCCAATGCTGCAAATAAAACACGGATTTGGTCCATGTTTGGTCCACGGTGGGAGTGTGGCTGATATGAGGAACTTCAGGAACGCTCATCCTGAATCAACAGTGTCATTCAAATGTGGCCCAGAGAAACCTGCACATCTGTGGTCCAAAGGTCATTGCTTGTAACCGACAAGGCCAGAGACCATCAGAGTTGCATCCCTTCAGTCTGAGGACGAAGTGTTTCCTCTTCGTTCCCGACCTGCATCAACGTTCTGAAAACACAAAACTAGTTTCCATAAAAGGAGGGAAGAACGCAGCAGAGCTCGCCTGCACTCAGCTGAGAGTGCAGCTCGCCAAAAGAGAGAAGAAACCAAACAACTCCAGCGTTTTCACACATCTCTCCCTCCACTTGAACAAGACCCTGACGATAAAATCCTCTCCGCCTGACCTGTCACTCGCTGATCTCTAATCATTCAGCATCAACATCACGAATGTGTGTCCTGCAGCTGCTTTCCTCTGTGCAGCTGAACTTTTCCTGAAAACACCCTTTTCTCTGGAAATAACCGCCCGGAGGAAGTGACTCCACGGCCGCTCGAACACCAAGTGTGATAATAAGCGGAGCTTTTTCAGGGTTTGTTTTTGGCTCACACACACACACACACACACACACACTTCCTGATCTGTTTGAGCAGAAGTCCAGCGGGAGACGTTCCTGCTTCTTATCAGGACGACAGCAGCGATAAAACAGCTTGTTAAAATCATCCATGTTATCGCAGTCGAGCGGTTTCAGACAAAAACCCAAACGCAGGCCGCTATCGTGTTTGTTTGTCGGGTAAATACGCCAGAAAACACACAACAGCTGATGAGAAAAGGCGTCTCAACTCTTTATCCGAGTGTAAACTTTTAAAGTTTTATGTTAGATAAACTCATATTACTTTGACCGTAAAACCAGAGCTGAAACAGTCAAATGTGCTTCATAAAGTTCAGTTTATTTGAAAAGTGTTTTTATGAATCAAAGTCAGACAGACGTCTCTGGAACTTGGCCTCGTATAAAGTAGTTTATTAGTCATTTACCACAAATACCTCAGATGTGTTTTTACGTCTAACTGAGCTGTAATGGTCATTTTATCATGATAAAAATGGATAGTATTGGATGCTTCAGCGAGGTCAAAGTTATCAAAAATCTGCTGTATTTTCAGAAACCCAATGACAGAGTGCACGTATGTAAGGCTCAGGCCACTCCCAGATCAATGAACACCCAGCTTGTAGGAGGAAGAAAGGAAACGGCAGCATGGCCGAGTCTTGTAAAGTTACACTTGAGCAATCGATGAAACTTCTGGAAGTCCATCCATCCATCCATCCATTGCTCCATCCATCCATCCATCCATCCATTGCTCCATCCATCCAATGCTCCATCCATCTCCACCTGCCACCTCCTCCAGATCCGCACAGTCTGCATCTGCCCCGGAGGCTCCACCCCATTGGATATCCCTGAAACACCGCCCTGGCAGGACATCCAGGAGACTACCCCAGCTGTCTCCTCTGGGTGTGGAGGACAATGACTCCACGGACTCCACTTTATTTAAAACAAGGTGCTGACAAAATGATATTCTTATGGGAGGGTCTAAGTCAGATGCTGATGAGGTGATATCACAAAACTACCATGTATGTAGAAGTCCTGACCGGGAGGACGGAGGCGATACCGGAGGAGGGACAAAGTTAATGAGGAACATGAGAGACATGTGAACTTAAGCTCAAGAAGCTGTTCTGGGCTGAGAGTGAGGTCTGACAGGAGCTGCTGATGATCTAACAAGTTCAAATCCAATAAAACCAACGTTCTGAGAGCCTCGCAGTATCTAACGTCACATGACACCCCAGCGCTCCGCAGCAGCTGACCGGAGCCAATAATCTGCCTGCAACCAGAAACCAGCGGTGAAAGCAGGTCAAAGCAGCGCCGAGGATTATATCTGTCCCAGTGGGGAGGGTGTGGGGGGTACATCTCTGAGAAGCAGCAGCTTTGTTCCACCTCCACCCCCTCCTCCACCACCACCACCACCACCGCCAACGGAGGCATCTGTGACAGAGCCTCGCTCTGAACCAGGGTGTGGCTGAATCTGATTACTGGAGGCTGAATGACTGTCACAGTCGAATCAAACAGGGAACAAATCCATCAAACTTCAACTCCTCGGACCTGCCCGACATCTTCAGCTGCCTATCCTTCAGACCGAGCAGCAGCTGCCGGTCCAAGAGGCCGCAAAGCTTCAGGGGCCTCACACGAGTCGGCCGCCTGCATTGTGTGACCCGGAGACGACTTCTATCAAAATGTAGTAATTAGAGGAAATATTACTGGATATTACTGCCACGCCTGGCCTCACAACACTCGCTGCGTCCCACATCCAAACTACATCATGAAACCTGGGCGACATCTGGCTCATAAAGCAAATACCAAAACCCAGGCCTGGCCCAGATCACGAACTCTGGGGACACGTTTGCTCTACAGAGTTTTCAGTGCTTGATGCTCATTTCTTAGAAATCAGGGCAGCTAACTTCCTTTTTTCCTGTCCTTAATATAAGAGTCAATGGGAGACAGTCGACAGACACTTTTAAAATAGCAAATGATGCATACATTTGATTAACGTAATTATAAGAGTGTATTACATCCATCCATCCAATCACTACGCCTGTTTCTTTCATTTCAGGGACCTGCTGGAGTCTGACGATGAAAACAAAGCAGGTTGATGTTCTCCGAGTACTTTTACTCGCTCAGATTATATTCAACTCCTTGTATGCAGGAATTCTGCCTGCAACAGCCTTTTTAGTTTGTGATACCAGCATTTGCTTTGGATAGATCCTGCAGCCCTGCTGATGATCTGTGGGTCACATGACTGATCTGAACGAAGAGCACAGAAACACGATGGGAGGTGTGGCTCCGCTGCACATTTTGAGGACTCACCTGGGAAGGCGTGAGGGCTGGAAGACCCCCTCTTCAGGCACTTGGAGCAGAGGATGTGAACGTTGTAGAGCAGGCCGGGCCACTCCTGCAGCAGCGTGTTCAGCTCCTCCACCAGCGGCGTGATGGCCTGCCAGGCCGTCCACATGTTGGGCAGCGAGGCGTGGCTGGCGATGGACAAAGTCTCCGGCTGCACCTTCCCCCTAGAGGGCCGGTGGGTGATCACCACCGGCACCTTTCCCCGGTAGGCGAAGATCTGATGGCTGCCGTCTGACCGCTGGACCACGTGGCTGTTGATCTGCACGCTGAAGCGAGCGAACAGGCCAGGAGGAAACAGGAAGGGGAAGCTGTACTGGACATGAAGCTGCTCCAGAGAGAACAGGGCGCTGGAGGGAAGAGCGCTCCCACCAGCCGAGGACTCCACCCTGGCCTCGTCACTGCTGACGTAGCTGGGGAACTTGTACCACACCGTGGCACCATTCAGAGGTTTGCTGCGAGGTTTGTTGATGCAGTAGCAGATTCCCATCTTCTCCAGGAGCTCCATGATGAGATGGAGGTCCTGCTGGGTCTGGATGAGCGGCCTGAGCAGCAGGCGGATGACGTTGGAGGGAAGAAGGCCGTGCTGGAGAAAGCCCTCCACGTGGTGCTGCAGGTGGGTCACTCTGAGGTTCTCCCCCTTCTCGTCCTCTATGACCAGACTCACCCTCCCCTTGTCCCCCTTCTCCCCCTCGGAGAGCAGCCGGTCCAGCAGTGAGGACTCATCTCTCTGGAAGAAAACATTGAGAATTGCAATGAATCGAGGAAGGTTGTGGAAAACACAGTCCTTCAGGGTGGGGCTGTCCTCGAAGTAGAGTAGCTTGCCACTCTCATGGAGGTAAGACAAGACACTCTGCAGCCGGTCCTCCGTCAGGCCTGCCTGGAGGCCCAAACGGGCCGAGCTCCACCACGACAACCACAAGTCTTTGGACTTAAAGTGCAACTCCTCCAGCATCTGCCAGGACTTCGGCAGGACCCGGTGGAGGTTGGGGAAGATCTCCCTGTGGTCCGCAACAGACATGAGCTTCTCTCGCAGCCTGTGGACCTTCCTGTGGACATTCTCATGGGCAGCCGTACAGCTGACACTCAGGACAGGAGACAGGATCTGAAGCCGGTGGTTCAGCATGAACTGCAGCTGGGCCTTCCGGCGCCGCAGGTTCCGGTCCGAGACGCCATAGAAGAGGACATGAGGGCTGGAGGTGCGGACGCTGTAGCCCTGCTCCAGGGCGTGGTCCACCTGCTGCGCCAGGCTCCTCAGACACTGGAGTTCCCACTTCTCCTGCAGGCCGATCTGTCTGTGGATATCCAGAGTCTTCTCCTCCAGCTCCAGCTCCCCACACAGGTCCGCATGAGTGCCCACCAGACACACCACCGCATGGGGGACTTTGGCACAGAGCAGGTGGAGGAAATACCCAACGTGGGCGTAAAAACTCTTGGATGAGTATGTTTTCAGATTGATGACGAGAACATAGAGAGCACCAGGGGACAGAAAGAAGGGTTTGATAAGGTCATAGTTTTGGGTCCCTGACAAATCATAGACGAGAAAGGTGAGATGGCGATCTGCGTCTGCCACCCAGTTCGTGACTTCGATTCCTCTGCTTCCCTGGGTTCCTCTGGCGTCCTGCTCGCTGCTCACCAAACTCTGCCTCAGCTGGGTTTTCCCAGCATTCTTCATTCCCATCAGGACCAGTTTCAGCCGAGGCTTCACAGCCAGCTGCGACTGCGCCAGCTCCTTCTGGTAGACTGCGATGTACGGGATGCCCTTCATGCAGACCTCGTACGGAGGCTGGATCAGGGGGTTGTCTTTCACCTTCCAGATATTCACTTTGGCCAGTTTCCCAAAGTGATCTGGAAGAATGGCTATTTGGTTACCCTGTAAAACCAGTTCCTCCAACTTTTCCAGCTCCACTATATTGTCAGGCAGATGTGTGATGTTGTTGTTGTCCAACCAGAGGTTCACCAGGTTCCCCAGCTGACCGATCTCCTCTGGAATATGAGTTAGTTTATTCCTGCTCAGGTAAAGCTCCTCTAGTCCTGCGATGGTTAAAATTACCTGCGGGAAGCTCTCAAACTGGTTAGAAGACAAGTTGACCATTTTGAGTCTGTGCAGGTGACGGAAGGACTGAGGCAGGGCTGCCAGGTGGTTCCCGTCCAGCATCAGGCTCTCCAGGTTGTGCAGGTGACACATGGTGTCAGGTAAGAAGGACATGTGTAGACTGCTGAGCCACAGAATCTTGGTGGAGTTCAGTCTTGTAACATCATGTGGCAATAGCTCAAACTTGTTCCCGGAGAGGTCCAGCTCCTCCAGCTCGCCCAGGGCCAGGATCTCAGGGGGAAACTGGTTCAGCTTGTTGTGGTCTGCATCCAGCGTTCGCAACTTGGAGAGGCTGGAGAACGATGAGGGGAAGTCGTGCAGGTCGTTGAAGCTGATGTCCAGTTCCTCCAGACTCTGGAGCGCTCCAATCTGAGCTGGCAGGTTCTGGACTTTGTTGTGACTGATGCAGAGCTTCTTCAGGGCTTTCAGCTGGCCCACACCTTCAGACAGGCTCCTCAGACCGTTGTGGCTCATGTCCAGCTCCACCAGCTGCCCCAGCTCGAACACCACCCGGGGAACCACGCTGAACTTGTTCCTGCGGAGGACGAGGACGCGCAGGTTGTTGAGGCTGGACTCCAGCCCGTCCGGGAGCTCCTGGAGGGAGTTGTTGCCCAGGTTGAGCGCCTCTACTTCGGATATGTCCTCGGGCAGGATGATCTGGTTGTTTTTGGAGCAGAGGGTGAGCTGGCGCAGGTTGGTCCGCAGCTTCCTGGAGCGCAGGGCGGCATCCCTCCATAACCTGGCCGTTCTCAGATTGTTTTCCTTGTCCTCCATGGCGCTGCAGCCGGACCCCTCCTCCTCCTCCTCTTCCTCCTTGTTTTCATTGAGAGTCCTCATGGATCCTGAGCGTTCCCTCAGAGACCAGAAAACCGTCCGTCAGAGAGGACACGGGACACGCTTGGTGACGGGAAATAATCAACTGTTTGGACGGGAACGGAGGGCGAGTCTGCGGCCGCGGAGGCATCCTCGTCTCCTGAGCTGCTCAGCGCACAATGAAAGCCGACCACCGCGTTCACAGCCGCGGTTCTGCTCCCGGAACCGATCCGCGGGGCCGCGCCCGCCCACCGCTCCTCACAGATGTCCTCATCACATCCACAAGCCGTCTTCTCTTGATCTCTGTCCGGACTGATCCGGGCGGTTCCGAGCGCCTTCAGAGCCGCCGCGAGGAGTGAAAGCGAGGCGGCAGCGCGCGCACTGCGTCAGATCTGGGAGCGCTCCCTCTTCCACGACTCCTCCCAGTCCCCGCCCTCCCGCTGAGGAGAGGAGATGTGAGGAGGAGGAGGAGGAGGAGGAGGGAAAGTGATGTTCCTCACGGTAAATCAGTTTCACCTTAAGTGAAATATCAAAACTATAAAAGTGAAGTCATGATGCTTATGGAAAGAAGATAAAAAAAAACAGGAAAACTTCCTACAAGAATATACGGAAGAGATGTAAAATATTACAACACATATTTTAATGGACTCCTTTGAGTAGAGCGTTGTTGTATGTTGTGTTTATGGTACAAAGTGATATTTGTAGCAAAATCTTAGTCTCTCTCTAGTTTTTATTTTTCTGAGGCAGATTGTCGTAGAACCTGGTGAACACGAGCAGATGCATGAATCTGCTGCCACCTGGTGGCCGTTATGTGTAAGTGGTTGAAGTCTGAGCGGAAACAGCTGGAGTTGAGGTCTATAGCAGTGTTTCCCGACCCTGGTCCTCGGGGGACACTGTCCTGCATGTTTCGAAAGCTACTCTGCTTCAACACACCTGATTCAAATTAAAAGTCGTCACCGTCGTCCGGGTCTGTACAGCTCTGTTGATGACACAGCTACTGGAAGCAGGGAAACATCTCAAACATGCAGGACAGTGGGCCCCGAGGACCAGGGTTGGGAAACACTGCTCTATGGCTTTAGCAGTGGTACAAACGTAGCTGCTTTACTGTTATCATTTCATCACGTTTTCACATGTCTCTATTGGACATTAAAAAAGCAGCAGCCAGAACGGCTTTTATTGTCAAATTATTCAGATGTCATGTTCACCGCGTTAACCCATATTCTTCAAATCTTCTGTAATTCACTTTGACATGCAAGATATTAATTTCTGTGAAAAATCTTGTTGTTTTAGTGCCTTTGATCGATCACATTTTTCATGTTCTGCCTGTGAGGAATGACTGCAATGTTTATTTGGGATTCAGATCTGGGGAGCTTCCTGGACAGATTAAATGTTTTAGTGCCATCATTTCAGAGCCACTTGATTATCGCTTCCCCATTCAGACCTGATACTGGAACAAATCTGACACCAGTAAACAAAAGTCTTGGCCTCACTGTTCTTGTTTTGTTTTGGGTTTTTTAGCATTACGATGGTGCGTTTGTGTCTGTTTCTTGATCCTATGGCATATTTCTTTTGTACCCAGGGTTTAAAGTCATAATTCCAACTCAGAACCAATTCAAAGAATTAGAAAACCTGGAACAAATGCACCTGTTGTTATCAGCAAAGTCTGATGAACCTCCTGGTTTCCTTGTTTTCCTGAAAAGTCAGAAGAACCACTAAGAGACAGCGTTGGAGATAAAATGTATGAAAAATAGTTCTTAGAAAAAAATAGTTCTTTAAAAAAAAAAAAAAAAAAAAAAAAAAAGAAAAATAGTTCTTAGCAAATTCTTTTACGCCAGCTTTTAGTAGAAAAAAGGGTCCAGCAAAACAGAGAGAAGGAAGAAGAAAAGGGGAGGTTCCCCAACATTGAACAACTCGTTCTGGACGGGATGGGGTTCACTGCCACTGACTACAGCTGCTAGTTCTGGAGCGACGTCCTCACACCTGTAGATCTTCTGTTCATCTACGCTCAGAGACTGAAGGACACAGCAGCCAGGTGACTCAGAGGGAGACGGGGGAGAAAGACAAGCTGGAGCATCTTGATTTTCTGACAGTCCATCCAAAAGGACATCCTGGTCCCAGAGCACCATGTGTTAAATAAGGTTTAAAAAATGAGGTGTGAATCTAAGAAAGTCACTTTTTATAAATATTGTGTGTATATTATATATTTTGTATAAAAAAAATATAAATATTAACTGGTACTTGTAAATGTTTAATCTAAATCTTCTATACTTAAACCTTGATGGAGATATACAAAAGTATGTCAAGGTGCAGAAACATTTGTGCCTCATGTTTAAGTAAACTTGGGTTTTTAAATCACATCTGAGATAAGTTTGTTTTTGGCAACAATAACAAAAAAATCTCATATAAAATACAAACAACATTCTTGTATTTTATTTTTAAATATTCCAAATTTCAGAAAATTCAAAAAAACACATATTTAGGAAGATTCAGGGAGTGACAGACTTGTAGATTTTGTTCAGACAAAGTTGTTCACATGATAAAGCGTCTTACATAAGTCCAACCGCCTCGGCGGTTCTAGTGTTAAATAACAAAACAAACAAACCACCTTTACAGTGTCATCATGTGATTATGTTCAATGTAACAGGTTTATTTTTTATACACTGTGTAACAATATTCAGCATTGATATCAATAAATATTTCCAAAATGCCTCTCTGTGCAAAAGGTGTTTAAAACATGAACAACTCCTGCTCCCAGGAGGAGGTGCAGGTGGAGGAGAGAAAGACCAGATTATGATCCACCTTGCAGAAAAACAGGTTGTGCAGACGAGATGTCTGAATCTGTGACATTTGCATAAAACAAATCCAACGTTTCGTTTTCTGTGGTGGAACATTTAAGAAACTGTTGAAACGTGGGAAATGTAGCAGAGAGACTGACCTGGTTGAAATCACCAGTGATTGAACTACCTAACTTGTTGGTTATTTACGCGTGCATGAATCAAATTAGACGCCCAACACACTGCAGCATAAATAACGAGTCACGTTTCTATTAAAACGTATTTGAATAGAAAACACGCCTGATTCTAATTAACGGTCCTGATTAGCTTTTCATCAAGGTCTGTACAACTGTGTTGATGACACAGCTGCTCGTATCGTGTTGTGCTGAAGCAGGAAAACATCTAAAACATGCAGGACCTTGGAGGACTGGAGTTTGACACTCCTAATCTAAGATAAGATAAGAAAAGACAGGACTTTATTTTCCCACAAGGGGAAATTTGTGTGTTACCACACCTCAAGTACAAAAAACAACAAAAGTGAGCAAAAATATAAAATAATACAAGATAACATGTCTGTACATAGTGATAACAGTGGAGGTAGAGTGACCAAGTGACTTCTGGCATTAAGATGCATTAGAGAGTCTGACTGCTGTCAGGATGACTGACAGCCTCCTTCCTGCAGCGGGGAGTTTCAGTCTCTGACTGAAGGAGCTGCTCAGTGCACACACACAAAAAACTCGTTCCTCACCCTCTGTGGGTGGTGTCCCTTCTAAGCTCGGGTCTTCTACCAGAGGCCAGGGAGCTTGAGGGTTCTGCGCAGTATTTTTGCTGTTCCTAACACTGTACTTTTCTGGACTGAGATATCTGAGGTTGTTCCGGGGATCTGCTGCAGCCACTCTTCCAGTTTGGGGGTTACTGCTGTCGTGGAAAAAATAGTCGGTGGAAGAAAGAGTAAAAAGTCTACTATCTTCGTACATTCGTTTATTTGAAAACAACCGGAAATAACGAGCGGAGGTTCTGCAGAAATCCTCCCGCTCACTGAAGGGAGGAGTCTTTTATACAGAAAGCATGAATAAAAAGACAAAGACATATACATTAAAGAAGGCGCTCGCGCTTTACAGTGAGGACGCGCTCATTTCATGACAAAAAGGGGGGTTTGGCTGGGTGACGGGTGTGCGCTTATTTCATGACGGGGGTGTTTGCTCCGCGTCTGGAGTGCGCACAGTCCATAACAAAGGCTTTTGTTCCGTGTCCGGAGCGCACTCATTCATAACAAAAGCTTTGCTTCGTGTCCGGAGCACACACATTCATTCACGTCTGGGCATACCTGTTTTCGTGACAAAGAGATATGCATTTTACAATAGACGTGTCTTCTGACCGGCAGTCCTTGTGGCGACGCTCTTTTGTTCACGTCGCCAATAGTACATAGAAGGTGTCATTTATCAGACTGGAGTCAGGGTGTGAAGTGGTGTGTGGGGAAGGGGGGGGGGGGGGGGGGGGGGGTCTGCTTCCTCATGTAGGGGGAGTTGGTCAAAAGTAAAGCTGCATCCAAAGAATTACAAAGAAAGTAAGGAGTGTAATATAAAATTTCCACCACACTTCCCTTCTCTTGATCCTGTATGGATCACCATGATTGGTAAACAATACTCGAAGAATCGGGACGACGAAGAGGATGGCTATGAGGATGAGGCAGCTGGTGGCGTTTCCTAGAGACCATTTCGGGTCCCATTTGGGGTGTCAGGGGTGTGGTTGATCCATGTCAGGGGCTAGCGGTGGAACTTGGCACGTTACTGTTGCAGTGGGACACTGTTTCATTCCGCACTGATCTTGCTAGTGAGCGACGACCTTACGGAGGTGTGGTTTGGGTCTGGTTGGCTGGAGTCAAGGGCGGCTGGTCAGGAGGAGGAGTGATCTTCTTGCAGTGTGAGGCATGAATCGAGGTGGCTCTGTCAGCAATCTTGACAGCAGTTTGTGTGGTCAGGAGGATCTGGAACGGGCCAACCCAGCGCTGATGGTTTCACTTCTGTCTTCTAAAGCTTCAGCACAAAGTCACTAGGGACTAGGGTGTGGAGTTGTCCTTCAGCAGGGCTCGAGAGGGCAGCAGCAATCTGAGAACGAATGTCTGAGGGCTTTTGAGCACAGTAAGTTAGCATGTTGGCTTTACACAGGGCTGTGTCGGAAGGAGGAGCTGTGGGGGGTTTCAGGCCCACATTAGGAGGAGCTGCAAACAGGATTTCATTGCAACTGCGTCAGCACGTGTGTTACCTACAGAAACAGGGGCAGGGGAGTTAGTGTGAGCAGAACATTTGCAGACAGCCATTCGTTCTGGGAGAAGGATGGAGTCCAGTAGATCTGCAACCAAAGAGTGGGTTAAAATTGGTTTCCATCAGATTTGAGGAATCTGCTGTGTTTCCAGAGCTGGCCATATTCGTGAATGATGCCAGAATCATATCTGGAATCCGTCCAGATGGTGGCTGATTTGTTTGCGGCGAGAATGCAGGCACGTGTTAAAGCAACGAGTTCAGCGATCTGTGCAGAGTAATGGCAAGGCAGAGGTGCGGAATCTACAATGTCATGGTCTGAACAGACAGCATAACCGGTACGGCAGTTACCGGTGGCGGGGTCACGAGAGGCGGAGCCATCGACGTATAGGATTAAGTCAGGGTTGTCAAGGGGGAGATCAGATAGGTCAGGTCGGGGAGTGCAGGAGAGAGAAAGTTCAGTCACACAGTCATGAGGTTCTCCATACTATCAGGGACTCACAGTTTTGATGAGGTCTACATCATATTTATGAGTGGTCCAGACAGAAGGCGGTATTAAATTCAACTCAGGTGTGGAGTCAGGGGAGTTGAGAAGTAAAAGGGGAACAGGACCTAGAGGAGAAGCTTTCAAACCACAAACAGATTTTTGACATGTCAGTTGATGGAAACTGGTGGTTTTGAAAGCGGTGTGGAAGAAGAAAAAGAACATCAATGGATTTGGGGTGAGGGTTCAATCGGTAGTTAAGTTGCAGGATCGAGTTCAGGGTCCCAAATCCTTCCATTGGTCAGTTTTAGACTTAGCTAGGGAGATGTGAGGATCACTGTCAGGTACCTTAAAAAATGTGGTTAGTAGGGGGGTAAGAGAGACAGAAAGAGCGCTGCGCGTTGCAGACCAGTAAAGGCTGCATGTTTGCAAAACATCAGTTAGATTCGAGAAGGACTGTTGTTCAAACTCGGAGTCAGGTTCTGATGTTATCCAAACGGTACAATGAACATTTTGTGGTCTCATGAAAACAACAGTTCGTGGAGCTCTAGCTTTTGCCATGGTAATTAGGGGCTGGGATTCGTCTACAGAAATCCACCATTGATATACAAGGATGGGAGGAGAAGTCATGATCTCCTTGGTCATTGTGTAGGAACAGGTGGTAGGAGAAATTACCTTCATGCCTTCAGGGGAGGACCGGAGCCCGAGGCCTAAAGATAGCATGAGGTCACGGCCCAGCAGATTAAAAGGGCAGCACTGTGATAACAGGAGAGAGTGTTTTAATGGGGGGGAGATTATCAACAGAGCAAGATAGAGGGACTGTAAAGTGTTCTTTTATTTCTGTACCACTAGCACCCAAAGAGTAAAGAAATTTACCACTAAGTTTAGTACCAGGCAAATCAGCTGATTTAACCACTGAAAAAGTTGCACCAGAGTCCACAATAAAAAACAATATTTTTACCAGCAACTGCCATTTTAAACAGAGGAAGATTTAAAATGCTTTCTTCAGTTGGGCAATGAAACAAAGTGTGTGTGTGTGTGTGTGTGTGTGTGTGTGTGTGTGTGTGTGTGATCGCGATCTTATCTGTTTGTTGGGGGGGTTCCTCCTCCGACGTGCCCACCGGATCTACACCCCGCTTCGCCTTTCAGTCCGAATAATGGGTTCTAGAATGCTGTCCTCTTTGGTCTCTATAGTTGCCTCTTTTTCTGCGCTTGTGTGGTTTTAGTAAGCAGGTGTTGGTTCAGTGTCTTTTTTTTTTTTTTTTTACAGTAGCATCAGGTGTCACTCGAGCGGTTGGGTGGGTTTGGGGGACTGATCTGTGCAGGAAAGAAATCCGGCAGGAGAGTCAGCGGATGCTGTAGGAGCGTGGAGCAGGCGCAGCTGGGCTCGGTGGTTTATGTCATCTTTCTCCTTTTTGTCGGTCGTTTCCTGGTCTTTAAGTCTTTTTTGCTGATGGTCAGCGTGTCTCAGGATGTCATCTAGACGCATGGAAGCTTTTTGCCACCCGATGCAGGAGTCTTTTGTCATGGTACTCAGGGGACTCAGGAGTCCATTCAGGAAGCTCTGTTTGAGGTGACTCTCATAGGGGGTCATGATGGGGCCGGGGTAGGGATCAGGCTTAGTCATTCCACTGTAATCATCGTGGATCGACTGGAGATGAAGAAGGTAGTTGTCCACCTCCTCTCCCTCTTTTTGGGTGCACGCTGTGATCTTTGACAGGTCACACGCGATTGGGAAGCTATCTCGGAGGGCTTGGAGGAAGTTAGTGACCCAATTTCTGTAGTTAATGTCGTCTGCGATGTCACCGTCACGTAGGTTGGCTGTGGGCCAGTTTGGAGTTGCAGGTTGACGGTGATGGAGGAATTGTGGCTTCAGCAGGGCAAACTGAGCTGGGGTGAGAAGGTTGAGGAGAACTCTGGACATTTCAGAGGATGTGGGGACATAGTCTCTGATGAAGTCTTTAAATGCATTGGCAAGAGCTTGTCCGCCCTTTTCTGGCTTTGGTAGGTGTTTAGAGGCCACGATGATGTCATCCACAGTCCAGGGACGGTAAACATAGGCGGGTAGCCCTTGTGGTCCGGCAACCTGAACCATGGGGGCAGTGAACACCTTATTTGTGGCTGAGTGTAGGTGCATTGGTGAAGGGGGGGAGGATTGAGAGTTTTTGAAAAGAATTTCAGAGTTATTGGGTTGGATATCGGGGATGAGGGATGAGTGTCCAGTAGGTGATGACAGAGAGAAGGTGGGAGGTCTCAGGGACGTGTGGGTTTGGTCTGCAGTAGGAGTAGAGGAGGAGGAGCCGTCTGCCGACGAATCAGGGGCTAGGCCACGTCTGGTCGTTCCCGATTGGTCTGCTGGTGTAGAGGGGGGTGGTTGGTAAGGCGGAGGGGTGGAGTCCAGTGAGGCGTCGTTCGAGGATCCCCACAGGCCCTGCATAGAGGGATACAGAGAACTACAAGCAGTGTTATCATTCTTTGCATCAGTTTCATTAAGTTCGTCCTTCTTTTCCTTCTTTTTTTTTTTACATGCTTCTTGGCGTTCACGCTTATCACACTCAGTTTCCCATAATTTTAAGCATTCGTCCATTCTTAGCATTCGTTGGACATCGTGTGATTTCACTTTTTTGTTAGTGCTTAGTTGCCGGTTTCTATCCTCAGTTAACTTTTCACGCAATTGTTTTAATTGAATTGCACTCAGAGATCCCCCTTCAGGGAAACCGAAATTATCACTCCAATAGTAGACAAATTCACATGAATCTTTCCCGTATTTGTCTTTCATGAATATAATTAAATTCGAATTTGTTTTGTTCTTGTTTTTTTTGTTTTTGTTAATTTGGTTAATTTTCTGGTTGCTGTGCCTTATTGTGAACATGTTACCCATGCTTCTTTAACCTGGTCTCGTGACGTCACCTCACAGGACTAAATGCACATTAAGCTCACGGGACTAGGAGTTCGATCTTGTCTTAGCTAAAGGCTCACAATAAACTATTATGTGCGCGTTTACAACCCGATCTCGCCTCAGCTCACGGGACTTCAAAAATTGGTCTCGCCTCAGCGCCGACTCACAACTCGGGTGCCGCTAGAATAACTTGGTTTTGGCCTCCTGGAAGTTATGGTACGTTATGTCCCGAGTATCCAGGATATGAGAGAAAAGAAAACAAAAAACAATAAAAATAATCTCTTCTCTTCGACACCAAAACCTTGTTATCCTAACATACAGAGTTTGATCGGATCTAAATCAATGTTTGAGCTGGTTTTTGTTCACCAGTTCACTGATTCAATTCGATCTCATTCTGATGCGCGCAAATACCCGATCTTGCTTAAGTGCTATGATCGCATTTTTCAGCAATCTCTTTCAGAACATCAACCAGAAAATTAATGAAGACAGTTGACTATAAAATTATAAAAAAATCTTCGTTTCATTTAGGTTTTAGAATTTGGAATAAATTTGTCTTATCCTATGGGCTCCAATCTGAGCCTTTTAATCTTTTGGATAGAATTGGAAGAAAAATACTTCTCACCGTTTACTTTTCCCAGAGCGAGTTCGGAGATGCCGTCACGGTCGACTGAGATCTCAGGTAGAAGTCCTCTCTCTCAGAAATGCTAAGCGAGGTAGTGAGGATGAATCTCTGCAGATTCAGGTGGCCAACCCGTCATCCGGATCTCAGCGGCCTGCTTGGCATCCCACTTCTGACACCAAATTGTTGTGGAAAAAATAGTCGGTGGAAGAAAGAGTAAAAAGTCTACTGTCTTCGTACACTCGTTTATTTGAAAACAACCGGAAATAACGAGGGGAGGTTCTGCAGAAATCCTCCCGCTCACTGAAGGGAGGCGTCTTTTATACAGAAAGCATGAATAAAAAGACAAAGACATATACATTAAAGAAGGCGCTCGCGCTTTACAGTGAGGACGCGCTCATTTCATGACAAAAAGGGGGGTTTGGCTGGGTGACGGGTGCGCGCTTATTTCATGACGGGGGTGTTTGCTCCGCATCTGGAGTGCGCACAGTCCATAACAAAGGCTTTTGTTCCGTGTCCGGAGCGCACTCATTCATAACAAAAGCTTTGCTTCGTGTCCGGAGCACACACATTCATTCACGTCTGGGCATACCTGTTTTCGTGACAAAGAGATATGCATTTTACAATAGACGTGTCTTCTGACTGGCAGTCCTTGTGGCGACGCTCTTTTGTTCACGTCGCCAATAGTACGGAGAAGGTGTCATTTATCAGACTGGAGTCAGGGTGTGAAGTGGTGTGTGGGGAAGGGGGGGGGGGTCTGCTTCCTCATGTAGGGGGAGTTGGTCAAAAGTAAAGCTGCATCCAAAGAATTACAAAGAAAGTAAGGAGTGTAATATAAAATTTCCACCACAACTGCCACGGGCACTACTGTCACCTTCACCTTCCAGGCCTTCTCCAGTTCCTCTCTAAGCCCTTGGTATTTCTCAAGCTTCTCGTGTTCCTTTCGCCTGATGTTACCATCACTTGGTATTGCCACATCCACCACCACGGCTTTCCTCTGCCCTTTGTCTGCCACCACGATGTCTGGTTGGTTTGCCATCACCATCCTGTCTGTCTGTATCTGGAAGTCCCACAGGAGCTTTGCTCTGTCATTTTCCACCACCTTGGGAGGTGTTTCCCATTTTGACCTTGGGGTTTCCAGCCCATACTCCACAAAGATGTTTCTGTAGAGTATGCCCGCTACTTGGTTATGGTGTTCCATGTATGCTTTCCCTGCCAGCATCTTACACCCTGCAGTTATGTGCTGGATTGTTTCCGGTGCTTCTTTGCACAACCTACACCTTGGGTCTTGTCTGGTGTGGTATATCTGGGCCTCTATTGCTCTGGTGTTCAGAGCCTGCTCCTGTGCAGCCAGGACGAGTGCCTCTGTGCTGTCCTGTAGGCCAGCTCTCTCTAGCCATTGGTAGGACTTCTTGAGATCAGCCACTTCAGTTATGGTTCGATGGTACATCCCGTGTAGGGGCTTGTCCTCCCATGATGCTTCCTCCTCCAGCACCTCTTCACCTTGCCATTGTCTGAGGCATTCACTGAGTACGTCATCCGTTTGGGCCTTGTCCTTGATGTACTCATGGAGCTTGGCAGTTTCGTCCCGGATAGTGGCTTTCACACTCACTAGTCCTCGGCCTCCTTCCTTACGGCTTGCATACAGTCTCAGTGTGCTGGATTTGGGGTGGAACCCACCATGCATGGTGAGGAGCTTCCTTGTCTTAACATCTGTGGTCTGTATCTCTTCCTTTGGCCACCTTATTATTCCTGCAGGGTATCTGATCACTGGCAGGGCGTAGCTGTTTATTGCCCGGGACTTGTTCTTGCCATTGAGCTGGCTTCTTAGGACCTGCCTTACTCGCTGGAGGTATTTGGCTGTTGCCATTTTCCTTGCAGCCCCTTCGAGGTTACCATTTGCCTGTGGTATTCCAAGGTACTTGTAACTGTCCTCAAGGTCTGCTATTGTTCCTTCTGGGACTGAGACCCCTTCTGTGTGGACTACCTTGCCTCTTTTTGTCACCATCCTCCTACATTTCTCAAGCCCGAATGACATCCCGATGTTGTTGCTGTAGATCCTGGTGGTGTGGATCAGGGAGTCTATGTCCCGCTCGCTCTTAGCGTACAGCTTGATGTCATCCATGTAGAGGAGGTGACTGATCGTAGCTCCATTCCTGAGGCGGTATCCGTAGCCAGTCTTGTTGATTATTTGGCTTAGGGGGTTCAGACCTATGCAGAACAGCAGTGGGGACAGCGCATCTCCTTGGTATATGCCACATCTGATGGACACTTGGGCAAGTGGCTTGCCATTTGCCTCGAGAGTGGTTTTCCACAGGTCCATTGAGTTTGCAATGAAGGCCCTTAGAGTGCTGTTGATCTTGTACATCTCCAAGCACTCAGTGATCCATGTGTGTGGCATCGAGTCGTAGGCTTTCTTGTAATCAATCCAGGCAGTGCACAGGTTGGTATTTCGGGACTTGCAGTCTTGGGCGACTGTTCTGTCAACCAGGAGTTGGTGTTTGGCTCCTCTGGTGTCTCTGCCTATGCCCTTCTGTGCTTTGCTAATGTATTGCTCCATGTGCCTGCTTATCTTAGTCGCAATGATGCCTGACAGGAGCTTCCATGTTGTGGAGAGGCAG
Source organism: Xenentodon cancila (assembly GCA_014839995.1). NCBI lineage: Eukaryota > Metazoa > Chordata > Actinopteri > Beloniformes > Belonidae > Xenentodon > Xenentodon cancila. Next base: position 23,759,408 of record CM026215.1, on the reverse strand, counting down.
GTTATTGGTCGGTAGTTAGATGGGGCTGCACCCTTTGTGGGATCCTTCAGGATCAGGATCGTTCGCCCTTCGGTTAGCCATTCTGGGTGAGTCCCATCTCTTAGCAGCTGGTTCATTTGTGCTGCCAGGCGCTCATGGAGTGCTGTGAGTTTCTTTAGCCAGTAGGCCTGGATCATGTCTGGGCCCGGTGCTGTCCAGTTTAACATACCTGAGACTCTTTCTTGGATGTCTGCCACTGTGATAGTGACTGGTTTCTGCTCAGGGAGGTTGCTGTGCTCCTCTCTTAGGGAGACTAGCCATTGAGCACTGCTGTTATGTGCTGCATCCTTCTCCCATATGCTCTTCCAGTACCTCTTAGTTTCCAGGCTTGGTAGGACTTCTTGAGATCAGCCACTTCAGTTATGTTTCGATGGTACATCCCGTGTAGGGGCTTGTCCTCCCATGATGCTTCCTCCTCCAGCACCTCTTCACCTTGCCATTGTCTGAGGCATTCACTGAGTACGTCATCCACTCACTAGTCCTCGGCCTCCTTCCTTACGGCTTGCGTACAGTCTCAGTGTGCTGGATTTGGGGTGGAACACACCATGCATGGTGAGGAGCTTCCTTGTCTTAACATCTGTGGTCTGTATCTCTTCCTTTGGCCACCTTATTATTCCTGTGGGGTATTTGATCACTGGCAGGGCGTAGCTGTTTATTGCCCGGGACTTGTTGACTGGTTATTGCCATTGAGCTGGCTTCTTAGGACCTGCCTTACTCGCTGGAGGTATTTGGCTGTTGCCATTTTCCTTGTAGCCCCTTTGAGGTTACCATTTGCCTGTGGTATTCCAAGGTACTTGTAACTGTCCTCAATGTCTGCTATTGTTCCTTCTGGGACTGAGACCCCTTCTGTGTGGATTACCTTGCCTCTTTTTGTCACCATCCTCCTACATTTCTCTAAACACTAAACACTACATGATTATCATAATAGATCATTGCAGCTGTGTGTGACAGCAGAGACAAAACTCTCAAAGACAAAATATGAGTCAGCACCAACTGCACTCATAAGGAAGGTCCCAGTGTGACTAAAACTCATATTTCCACCACAATCATGTACAAAGAAGATGCTGTAGCGCCATCACATGGTGAACAGTTTTACTTGATGAACCAATGGAATACAGTACATTGGAGACTTGGCAGCTGAAGGGCCTTAGGAGGGGGTTGACTCTGTTAGAGGAGCCCGTTTCGCGGGGTTGCCTCAGAACCCCTGCTAGTGGAAACTTACCTGTAGACTAGTGGTGCCTCTCTCAGTCTTGTCAGATCTCATGTCAGATCTCATGCTCATGGGAACCATTATGACCTTTGAGATCTTAGACAGTTGAAGGTTGTCAACACTGGTTTTATCAGATGTTGGACAAGGGAGTGGTGTTCATACTGTGCTCCTTCTCTCTCTCCATTGTGTGTTTATACCCATGTACTTTGTTGAGCAGTGATGGAAAGAATGAATGAGATGTTTGGTCCCCATCTACCAGAATATTCTGTACATGTTTCATTTTCATTCAGTGAAATAAGTAAGAAATAAATCCACAAATTTGATTTTGATTGGATACAGGAAACTGACTGTGCTGTTACTTCACCGTGGGCCTCTTTGCTTCAGATATCACCATGGCAACGTAAGTAATACACAGTTAACAGGACAAAATGCCAGATTTATGTTTTGTCGTGTCAACATTATCTGTAAGAAAGTAGCTGAAGGTCAAACAGAGAAGACCCCACACCTAAAATCTTCTCCATCCATGTTTTACCGATTATTATTATTATTATGGGGATGTAGCCTTAACAGGGACGACAGACTGATGCAGCATCTGCAGCATTTGAACATTTGTTTGTTTTGAATAAACTTGAGCAAAGACCACGTCTTAGTTTTTTTTTTTATTGAATTTTACTTCTCTGAAGTTAATGATTCATACTAGAAAAGAAAAATTTTACTGAAATAACTTTTCATTTTCCTTTTAGTGGAACCCCATTTAAGTACCAGGACTTCATTTCCAGAAGTGATCTGAGTCAACCAGGACCTCTTGCTGTCTACCAGCTGAAACCAGAGGTTCAGAAGTTTGGAACTCTTACAAGAAAGACCATCGGTGAAAAAAACATAAAGAAGATAAACAAAACCATCTTACTAGTTGGAGAAACCGGAGCAGGAAAATCGACCCTGATCAACGCTCTGGTCAACTACGTCATAGGAGTGAAGTTTGAGGATGAAGTCTGGTTTCAGATCATAGACGACGAGAAGAGAAGTCAGACTGAAAGTCAGACAACAGATGTGATCGTTTATGAGATCTTTGAGTCTGAAGATGAAACTCTGCCCTTCTCTCTGACCATCATCGATACTCCTGGATTTGGAGACACCAGAGGGATCGAACAAGATGCATTAATCAGTCAGAGATTGTTTGACTTGTTTCGTTCAGAAGATGGAGTTCATGAAATTCATGCAGTAGGTCTGGTGATGAAGGCGAGTGAGAATCGTCTGACCGACCGACTGATGTTTATCTTCAATTCAGTAACCTCTCTGTTTGGAAAGAACATGGAGAACAGTATTGTATCTCTCATCACACACTCTGATGGATTACCACCTGAAAATGCTCTTAAAGCTCTTGAAACTGCAAAGATCAAAACTGCCAAAAATGAGGGAAATCAGCCGGTTCACTTCCTGTTTAATAATTGCCAGCACAAGAACCGAACAGGAAATAAAAGGGTCCAGAAGTTTGCTTTTGACACAACACAAGAAGGGATGAGTGAATTTATGGCCTTTATGGAAACAAGAGAACCTCAGAAACTGCAGAAAAGTATCGATGTCCTGAATGAACGTGTCAGACTGACATCCTGCATCCAAAACCTGCAAGACCGAATCGAGCTGATTGAACTAAAACAGGAAGAAATCCAACAGACTAAAGAGGGTCTGAGGAAACATGAAGAAGAGTTAAACAGGAACAAAAACTTCACCATAGAAGTTGAGGAAGTCTACAAAGATAAAAAACATATTGATTGTGGGAAGTGGTTCCTTGGATTGTTCAAGAATGGAGCTGTCTGCTGTACTAAGTGTGAGGAGAACTGCCACCATCCTGGATGTACGATGGCCAAGAGTCCTGGAAGTTGTAAGGTCATGAAAGGAGGTCACTGCACCGTCTGCAGTGGGAAGTGTCCTGTATCCAGTCATGTGAAGGAAGGTTGGATCTATGTGAACAAGACCAGGAAAGTTCAGAAGACTCTACAGGATGTCAAGGACAAGTATGAGAAGATGAAATCAGAAGAATGTGACAAGTTGAACCTCTTGGAGAATTTTGAAGAGCAAATGAAGGAACTTTCAGCAGAGATGTGGAGGTTGGTTGATGAGGCCTACCAGCATGTTTTCAGACTGGAGGAGATCGCCCTGAACATTGATTCAGTGTCCACTTACGTCCACTTGGACTTCCTGATCAAGAAGATGAATGAAAAAGGAGACACAGAGAAGGTTAAGAAGCTGGAGGACATTAATAGAAGAATGGATACCAGAGTCAGATTGGCCGTTCAGTATGTGTGTGGCAAACTAAAACACCTGAAGTGAAGAACATAAACGACCGGATTCTGTCTCCTGGAAGTTCATTTTATTGATTTGCTTTATTTGATCTTCAAGTTATTTTTTCTTCAGCTCGTGGACAGATGAAATCATTATTTTACTTTTCACGGAAACATTCATTTTTTAATGAGCACTGATCAGTCACATTGCTTTCCCTTTTATCTGGGTCTAACTGAGATCTTGATGGACATCTTTTTCTTCATCTTACCCTCTGCAACGTTAACATCTTTACTTTTGTTTTTATTTCCTTCTTATTTTTCATCTGCTGTTCTCTCAATCCCAAAGCCTGCACGAGCCTCCTCAAGTCTCTGTGAAGACCATCACATCTGAGTGCTGGTTCTTCAGACTTCTGCCTGCAACCAGCTTCTGCTACAGCGACACTGAGGCTCCTGGGAGACATCCAGGTCCCAGCATCCCAACCTGACAGAACCTGGCAAGCAGAGATCTTGGAAAAAAGTTCACAGTCTTGACATAACTATGGATTTACACATGCATATGATGTTGGTCGGTGTCACAAACGGACAAAGAGAGAGAGATTGTCTCAAATGATGTTTCTTTAATAATTCAAGTTCCTTTTGTTCTTTTTATTTTCATTTTTGTTTGTTATTTTATCTTATTCCTTATCTTAGTTCACTGTAATCATTTTGACTATACCATGAATAAAATCCACTGACTGCACATTTTAATGACATTTCATGTGAAATTTAGCCGAGTACTTTTATTTTCTGTAGGATGTTTTGGTTATTGCTTCTTTTTTTACATTTTTTGTTTATTAATTTTGCCTTATTCATTATTGTCAGAGTTATGAACATATTATGAATGTATTATTACATGATTGGCTTTAAGTCATAATTCTCTGCTGTCTGTATTTACAAGATCGTGGTGTCAGGATTAAGATATACAAAATGTCAGAGCCAAACGGGCCTATGGCATGTCTGTTTCTCCACCTGATTACATTTACATACAACATGTCATGTGACTGCTTTGTTCCCCTGTGAAAAAAAGAGACCACAGCAAAGAAGAAGATGGGAATGGCCAGGAATCGCCAAGGGTTGATACACCTTGGCGTCGGCCTTTCCCCCCTTTGCAAAGGTTTGAACAGACTGCTGTCTCTGCATGGTTTATTCCTAACATTGAGAGGTTTCAATGACCTTAACAATTATATTAGTTTACTTGGTTCTTAATCTCACCATGCTGTAATCATTTTGACTATACCATGAATAAAATCCACTGATTGCACATTTTAATGACATTTCATGTTTTAAAAACTCAGATGTTTTTTCATTTGTGTTTCAACAGACTGTCTCTGATCTCAGGTCATAAATTCTCACTGATGGATTCAACTGATTGATTAATTATCATTTTATTTTATTTTTATTCTATTAGGGAATTGTTTTATATTTTTTTCTTGTTATGTATCATTTCTTGTTTCTCTGATAAATTCATTTTATGATTTCAATAAATAGACATACCTTCATCCACCTGTAATTGGTGCTTTAATTTGGTATAAATTCTTTCATAATTCACAATAACTCAGATCAACTAAACAATGACTAAAGTAGCAGAAGTGGTTTGAATATGGTTGTGTATCACTGATCTGTCAATAAAACTGAGTGAAGAAGAAGAACCAAAGATGTTGGAGACAAGTATCTTGGACAGGTATGTTAAATGTAGGCCAGTGTGTGGAACATTTGAGCCCTAAAACTGTAAATTAGGTTTCTTTATCCTTTTGTTTGTGTTGTGAGAACATTTAAAAACTTGTTTTTTATGGCCGTTCAAGTTTTCCCGAAAAAACATGGAAGAGGCCCCCGTTTCCCCTGATTCTCCAACAGTCAGTAGACCTGATCAATTTGAAAATTGAAAATAGAGTTGGGTGAACCAAGGCCAAAACAACAGGTAAAACTGACCCACCTGAATCAACCAAATTCACCCATCAAAAATAAATAAATTAAAGGACAATTACTTACCTCCAAAAATATACACAATGGGGGGGGGCGGTGGTCTGAGCCATCATCCAGTTGCTGCAGCTCCATGCAGCCAATCCTCTTCAGGAACGTTTATTTGTAGCACAATTCAACATTTAGGTGATTTAAACTGATTTACATAGACATTAAAACATCACACAAATAAAAAGCATGATTTAAAATGTAAACAAACAACTCATGTAGTGTTTCAACTCATGTAGTGACGTAAACACGTTCATACAAAGATTCTTGCAGTGACAGACATCGCACTCTAACACCCCCACTCGATGATGTCACTCATATCAACAACATTACATACCAAACATCTATGTGCAGATCCTTTCCATTTTGGTTTTTGTAGCAGACTTTGTGAACACGTCTGCCACCATATTTTCAGTTGGACAGTAAATCAGTTCAACTTTTCCTTCTAGTACAGTTGACCTTATGAAGTGGTATTTAATGTCCACGTGCTTGCTTCTCTGGTGGTTCACAGGATTCTTTGCCAGGCGAATAGTCCCTTGATTGTCCTCAAAGATTTGAGTTGATGTGTCCTGAAAACTACAGTCCATATCCTTCAATAGCTGTGTGAGGTGAAGAGCTTCCTGGATCGTAGCTGCTAAAGCCATGTATTCTGCCTCACACGTTGACAGTGCTACAGTTTGTTGTTTCTTCGTTTTCCATGAAACGACCGCACCATCTTTATTTAGACTGAAACAATAACCTGTAGTGCTCTTCCTGTCATCTGGGTCGTTAGCCCAGTCTGCATCAGAATAACCAGTCAGTTCAAGTTTGTCGACACCTCTTTTATAACACAACTCAACATCTTTGGTCCCTTTTAAGTACCTGTACACATGGTTCACCGCTGTCATGTGTTTCTCTCTAGGGTCTGACAGATATTGTGATAATTTACTCACAATCCAGCTGATATCTGGTCTGGTACAGCTCATAATGTAAACGAGGCTGCCCAACATTTCTCTGTATCTCCTCTGGGTTGTTAGATCTCCTTCTGGAGTGAGATCACACTTTGCTTCACTGGGTGTAGCTCTGGCTTTACAATCACACATCCCAAATTTTTCCAGGATTATGTCAATGTACCTGGATTGGTTTATCTTAACAGTATCTGTTGTTTGGGTAAAGTTAATACCAATAAAATTAGATAGTTGACCTAAATCTTTCATTTTGAACTTGTTTTTCAGTTCATCCTTGACTTCTCCCATACACTTCTCATTGCTTGCAGCCATAATTATGTCATCCACCCATACCAACAATATTACTCTCTCTTTGTCTGACTGTCTGGTGTAGATACAGTTATCTGCTTGACTCTGTACAAATCCATTTTCAGTCAAAAAATTATGAAGCATCAAGTTCCAGTTCCTCCCAGATTGTTTTAGTCCATAAATTGATTTGTTTAATTTACACACCAGTTCCTCCCCTTTTTCTGACTTCACATGAAAACCTTGTGGCTGTTCCATGTACAGTTCGTAGTCGATGGTACAAGAGAGAAGGTGTCATTTTCCTTGAATGAAACCATCTCATCCATCATAGCTTTTCTCCACCTCTCTGCTTTCTCTGATCTTACAGCCTCTTCATAGCTTTGTGGTAACCCGACCCTCATTCTGTAACAGTAATCAACAGTTAGTTCACTGTTCTGTACTGCACACTCATAGTCTTCCAAGTATCTGGGTTTCTTTCTTTCTCTGTCTGATGTACGTGTAGTTTGAGCGTCAGTACTCTTATCTGTCTCTCGGTCGTCAGTCCTTATCTGTTCTGTTTCTAGCTGAACATCTTCTGTTCGTCCTGGTACGTACTCTGTGAAGTAGTCCCGCATTTGTTCTACGTCAGTCTGCGTCTGACTCTCTGTCTTTTCTTTTGTGATGAAGTGTATCAGTCTGTGTTTTTGTACTCTCTTGGTTTCTGGAAAAAAAACACCATGGAGAATGTCGATCAAAACCAACAAAAATCCCTTTCTTTCCTCTAGGCTCCAACTTTTTCTTGTTTTGTTCGTACACAATACACTCTGATTCAAACTTTCTCATTCTAGATAGATCTGGTCTCTTACCAGTGAATAGGAAATATGGTGTCTCCCCTGTTCTTTTGCAGTATCAGCATACACCTCACCATTTCAAACAATGTTCGCCAGTTCCTCTCCGCTGTCCCATTTTGATGGGGGGAGTATGGAGCCGACCTCTCATGTTTTATTGTATTGTCTCTCAGTAGTGACTGATACTCTTCTAAAGTAAACTCGGTTCCATTGTCTGATCTCAGACGTTTTACTTTACCATAGGATGCCGTGTCTGCTAGAAACTGTTTTGCAGCTTCAACTGCTTTGTTCTTGTTCTTTAGAAAGTACACATAAATGGCACCTGAAAAATCATCAGTGAAAGTGATGGCATATTTGTACCCCTCAAATGACTCTGGTACAATAGGGCCTCCCAGGTCTGTGTGTACAAGTTCTAATGGAGCTTTAGCTCTGACATCTCCTTCTTGGTTTCTGGTTTGAGTAAACTTGCCTTGTAGACAAACCTCACACTCTCCTGGTTTCTTAGCTTTCTCTCTGATTGTCATGCCATTCACAACAGACTCAAGTTTAAGTACATCACCATAATTACAGTGACCCATTACCTCATGCCAGGTTTTAAGGTCAAAACATGTATTACACTCATCACTATAGTCCTCATCCGGTTTCTCTACAGTGTCCAGGTAATACAGTCTACCTTTTACCTTCATGCTGCATGTCGTTCCATCAGGAAGAATCATCTTACTGTTGCTCTTCTCAAAGTGGAATTTCGCTCCCTTAGATGTTGCAGCCTCCACAGACAAGATGTTCTGTGGATATTCAGGAATCAACAGAGCGCTTGAAAGAGTGACGTTCACCACCTTTCCTTTGTCGTTGACCAACTTGATCAGGGCGTCGCCTTTCCTCAGTACACTCCCGGTTTTCCTTGTGCCGTCTGCTAACTCCATCACGTGATTCTTTGGCTGGAAAGTCTTGTCAAACCTTATGAAAGCCTTTTCATCCGTCACAATGTGTGCAGAAGCGCCGCTGTCCACGAGAAGACCCTTCCGTGTTGTTGATAGAAGAGCATATTCATCTTTAGAACAAATGAATCCTGCTCCTGCTCTGCTTGTCGTCCATTTTCTCTCGCAGGTGTGCCGTCCCTTGGAGCCTCCAAGACGGTGGCCACCTTGTTCCCACCACGTGTAGACTTGTTCTCCTTCATGTATTTACCACGGACTTTCTTGTCTTTGTTTCTGCAGTCTCGTGCTCCATGTCCCACTTTTTCACAAATAAAGCATTCTCCGTTGAAATAGCTCTCTTCCTTGACTTTGTGCTTTGGTCTGTAGACTTTATATTTTGTTGTCATGACTTCATCACTTCGGGTTTTATTGCGAGTGTGCATTCAAAACTTCTCAGCCGAGTTTTAAACTCCGTGAAAGTTAATGTTTCTCTTGTTTGAGTCACATGCACTGAAAACGGGTTATAATCATAATCATCCGGCAGGCCTTTTAAGACCATCGCCACCAAAAGTGCATCACTGAGCGTCTCCTTTGTTCTGTTCAATGCCGCCACTATTTTCTCAACGCGGGTTAAAAAGTCCGCCAAAACTTCTCCGTCCGCCATTAGCACGTTAGTTAGCTCCGTGTATAAGCTAACAATTCTCGGTTTTTCCTCCGACTCAAAATGCTGCCTCAATATTTCTAAACTTTTCCTCCTGTCGTCAGGAGCTTCATAGAGAACCAGCATTAACGTCTTATCGTCCAAGCAACCACACAGTTCTGCATAAGCAAGTTCATTTCTCCTACCGATCTCCGTAGCTTCAGTTTCTGCTGGGTCTCTTCTCAGGATGGTATCTTTGAGTCCGATCGTTTTTAGGTAGGCCAGGAAACTTGCTTCCCAGACATGATATCTGGCTTCATCATCATCATTCGTCCATATACGTGTGCATTTGGAGCATGTCTGGGCCCATAACCTGTTGACTCTCTAGCAGCGGTTGTCTCTTCCGCCGCCCGGGAACTCTCTCCCAACGCCACAGCCGTTAAAGACATCTCTGGTGTACAACCAAACTTGCTGCTCAGTTCTTAAAGAATGGACACAGAAGACATGTTGCTCTTCATACTGCAAGGAGGGACCACTCTCTTTTATTTTCAACTGCATGTAATGACGTAAACACGTTCATACAAAGATTGTCACAGTGACAGACATCGCACTCTAACAGATACATAAGATCAGTGCTTAAAATGTAAATAATAAGCATAATTTAATACTCTTCATCTTCATCTTCTTACAGTGGAACATAGTGAAGCAGTTGAGGGCTGTGACCTCGGTTCTACCTCTGCAGACGTTGATTTCCTTGTTGGTAGCACTGCAGATGTGTTGCACACAGCTTTAGATGTAGTTGCTCCTTTGAGAAAGAGGGTCTCTAACCATAGGAGCTTAACTCCCTGGTTTAACTCACATATTCGTATGTTAAAACAGAAAGTGCGTAAAATGGAAAGAAAGTGGTACTCTAGTAGGTCTGTAGATATTTATTATGCATGGAAAGATAGTCTAATAGTGTATAAAAACGCGCTTTGCAAAGCTAGAACAGCCTATTATTCAGTGTTAATAGAGGATAATAAAAATAACCCACGTTTTCTCTTCAGCACTGTAGCCAGGCTGACAAAGAGCCAAAACTCTGTTGAGCCGTGCATCCCTGCAGCTCTCAGTAGTGAAGACTTTATGAGCTTCTTTAGCAATAAAACTGTCAGAATTAGAGAGGAAATCGGCCAGGCCCTCCCGGCAGTGGCTGTGGGAATTTCTTCAACCTCGGCGACTCCCTTATGCTCCGACCTGACTCTAGACTGTTTTGTTCCTGTAGACCTCTCTGAGCTGACCTCAGTCGTCAATGGATCTAAATCATCCACGTGTCTGTTAGACCCAATCCCTACTCGACTACTCAAAAATGTTTTCTCTCTTATTGGACCGACAATACTGAAACAGATCAACTTGTCCCTAGTCTTAGGATATGTACCACAGGCTTTTAAAGTTGCAGTAATCAAACCATTACTTAAAAAACCCTCTCTTGACCCAGACATTTTAGCTAACTATAGACCAATTTCCAACCTTCCATTTATCTCTAAAATTCTGGAAAGGGTAGTTGCAAGCCAGTTGTGTGAGCATTTGTATAGAAATGATCTATTTGAAATTTTTCAGTCAGGGTTCAGAATGCATCATAGCACAGAAACAGCACTGGTTCGAGTCTCGAATGACCTTCTTATGGCCTCAGATTATGGGTTAGTGTCCATACTGGTTCTGCTGGACCTCAGCGCTGCTTTTGATACTATAGATCACAGCATTTTACTGCAGAGGCTAGAGTATGTTGTTGGGATTAAAGGGACAGCTCTAGATTGGTTTAAATCATATCTGTCTGATAGATTCCAGTTTGTTCATGTTCATGAGGTTTCTTCCGTACAGACGAGGGTCTGCTATGGTGTCCCGCAGGGTTCAGTGCTAGGGCCAATCCTGTTCAGTTTATACATGCAGCCCTTGGGAACTATTATCCGGAACCACAGCATTAATTTTCATTGTTATGCTGATGATACGCAGCTGTATCTGTCTATGAAGCCAGATGAAACAGAACCATTAGACAAACTTCAGATGTGTATTAAGGACATCAAGGACCGGATGTCCAGAAATTTTTTGCTACTAAATTCTGATAAAACAGAGGTTGTTGTTTGTGGTCCCAAACAGCTTAGGAAGGGATTAGATGGTCGTGCGATGGCCTCCAGTAAAACTGTGCGAAACCTTGGCGTTATATTCGATCAGGATTTGTCATTTAAACAGCATATTAATCAGGTTTGTAAAACTGCGTTTTTCCACCTCCGTAATATCGCAAAGATCAGGAGCATCCTCTCGCAGAGTGATGCCGAAAAACTAATTCATGCGTTCGTATATTCTAGACTAGATTACTGTAACGTGTTGTTGGCTGGATGTCCAAGTAATTCTCTGAACAGCCTCCAGCTGATCCAAAATGCAGCAGCGCGAGTGCTGACAGGAATCAACAAGAGAGACCACGTCTCTCCAGTTTTATCTTCACTCCATTGGCTCCCCGTAAAATTTAGAATACAATTCAAAATTTTATTACTGGCATATAAAGTCCAAAATGGCCTAGCGCCGCGATATTTGCAAGACCTGATAGAACCGTACGTTCCTAATAGAGCTCTCCGTTCTCAGAGTGCAGGTTTACTCGTAGTTCCTAGAGTATCGAAATGTGGATTTGGAGGACGGGCTTTCTGTTATCCGGCACCATCACTCTGGAACCAACTTCCAGTTTGGGTGAAGGAGGCTGATACCACCTCCACCTTTAAAACTAAACTTAAAACATTTCTGTTTAATAAAGCATATAGTTAGTGTACATTTAGTACCTTAATGTGTCAGGGCCAGTAGTCAAAGCTGCAGCTACAGGACCAGATTAGAGCAGCTCATTTTAAACAGCTTCGGTGTAGATATGCTGTTATAGGCCTATGCTGCAGGGGGGCACCAACATGATCCACTGAGTGGTGCCTTTCACCTTCTCTGTTTCTCTTTGCCTTCTCTGTCTCTTCTTCACCTCAACCCTCATTTATTAACAATATCCCATAAACTTAATTGTGGTCCATTGTTCTGGTAGTTTTTTTGTGCTTGTCTGGCCCTTCTTTTCCTCTTCTTTGCATGTCCTGCGGACCAGAGCCTCAGGAGCTGCTTGCTGACCTGCAGTTCCACCTCTGACCATCCCAGTGTCTGTCTTCACCTGTCTGTATGGATGTCTGTTGGATACTTGCTGACATCCCGACCTGCAGTCCTCATCCCCTTGTATCACCGTCTATCCATATATCACCCATATTCACAGAAGTCTAATTGGACTACCAAGGACAGTTACTAATGTATCCTGTCTTGTACCTTTGACGGTGTCTCTATGTCTCTATTCTTTCTTATTTCTTGCTCTACCTGGCTGGCCTTCGGCAGGAGGGTCCCCCCTCATGAGCCAGGTCCTGCTCAAGGTTTCTTCCCTCTTAAAGGGGAGTTTTTCCTTGCCACTGTTTGGCTTAAGGTTTTTCTTCCACTAGGGGAGTTTTTACCTGCCGCTGTTTATGTAATAATTTCTCGGGGGTCATGTTCTGGGTCTCTGAAAAGCGCCTAGAGACAACTTGTGTTGTAATAGACGCTATATAAATAAAATTGAAATTGAAATTGAAAATTGAATACGTAAATGTAAGGCAGTGGTTGAGTGAGTAGACAGGGGGTGCAATGGGGCTGGGAAAGTTTATTGACTGGATGCTTGTTTGCTAATTTATCCCTTACGGGACACCGTAGTAGGAGTTTTTTTTTCACTGTGGGAAGCGTGCGCCCAGTGTTTGTTTGCGGTTTGTAAGGTAAGCACTGTGAATGGCGCTCACGGCATAGCTGTTCAATAACTTGTGTAAAAGTAGCCAAGATGAGGTTTATTTATTTCTCGGGATGTTTATTGGGCACCTGTAATGTTTTCTGTAGTTTGTTTCATTGTGTGATATAAGTATATCAGTTTTATTATTGACACGGATTTCAGTGGTCTAAGAGTTTTTTACGAGTGACGTTATACGTTTTTACAGGTTTTGTAAGCACTGTTAATGGTTGTGTGAGCATTGTGAATTATGTAAATTAACGAGTGTTTGTTTGCGGTTTGGAAGGTAATGCATGTGGAGCAGTCGGCTGACCAACTTCAAATAAATGGTGCAGTCTGAGCAACGCCCTTGAGCACCATGTGTTTGACTCTTACTGCGTCAGTGCATTCCGGACAAACAACCATACCAACACAACGCAGAGTCATCGGAGTGTACAGGGTGGCACAGAGCCAGCACGGCTTGGGTTACATAAACAAAAGAAAGAAAGAAAGAGAGAAAGAAAGAAAGAACAATAGGTTAAATCAGTGGTTAACGTGCAATAAAGTTTTAAAAGTGTAAAGACCTCAGAACTGGACTGATGTGGTCCAGTTTTTTGGTCTGAGTGAGGACTGGAGCAGCAGAGTTCTGGGTGAGCTGCAGTTGTCTAACTGATGTTTTAGGTGGACCTGTAAAGATATTGTTACAATAATCAAGTCTACTAAAGATTAATGCAGTGATAGGGTTAAACTTTAACACACTCTGTGTTTTATCTCTGTTATTTTACTCACTGTATACTGCTTGTCTTATAAGATGATTATACACATCAGAGAATATATTTTGTTGCCTATCTCCATATCGTCTGTGACCTCCTTATTTTCAATAAAAGCCTCAAGAGGCCATCAGAGGGGGGGTGCGGACAGAGACGAGCAGCGGAGATGTGGCTGAGTTCTCTGTCCGTCCTCCGTGCTGATGTGTGAAAAACTTACTGACTTGTTTTTCTTCCTTATTGTGTGTTGAATAAATGTTAGGTCATTTAAACCTGACATTAAAATGGTCCTTCGAACTTTAAATTTCAGGTTTAAACGACCTAAGAGATCCAGCAAATCTAAGACTGACAATTTTCCACTGCGTTTGTCATTAAACACGTTGGTCGGTTCCGTCTAAAACCTGACTGGAAGGAACCATAGCAGTTATTTTGGGTTAAAAAGTAATTAGGCTGTTTAAAAAAAACTGCTTTTTTCTTACTTTAAAAATTGAATATTTGAGATCAGTCAGTTGTCCATTTGTCAGTTATCAGTGGTTCTGGAAACACACCTGACAATAAGGACAAGTTCACAATCTGTAACCGGTCTGACTCCAAAATCAGTTGGCAGGATGTCTAAATAGGAAGTGGAGGATTTCAGTTGATGTAAGATGTCCTCCAGGTCTTTGCTGTAAATGGGGTGAAACTGTGTTGTGGTGTTTAAACCAGTTTTTAGTGGACACGGTACACATCCTGAACCTGCTACCAACGTACCAACTGCTTGTCTAATATTTTGGATTTTGTCTGTGAATAATTTGTCAAAGTTGTTGCAGGTCATGGTGGACTGAATTTCAGCTGCCACTGACACAGGAGGGTTTGTTGACAGACTCAACTGTAACAAATAAGACCTGAGAGTCCGAAAAGTAGGACTTCCTGCATCATCAGTGGTAAATTATAAGAGTGAAGTTTTTCTTTATAGATATAATGAACCTGGAGATTTGTTTTTTTCCATCTGCGCTCAGCTTTCTGACTGTTTTTCACCTTTATGAGAGCAATAGTGTCTATAACATTTAAAATTCATCATTGAAGCCACTGACTGAAGCCCGGACAGTAATTGTGTGCAGTATCTTTGTGTTTTAATGAAGTAAATATAAATTTTTTTTAAATCACACTCATTTTATTTTGATATAATGGACTAAAATTAATATAAGATAGGTGGTTTTATAGTGTTTACAAAGATCTCATAAACGATCACATCTGTTGTCTGACGTTCAGTCTGACTTCTCTTCTCGTCTTCTACGATCTGAAACCAGACTTCATCCTCAAACTTCACTCCTAAGACGTAGTTGACCAGAGCGTTGATCAGGGTCGATTTTCCTGCTCCGGTTTCTCCAACTAGTTAGATGGTTTTATTTATTATCTTCACGTTTTTTTCACCAATCGTCTTTCTCGTAAGAGTTCCAAATTTTCTGGACCTTTGGTTTCAGCTGGTAGACAGCAGGAGGTCCTAAGCAGATCCAAATACTTGGTGAGGTGTCTGAATATGTGGACACTCCCTGCTGCGATCAATATGGTCACTGATCAGTTCTTTGGGACTCATTGATGATATTTGCATTCATTTGTGAGTGGATTTAAACACAAATCACCTGCTCACTGAAACCCTCTCAGGATTCACAAACGCAGCGTAAAACATGTATCCTGACAAACGAGGATCACTGGCACATTTGCTGATTGATTAGAATAAATTCCTGCTCAGGAACGACCATATAAGGAGGAGCAAATGTGCGTCCTCAACCTGCAGGTCTACCTGTGGACTTAGAGCGTGTTTAAAGAAAAGAGAATAAAGAGGAAGAGACACTTTTCTGAAGCGGTGATGGAGGTCATTTTGACTGAAGTGGATAAAAAAATACATTTAGTTTTTAGGAGACTGTCAGGAACCGGTGAGGTCCACCTGGAAACAGCTGACGAGTGCAGGTGATGATGTTTCCTCAGTCCAATGAAGCATCACAGAGGAGAAATAAAAGTGGTTTCATGTGAAGGTAGATGTGTCTATGAGGGAATACTCCGGTAGTCAACGAGACATCCCCCCCAGCCCCTCCACCAACACCAGGAGAGAGGCGCTGACCGAGCTGTACCAGAGGATCAGCGAGCAGCAGACAGCCCACCCTGAGGCCTTCCTCATCCTGGCGGGGGACTTCAACCACGCAGACCCAAAGACCATCTTTTCAAATCTTCACCACCACATCAAGTTCCCCACGCGCAGAGAACTAGAGCAAGTCTACACCACCAGCAAGGCAGCCTACAAACTCCTGACTGGGAGACCACAGGCAGTACGGGTCGGCGGCAAGACATCCAGCACCATCACACTGAACACAGGGGCCCCCCAGGGATGTGTGCTGAGCCCCCTCCTCTTCACCCTGCTGACCCACGTCTGCACACCGATGCACAGCTCCAACCTCTTCATAAAGTTTGCGGACGACACGACTGTGGTGGGTCTCATCAACAACAACGATGAGTCAAACTACAGGAGCGAAGTGAGCCGCCTGGCTGAGTGGTGCAGCGACAACAATCTCTCCCTGAATGTGGAGAAGACCAACGAGATTGTTGCTGACTTCAGGAGACAACACACCCAGCATGCTGCTCTGACCATCAACGGTGCTGCTGTGGAGAGGGTGAGCAGCACCAAGTTCCTGGGTGTCCACATCTCAGAGGACCTCTCCTGGACTGTTAACACCGCATCACTCGCCAAGAAGGCACAGCAGCGTCTCTACTTCCTCCGCAAACTGCGAACAGCCAGAGCCCCGGCCCCCATCAGGTACACCTTCTATAGAGGCACCATCGAGAGCATCCTGACCAGCTGCATCACCGTGTGGTACGGATCTGCACCGCATCCTGTCTCTCCAACATGTAGTGAGAGCAGCTGAGAAGATGGTTGGTGTCTCTTTCCCCTCACTTCAGGACATTTACAGACCCGTCTGACTCGCAAAGCCCTCAGCATTGTGAGAGACCCCACCCACCCATCACACAGCCTCTTCAGTCTGCTGCCATCAGGGAGGAGGCTGCGGACCCTCCGGGCCAGAACCAGCCAACAGAAGGACAGCTTCATCCACCAGGATGTCAGGACGCTGAACACTCTCCCTGCTCTTCCACCGTTTCCCTCCCTGCCCCCCCCTCACTCACTCTGACCTCTGTATCTGCACCAGGACCTTATGGCAGAACTGGACCGCGACTCTCGCGAGATGAACCTGTGATCGCGAGACCAAACGAGACCAAGTGCGACATCAAACATGGTAGCTGGTTACTGCTAGATTTAAACACCTAAACAAATTTAACAAGTGTCTTCTTCGAGAATACAATTTCATTAAAAATATCTGAGCGGATACTGGATTACTTCACCCTGGAAGAACTCTAAAACTTTATCGATGCGTTCTACAACACGTTTTGTGCCGCGGAGGACGCCGAGACAGCGAGCGATATGGAGAAAGTCAAGCCCACGCCAAGTAAGAGAACCAGACAGTCCGAGTCCACACATAGCTCTCCGAGACACTCATCCAGCTCAGAGGTGAGTGACATTCTCGTCTCTATTAATGAAAAACTGTCCGGACTGGACACTAGGATGGCGCTTGTTGAGTTACTGCATAAAGAATTCCAGCAGCTATGCGAAAGTCTGGAATTCAGCCAAAACCAAATCGCTGCGCTGACTACAGAAAACATTTCCCTCCGAGAATCCGTGACATCGATGTCATCCCAGCTGGCGGTAGTCACGAGAGAAAATAAAGAAATAAAAGAAGCGATGCTTGACTTACAATCGCGCAGCATGAGGGACAATCTGGTGTTTTCTGGAATCCCGGAGCAAACAAGAGACGACAACCCTGAGCAGCTGATCAAAGAATTCATGATAAAACAATTAAAAATCCCAGCCGACACGGTGAAAGACATTTCGTTTCACAGAGTCCATCGTATCGGGCGTAAAAACCCGGAAAATAAAAGTCCACGTCCGGTCGTAGCCAAATTCGAACACTTTAAACAAAAACAGCAGGTGCAACGCCAGGGGAGGAACCTGAGAGGGACCGACTACGGCATGAATGATCAATTCCCACGGGAGATCCTGAACAGAAGAAAGGTTCTGTTCCAGATCAGGAAGCAGTTCATTAAAGAAGGGAAAAAGGCAGTAGTCGCGGTGGACAAACTGTACATTAACGGTCAGATGTTTCGTGACCACAACATCACTCCCTGGCTCTTCTAAACAACCAATAACTCATCATCATTGGCTACACAAACTATCTGCACTCATAAATATGCACCTTGGTCTCCAAATTGTATATATTGTATATAATTGTAATGTATATTCTGTCACTTTGGTATGTTTGTTTAATTGTTTTGTTGTATCTTCTGTCTTTATGTCTTTCTGTTCTCTTTGCTTCACATCTTTTCTCTGTTCCTTTCACTTATAGTTTTCTTCAAGTTAAGAAAAGGGGAAGGAAAACATCCATCACACACACAATCTGTTCTGAATGTCTGACTAAATGTTCACACAAGCGGATTCTCAGGCTTTCCTATGCAGCTCCAATATTCAAACAGGAAGTAGACAATAAAACACCAACAATATGAATTCAGTAAATTTTGTAAGCTGGAACATCCGCGGAATTAAATCAAACATAAAAAGAACAAAAATATTCGACTATATAAATAAATTGCAGGTGTAACCGGTCGCTTTCTGCGTTGTGCTGGTTAATTATATTGGGTGACACAGCGTTACTATTGGAGAGAAGCCTCTGTTTATTTCTGGGAACAAACAAACAGAAAAACAACACGCTGTGATCCTGCCCACTCCAGTTCCTCTCTAACAGGAGGTCATACAAAAGGGCCGCCGCCACGCAGCATGCTAGGCTAAAGCGTTATACATGTCTCGTAACACACTGTACACTGGTATTTATCTATAAATACCTGGGAACAAACAAACAGAAAAACAACATGCTGTGATCCTGCCCACTCCAGTTACTATGCAAACAAAACAAACCAAAACTTAAGCTCAAACAGTCAATCCCCCAATTATCTCTCCTAACCCATCCATACCCCGTAATCATCACAGCACAAGTTATACATATAGGTTGTTGTGATTATACAAGTAAAAATGAACACCAAAAGGGATATTAAACAATAGGATGGATTGGGATAACAAAATGATTTAAGGATGATAGAACCCACCTCTCTAACAGGAGGTCATACAAAAGGGAAGGGGAACAGTTGCCTCTGGGATATATAGGAGGGTCAAAAGAAGAAGAAGAAGGAAGGAGGGGCCATGACTTGGAGTGTAATGCAGCAGTGTGTTAGAGATCCCTCAGGTATGATAACACTTGAACAGATTTGGTGCTATTATAAAATAAGATATAAGTTATCCCGGTTACACTCACCCCTCTAGAATAGCACAAAATCACAAAACGTATATCAGAATACAATCCTTAAACCATAGAAAAAAACAGGTTAAAAAAAAGAAGTACAAACCATCAACAAAATGGTCAAAATGCCAGCAAAATAGCTACCCAGGAAAAGGGTGAAGAGCTAGGAAACATGCTCTGTGAGCAGCACACATTCCAGATACTCTACAGACAACGGGAGGTGCCATTTACACCTCACCTAGATTGAACCACATTGACAATACCGGGCAAACAGTTGAAGGAATCAAAACATACAAGATGTCATCGCCAAAAAAAACAACTGTGTATCAAAAACAAAAATTATACATTTACAGTACTTTGATGAACATACTGTGTATCAAATAAAGCCTCAACCTGGGCCATAGATTCAATCAAACGGCAAACTGGTTTTATAATCCTACCAAACCGGGAAATAAGCCGATGACCCATATCCAAACTTTCCCCCTCAGGGACGGAAGTGATAGGATGGACAATGTGAGACTCACTGAGGGGATTATCAGTAGCACCAGCTCCAACCAACCCACTGGGCTCTGACGGGGGCAGGACAGGACCCAGGGCAGAGTCACCATCAAACGAGGCAGATGACTGTTGCCTAACCCAGGATGCAGTACGGTCATGTTCATGTCCTTCGCTGCACGAAAGGGAGCTGACAAGGGAGTTCTCTGCATCTAATGCCTCCATAGCCGACGTGTCAGTGTCACACAGGTCAGGAACCGAAAGGGCATTGATGACACTGCCACCAGGACAGACAGCATCACTAGCCAAGCGTACATCTAGTGGCAAGAAGTTCACATCCAGTAACAGATTCTGATGTACCACACGCTCATTCCCAGCTCGGTCCCTGATACGATATATGTGGAGGGCAGGTTTGGAAGCCACCACCGTGTAAACGACAGACTCCCATTTATCTGAAAGCTTTCGTTTACCCTTGGCTCTCTTGTTTGCCACCAGCACCTGATCACCAAGGGAAAGCGGCAGACCCTTGGCTCTCTTGTCATACTGATCACACTGATGTTTCTGCTCCCTGCCACTATGCTGCTGGGCCAAAAGCATGGCGGAGCGCAGGTCATCTGTCAGGGACTTAACATAGGAGTCATAGTCACATATGATGGCATCGTGAAGGACATTTTTGAACATGAGGTCAACTGGCAGTCGGGGAACCCTTCCAAACATAAGGTAGAATGGGGCAAAGCCTGTGGTTTCATGGGAAGTGCAGTTGTAGGCAAAAGTCAAGGACTGAAGCATTTGTGGCCAGTTCTGCTTTGGCCGAGGGGGGAGAGACCTCAACATATTGCCCAGAGTGCGGTTAAACCTTTCTGTAGTCCCATTACCCATTGGATGGTAAGGTGATGAGTGTGATTTCCCAACACCACTCAGTTCCAGAAGCTCTGCAAAAAGCTCACTCTCAAAACTTGCTCCCTGATCAGAGTGTATGCGCTGAGGAAAGCCATAGATGCAGAAAAATCCATCCCACAACTTCTTTGCCACTGTCTTAGCTGTCTGATCATGACACCGAAACGCATGTGCCAACTTTGTGAAATGATCCGTGACCACAAGAACATCAACAGACTTGTTGATGTCACATGACGATCACATGACTTGCGTAGCGGCACGGCACTGAGAGAGGGAAAATTGAATATGCGATAAAATTAATCTTCACATAAAGCTAATACATCGCAGATCATTTATTTTCTTCCATTAGAAAATATATTATTCTAATCTAGCAGCTTTACGCTGGAGGAGTTGACGGAACTTGAAGGCTATATTGACGGATATTTCTATAAGTTTAATATGGATCCCGACGCCGCCGCCGCCGCCGAAGCTGATTCAAAAAAAAAACAAAACAAAAGGAAGAATACTTCATCAACTGATACAAGCGATCTTCCAACTGCTGAAATAGAGGTTAGTATTCTAGACTCTATTAATACAAAGCTGGATCTGCTGGTAACTTTACACAGCGAGATTAAAGAGCTGCGAGCAAGCCTGGAGTTTGCTTACGGCCACATTCAAGAACTCCAGCAAGCTAGCTCGTTACTCCAAGCCACCGTTAAAGGTCTCGGAGATAAAATGGACAATGTTGTCAAAGAGAACAAAACGATGAAGGAAACGATATTAGATTTACAGACACGAAGTATGCGAGATAATATCATAATTACCGGAATACCTGAAAACCGTTCGGAGAACCCGGAAGAAGTCGTTAAAGATTTCATGAGAACACAACTGAAACTCCCAGCTGAGACTGTTGATCGTATCGGGTTCGACCGCGTCCACAGACTAGGAAGACCCAACAACAAACCATCCCGCCCCATAGTCGCTAAAGTAGGGAGATATAAAGATAAACTGACCATCAAAAGTCATGGTAGAGAGCTGAAAGGTACGAACTACGGAATTAATGACCAATTTCCTCGAGAAATTAATGAAAGACGCAAAGTTCTCTATCCGATCATGAAAGAGCAGAGAAAAATCAATAAAAGAGCCTACATAATAGTGGACAAACTTTTCATTGAGGGGCAGTTGTACCGAGATGCTAATAGCACCCCATGGCTATTCTAATATTCTGATTAAAGCAATGATTAATCATAAATTCAAAACCGCTGTAAAATAATAGTACGTTATGTATGAACTGCTATTCTAATATTATGATTAAAGCAAGGATTAATCATAACTTCAAAACTGCTGTAAAATAGTTATGTATATAAGAATAATTATAGGCAGGTAAAAATTTAGGGAAAGAGGTTTTAAAAAAAAAAAAAAAAAAAAAAAAAAAAAAAAAGGTGTAATCTCTTTCTCAGTGCCACCATTACATCACAATATGCATTTGTATGCACTGCACCTGGTGTACCATTTGGCATGGGCACCACACTTGATTTCTCATTTCTTTATCCTTTTTATTATATGTTTTCTTTTCTTCTTTAACTGCATCTCTAAACACACACACACATTAACACCCCTCAAATATATACACACAGATATGCACACAACACCAAGACAGGAGTCGTCTATAGTACTTCATGACATTAAAATTAAGAAGTATAATGCAACCACTTAAAATAATTTCATGGAATGTGCGCGGATTCAGAACTCAGGAAAAAAGAATTAAAATCATCAACCACTTAATAAAACACAGAGCAGATATCTGCTTCTTACAAGAAACACATGTTACAGAAAAAGAACTCTCAAACATCAAACTTGAACAATTTGAACAAGTCTCTGCCTCCACATACAATAGTAGACAGAGAGGAGTAGCAATACTCATCAATAAAAATATACCTTTTACGCATCAATCAACAGTAACAGATCCAGATGGAAGATTTATTATAATCAATCTCTCCATCAACCAAAATGTCTTCACCTTGGTCAATATTTATGGACCAAATAATGACGAGCCTTCCTTCTTTCATAACTTATTTTCATCAATAGAAGATTCAACAAATCTAATTATTGCAGGAGACTTTAACGCCATTATTAATTCAAAACTAGACCGCTCAAATCCACAATCTTATAGAAATTGTCAAACAACTGAAACCATCAAAAAATACATGAAACACTACGGACTTGGCGATAGTTGGAGAATAAGAAATCCTTCAGCGAGAGAATACACTTATTACTCCTCTGTCCATCAGTCTTTCTCTAGAATTGATTTCTTCCTCATCAGCAACTCTCTCTCTCAATATGTAACTGAAACTTCAATCCACCCAATTTTAATCAGCGACCACGCCCCCATCTCCCTAACGCTCACACTTCAGATGCAATCTAAACTCAGCAAAAGATGGTACTTCAACACATCACTTCTGCAGGATACAGAATTTGGCGACTTCATAAAAAAGGAGTGCTTGTTTTTTCTGGAGATGAATGACCTCCCAAATACCTCACCATCATTGTTATGGGAAACAGGAAAAGCATACATTAGAGGGAAAATAATAGCATATGCAACAAATCGGAAAAAACAACAACAGAGAATAGAAACGGATCTAGAACAAAATATCAAACAATTAAGTGAAGATTATTCCAAAAAGCCGTGCAAAGAAACTAAAAACAAACTTGATAACTTAAAACTACAATATGAAAGCATTATATACAATAAAACACAATTCCTTATACAACAACTTAAATATGAAAATTATGAATACAGTAATAAAATTGGAAAATTCTTAGCAAACCAGCTGCAGTGTAAAAAAGAAAAGTCAACTATCTCTTCCATCACCAATTTTTTAGGAGAGGTAACTCAGAACCCACAGGAAATAAATGATGTATTTAAGGACTTCTACAGCCACCTATACAGACAAGACCGGCACCCCAATCAATCTGATATAGATGACTTTTTCCAAAACTTAGAGCTCCCGAAGTTATCAAAGGAACAAGCAAATATGTTAGACAACCTACTAACTCCTGAGGAACTCTATAAAGCCCTGGAGGGAATGCCTAATAACAAATCTCCAGGACCGGATGGATTTCCCCCAGAATTTTATAAACATTTTTGGGAAATGTTATCACCACTCTATTATAAAGTCGTTGCTGAAATCCATGCCACCTCAGTAATTCCTCCACAAATGAATACTGCAGCTATGACAGTCATCCTAAAACCCGACAAAGACCCAACTCTCCCAACTAGTTATCGCCCCCTTTCGTTAATAAATACAGACTTAAAAATAATTACTAAAGCCCTAGCCACAAGAATAGAAATAGTAACCCCAGCGTTAATCCACCCAGATCAAACTGGTTTCATTAAAAATAGAAATATATCAGATCGCACCAGGAGGCTTTTTAATTTAATCCATATTGCTCAAAAAAGACAAACAAAATCAATAATTGTGTCCCTAGACGCAGAAAAGGCATTTGACAAAGTGAATTGGACTTTTTTATTTAGTACTCTTCACAAATTTGGATTTGGAAGCTCATTCATCCACTGAATTAAAACGCTGTACACATCCCCTCTGGCCACCGTCATCACAAACGGAATCTCATCACAAAGATTTACACTTCAGAGAGGAACCAGACAAGGATGCTCACTCTCTCCGTCACTTTTTGCTATTTTTATTGAACCCCTTGCAGCAGCAATACGACAAAACCGTCAAATTAAAGGGATTCGAGACACGATATCACAACACAAAATAAGCCTTTATGCTGATGATGTATTACTATATCTAGAGGATCCAAATAAATCTATACAAGAGACTTTGAATACCATTAATAATTTTTCAAAAATCTCAAATTATACCATAAATTGGCAAAAATCAATTATACTACCACTTTCAGACAGTGTATGGGACTCTGCAACTCAAAATAACTCTTTGCCATTCAGAACTGGCAACATTAAATACCTGGGTGTTAATGTTTCTTCCAGACTATCAGAATTATTCAATCTAAATTACATCCCTCTACTCCATAAAATAACACAAGATTTAAAACGATGGACAAACCTTCCACTTTCACTAATGGGTCGAATAGCCTCAGTTAAAATGAAGATATTACCACAAATGAATTACTTATTCTCAGTACTCCCAGTTACCCCCACTGATAAATGGTTCAACTCAATTAACTCATTGGTAACAAAGTTTTATTGGAAAAATCAGAAGCCCAGGATTAGTTTAGCGACACTACAAAAACAGAGATCAAAAGGAGGCCTAGAAGCCCCGAATTTTCAATATTATTACCTATCGACTCAAATGCAGTATTTAATCAAATGGATCCAAACAGAAAACCACAGCTCATGGAAAAACTTGGAGCAAAACCAATGCAAGGATATCCCTATTTCTGACTTACCATTTCTTCCAACATCGATAAAGAAGATGCCTCTTTTTGAAAACCCCACAATCAACTCAACTCTGAAAGCCTGGTGGAAGACAATAAAGATTACAAAGTCTTCCTTAACACCTTGTCAATTAACTCCAATCTGGCACAATCCTGACTTTCTGATATCCAAGAAACCTATTTATTTCCCATCATGGCAACAGAAAGGTATCACTCATCTCCATCATCTCTTCACTGACGGCCACTTTATATCATTTGATTCGTTAACTCAGAGATTTGGTATTGAAAAACAACAGTTTCTACATTATCAACAACTAAAATCTGCAATCAAATCAAAAGTAGAGATCAACTGTGACTTAATAGAACCGTCACTATTTATTGAAGAAGTAAGAAAAATCACAAAGGCCCAAAAACTGGTTTCTAGAATCTATAAACTTATATCCAGTAACGACACGGAACTAGCCCTCCCAATAACCAAATGGAATAACGACCTAACAACCACTCTCAACCCCGACCTTTGGACAGACATCTGTAATAATATATTCTCTATGACAAAAAACACAAATCTACGACTTATTCAGTATAAAGTAATACACAGGACTCACATCACACAGCGGACAATGTTTAAAATGGGTCTAGTCAACACAGATATCTGCCCCCAGTGCACCCTGGGTAACACAGATGATTATTATCATGCCACATGGTCCTGCCTTCCTGTCTATGGCTTCTGGTCAACAGTGACAGAAAAACTATCAACGATTTTAAGTTGCAGAGTCCCTTTATCTCCGCCATTATGTTTACTGGGTAACTTTCAAGAACTTGACAATTTCCCAATTAAATATAGAAATCCAGTTCTAATTTCTCTAACTATTGCCAAGAAAGCAATTCTCCTTAACTGGAAATCTAAAACCTGTTTACACATCAGTCACTGGATAAACCTCATAATAGAATACATATCACTAGAAAAAATAACATTTACTAATAAAAGCAAATTAGCAGCTTTTACTGATACTTGGGAACCTTTTCTAGCTCATTTTAAAATAAAATGAAATACTGGGCCTGGATCTCTGCACATTCCATTATACATTCCATTATATATTATATTTTACAGAATAGCTTTACGATCTATTCTAATTGAGAAATTGATGTACTATAAACCTCTGGTCTATCACCGCAGGTAATGGAATCACTTTAGATGACCTCCCTAACCCAAAGGTGCCATGTGCCTGCTCAGCTACTGAGGGTACGGGTCGCCGTCAGTGGTGGTCCCCTGCGTTCCCGGACTAGGGGTTGGGGGAGTGCTGGGAGGTGCAGGGGTACTGGCGGTGCACCGCTGCAGGCCACCTGGCCCCGGAGCGTTGATCTGGGGGGAGGCTGGGACCGCCTCCGCTCCCTTCCTCTGCTGCCGTCGGTCGGGGGGGGGGGGGGTGCCCGCCTGCCCGGGGGGTGGGGAGCCGAGGGGGGGGGACTGGCCTGGGGTTGGCTCTGGGGCCGGGCTGTGGTGGCCTCCGGGCCCCTCGGGTTGCTGTCGCTCTTTTGGGGGGGGGGCCCCGGGGAGCTGGGACCGGCGGGGGTGCCCTGGTGGTCGTCGCGGCTCCCTGCCTGGACTGCTACCCCTCGAGCTGTCCTGTGGATCCCTGGGCTGCGACCCCTGTGGCTGCATGGGGCTCTGCCCTTGTCTTGCTGGTGGGACGGGGGGGAGGAGTACCAACAACTCCCCCCTCCCCTTCCCAGGCTAAGCTCCTGCCAATCCTTTTTTAAATACACATCACTAGACAAGAGCACAACCACACAGGGGCACTTGTCACCTCACTACATCCAGACACAGGACCGGAGGTGCCGAGCTTGGCTGGGGGCACATAAGGGACGAGAGGTGGCGGGGCAGGAGTGCACTGTCACCTCTCCATACCATCCCCTACGGTCGAGAGGCGGCAGGGCAGGAGTGCGCTGCCGCCTCTCCATACCTCCCCCAACTCGTGCCCTCCTTTTAATGCACCCCTTCTTTTAATGCACCTTAGCACACCTTATCTGCACTTAGTTTACATGCACAGGTTTGGTAGCACACACTCACTGTGTCCGATCTGGAACCCGGAACACAGCCTAAACCTAAATCACGTTCACACACGGGTAGGGTGTAGGTCCAAGGATCTGGCGCTAGCTGGCCTGGGAGGGGGTAGAAAAGACACCTGGGGCTGCCATGGGTAAACCAGCGCTCCCCTGTCTCGCCCGCCGGGCAGAGCCCAGATCTGGTGGGAGGAGGGCCGCTGGGGCTCGGCCTAGGGGCTCATCGGGGCTGGTTTGGGGGGCGGGGGGCTGGGGGGGGGGCGCTGTGGCGGACGGCCTGGGGGGCTTCTGCCGGCCTGGCCTCTCTGGGCTCTCCCTCCGGGAGGGGCGGTGGCCCGGGATGCTGGGGGGCCGGCGCGGGGCGGCCCTGGACTCCGTCCTGCGGGTCTGTCTCCTCCGCTCGGCTTCCTGCCGTCGGGGTGGGGTGGGACCCGCCCGGGACCCGCCCCTCTTCCCGGACCGAGTGGCGGGGAGGATGATTGGGGTGGGGGGGGTCCCCGGCTCCACCCATTACTCGCTCTCGTGGCTGCTGGCATGTATCGATCCGGCTGACCGGTCCGCCTGTGGCTCCTGAGCTGCTTTCCCGCTCTGCCGTCATGGACAACGTAGGCGGCCCTCGGCCGGGCGTCCTGTGACCTGCTGGGGCTGGACCGGTATATGGTAACTGAGGGGGGGGATTTCGTACACCTGGGGAGGGCTGCTGCACTGACCCAACACACCGGCACCAGCGGTGGTAATGCGATTGTATCATGAGCAGCTGTCCAGCTGGTGTGGAAGGTCAACATCACTGCCAGCTGTGGTTCTTTAACTCTGAATCTCTCAGCTCCTGATCATCTTGGGGTGTTACACCCAACACAACAACATGCACTCACCCACACTACACTACACACACACACACACACACACACATCACTGAATAATCATAAATAACACAACATCCACCACTACCCTCCGCTCCTTTCTCTTTGCACTTTGCTGTTTGTGTTTGTTGGTCCTCTTTGACAGAGTTCAGGATTAGTGGAATTGAATAATGGGCTGTTGAGAGGATTGGTGTGGGACACTATCACCTTCACTTTCACTTATGCACGGGGGATAATTATTAAAAAAAAAAAAAAAAAAAGGTGGGGCTCAGATGATGTGGGACTTTGACTTGACTGCTTTAAGGATGCCTGTCCAAAGTAAACTGATGAGCCCAGAGAGAAAAAAAAAAAAAAACCAGACTTGTTGTGTCTGTCCTCAGCTGACCAGAAGTCGATGCATACAAGTTCCAACGGCACAGAAGACTTAATGCTTAAAGCTCTTGCAGCAGGCTCAGGGGTTTTACTGAGGACACATCTGGGGCAATTCTTCACATAATTACGCACATCCCTCTCCATGTCAAACCAGAAAAAGCGATGACGAGCTAAAGAGAGTGTACGTGGCTGACCCTGATGACCCGCATAGTCATGCACACCGGAAAGAACCACAGATTTCAAAGAGTCGGGCACAACAAACTGAAACCTCTTGTGTTTGGTCAGGGGGTCTTTTGAGACTCGGTAGAGCACATCATCCAGAAGTGTGAGTTTGTCCCACTGCTTTAAAATCCTCAGCGCCTGCAGGCCCTCATTACAGCGCTCACGTCTCGATGGTCGGCGCTTCCGCTCAACATAAACAACGACTCTTGAAATGACAGGGTCATGCTGCTGGTGAGACACAAGACTATACAGTGACAAGGTAGCAGAGGCACCTGCAGCAGGTGGGGCTACTGATGCCAGGTGGTCAACCAGAGATGTGGCACGCTGCCTAGGGGCAGAATCCCAGTCACTGACAGAAGACAAAATAGAAGAAACATCACTTTCTGACATGGAGACATTGACAGCAGTTGAGATGGAGGGACCGTCCAATGTCTGTGGTTGACAGGTCAAATGAAAAGCCTCCTGAACTGTGACATCTGTGATGTCACAAACCTGATCGAGCAGCTTATAATACGGCTCTGTCAAAAGGCGCTGAGCCACAGGTTTTACAAATGGACTCCTGCCCAGTGCATCAGCCACAACATTCAGCCTGCCAGGAACGTACTTGATCTCAAAGCAGTACGGCGCAAGCTTGGAGACCCAGCGCTGCTCACAAGCATCAAGCTTTGGTTTAGTCAGGATGTATGTGAGGGGGTTGTTGTCAGTCCAAACAGTGAACTTATGACATTTAAGCCAATGACTGAATTTATCACATAAAGCCCACTTAAGAGCCAAAAACTCGAGCTTGTGGGCAGGATACTTGGTCTGACTGCGACTGAGAGTCTTGCTCGCAAAAGCCACAGGTCTTGCCCTGTCCTCACCGATAGGAACTTGCGACAACACAGCACCCAGACCATCCATAGAAGCATCTGTGGAGAGAATGAAGGGCCTCTCAAAATCTGGATGGACTAGCATCACACAATTGAGAAGCGCAGCCTTCAGGTTCTCAAATGCACTCTCACATGATGAAGTCCAATCCTGAGGGGTCAGTACTCTGTAGGCTCCAGCTCTCCCGCCTGCATGACCCTTAACTCTTCTCTTCTGGCCCGCTGTAAGACCAAAGAGTGGCTTGGCGATGCGTGAGCACTCCGGAATAAAGTGTTGGTAGAATAAAACCATACCAAGGAAGGACCTCACTTTCTGCTGAGAAGGTGTGCAACCATCAGCATTCATGAGGTCTTGTGTCTGAAAACTGGAAATCACCTGCACTTTTTCCTGATCAACAGAAACCCCAGTGGCCTCAACCACGTGTCCTAAGAACCTGACAGATCTTCGAAGAAAGTGACATTTTTTTTGTGCAAGCTTGTGGTTGTTGGCTCTCAGACGACGGAAAACAATTTCCAGTCTCTGTAAGGCCTCAACCTCCGAAGGTGCAAACACCAGAAGATCGAGATAACAGAGAAGACTGGAAAAGTTCAAGTCACCAAAAATGCTGAGCATCATCCTCATAAAAGAAGCTGGACTGTTACAGAGACCCTGTGGGAGGCGGTTGTACTCATAAAGGCCCAAAGGTGTTGTGAAAGCCGTGTAATGTCTGTCAGACTCATGCAGGGGAATGTTATAAAACCCAGACGTCAAGTCCATGGTACTGAAAAGGGCATTACCACCAAGGGCAGCAAGACAGTCAGACTGGTGGGGCAGTGGGTGGGCATCCTTAACAGTCTTAGCATTAAGCCAACGAAAGTCAGTACATATTCTTAAGTCTCCCGACTTCTTCCAAACCATAATGAGGGGTGACGCATACTCACTAACTGACTTGCTTATGATGCCTTTCAGTTCCATGTCAGACAACACTTCCCACAGCTTCTGATAGTGTGCTGGGGGCACTCGTCGATAGGGCAGCCGAAAGGGGTGGTCATCAGTCAAGCGAATACGATGGACAAAATCTTTTACCTCACCACAGTCCAGCTTGTCTCTAGAGAAGACATCTTGATAGTGAAACACAAGCTCAGCCAGTTTCCTTTTCCACACATCAGCCACCTCACATCTATCAATGTCAATATCATCCAAACCACAATCCTTAAGCAGTTGGAAAGGGTCACCTCCTAGAGGCAACGAGGTCGGCGAAGCAGTAGCCTGGCCATGCTGCATTGTACACGTGGCTTGAGTAAAATACAGATCTTCAACAGCAACACATGGAAAGACATCAGCAATCTTAGCGTTGCGTCGCAACGTCACCAACGCTTGTGTAGGATTGAGCACCTTGAGTGGAACCCAGCGGTCGCCCCACATGGGTGTTATGACTCGACCCACCAGGATGTTTTTTGGAGTGGAACGGGCAGATGAAGGCTCCACAATCACTGTGCTGCCAGGTGACACAGGAGTAGAGGGGGGCAACTTCCCCCACACCACATACTCTTGGTGAGGCAACAAAGTCACCGCCTTTCTCAACCTCACCGTCCCAATTTTGTCAGGTAATTCAGGACCTGACCACCTAGAAATGCAACTTAGTAACTGGAGAAACTGTTCACATTCTGGGTTTCCGGTAGTGGAAGTCACAAGCTCCCAATATGTCGGATCAGACTTCATTGTCTGAATGATGGGCCGAAGCACGTTGCTTCCAATGATCAAGTCATCTCTCTGTCCAGGCACCACGAGTGTTGGCACGTTAAATCTGAGCCCATAAATCTCAATGTCCAAATCATAAATACATTTCGGCTGAGTGAGAAGCCCTCCACAGCCGACAAGCACCACATTTTCAGGAACGGCCTTGGGATTCAAAACAACACCAGCAGCCTTCAACTTGAACTCTGCTGACTCACTTAGTGTGCATGACATGCTCCCCGAATCAAGCATCCCCCTTAAAGTGGACCGGCCACCGACAGACACTGTGGCAAAAAAAAGTTCACTAGCACCCTCAACTCTCTGAGATCCAACATAAACCACTGTTTTATCTTCAGAGGAGCTTTTACAAGTGTCAATGTACACAGAGCGCGGATCTGGTGCAGTTGTGAGGGTTTGGTCATTAAGGCCCATGCTGCCCCTCTCATCACATGGGCATCCTAGTTTAAAGCAGGGCTGGAGGTGGAAGCTACTGGCATGGATACAGGTGAGACAGTACGCGGGCAATCACGCTTCATGTGGCCAGAGCCATGGCATTTGAGACACAGTCTGAACAACCTACAATGAGAATGGGTCGAGTGTTCATTCGAGCCACAAACCCTGCACTGGGTGAGCTGAAATCCCTGTGAAGCAGGAGAGTTTCCAGACTGACGTCGCCCACGTTGGCTAGTTGCAAGGGAGGCAGAACATAGGGAGAGGACTTTATCAAACATATCCACCATCTGTTGAGAAGGATGCCCAACTGCAGGTGGAGACGGAGCAGATGTTACAGGTGCTGCATGTGAAGGAGGCAGAGAGCGAGCAGTAGAGGGTTGTAGATGACACACAGGGACTGAACACCCTGAGCCTGGTTCGACTAACACTGCAGGGGTGGGTGGTGAAACACTAACTGGACTGACAGTGGTAATACCAACAGTCTGGCATTGAGTGTGAGCATGGACACCCCTGACCTGTTGTGTGTGGATCCGTGTCCCCCTAACCTTCCTGACATGCCCATCGAGGCCTTTCTGCACCTCAGCCGCCGTCCATTCCTCAGGAGACTTTACTTGGAACAACAGTGCAAGAGCAGGATCGGGACAATGATTAATGAACATTGTAACCACCTCTGTTCCTGGGTCTTCCACCCGTTTCCCCCGCCTCTGGAGACACTCATCCGCAGCATCAATAGATTTGTTCAGACAACTCCAGTAATCCATAGCGTCCTCATCAACACACGGCAAAGTGTTATAAAACTCTCTCATCGGAAGAGCAGAAAACGTCAGTTCACTGAAATTGTGTTTAAGAATATCAAAGACAGCTATAAACATTTCAGTGGGACTTAGCGCAGGCCGAGAACGAAGTGACACTTTAACTACATCCCTGGCTTTACCAGCCAGCCGGGACATGACGATGTCAAACATTTCTGCAGGGGTCACACAGTTCACCCTGGACAGGTAACATTTCATCATATCCTCCCATTCCTGGATCGAGAATGCATCAGAATGATCACCTCTAAAGTATGGGGGAGCCTTCACATCGGACTGAACAACCACCCGCAACTGCGATGAGTCATTGTGACTACAGTGGTGGGATTGGTTGTCAGCAGGCTGGGGCTGGCTGGGCTGGTGCATAGGAGTGAGATTTGCTGCAACACTATCCCCAATCTGCTTTGCCAGATCAGTAATCATGTCACTGAGAGTATCATTCAAGACAACCTGACTGGGCTGAGGCTGCGGTTCCATAATGGGTGTGAAACTAGCAGCAGGGAAAATGGGGTTCACTAGTGACTGGTCACCAGCGCTCTCATAATCACAGGAGGTAACTAGCCTGCCCCTCCCAAACGATACAAACTGCCTGAAATAAAGAGTTAACCTGCAAGTCCTGATGCAGGGATTAACGTCTCAACGTAACGGAGCAGACTGCGCACGCGCAGTTGTCGGCGCGAACTTGAGCAGCAGCGGCGGGGTCTGACGTCAGCGGCAGGTTTTGATGTCCACTGCTCCGCGACGTGACGGGTCAAACGGCACCAAATGTAACCGGTCGCTTTCTGCATTGTGCTGGTTAATTATATGGCGTGACACAGCGTTACTATTGGAGAGAAGCCTCCGTTTATTTCTGGGAACAAACAAACAGAAAAACAACACGCTATGATCCTGCCCACTCCAGTTCCTCTCTAACAGGAGGTCATACAAAAGGGCCGCCGCCACGCAGCATGCTAGGCTAAAGCGTTATACATGTCTCGTAACACTCTGTACACTGGTATTTATCTATACATACCTGGGAACAAACAAACAGAAAAACAACACGCTGTGATCCTGCCCACTCCAGTTACTATGCAAACAAAACAAACCAAAACTTAAGCTCAAACAGTCAATCCCCCAATTATCTCTCCTAACCCATCCATACCCCGTAATCATCACAGCACAAGTTATACATATAGGTTGTTGTGATTATACAAGTAAAAATGAACACCAAAAGGGATATTAAACAATAGGATGGATTGGGATAACAAAATGATTTAAGGATGATAGAACCCACCTCTCTAACAGGAGGTCATACAAAAGGGAAGGGGAACAGTTGCCTCTGGGATATATAGGAGGGTCAAAAGAAGAAGAAGAAGGAAGGAGGGGCCATGACTTGGAGTGTAATGCAGCAGTGTGTTAGAGATCCCTCAGGTATGATAACACTTGAACAGATTTGGTGCTATTATAAAATAAGATATAAGTTATCCCGGTTACACAGGCTGACATATGTCTGTTACAAGAAACACATACTTCATAATCTGACTTGCAGAAATTAATGACTCCACAATTTAATCACATATATACTGCTGATTTTAATTCAAGGCAAAGAGGAGAAGCAATTTTAATTCACAAAAAAATTTTCTTTACTCATAATGACACGGTTGAAGATCCTGAGGGGAGATACATAATTATTAATATTACAATTGACAACAATCCAATAACAATAGCCAGTATTTATGGCCCAAACAAAGACGACTCATCGTTTTTTCATTCTTTCTTTACAGCGATTTCTAATTTCTCCGACTCGCCAATAATCATAGGTGGAGATTTTAATACTGTTCTTAATCCGGCATTAGATAAATCTAATAACTGTTGTAAAACGATATAACTACCAATCTTCAGAAACAATCAAACAGTTCATGGCAGACTATGGTCTTGGAGATGGTTGGAGGCTGAAACACCCTAACGATAAAGAATTCTCTTACTTCTCACAAGTCCATCAATCTTACTCACGAACCGACTATTACCTTATTAGTAATTCTCTTATTTCCAAAGTAAGTAACATTGTGATACATCCCATCATTATTAGTGATCATGCTCCGATCACTCTGACCTGGACTAAAAGTACATCTATTAAAACCAGCAACAGGTGGCGACTTAACACATCGCTGCTTGAAGATCCTGACTTTGACGACTACATCAAGAGAAACTGGACATCCTTCCTTGAAATAAATGATTCACCAGAAATATCCCCATCACTCCTTTGGGAAACGGGCAAAGCTGTGCTGAGAGGACGGATCATTTCATATTCCTCCCATAAGAAAAAGAAGGAAGAGCATGAACAAAGAAACCTGGAAAAGAAGATTAAAGAGTTAGAAATTAATAATGCTAATAACCCAACTCCTCAGAATCATTCTGAACTGCAAAAATATAAACTGCAGTTGAATCAATACCTAAATAAAAAAAAGTAGATTCCTCATCCAAAGACTCAGACATGAACAATTTGAATTCAGTAATAAATCGGGCAAATATCTGGCCAGTCAGATTAATAAAAACAAGGAAAAATCCACAATCTCCACAGTTGTTAACTCAACGGGAGACATCGTTCAAGACCCTGAAGAAATCAACAAGGAATTTATGAATTTCTACAGAAAGCTGTATTCATCTACAAACAAATCAGACATATCAGAGATTAACAAATTTCTCAACAATATCAACCTACCAAACCTCACAGAAGATCAGGCTGGAGAACTTAATGGACCTCTAACTCCAACAGAGATCCATAGAGCTCTTCAACTAATGCCTAATAACAAATCACCGGGTCCAGACGGCTTCCCGGCATAATTTTATACACTTTTGGAACATTCTAGCACCCATATTTACAAGATTAATAGCAGAAATTAAGGAAAAATCTAAGCTCTCCATGGAGATGAATACAGCGATGTTTACTTTATTATTAAAACCTGGAAAAGATCCCACTCTTCCAGCAAGCTACCGCCCGTTATCCCTAATTAATTCAGACACTAAAATTATCAGTAAAGCACTAGCGTTACGAATTGAAAAAGTAACTCCACTTATCATCCACCCAGACCAAACAGGCTTCATTAAAGGAAGACACTCCGCCAATAACCTACAGAGACTATTTAATCTGATTCACTACTCATCACAAACAGATACACCAACAGCCATTTTTTCATTGGATGCAGAAAAAGCATTTGATAAAGTTAATTGGGAATTTTTATTCCAAACACTAAAAATTCGGCTTTGGTGAATCATTTATTCATTGGATCAAGATTCTTTACACATCACCGATGGCAACAGTCACCACAAATGGATTAATATCACAGCGGTTCACTCTACACAGGGGTACAAGGCAGGGATGTCCACTCTCTCCATCCCTATTTGCCATCTTTATAGAACCTCTGGCAGCAGCCATACGACAAGACAGCACAATTTCAGGAATCGGAACAGGAGATACAACCCATAAGATTAGCTTATATGCGGATGACATTCTTTTATATCTACAAAACCCATCATCATCAATTCCTGATACTGTCAACCTTATTAATCATTTCTCTGAGATCTCTGACTATACTATTAAGTGGTCTAAATCCACCATACTACCACTAAACTCTAATAGCTGGGATGTGGCAACTGTCACTGGACCATT
Organism: Xenentodon cancila; assembly: GCA_014839995.1. Classification (NCBI taxonomy): domain Eukaryota; kingdom Metazoa; phylum Chordata; class Actinopteri; order Beloniformes; family Belonidae; genus Xenentodon; species Xenentodon cancila. The sequence continues at coordinate 23,723,529 of CM026215.1, read as the reverse complement.
TTCAATCACCACCGGCAACATCAAATACCTGGGAATTAACATTCCCCCTAAGCTGTCAGAGTTAATTGGCCTTAATTATAATCCACTCTTGAAAACGATAGAAGAAAATCTAAAACGTTGGATGAATTTACCAATAAATCTTATTGGTAGAATTGCTACAGTTAAAATGACTATACTTCCCATGGTAAATTATCTCTTTTCAATGATTCCCAGCAAGCCTCCAACCCTCTGGTTCAAATCTTTAGATTCAATAATTACACATTATTATTGGAAAAATAAAAAGGCCAGAATTAAACTATCAACTTTACAAAAAAATAAATTAAATGGTGGTCTGGAGGCCCCAAACGTCCAGCATTACTATCTTGCAAATAAACTCCAGTATGTTTATAAATGGATCAAACCAAATGAATTGGATTGCTCTTGGATAGGGCTAGAACAATTATTTTGTAAAGAAATCAATATCTCTAATTTGCCATTTATAAGCCGCACTATTACCAGACATTCCTGCTTCAAAAACCCAATCATTGCCTCAACTCTGACGGCCTGGTGGGACTTTTACCAAATGACTAATACCACGGTATCACCAAGTACATACACTCCTATTTGGAATAATTCAGATTTTTTGATGAACAGGAAACCAATAAATCTGTCATCATGGATCACTAAGGGCATCACGCATCTTAAAGATATCTATGAAAACAACACCCTGGTTTCTTTCTCTCACCTCGTACAGAAGTATAACATTGGAGGAAATCAATTTCTAGAATATCTTCAAATTAAATCTATTGTTCAAAAAAAACTTAACAGTAAAACACAACACCTTAGCCTTCCACCACTGGTATTAGATTTAACCCAAATTACTAGTCAACAGAAAATTTTATCCAATACAATGCTGACTTCTCGACCCAAATTTGTAAAAACATATTTATGTCCACCGCTAATGTGAATCTACAACTAATACAATATAAAGTAATTCACAGAGTTCACTATACGGGGGAAAGAATGTTTAAAATGGGCTTTAAAGATACAAAAATTTGTACACAGTGTACACAAAATGTGACGGACACATACCTGCATGCTATCTGGGATTGTGACCCAGTCAAAATATTCTGGCACAGTGTCACTGACACCCTCTCCCAACGTCTTGATTGCTGCATCCCGCTGTTACCCTCACTCTGCCTCCTGGGAGATTTTTCTACTCTATCACTGGATAATAGTTCCAACAGAATCCTTTCTATTGCCCTAATCATCGCCAAGAAAACAATCCTCATGAACTGGAAAACCAAAAACTCCATCAATGTCATCCTCTGGCTGGCGGCCTGGCTCCTGTGACTGCGTTGGGCTCGCAAGTGATGCGCCCCTGGTCCTGGTTGCCTGCCTCCCCACCACCCCCTCTCTCATATTTATATATTTAAAAAAAAAAAAAAAAAAAAAAAAAAGATTTGTATGTATGTATATATGTATATACACGTATAAAAAAATAAATAAATAAATAATAATAATTTTTTTTTTTTTTTTTTTTTTTTTTTTTTTTGTGAGGTGACAAGTGCCCCTGTGTGGTTGTGCTCTTGTCTAGTGATGTGTATTTAAAAAAGGATTGGCAGGAGCTTAGCCTGGGAAGGGGAGGGGGGAGTTGTTGGTACTCCTCCCCCCCGTCCCACCAGCAAGACAAGGGCAGAGCCCCATGCAGCCACAGGGGTCGCAGCCCAGGGATCCACAGGACAGCTCGAGGGGTAGCAGTCCAGGCAGGGAGCCGCGACGACCACCAGGACACCCCCGCCGGTCCCAGCTCCCCGGGGCCCCCCCCCCAAAAGAGCGACAGCAACCCGAGGTGCCCGGAGGCCACCACAGCCCGGCCCCAGAGCCAACCCCAGGCCAGTCCCCCCCCCCCCCCCCCCCCCCCCCC